>JBBFKN010000012.1:17054760-17750108 GCA_039654755.1 Calcarius lapponicus | reverse complement strand
CGTTTTTAAAACAAACAAAAAATATAGATTTAAAAAACCACCCTCAACATTGAAGTTGTTTTAAGGCAATAACTAGAATATGTAACATATAACCTGTAATTCCTGTAATATATCACTGTAATTCAGGAATTACAAACCTGTTGAATTTACAAAGTCAGCACCTGTGTTCCCTGTGCCCTCACCCAACTCTTAGAACTTCTTTGGCTGCAATTTGTCACATTGTATCCCAACACAACTTTCTAGCACAGGACACTCAGTCCTTTTCACTGGAACAAGTGCTACAAATTAAGCTCAGAAATTCCCAATAAAAAACTGCCCTAAACATAAAAAAAGGAGAAAGAATGTATCCTATTGGAGAATCCCATCTCTTACTATCAGTATACATGAACTTCTCCACAAGTTTAACAAGTTTCATCCTAAAAGTAATTTGATTTTTTTTTCTTCCATATTTCTAACTGAATTTTTTTTCCTCTCACTTTTGTCATTGTTCAGGAACTTTCTCCAATTAAGCCTAAGTTTATTCTTGACCAGTATACCCAAGCTCAGTTTTAAAGAAGAGCTGTAAATTTAAGGTGATCTCCTAGCCCACAGGAAACCTTCCATGATAATGTATTACTTACAGTCTTTCCCTGATAATGTATTCTTATTCTTACTGGCCCATTAGCTATGTTAGCTTAAACAAAGCAATAATTTTTTCCAGCTTAGATATACCCCAAAACCTCCCCTGACCTGCTGTGATACCATCCCAGGAATTGAAGTAACACAGCAGCTCTTCAGGATAGTTTTTCCATAATGGTCTTACTCTGTTAAGCTGAAATAAATCCAAGATCTTCCTCTCCACATGTGGAATTTTCAGTGTGCATCCTTGAAGCTCCCAAAACTTTGCAATCTGGGTCCAGAAAATTCAGCTTTACACGAGTTTGAGCCTGAAATCAACCAATCAAACAAGTGAAACTGCATGCTAAAAGCAGATGTAGATTTTGTATAAGGTTTACAGCACTGCAGCTGGATCTGCTTGCCCAGCTTTGCCCTCTGCAAGAGTCATTTTGCATTTTTTCCCTCTCATCATTTGAGGAGAACCAAATTCCGTGCAGATACCATTGATCTGTATCTGTATCTTTCCTTGAGTCACTTTTTGTTACCTTTTGCTGCACTGAGAAAAGAACTTCGGGAGAGCAGCCAAACAGTTAAGTTATTACTGCTAAAAGCTCCCTAAACCAGCTGCATTGTCAGGATTTACTGCATTTACTACATTAATCATTGCAATAGTTTATTACTATTTGGTTTTATTTGCAATAAGCAAAAAATAAAACAGGTTTGGTTTTTTAATTTTTGAAGTTTTTTTCTCTTCTCCCTTCTCACTCACAACTGCATTTGTTTCACTTTTAAAGATACAAATGGGTCAGGGCAGGGAAAGTCTGGCTGGTTGCACAGCAATTACTACAGCTAGATCACTGCACTGCTGCTACGTAAAAGCAGTAGCTTAAATTTAATTTTAATTAAAAACGTATTTTATTTTCAGCACATTTTCTAACCTTAAGGTAAAAACTGGCCACGTCTGTACAGATTAGCTTGTCTGCAAACTCCAGGGAGCTCTGAACAGCTTGTGGTCACACAAATCACCCCCTTAGCATTCCAAGCCAGCAGCTGAGCCCTTCCCCAGCACTTCACATAACCACATCAGGGCTTTAAAAACCAAGAATCAGGAGAATAATCAGGCATAGTCACTATCATCCCAAATAGTACCAGCACTGAGCCAACCAGGACTCCTCACACTCCCCTTTAGTGTCAATTCATTGAAGCAGTGAATGAAAGTGCTTGTGAACAGCAAATTTCCACAAACTGAATCCAGATTTTGCAATTGTTTCTTCCAAAAGGCTGGCTATTTTTAAAGCACTCCAAGTGTTTCATCTCTTTTCCTTTTGAAAGATGCTGTATGAGTACAAAATACAGACACAGATCTATGGCCCTGAACAGTTTAACTACTTTGAAGCACCTGTGTGGAAAAGGCTTATATTATGTTCCTTTAATGAGCATTAACATTACTTTTATGCCTGGAATGTTTCTAACCAGGTTCTCAAAACAGATGAATTTCCATGCTAATTAAAAATTGCTGTTTGTGGTCCAAAGTGCCATCAGCTCATGGCCAGCTCTGGCAAACATCACCTCCCAAAAACACACAGACACATTTGACAGCAGAAGTACTGCTCAGCTTTCCAGTTTACCTCCAGTTCATTGAGTCTCTGGATCCTTGGTGTGAAGTGAAGCTTGTCCACATCGCATGCAAACGGAGGCTGCCAGTCCTGGAAAACAGAAGGGGTTCCATCAAAAGAGCAGGAAAAGGAAAGCAGTTTCTGTGACAGTCAAAAGCCAGGGGAGCCCAAAGCATGAAGAGGCTCCAGTGGCCTCCAGAGCCTCCTCAGCCCCACCAGAACACACAACTTGGTGCAGAGGGGGCTCAGAAGTCACAGCCCCAACCTGTCAGGGAGCCAGGGCTGCACTGACACCCAAACCCCCTCACCAGGAACAAGTCCAGAGAGCAGCAATGGTGAGATACCTGGAGTGAGTGTCATTGTCTACCCCTCAGAACACTCCACTGTGCCTCAAAACCAGATAATGGAACCACAAAATCAGTTACATTTTGGAACTGAAAACCTGTCCTGTGTTGTAAGTCTCCACAGAACCATGGAATCATTAAGGCTGGAAAAGCCCTTTATGGTCATTGGGTCCAGCTTTTAAAACCAGCACCACCACCACGACCACCCCTAACCCACGTCCCCAAGTGCCACATCCACACATCTTTCCAACACTTCCAGGGATGGTGACTCCACCACTGTGGAGCATTGGCAACCTGTGCCAATGCTTGACAATTTCCTTGGCTGAAAACATTCAGGAAGAGCTGGAATATGACCAATTTAAAAAAAATATTATTATTACTATGTAAAGTACCTGCAACTGAAGTGTTATTTAAAAAACACAACTATAAAGCTGTTTTTATCTTTTAGATCTCTGACAACTACTGCACACACTTGATTTGGCAATACACAACTTCACAAAACCAAATAAGATTTTATTTAAACTTGACAGGAATTTATTACATATAAAGTTATCTTATTATCACTAATTACAGAATGAAGATAATGCACAAGTGAGCCACTGACAATGGGAGTAAGACAGAGCTTTGCTTCAGGAAAACTAAAACCTTTCCTTAGCATTGGGTGACTGAGGCAACTGAAGTAAAGACCAGCATCATAAAGACAGTATTTTTTATTTTAGACTCACAGAGAACATGAAAACCAGAGTTAAAACCATTCACACATGATTTCCAAAGCAATTATCTTACAAACAAGGAGCAAGATTCACCAAGAGTGTGGAGAAGCCCAAGTGCAAAGAGGGCCACCAATCCATACATTTTACCAAGCTTGCTTTGATTAATCCAGTCCTCAAAATTGGTAACAGAAGTTTTCTGATCCCGCAAGGCACTTGCAGCACGTCACAACTTGACAACTCCAACTGGAATTAACATTTGAATTGGAAATTAGACAACGGTAGGGGGTCAGGATGACAAATTATCCTGAGAATACTCAATCCTTGACCAGTGGGACGCATTTCCTCGATTATTTTCCTGCTTTGAACCACAAGACTGCCTGGTGCCCAAAGATGTGTTCTTGAGAAACTCGATAACACTAACCCTTCTTTGACTGCCTATTCTCTATGCCAGAAAACCAAATGTAATGGAACCACCAAGTCTGAGGAAGAGAACTGACATTCTTTTCTAATATCCTGTTGTCTGATGAGTCATTTAGAGCCCTCAAGCTGTAAGATGAGAAGTACAACTGGGAACAACTGGGCAGGATCTGAAGTATTGTACTTCAACAGGACAAATCTGACTCTCAAGCTGAACCAACTGGTTACATCATGAGTCACAACTCCAGAGTCTGCTCTGTACCAAACAGAGAGACAGGAGACAGGCACCATGACCAGGAGGGGACACAGTGGCAATGACACACAGGACCCTTGAGACACTGGGGACTGAATTAAACTGCCCAGGGGAGAACTGTAGGGAGCTTTGCTTAGGCTGAGAGTAAATGAAACCAACCAATGAAGCCAAACCAAGTTAGGCTGTGCTGCCTCTGGCTTTGCTAAGCAGTAAGCCAAGGCTGTTCCGAGGCGGACTGTGCATTACCCCAAACCAGACCCTCTAACAAGGCTCTTCAAGGGACAAGAACCAGGAATAAGATGAACAGGGGCAAGAATTCAGCTCATGTAGGCAATGATACCACGTCTGAAACTGTCACCAGCCTAGGCTGCACTTCAGGGCCACCACCTGCAGTTACTGCACTGGCAACGCATCAGGGAAGCCAAAGAAGGGAGGGCACAGCACAGGAGACTTCTGGTCGGGCCACATGTCTGCTGGCACAGGCTGGGCTCTGCCCAGAGCAAAGCCTGCATGCCACTGGGCACAACAGGAGGAACAGGATCTACCTGCTCCTACAGGCTCTGGCTCATGCTCAGACTAAAGAAATCCAGCTCCAAGAGTTCCTAGGGCAGACACAGACCCAATCCAAGTCAGACAACACAGAGCAGGCTAGTCCCCTCTGCTTATGGAAGCAAATGAGGAAGTTTATGTGCATGATCTTACAGAAACACCTTGTTCACAGCTTGGCACATGAAACATCCTGCTCCAGAATTAGCTGATTATCTCCATGATCTCCATGTGTCTATTTGTTACTGACTGATGCATGTTTGGGGACAGCCTTTCCTGTTTGGCCAAAGACGCTGGCTCTGGCAAAGCACCAGTCACCTACTGTGTTGGAAGAGTAACATGACTCCAGACAACACAAGCTGCCACAACAGGCATTTCCTATTCCTGCAGTTCTGAAGTTTACCAATGACTGAATGACCAAGGCACACACCAAGATGTCCTGATGGCATGTCAGCTGTTTCTCAAAGACGAGCTCTGGGAACTCCATTCATTCAACAGCACTTTCAGAAGGTGACTTTTCAGCCTATCAGGCAGATGGGGTCATCAGCCAGAATCAAACATTTAACAGCCTTAAAAGTGTTTCATTTTCAACAAGAGTTTCCACTGGGTAATGGTAAATTGGCTTAATGAGAGGCAACACCAGATTGACTCCGGCTTCTGAGGCTTTTAAGCAGGTGCCATAGAATATGCTGAGTTGCAAGGGATCACCAAGTCCATCAGGATCATCACATCCAATTCCAGACCCTGCACAGACACCCCAACAATCCCACCCAGTGTCTGGGAGCATTGTCCAAACACTTCTTGAACTCAGACAGCCTCAGAGCTGAGCCCATTTCCTGGGGAGCCTGTTCAGTGCCCCAGCACCCTCTGGGGGAAGAACCTTTTCCTGACATCCAACCTAAATGTCTCCCAGCTCAGCTCCAGCCATTCCTGTGAGTCCTGTCACTTGTCATGAGAGGGAAGAGATCAGTACCTGTCCCTCTGCTGCCCCTCATGAGGATGCTGAAGACCCCGGTGAGGTCTCCCCTCTAGGCTGAACAAACCAAGTGACCTCAGCTGCCCCTCACGAGGCTTCCCCTCCAGTCCCTTCACCATTGTCATGGCCCTCCTTAGGATGCTCTCCAGTGGCTTCATGTCTTTTTTATATTGTGGTGCTCAAAACTACACCAAGGACTTGAGGCGAGGCCGCAGTAGTGCAGGTAGAGCTGAAACAATACCATACATAATATATCACATTAGATTATTATAAAACCACTCCCGGCTTTACAAACACACTACAGCACATCCCACTGCACACAAACTGTGTCAGATGACACTGCTGCAGACCCACAGCCATTCACCATCTGGAGAAATGACAGCAGGTATAGCAGACAGTCCATCCTGACTGCCACTGAGTTATTTAAAGTCACAGCAAGTTTATTTTGGAGCATCCAAACTACTCAAAGTTGATATAACAAATAAGGCTAATATTTATCTTTCTCTATTCCACAGTAAGGCAAGCTCCTCAAGTCCTAAACAAGATACTTTCAACTCTTCTTTAATAAGTGTATTATTTACTCTACAAAAATCTTGGACATATTTTGAAGCCCAAGTTACCAAGCCAAATGTGATGCTTGCTTCCAGGCCCATGAAAAGACATTTCTGTGAGACAGAAATGCCTTTATGCACTTGGAAAGGCAGCAGCACCACGAGAGGGAGCTTTATTGTGCAGGATTCACTTGCCAAGCTGCTGAGCCACATGAGCAGCTTTGCTGGGGAAAAGACCAACCCCCCCAGCTTTCCAGGCCCTCTTCCCTAAAGCTCCTGCCTGGGATTCAGTAAGACTTGCCCTCTCCATCCAGATCATCGAAGGAACTGGTTTGGATCCTCCTGTTTAAAAAAAAATGAATTTTAAAAGTCTAAGAAGTTCAGTTTGAAGTGTCTTCCAACAGCCATGCTGGGCATTAATATTAAGTATATACAGAGCAAGAGGACAGCAATTTCCTAAAAAAATCAGTTCTTACTCCACCAGGACGCTACATTTGAAATTACTCTATTGCGTTCTCTTGTCCATCCCTGACTGTTATGGGCCTACAAGGGACAAACAAAATCCTGTGCCCACCTTGGCCTGCAATTGCTTTAAAACTGTCATCAAATCCAGGCAAAAATGAGACTGACTTCAAAATTCAAACTCTTCTATAAACTTGAGGGACAAATCCAGCCACGCAGAAGGCACGCTCTAAGGATCACATTAATATTTCAAGCAGTAATGTGAACTACAAATGGTCAGCAGAATTATTTCTGTGATTTCCATATTCCAGCTCCCAACTGAGCTGTTCCAGGGATGTCAGGCTTCAGAGCACTGCATTTTGGCTGGCAAATCTGCACCTCACCCAAACACACTAATTAAAATTTAACCACCCCCACCCCTATGAATTCAAGTGAACAAGAAATTACCAACCTCCCTGCTAAGCTGTTCTACAAGTTGGTTGGCTTCAGCTTTTCTTCCTCCCTTATCCTCATGTCCTTTATAACCAAATCCCTCGTCTGCTGGCTGCCAAAGCAGCTATTCCTGAATCCTTCCCGGAAGAAATGTTTAAAGACATTTTTCAATAAACAAATACCTTTTTCCTTCTCTTTACAGAACCAGCTTTCCAGTCCTGCAAATAAAAGGGTTTTTTTCCTTGGGCTTTTTTCTGAAGTCTCTTATATTTTTTCAACATCTTTTGAAAACTGCAAGTAGCATTTTACTTGCAGTCTCTCCCATGTCAGACACAAAAAAAAGACAGCTCTTTCATTATTTTGCTAGACAGCAGCTCATAGTAAGATCCAAAGGAATATCTTAGCAATTCTTGCCACAGAAACACATTCATTCAGTAAACTGCAGCAATTCCCCCCTTCCCGGGATGCCCACCCTGTGAGCCTGACCTACATTCTTTGTTCCCACATCTATGATCTTGCCTTGGCAAAGGTGTTCCATGATTGCTGCCTCTGAGAGGAAAGGAGCATACTCAGTGACTCAGGAGGTCCCTTTCAGCCTCCCGGTTTTATGCCTACATTAAAAACACACTTGGAGCTCAGATGGCAGAATCCACACAAACCCATTATCACCCGGCAGTGGGTCAGCCACAAAGCTCCTGTCTAACGGGAACTAATCCCTCTGTGACCCTGTTAAAGGCTGACATCAGTTGGAAACTCCAATCATCAGCTAACCCAGTTTGTGATGAACAGTCCTTCCTTGGTCATTTTGAACGGTGCAGATTTTTTCATCAAACCCACTGAATTCCTCCTTGCCAGTAAGGGACCCTGGGTGCACCAACCCACCTCATGTGCAGAACTCTCCAAAAAGGAGCCTGGTAGAGAGTATTTCTTATTTGAGACAAAACTGGGCTCTGCTATGTATTGCAGGCTAGCAAGGGAGAACAGGCCAACCACAGATCCTTCCCATCTGAGAACCACGGCCAATGAAAATGAGTGTACAGTGGGAATCGCCCCTCTAGATCCCAGTGTTTCTGTGCCAGCTCACACCTGGAAAGAAATAAAGGCTCAGGTAAGCTGGAGATGATTCTCAAGCATCAGGGCAAGCTGCTCCTTGGGACCCAAAGGCAGAGAGGACAGAAAATACAGGCAGGGTTTGAACCTCTATGCACACACAGGAGATGCCAGGCTCCTCTCCATGGAGGCACCTGCATGCAAGAACAGGTACACCACCAGTGTTCCAGCAGCACTGCTGGTACAGCTGCGGATGAACAGGGTCCATCAGCAAATCCCAGACCTCTGATTCACTTCAGAGCACTGACCAAGACCCTGACACAGAGCTGGGGCCAGACCCAGCTGTGGGTGTGTGAGGGCACCAGACCCCAAGAGCTGCTGCCACCTCCCCTCACATGGACACACTTTGCTCTGATCCCCAGTACATTCCCAGAGTGTGTGACTGGCAGGGACAGTGCACTCTGTTCCTTGGGCTGTCCCATCACAGCCCTTGCAATGAGTCCAAACCCCCTTCAGAGCTCCAACTGGCAGCTTTCAAACCTCGATTTCACTGCCAGTGTAACTCAGATTAGGAAAAGACCTGAAGTTCACAGCCACCCAGAACAGCTATGGACAACTCCACCAGCCTCAGCCACGAGCAGCTGCAGAGCCTCGGCTGCCCAGGGATGCCCTGCAGCTGCCAGCATCCACTGCCCTGGCTCTCCACAACATCCTCCCTTTCCAGCTGCTCAGATTCACCATCCAGGTAAAGCACCTGCTCCAGGAAAACCTTTCACTCAGGCACTCCTAAGGGCAGCAGGGTGGAAGATCTCACAGGTTCTTCTGGACTTCTAAAAACACTCAACCTGGTCTCTGGACATGGACACAGCATTCTCCCCCAGCACATCTCAGACACAACCCAATCACCTGGGATTGAGAGGAAGCACATCCTAATGGATACATGACATGGTTTGCTTCCATCCACTGACAGCTTTTGCTTCATTGCTGGGCAAGGGAGCCATGTTTAGTTTTAAACTCCATTTTCAGCTATTCGCTTTCTTAAGTTAAAACAAAAAATGACAGAAATTCTATCCATATTCTTGCCCCATATGGAAAGTTCTGGACTACATTGTTTCTTCTTAAATTTTCAATGAGCTGAAGAGTGTGTGTTGAAAATCCCTCACTGAAAGAAACTGAGGCAAGGCAAGGAAATTCTCATTGTTTTTTAAGCCTAGCCCAATGTTTCAGTGTTTCTGAAGAGCAGAAACCAATCATGGTGACCATAGCAGCCCTGTGCATGGCCACTGTCATTAGTAAAATAAATAATAAACTAAAAATAATTATTCTTTTGCATATTTTCTTGCTAATTAGAGATCAGTAAATAACCTACTCTGAATGTACCTGATCCCACAACACAACCCCTGTGATGAATATGACAAGTTCTTAATTTAAAGCCAACATTTCCTAACGACCTTTGGTAGCGGATCTATTTTTCTTCACATGAATTGACAGCAGGGGAACAGGAACCTCAGCACTAAAATATCTTTTCCCCTCCCAAAACCTCATTCATTCTTGATCCCAAAATTCCCGAAAGTGGCAGATCCACTACCTTCCACCCTCCACTGTCCCCTTCCAGCTGATCCTCTCTGAGTCAGAAATGCCCTGTTTCCTGACCCACCTGAGCCTGGCCCCTGCTCAGCCAGACCAGGGGCTGAGACTCTGCTCGCCAGGACTGACAGACGTGGCAGCACCTCTGGTTTCTCCCACTGCAGTTCACTTACATGTTGTAATTGAGTTATCTCTGTGTTTTCTTTTTGATAAAATCAACTGACTGAGCCTCTGTGTATTATCAAATCTGAAGGATCATCACCATCAACTTCCAGTTTCAGACAAAGTATCACAATTCTCTGCATTAATTCCTGTTTTAGTGGTGGTTTGTTTTTTGTTTTATGGCTCCAGGACTAGATTGCCAGAACCCTCAGTCAAGCTGCTCCAAAACTGAACTGTTTTTTTGTTTTGTGTTTTTTTTCCTCCATAAAAATGAAAATAAATCAAGCAACCAGCTGAATGAGAAGCCTAAACACACCTTAAGAGGTCTAAACAACGTTTAAATCAATGTTGCTCCTCAAAACATGTCCCAGTAGGAGCAGGTCCATTTCTCCCAAGCCCTGAGCCTTTAGGTTTCACCATTCAGGTTCTGCTAAGGTTGAATATTTTGAAATTCATTATTTCATGTACCAAACTTTTCTGACGCTTCTCTGTGTCCTCTCCAGTTGTCAAATCTTTTTAAAATCCTCCAACGAGTGTGAGATCCTGAATGCAGAATTTTCTACTCCCATGCTGCCATAGAGGCAAAATCCCCCCCATTTCTCACTGAGAAACTCCAGAGCTGCATGCACTGGCTTATCCAGAGCTCCCATTCCACCATTCCACTGGTTTCCACAGGGATCCACAGTTATTTTTCTCTTTACTCTTTCCTCCTCTAAGATGCTCTATGCTCCTTTGTTCCAAAGGTAAACCTCCTCATTGAGTCCTACTTAAGTGATTACTGTTTCATAATATCCACTGTTTATTGGGCAACTGGGATCCCTCTAAAGCAACGAGCCACCACCATAACTCCATTCAGAATCACAGACTTCTTGACTTGCAAAGAAAATTACCCTTGGCTTGAGGTTATCAGACACCATTAGAAAGGGATCCTTCATTACAAACAATCATTAGTAGTTGAAATAATTTGTGATTTGGTGTATTTATTTTGCACAATAGTCATTTCTGTAATTAGAAAAAAATGTCTAGATCTCAGACAAGAATAACACACAAATACACGGAATCATGGAAAAAAATAAAAATAATTTGACCACATCAGTGTCCATAAAATTGTATTCCACACTATCACCTTCCAAGTTCCTATCCAGGACTATTACAGACATTCTTCCACTCTGGAGCTAGAGGGGTCAACTCTTGCACCCACAAAGAACTTAAACCACTAAGGAAATGAATTTTTCCCATTCTCAAGTTCACCAGTATTCCAGGATTTACTGAAAACTGACAGTCAATAATTTCAATAACTCCAGTGCCAATTCCTTCAAATTTCCAGCTCTGCTAATACAGACTTTCTAATCTTTAAGTGCTTGTTTTAAGTTACTTGGAAGCCTTAACAGTACTTCTCCATATTCACATTACTTAAAGCAATGAAATTTAGCCTGGATGTTCTCAATTTTCATGCTTGGCCTTGGGAAAGTGATGATGTTTCTAGTACATTGTACAATACTGTGTATTTTGAAAAGCATTTGTATGTTAAGTAAGGCTTAAGTAATCATTATTTATTATTTCTTCACAGCAGCAAAGAAACGATGAAACAAAGTGGAGGAAGAATCCATCTTCAAGAAAGGCTTGGAGCATTTGACACCCCTCCTGCTCCACATGTTACCATTAACTCTTGAAGCTAAGCTTCACTTTTGAAAGACTGTTTGCTTCCACTAATTGCTATTAACTACCTACCTTGAAGAACAACTCCGTTCTCAAGCAGTTCTTCATTTGACCCCCTATATGCCCTCACTGATTTACAGAGCTATCACAAGCTTCTAGAATATAAGACCATCACTTGGCATGCCAAGTTTTGGAGTAAACTTAGTTTATTCCAAACTATCAGATACTGTTTAAATGGAGAAATGCTAATGAAAGATGGCTTTGGTTCATGGAAGAAAATTCTAACTACAAAATGGCACATGATGGACTGCAAGCAAGTTGTACCCCACCTACTCTCCTGCATCCAGCTGCCCCTTCCCCCTCAGATCTGCAACAGACTCAAATTTAAATCTCTACTTTATGCAGCTCATTAACTACCAGGAACAACCCCCATCCGAGCACCCTGCTGCCAATGGGACTCTCTACTCATGCCACACACTGCTGACAAAAAGCCACAGAGAGCAGTGCCAGGGACCTGGTTATTGCTGCACCCTCTACCAGCCACTGCAGCATCTTAGAACCCCCAAATGAGAGTGAAACTCAGTCATTGGTGATGGCTGGAACAAACTGAACTGGAATGAAGGGGAAGAAAACTTCTTTTGAGTGCTTAACTGGAAACTGCCATGCAGAAATTGCACCTCCTGTTATATTCCTGGATGTTCTTTCATCTTGTGAACATGCAGTGATCACCCAGAATCCTCTGTCTTCCACCCAGATGTCTTCTGCACATCAGCTACCTCGGTATCTCCTCATTAAACGGGTCACTGTCCTCCAAAGCTGCTACACAAGAAGCCACTGCAGGTGTGGTTTTCTCTGGGCCCACCTGGATCCCAGCTAATGCCAGCAGAAAGGGACCAGAGAAAGCCCTGCTGCTGGTCCTTCAAAGCCCAGGCAGCTCTCCTGTGCATGCTCAGGTGCTGGAGCATCAAAGCCAGCTCTGGAGCAAGGACTTGTTCATAAATAAGTGGGGAAGTTACAGCTGGACACCACCAGCCTCACACAACATTACTCCATACTGCTACTCATATACAGAAACACAAATGCATCTGCTGATAACTATACAGCAGAGTTTAAGCTACAATAATGCCAGCCCAACGTCCAATTTTCAATTCCTCTCTCGGCACAGATCCTGACAGTTCATGGTGCTGCCTACCTGCTTCCCGGCACGTAACCAGACTGCGCACGCCGGCAAGAGATTCCCTGGGATGCAGGAAGATTCCAAAGCCCAGCCATCACCAAACAAGGCATCCAGCTGGAACACACACACTGCTGTGCAGAGGCCAGTGCAGTCTCTAGCTCACGGTACCAGAGACCCCCTCGATTACACCAAAAAGAACAATAACTGAATATTCACTGCGGCTCCTGATCGCAGGGGGAAGGCCAGGAACTACGTCAACTTAAAGGGTTTTCTGGTCGCTTTGGAAGAGCTCCCTCTATGCTCCAGGCCGCTGAACCAACCCCGCACTTCACAAGCCATCCCAGGCATTATCCAGGGAAGATAAAGCCATGGGAGCTCAGCTCTCCCAAAGCCAGGCTCCACAGAACCACCCGTGCTCAGCCCTCAGCAGCTCCAACTATTTTCATCCTGCTTCTAAATGCGCTCAAAGAGCTGATCACACGGCCAGGCAGGCGCAACACCTGGTGTAATATCTGCTGCAATACCTGCCCCTTCGGGAAGAGGAGAGCAGCTGAAAATGCAGTTGCAGTGAGTAATTCAGTCCTTTGGAGGGCTGTTGATTTATGATCTCCAACAGATAACCTCCTACAAGCAGCTTTCTGATAAGGTTTTGGCTTTTTACACAAGCAGCCAAGAAAGATGGGATTTTTTTAGATGAGATGTTTCTAAAACAAAAAGACGCCCCTCTCAAAAACACCCAAACGAATGAAAAAATACCCCCCCCCCCCAAGAAACCCAACCAAACAAAAAAAACAGTTCTGGTCGCAGTTGCTGAAACATTGTTGGCAACTTGGCAATTTAAAACCCCAAAACATCTACTAAAAAGTACTACAGAACTTTTGTGGTGCCTGTAACAAAAACCATCTTACCCCCTTAACTCTGAGCATCTGGCTGCTCTGCATGAAAAGAAGCCCTGGCACGTTCTACCAGGACACAAATTCAAGAGCACTCTTCACACAGCAATCGGGGATTATTCCTCCAGAGAGCTGGAACACCTTCCTTCCTCTCCAGCAACATTCACATTATTCACTCTGCTACAAACATTTCTGCCACCTCAGACACTAACTCAGCAAGTTACTACTATTTTAATTCAGAAGGAAAAGAACGGACACAACAGGAGTCCCAGCAACAACCAAAACACAAAAGTGAGGAGTGTGTGTTTCTGAACATTATTTCTTTGAAGTCAAAGTCTCACTCGCAAAACTTCAGCCTACAAACTGTTCAGTCAGTTTCTCCCCTTGCTGGAGGAGATGTAAGCTCAGTGCCTGTTTAACATTCTAGTTGTTGCCGTCATGTTAACTGCCTTACCTGGCTGCACCACCCCAAGACTCGCACCACGCTCCACTTAGGGGAAGAGCAATTCACGCAAAATAAAGATGATTCGCACGTTGTTTAATTAGATTTTTACTTCCAGAAGCCCCTCTCCTCACCAGTGCGGTTTAGGTTTAAACAAACTAACAATTCTGACTCCACAAAACTGTGGTTCTAAGATTGCCACATCATTTCTTAGTAAATTGAGTCGACGAACAAGGGGAAATCGGAATTCATACCCTAATTTTGAGCTTACTACACCATCGGTTGAGATGATGATGATGAAGATGAAGGCTTAGTACTTCTTCCCACTGTGGATTGCATTCTAAAATGGTGGCCATGTCTGTCTAGGCTTCAGCTCTCACAGCCACCAGCCAAACTCACGGCTGCGGAGTTTGGCCTTGTTCAACTTGAGGAACAGTTCCCTGCGCTAAAAGTGCGCCGAGGCCGGGGAGGCCGCGGCGGGGACGGGGGCTGCGGGGAGCGGGTCCCCCCGGCCCCACACCGCCACAATGCCAACATGGAGGGCAGCACCCCGGGACCTCCTCCGGGGTTCGGCGGGGCCGCTCCGGGCGCGAGGCCTTGGCCAACCCCGGGAGCCGGGGAGAGGCCGGGCCCGGCCGGGGCAGCTGCCCCCCGCCCCCGCTCCCTTCACGGCCGCTTTGGCGACTCCCCCACCGGGAGCTCCGACACTTAGGAGCCACTTCGCGGGGGAAGCGGCCGCTTCCTTCGGTCCCCTCAGCCCCAGCCCAGTGAAACTTCTGAGGGGCGGCCCCGCCTGCCCGGGGTCACCTGCGCGGCCGCGGGCCGGGGGGAGCCAGGCCGGGCCCCACACAAAGGCCGCTCCCGGCGGCGCCATGCGGGCACTCACCGGCGGCGGCCGCACCTTGCAGATGCCGGTCTGCTCGGCGATGGGCCGGATCTTGTGGATGAAGGCGAAGGGGTCGGCGAACTCCTCCCAGCTGGGCTCGAAGACGGGGCACTCGGGCGGGGGCAGGAACTCGGCCATGGCCCGGCCGGGGCGGCCGCTCCGCTCCGCGCTCCGAACAATCTCCGGAGCCGCCGCGCTCCGTGCGCGTCCGCGGGGGGGCCGGGGCTGGGAAAAGAGTCCGCCCGGCCCGGGCAGGGGAGGGGGCGCGGCTGCCCCGCCCCGCCCGCGCCTTTGTGCGGGGGCCCGGGGCCGGACCGGGGAGGGCCCGTTGGGGGGCGGGGGGAGCGGGCAGCGGCGGCTCCTCTGGAGCGCGGCCTGGCCCGCGCGCCGCCGATCCCTCGTCCGCTACCGGGCACCGGCGGAGAGCGAGGCCCAGAGAGCGCCGCTCACCGCGGCCGCTGGGGGTCCCTCCCGGTGCCCCCCCGCCCCGCAGCCTCGCGCCCCCCGCTCCCGCCGCCTTTGTGCGCGGCCCCTCGCCCCGGGCGCGCTGCGGACGCTCCCCCCAGCACCGCTGGTTCGGGGAGGCCCCCGGGCCGCGCTCCCCGCCCGCCGTGCCCCCCGCGGCCCGGCCGCTCCGTCCCGCCCCCCCCGCGCGGGGCCGCCGGCGCTGTGTTTACATGCGCGGAGGGATCCGCACAGCTGACAGCGGACCGCAGCCGGCGCTTCTTTTTTTAAAGAGCCTCTCCGCGCGCCGCCATTGGCTGAGCACGGGTCGCGTCACGCGCGGGGCGGGGCCGTCCGCCTCCGCGCGGCCGCATTGTCTGCCCCGGCCGCGGAGCCCCCGCGGCCCCGGCCGGCCCCTTTGTTCGGGGGGAGCGGGGCCATTGTCCTGCCCGCCGGCCCCGGGCAGCGCGGGGTAAGGAGCGCTCCCGTTCCCGAGGGAGCGCCGCGAGGTGCCCCCGCCGCGCCCCGGCGGTTACCGGGGCTCCCCCCGCCGGGGGTCCCACACTGGGCGGTCCCGGCCCCAGCAGCGGGGCTGGGGGGCGGTGCCGGGCGGGGGAGGGGCGGCCCCGCCGCAGCAGGCGCCGCACGTAGCGCACGTGCGCGGGGGGGCGGCCCCGCTCCCGCCCCCGGCCCGGCCCCGCCCCCGGGCCCCAGGGACCCCCGGCAGCGACCCCCGCACCGCCGGAGCCGGGGCTTCCGCGGCCCCCCAAGGCACAAAGTCACCCTCGATACTTCAGGTCACCGGTCCAGAGCGGAGCCAACGTGGTGCAGTCACATCCGACAATGAAACAAACAATTGCAACTTTTGAGACGTGCTCACAATGCTCAGGGTGTCATTTCTTGTAAAACTTCACTTACCGGCTTCAAATTTCCACTAAAACTCAGAAAAGCGTCCCCTGTTAACTGCCGTGGCTGCAGAAGGAACAGCGAGCTGCAGAGCAGGGGCTCGGGCAGCAAGGCCCTGAGCTCACCTCGCTGCACAGCAGGGATGGATGGATGGATGCTCATGGACTCAGCTCCATGTCACACTGCTCCCACCGCACGGGAACACCTGCCCCAGGAGATGGGATGAGGAGGAAGCTGTCAGCTCCCCACGCTGCTGCTCATGGTTACAGTGAATCAAAAATTTGTACAAAGTGCTCAGGGCCAGTTTAGGACAAACATAATTCTTTTCCTCACTTAAAAATGGAGGAAAATAAGCAAGCGGACGCAGCTTTTGTAAAGCATTTGTGCAGGCGGTGTCACAGGGAGAGATCCTCCCCTCTGAGCTGTCCCTGCTGGAGCCTCCTTAGCGGGATGCAGAGGAGCAGGACCCGCACCCCAGGGACTGTCCCTGCCAAGGGCACAGGACAAGGCACCACCTCCGAGCCTGGCAGCCCAGGCTGCTCTCCATCCCAGCCCGGGCTCAGGGGCCGTGTGGGCCAGCGCCGGTGCCAAGCCGAGCTGAGTCAGCAGCCGGCCCCAGGCAGCACAGCACCGGCAGCAGCGCTGAGCTGAGCTCCGATTGCCCCAACCTGGCAGGGATAGGGCGGGCCCGGAGTCACACCCAGATGCAGCTCCAGGAGACCAGGCAGGCTCAGCTTCTGGGAGCCCTGGAGAGTCCTCAAGCCAGCAGGAGCATCTCCAGTTTCCAGGAGGCTCCTGTCCTTTCCTTCCACGAGCTTGACCTACATCTGATGGAAGTCACTGTACCCCTCTCCTTGTACAAAAGCAAGATCAGGTTTAGTCAGGGAGCTTTAACCATAGATGTGAAATGCACCATATCTGTTTGTACTTCCATTTACACCAAGAGACCCCACGGTACAAATCACCAAATATCACCATCTGTAGAGAAAATGAAGCTGGTTCATTACCCTCCAACAGCTGATCTGCAGCACATCCCAAACTTGAGGGGCTCTGGCAAGGAGCAGAACACCACCTTTGAAACTTTGGGTCTGAGTGTCCCTGAGGGGCAGAGATGTTTGAACAGTGGATTATGGTGTTCCACAAATAAATCCATTTCTGCAATGATTCCCTGAGGACTGCTTTCATCAGAGCTGAAGGACCACATTCAGCAGGACTGTTTCTGCTACTTCTGTCACATCTAAAGGCCTCCCATGGGGCTGTGATGAAAAACACTCAGACACAGGAGCTTTACTTGGGTAGTTCTGATGGAGGAGGAAAAGCACTTGCTACAAAGATCTGAAGATGGGCAAAACAGAGAGATCAAGGGATGACCCAGGGATAAAAAACAGGTGCCTTGAAGGGAGAGCAAAGTGGCTCAGGGGTGGATGAGATGGAGATTTAAGGTAAGCAGGAAGCCCTGGAGGGCCTGTGCATCCCATCAAGCATCTTACTTGTCTTTCCTGCTAACCTTGCTAACTGCTAATGAAAACACTTGATCACCACAAATGTGTACTTTTGCACGTTGCCTTCTCTGTATCTTCCCTCTGCTGTGACATCTGCAGTATTTGTTCTGTTCAGGGGATTAGTGTGGCACAGCACTGTCTGGCTTAGAAACCCAATTCCCCAAGTGTAAGAGGCACAAGCTGCAGGAAGAAAAGCTGATTTCCCTCAGCTGGAATGAGAGTGCAGACATTCCTTCTTCATGGTTCAGTTGATTGCCATTAATTAACCTTTTATTAGATGGGCTTTCTCCAAGCCTGTTCCATTTGTGCCCTGTGAGCAGAATTCCCCCATTTGCTGCAGCTCAGTGTTAACCCAGGAGCAGCT
Source organism: Calcarius lapponicus (assembly GCA_039654755.1). Classification (NCBI taxonomy): domain Eukaryota; kingdom Metazoa; phylum Chordata; class Aves; order Passeriformes; family Fringillidae; genus Calcarius; species Calcarius lapponicus. The sequence continues at coordinate 17,732,129 of JBBFKN010000012.1, read as the reverse complement.
GCAGAGCTGGCAGGACTGAGCAGGGACAGTGAGAAATAAGGGAGCAGGACTCCAGCACCCAGTGCAAAGGCCATCCAAGGGGGTTAGCCCAAGGTGAGGAGTGCCACGGCTTCCAACTGAAGCCAAGCATTCTTCACCACATCAGGGATTTGTTCTTGGCAGCTCCTCCATCCTCGCCCAGCTGTGAGTTCCAAGCAGAGTATCTGTCCAGAACATTCCCAGCTGAGTGTCCCTTTGCAGGCTGCTGCAGCACAGCTCTCCTCACACACCATCTGACTACTGCAGTCCCATCAGCCTGGAGGAATATTTAGCAAATCTTTTGTGTTTTCTTGGATGGGCACCATACACTGAACTTCCCTACTCATGCAAACCTCCCCTTCATTCTCCTGCACCAGCCATCACCTGCCTGGAGCACCCTGTTCATACAGCCTAGGCTGACTTGTTTGCATTTATGTATCTGACTCAGACACTGCAAGGAAGATCACAGAATCCCAGACTGGTTTGGGTTGGGAGGACTTCAAAGCTTATCTTGTTCTACACTCTGCTGTGGGGGCAGGACACCTTCCACTATTCTCAGGTTGCTCCAAGCCCTGTCCTACCTGGCCCTTGGACACTTCAGGGATGGGGCAGCCCCAGCTGCTCTGGGCCAGGGCCTCAGCACCCTCACAGGGAGGAATTCCTTCTCAATATTCCATCTAACCCTGCCCTTTGGCAGTGTGAAGCCATTGCCTTATAAATGGTCTCTCTCCATCCTTCCTGTAGGCTCTCTTCAGGTACTGGGAAGGCTACAATTAGGTCACCCCAAAGCTGCTCTTCCCCATGCTGAACAATCCCAATTTTCTCAGCCTTTCCTCACAGAAGAGCTGCTCCATCCCTCTGATCAGCTTCATGGGCTCCTCTGGGCTCACTCCAGCAGCATGACATCCTTCCTGTGCAGGGGACCCCAGAGGTAGATGCAGCTCTGCAGTTAGTGTCTCATGAGAGCAGAGTCGGGATAACCAGGTTAATTTTCCCCCTTCTGTGTACCTGCCCTTGCCATTCTAGACCAGCTCTCTTCTTCTGACAAAGGTTGGCTACCAGTCCCTTGACCCAACACTTCTATCCCAGTCTGGGTCTGTTTGGTTTAACTCTGTGTCACAGCAAGAGCTGCCACTGCAGCCACCTGCTGCAGCCCTGGTGCCATCAGCCTGGCACAACAGGAACACTGAGAGGAGCAGCTTTAGGAAACACCATACCCTGGACTTCTGAGCAGACAGAAGATATCTGCTCTTGGGACACTGGAAAAGCCAAGCAAACAGCTGCCCAGAGGCTCTGCAATGAACAATACTCAGGGAAATATGGTAACACTGCAGAAACTCCACTCCAGAATAACCCAGAAGTGAGCTGGAGATCCTGCCCAGGAGGTGCACTGCCATATCCAGGGACCATCAGCACCGCTTGGGAGTTGAAACTCCACTGAAGCCAAAGCCCTCATTTCATCAGCACAGTCTGGCCTAATTAAAGCTCTACATGTTTAGAGGAGTACAGGGCAGGGAGAGATGTGCTGAGCTTCTCTGCTCTTTAAGAAAATAGGTTCCTGGGAACAAACAGATTTAGTAAGCAGAGTCTCTGACAGATCAAACCAAACCAGTTTTCCTGGGCAAACCAACAGCCTGCACAAACCTGCAAAGCAGTCCAAGTGTCATCATCAAGGCTAGAGAAGGGGTTTACATTTTCCAGCTGCTCCCAGAGATGGTGATGCACATCAGTCCTTGAGAAACAGGGCTGTTAGTGACAAGGCACTGTGATCTTGGGATCCTGGTCAAAATTATAGAGTATTCTGAATACACTGGGCTCTGGACATTTACAGCACAGCTCCCTGCTCAGACACTGCACTGGATCTTGCTCTGATGCCAGGCCAGATCTCCTGTCTCACACTGTGCCCTGGGTGAGGCTCAGCAGCAGCACTCAGATGGGGAATTAGGGACTTTACTGGCAACTTTTGCTGCAATAGAACCATTGGTTTTAATCTAGAGATGCCCTGGTATATCTCTGCCTTTCCTCCAGAAGCTGCCCCTGCATGCCCCTGTCCCTCTCTGCACTGCTCCCTGTGATCCCTTCTGCACTCCAGGGCAGCCAAAGAGCCCCAGCAGCTCTGAACTCCTCAGGCTGGAGCTGTGAGCACAGGAAACCCTGCTGAGGGGCCTGCAGAGGGGGCAGGCAGGAAACCTGAGCCTTGGCTGCGGGCTGGAACAGAGTGGCCGAGGACAGAAGTCCCCCAGCTGCTCACAGGTCCAGTGGGGACTGTCAACAGCCAGGTAAGAACAGCTGGTGAGCATGTGGAGCCAATATGGAAGCTCCCCTGCAGTTGTGCAACTGCCTTCAGCATTACTTTTATTAATAAAATTCTGTAAGTCCCTTACCCTATCATTAACTGCTATTAAAGCTGAGTAAAGCCTTACTCCAAATCCTTGCCCAGACTACCCTAAGAACAAGGATAAGCAAACCACAGCTGTTGGAAGTGCTGGAAAGGCAGAGCTGAGGTGCTGTTTCACACGCCTCACCTTGCTCTCAGGCAGTCACTGACTCACACTGAAGAAATTTGGGTTGTACCTTCCTGTGCTGCAGCATGCAAGTGACAGCAGCGTGGGACACAGCCTGCTTCCAGGCAGGACGTGCAGCAGGTGGGATTCTCATGGTGTGGAGGCTGGAAAGGGACCTGGCACCAGTGTAGCACCGACAGGCAGTGAGGGTGAGGCTTTGAAGTTCATTATCTTAAGGCAGGTGCCTAAAATAGGTCAGAGTAACCTCACCCAACCCCCCCTGCTGCTCTCCACCGACTGTTCAGGGAGCCTGGGGTGACTGCTCAGCCCCCGGCCTCAATGCTTGAGAAAGTGAAGCCCTGGCAACAACAGAGCAACTTGGGAAACACACTTTGCCACAATGTATAAAACCACAAAGCCTATCTTTTTTCTCAGAAAAAAAAACACTGAGACATGAAAATCCAGCTCCTCTGCCCCAGCCCCTTGACTGCAGTGAAACAAAGTACCATCACTGCAGGTCGCCCAGGAGGATCTGGACTCAGCTGTGGCTTCTGCCAGGGCAAGCAGAAGCAGCAGAAAGCCCCCAGAGCTCAGCAGAGTGTGCCCTATGCCAGCCTGCACAGCCCTCTGTCACTGTGTGTGCCACTGCTAATGAACCCCTGTCCCTCCCACGGTGCTGTGACACCCCCAGGCCCAGGCAAGGAGAGAAGCTGGCTCTGCAGAAAATGTTTAACTAGCAAATCTTCTTCCTAGTCAGGCTTCCTGCCTCTGCTACAGCCAAAATCCCCCTCGGTTACCCAGACACGCTCCAGGACTCGCTCTCAGACACACCAGGGGTGGCATTACCAAGGCACTGAGGACACTTCATTAACTTGGGCAATGGCACAGGATTCAGGGATCCTTGTACCCAGGTACCTGCATTCCAGAGGGATTTACGCTCTCAAACTCTCCCACCAAGCTACTAGCCAGGTTTCAGCCAGCAAGTACATCAAAGCCGTCTAAGCACCTGTGGATCAATTAAAATACACTAAAAAATGTACAGTCCAAGGCTGAACAGACAAGTTTGTTAAAACTCAAGTTAAAACCTGGGTTTTAAACCACTCATTCACTGATAAAGAGCCGTGGAAACACTGCTCCTAAAAGGGATTTAGAGGTGCAGAAATAGTTGCAGATCACTTGAGTACAATGGAAAATGTGCAAGAGGTACATGAATTAAGGCAGAGAAAACAGTCAATGCTGATGGCAAAGATGACAATGTCAGCAAAGCAAAGGTGGCAAAAACCCACATGAATCATACCAAGGAAAACTGATAATGAGTATGGGAGATGGCACCCAGGTTCAAAGCAGCTGGGGAGCCAGCAGGCATTCAAAGGGGAAAGAGTGGCATTAAACAACCTGCAATGGAAAGAATTTAGGAGCTTTACAGTCAAAAATTAGGCCTCCAAATGCAGAGTTCTGAGGGAGCTTCATAAAGGAATGTCTTCATACCTGGAACCACACACATCTGTGGAAGATGATGTAAAAAATTCAAGGTCTCCAACAGACCTTAGAGCATCTTTCACAAGGAAGTACAAGACTAAACAAGAAAAGCCTTTGGTGACCACAAGTACAACACTAAGGGTTACTCTTCATCTGCCAGCACCTACAATTAGCAAGAAAAAAAGAGATGTATCAGCACACAGGTGCTTCAGAGAAGTGCCTGCATGATCATGAATGAGTGTTTAATGCAACTAGCCCAAAGTAAACACAGTCTAAACCAGTATGGGGTCAAACTGCCCCCTCAGCCTCACCAGGCAGATCCAACACATGCAGACACTTAGCAGACATGAAGTACTTGCAGGCAGTGACAGTAATGAAGCCAGTGCACATATGCTCTAATAGACAGAGCTGGAGCCAAAACACTCTGCCAGGATCTGCAACAGCAGTGAACAAGCAAAGAAACAGGCACAGAATTTGAAAACACAGAGAGGAAGATAAACACTAAACACAGCAACAAGTAAAACAAGAAACAGGAGTACTCTGCATGGAAGTGCCAGTAACTTGCTGGAATGCTGAGGGAAGTGAGGAAGAGGAACCCCCATCTCTGGGTGCCATATGTTCATATGATCACAGCAAGGCATTAACAGCACATTCAAAGGCATTTGTGGACAATGGCAGAAACTGTTCTATAGCATACTGAGACGTGACTGGGACACTTCCATGCACACATGGGCTCTGCCTTCCACATAAACACATCACAGGAGTTGTGAAGAAAAAAGGCAGAAACCATTCTGTCCCCCTCAGCAGGGAGCAGAGGAGTCAGTGGTTCCACAGCAGCTGTAGCTAAGCCCTGGTACCCCAGTTCCCTGCTCCAGCACCCAGCTGCTCCTACACTGACTTTGGGGAGCAAAACAAAACTGGGCCCTTCTTGCAGGAAGAGATTTTTTTTTTCCAATTTAACACAACGCTCAGTGCCAAGGGCAGTGTAAGAGTGAAAACATGATTGTATGTGTGAGACAACAGGGACAGTGATAGCCAGCAGGTAAGATATAAAATGTACATATATTATGTGTGTGTATATATAATATACACATATATTAAAAAAGTAACTCAGCATAGGTCATTGCTGTGGCAACTTGTGCAGAATTGCACAGAATAAAGCCCTGAACTGCTGGAAGACAGCACCAGGCTCAATGTGGGACATCACAATCTCTTGAGAACACTGCACACCAGCAGCAGCCACCCAAGGCAGGCTCCACAACAGGGTTTGGAAATAACTGAAAAGCCACAAAGATCCCCACTCTCAGCAGAACAAGTGAAGTGCAGCTTTTGCAAGTGGTGGTGAGGTAAGAGCATGAAATGCATTTGACAGTTGCAGCCACAGAGCTCTAACAAAAGGAAAAGCAACACAAAGATGCTGAAGGTCTTTGCAGCCTTCTTGACGAACATTGCTTGGAATTCCTCCCTAATTTGAAGTTCTGCAACAAGTCTCTCACGGCAGCCACCTCTGAAACAGGAACTGGAACACTGACAGCCAGTAACCTCAGGGGTTCTTGTCTAGAAGAAAGAACAGATGAAAACTGCAGGGCAAAAATCACAGAAACATTGAAACTGGACAAAACCAGAGTCCAACTATTCCCCCAGCACTGCCATATTCACCACTAAAACATGTCCCAAGTGCCACATCCACAAGTTTTTTGAAAAAAACTTTTCAAAATGATGCGGTGGAGTCATCATCACTTCCAGGGATGGTGATTCCACCACTGTCCTGGGCAGCCTGTGCCAGTGCTTGACCTCCATTTTGGGAAGACATTTTCCCTAACATTTAATCTAAATCTTCTCAGTACAACTCCAGGTCCTTTCCTCTTGTCCCCTGAGAGCAGAGCCTGACCCCACCCTGGCTGCTGCCTCCTGTCAGGAGTTGTGCAGGGCCAGAAGGTCCCCCCTGAGCCTCCTTTTCTCCAGGATAAGCCCCTTTCCAGCTCCCTCAGCTGCTTCTGAGCTCAGTCTCAGGAAGTTTGAGCCATTTCAGACAGGAATTTGTCCCAGTTTAAGCCTTCTGAAGTCAAACACAAGTTCTGGACTTGACAACAACAGGCACTTGCTGCCTGGTGTGTAAGGAGCAGAGACAGGTCTGCAGATAGAGCCCAGCATAGCCTCTCACCACTTCAATCCAGAACTATTTAGAGATGAAAGAGCTGCAGCTTAGGAGGAAGCCACAAACAGGCCCTCAGCACAGGGTGATGGCAGCTCAACATCACCCATCACCTCCTGAGGGGAGCAGAGCTGAAGGGGCAGAAATGCCTCAGGCAACAGGTCTGGGGCAGCCTTTCTGGAGCCCTGATCAGACCCACATGGACACAAACCTAAGTCATCTGGAACATTTTTTTCAACTTCTCTCAACATCTGATCTCCAGTCCCAATCCTATAAAATGAATTTCAATATTCCTGCCTGTGATCAGGACGTGCTTGCCACTTTTTTTAAACCCTTGTTCCTCCCTCAGCTTTGCAGCTGACGTATCAAAATCACAGCTGCACACATTGAGCCAAAATTGAGAGACCACTCACACATTTACTCGTGTCACACAGAAGCCTGGAATAGTTCTTAAAGCCAAGATGAGCACATCCAGTGGGCTGCAATGCTTCATTTTAAAGGGACTCCAATCCACCTCCTTTTTTTCCTCATAAAGAGTAATTCACTTAAGACTTCCCAAGTCTCTCTGAATTTCTAATTAACTGCTCAGCATTAGAAAAAAGTAATTCCTAAATGTTTCCAGAATGTTTTCTGGATCTTCAAACTTAGTATTTACAGCTATTGTTTTCTAGCAAACATTTGAAAAGAAGGATTTAAGTTTTTGTGCCCAAGTACCCAAAGCTCCTGACACAGACCAGGAAAAACAAAATAATGCTACAGAAAAAGTGGCAAATGTGCTCCTGAAAGGTGGCTGGAAGGTTGAGAAAACAGGGTAGTATCTCAAGATCTAAGAATTTCTTTAGACAACTCAACACATTTTATATCACATGAAGCTGGCCATGCAAAGGAGGGTCTGCAGAAAGCCAAGGAACAGGGACATGACAGCAGAAAGATGGAGACCAGGGTTTAACTGACTAAATCCACTGAAAGGCTCCACAGACAGCACCACTCCTCATGTGACTCTTGCCCTTTTTTTTTTTTTAATTTAATATCCTGGTATTCTCAGCATCTTGTCAGCCAACACCTACAAAACCTTCAGAGCAATGTAATTTTTCCCATTTCATCATGCTCTCATTCCTCTCCCCATTAACAGCCAGTTGAGACTCCACATCTTTAATCTACTTGCCCAGTTTTAAGGAGAAATCTGTAGATCAAAGTCTCTGCACAGCCTGAAGTTACACTGTTAGTCCTCCTTCTAGTTCAAACCCAGATAGAGCCATGGGATTAATCATCATCACCTCCCCAACACACAGAGAAACTCTTACAGCCCTTCCAGGGACTCCTGCAATATGATGGAAAATTGTTCTTCAGCTCTTTACTGCTGAATTTACTTATAAGCCCAGTCCTTGTTTTTGGACTTCAGAAGAAAAGACTTTTTTATTTGAAGTAATTCCTTATAAACATGACAAAACAGGCAAGATCAGGAGTCACCTAATTCAGGATCTTTTTCCTGACAGAAGACTCTGTGTTTTCCCAGCCACAGCAGCTCACAGCTCCTACCCAGGATATGGCATCTCCACATTTAGTACCAGACTCATTTTTCTTCCTTAATTTTTTGCAGTTATAAAAGAAATATGACTCCAAAGGTACTACTGTGAGGGTGGGGAGGCCCTGGCACAGGGTGCCAAGAGAAGCTGTGGCTGCCCCATCCCTGAAGTGTCCAAGGCCAGAGCAACCTGGGATAGTGAAAGATGGGGCTTGGAGCAACCTGGGCTAGTGAAAGGTGTCCCTGCCCAGGGCAGAGGGTGGAGTGAGAAGAGCTTTAAGGTCCCTTCCTTTTTGTTGCCACAAAACTTCAGCAAAGCCAGTGAAAAGCCCACCCCCTGCACTGAAATAGCTCTACACTATAAATAGTGACCATGGCAGCTTTGTTTCCGTGCAGCATCTCCTACACACAGGAAACCATGGCCTGCTGCAAAGGTTGATCTGGCAGAGCAGAGGCACCGGGCACAGAGCAGCACTGCTGCAGCTCTCTGCTGTGACAGAGCTCACAGCAAAGCAGAGTCACTACAGAACCATGCCAGCCTGGCTTCTCTCGGGGAATTTGTAGGATGCCAACATGAATGCCAGCAGGCCTAGCAAGGCTGAAGGCGTGGGACAAAACAACCAAAAATTGTGCAAATATGCTCCTGTAAATGGGCATAAAGTAATGGAATAAGTGAATGGGTGAACCTTGCCTATTTGACAGAATTTTAAGTATCTGAGGCACAAAAGTTCTTTGTGATATTACTTGAGATCAGTTTATCTGTAGTAAGGAGGTAGAGGCATGTGTAGCTGTGGGCTTATGTTACCTCTTTCATCATACAATTACACTGTGGCATGCTTACTATAGAAATTAGAAATGTACATAATTATATATATAATATGGATATTAGCACATTAAAGGGGATTCAGATTGCTTTTTTGGAGGGGAGAGTGGGTGGAAATCAAATTCTGCTGCATTGCATTCTCCTGGAACAGCACCAGAACTATCCTAGAACAGATCTTACAGATAACACCAGAATTTACCACAAAGTTCACAGTGACCGCCATGGCTCCAACTCATTTCCTCCTCCTCCCCCACCTCATGACTCACACAAGTTTTTCTGTCAGGTGAGAGCTATTAATTGCCAATCTCAATATGGAGAAAGCTGTGTCACACACAGGTAAAGATATATTTAGTTACCACTAGATAATGCCTGCACTTCTGCCAGTGCAAACAGGCACATGACTGTGCAAAGCACAAGTATGGGCATTTCTTATCAAACAAAAGAACAATTAAAGTACAGAATTAGAGAAAGGCTTTCAGAGTGCCAAGCAAGCAATTTCCTTAAAGTGACAGCTAACATCAACCTCTGCAAGTTTCAGAAGTTCACCCTCTTACACTCAAATTTTAATTCAGTGCAAGTTCTCCTCTACATTTCAGGAAGCAGATGAGCCACACATTTGCTAATCCAACCATAGAGTCAGTAATTAGAACATGTTTAAGGATTTCTGCAGCTCACTGAAGCAAGAGCAGTTTTAGCAGGATTTTCCTGCTGTAATTGGCTTCATATCTGAGAAAAACCCTATCTTATCTTAGCTCAGCATGCACATGCCTACACAGAGAGCAGCTGCCCACTAGCTAAGGCAACAGGGTTTCTTAATACTAATATGATGAAGTTTCAAGTATGATGTAGGCTGAAAATGTATAATGTGTTTTCAGCAGCAGTCCCATTGCTACCAGGTGCCAGAGTATCTCTTGTGAAACCTTCCACCCATCAAGTTGCAGATTAGATCTTCTCTAAGTAACATTCTATGTTACTTTTAAAAATTAAAAGCATAATGCTTCTCATCTAATGCCTACACAGAATGAGATTCCCAGGTTTTCAGAGCTCAGCATTCCACATGCACCAGGATTTTACATGGCTGCTGAGTGCCCTGCACACACCTGCATCCAACAGACACACCATGAGCCAACTCCCACTGCAAAGGAAGTGGCCTCTACACAAGTAATCCATCACTGCAGTAAAAACCAGACACTATTTGCAGGAAAGAATAGGCCAGGCTTTAATGAAATTCCTCACCGAAAAGCCAAATCACTACTAAAAGATCCCACTAAAGGCCAGTTCAGAAACCCACAACTCCAACACAATTAACTTCTAAAGGAAATCATGGTGCTGCACTTGTGGCACAGAGCACTCTCCATGATCTGCTGGCAATGCAGGATGTTCAGGGTGAAAATCTGACACTTGCATGGCACCAAACAGCCCTGTGCACATTTCTCTCTGGGAACTGCCATCCCATTAAAAACCGAATGATTGCCAACACGGAGTCCTTCTGACTGGAATGAATTGTGTCTGTCCCTGGGCCCCACCAAACACATTTGCTTAATCAACCAGTAAGCAGGAAAATATGTTAATCAACAGGACTTCAAATTCATGACAGTTATGTCTACCCTGGAACTTAAAACCACAAGGAAAAACAAATGAGAAATTCACTGAAACACTGGCCACACTTAGCTGTGCTGAATGGCAGGAGGTGTGATTGCCACACATCCTGCACAGCAGCAGGGCTGACTGTCTGACACAACCATGCAGGTGATAAAGCACTAAGACTGTTCTCCCCATCTCTGTAAAACTGGTAACTCCCAGCTCCAAATCAGATTGAGTCAACACAATGGCTAAAAAAAAAAACTCAACAAAAAACCCCAAAAAACAAACAAACAAAAAAAAAAACCACCACAGTGATCCAGGAAAAGAGGAGCCAAAGCAATTCCTGGTCACCTCTCATAGACCAGGTTGTTCTGGGACCTTCCATCAACAGCAGCAGCCTGTTACTCTAAATTACAGGTGACACCCCCACCTAGAACAAGTGCAGCCAACTGGGACTAGGAAAAGGGCCCCACTCAGTGAGGGGATGTTAATTACTGCAGCATTACCTGAGCACTGAAGCTTCCATGCAGAAAGGAGCTCAGGATCTTGCATACTCCAGCTGAGACTCCTGCCAAGCAGGTGTGCACATCTGCAACTAACAGATTTCAAGGCTTGGCCTGAATCATGCTCTGCTATTAAATCAGAAGGAATATGAGTAAGTTTGAAATTGGATGGGGAAAATTCTCCAGCCCAAATCTCATCTTTGAGTCAGACTTTGGTATCCTGTAATCACATTCAGTATTCAATCATCAGATTTAACTATTCCACCTTTGGCATGGCTGTGGGGGAGATTGCTCAGTCATCCAGCTCTACAACAATGAAGTTATTTGGTCTGTGGTTCACTGTGTGCCCAGGCCCCCACTCAGTCGATGCAGAAGGTTTCAGACAGGCTGCTCACATCTGAAGATAAACCTGATTAGCCAAATCCTCTCCTGTTCCACCAGCTTACACAGAAGGATGGCAGCATTCATATCTGAACCCATGGAATAATTACTTCAGCAAAAGACTTAGTTTTAGGGAAAACTAAGATGTTGAACTGTGGCCAGTTAACCCAGAGATTTTTCTCCAGACAGCTTTGGGAGAAGTCTGACTCTAGAGAGCTGCAGAAAGGGATTGCAGTTCCTTCTGTGGGAGGGCACAGCAACACAAGGGCAACCACTGCTCAGGCTCTGGCTACAGTGTCAGGTCCACCATGCTATGGTACACCCTTCCTGGACATCCAGGTTACTGCATCTCTAAGTTACTGGCCCTCTCTAAGAATAGGAGACAACTAACCCAAACAGTCTTCAGTTTTGAAGGTCTTGCATCCTTTAGGGGTAACACAGTTCCTTTTGCCTCTTGTGACACCAGCTCTAGAGTCTTGGAAAAAATATACCTAACACCTTCCAGAAAAAGCTTCAGCTCATTCTAGTCTCATGTTCTGGGCACTAACAGCTCTTCAAATAGCAATGTCTTAAGGACAAGAGCTGACTGAACCATAGCATGGTTATTTTACTCAGCTACCTTCTTCAGAAAGGAATTCCATCTCTTGGACTGCTGACTGCATGTAGTTAATGAGTGTACATACTGTTTGGACACTACCAAAGTTCTTGATTAAAGAAGTTTATTCCAATCAGTTGACATGATTTACATTACTACTAAAGAGGCAGTAAAATGGCAAAGACTTGCAATTCACTGTTGGATTTAATATTCTTCTCCTTCATCTTCTCCATCCATCGAGTCTGTGCCCACTTCTTCATAATCTTTCTCAAGTGCAGCCAAATCTTCCCGAGCCTCTGAGAACTCCCCCTCCTCCATCCCTTCTCCAACATACCAGTGAACAAAGGCACGTTTGGCATACATCAGGTCAAACTTGTGGTCCAGGCGAGCCCAGGCCTCGGCAATGGCTGTGGTATTGCTCAGCATACACACTGCCCGCTGGACTTTGGCCAGGTCACCCCCAGGAACCACTGTGGGGGGCTGGTAATTGATGCCAACCTACAGGAGAGGTGGAAGAGACCATGAGTTTCTTTTTGCTGTTTGACAGTGACAATAATCAAAGTCAGACAACGGGAATTGATTAAAATGTGTCACTCACAAAACAGTCCTGCATGAGAACCTAAATCTCCACATCTCAGAATACAAACCAGGTACCTACAGAACAGCTCAGAGCAAACACACTCCATTGTCGGAACATACCAGTTTTCCCCACCTAGGCTGAGAGAGAAGACTTCCCCCATGGTGCTGAGCAGCACTATTGCCAATCTACATTAGAAGAAGCAATCTACATTGCTTCCCCCATGGGCCAGTTGGCCCTGCCCACCCCAACTGTTCATCCCTCATCCCCCTACAGGTTGCTGCCCTTTGCCCTGCCCTGTGCCCTCAGGTCATTGGCCACTGACCCCACACTTAAACCTGTGCACAGCCCATGGTGGTGTCTTTCTCCCCGATCTCTTGGCATGGTGGATGCCATAAACCTTCACTGGAATACATCCTACAAAGACCCTTCCTGTCTTTCCTCTGCTGAGCTATCTGTGGGGGGTGTGTGTGTGTGCATGGACTTGAAAGGGCTGCTCTTGTGGCCTTATTCTAAGCAGCTTCTGAAGGAGACACTTTGAAGAAGAGTAGTCAGAAGCTTATGTTGTTTATTCGTGGGAATGCTGTCTGGGGCTCCAGTTATTAGAGGAACTAGTCAGTTTCCGAACCCCCTGATTATAATTGGTATAACTATGAAGAAAATTATTACTGGCAGCATTTCTACCACCCTGCCACATTGCAACAAAACAGCACCCACCACCCAGGACAGTGAATGAGAAATCTAAGAAATCCTGGTGGAACTGAGACTTGCCTTAAATCCAGTAGGACACCAGTCCACAAACTGGATGCTGCGCTTGGTCTTGATGGCGGCGATGGCGGCGTTGACGTCCTTGGGCACCACGTCCCCGCGGTACAGCATGCAGCACGCCATGTACTTGCCGTGCCGAGGGTCACACTTCACCATCTGGTTGGAGGGCTCGAAGCAGGCGTTGGTGATCTCAGCCACGGAGAGCTGCTCGTGGTACGCCTTCTCCGCAGAAATGATCGGGGAGTACGTCACCAGCGGGAAGTGGATGCGAGGGTAAGGCACCAGGTTAGTCTGGAACTCGGTAAGATCCACGTTTAAGGCACCATCGAACCTAAGGGAAGCAGTAATGGAAGACACTATCTGACCGATGAGGCGGTTCAGGTTAGTGTAGGTTGGGCGTTCAATGTCCAGGTTCCTACGGCAAATGTCATAAATGGCCTCATTGTCAACCATGAAGGCACAGTCAGAGTGCTCCAGCGTGGTGTGGGTGGTCAGGATGGAGTTGTAGGGCTCCACAACAGCTGTCGAGACCTGAGGTGCAGGGTAGATGGCGAATTCCAGCTTGGATTTTTTCCCATAGTCAACTGAGAGGCGCTCCATCAGCAGAGAGGTGAAACCAGATCCAGTTCCTCCCCCAAAGCTGTGGAAAATCAGGAAGCCCTGCAAGCCAGTGCACTGATCTGACTGAAAGAGAAAATACAGGTGTTCAAGACATTGTGTGCATTAAGAATCCATAATCAAGCTCAACAAAGACAGCTCTGAATTCTGACACATACCAACTGTTCAAGCTTCAGAAATACAGAATTTATCCACCAAGAGTCAAGGAGGTATTCCAGGAAAAGCAATATTCTTGACTGGTTTAAACCCCTACATATTGGATGGCAACCACTTCAAATCCCTAGCTTAAAATTCCTTCTATCCCCAGTTCTCAGCTGAGGCCATTAACAATGAGCAAGAAAAGCAGGAATATTCAAAGACCTACACACTATCTCTTACAGTTACTTGGTATTCTCTATCTGCACAAAAATGGAGCAATCCCCCATCCCAGAGCTACTGTTGCAATGCTGCACCAGTGCCAAGTGTGTATCTCCGCTGGGGGAAGTGAGCTGTCACAGCCTATTACAGTGCCAGTCCCATTCACCCCACTCAGGAGACAAAACTAGACAGCCCTGTCCTCACAAAGAGGTGCCACATGATGCTCAGCTCCCAGGACTAACAGGGACTGCCAACAGCTTGTACAAAGAAATCATGACTGTTTTTCAGGTCAAAGTAAAGCCTGCTGCAAATTTATCATTGCTTTAATTAGAGACTGTGGCAGTCAAGTGTTGAGAATAATTCCAGTTGTAATCTGCAAAAGGTGAACTTTATACTAAGACTCAGTTAGAATTCCATATCAAAGCACCTGGGCTTTGTGCAATGAAAATTCCTACCTTTGTGACACAGATTGGGCAATGAACATGCTTAGCAGCCCTAAATAGGGAACATGAACCTCCTAAACTGCCCCCTTCATAAGTTTGCCACATGACTGAAGAACTGGAGAAGCTGAAACATCCCAACTTACTGAGATTTATTCCTTTTCTAGTGTTATTACCATAAAATTAATCCAGAAATCATAATAGCAGGAAATGCAAACGATAGTCCAAACCACAGAAGCAAGCACTCATTCCTTGAAAGAGACACAGCCAGAGACCAATCCTTCTCCAGCAGGAACTATGCAAATCATAATTTTTGGTTCTGACTTTCTAAACATGAAACCATATATGAAGTTTTAGGTGCCTCATCAGCATTTTAGGCCACTTGAAAGCCATATGTGACAGGAGAAATCCAGCCATTCTCAGCTGCCTAAGAATAAAAGCAGACGCACACTAAGCCCACAGAGTCTCATACCACAAAGAAATAAAAGCACAGTTTATGTATTTGATAACCTCATTTCCAAATCCTGTAATACAGATGTTTCAGAGCCTTCAGTGGAGTCTTACCAGCTTCCTGATGCGCTCTAGCACCAGATCAATGATCTCTTTCCCCACTGTGTAGTGACCTCGAGCATAGTTATTTGCAGCATCTTCTTTCCCAGATATCAGCTGCTCAGGGTGGAAGAGCTGTCGGTATGTCCCATTCCTAACTTCATCTGGGGAGAGACAAGATATATATTATTATAGAATACATAAATATTTTAAGTAAACTTTCTATATAGACCAGCTTTTTCAAATGTCTTGGGGTGTCCAGAATAATGTACTTAAACCTTCAGAGATAAAAAACAACTACCAATCAGTAGGTGCCTTCCTACAGCCTAAATGCTGAAAAACTAAGAAAAATTAAGTTATTGTTTAGGAAACTGCTCTATTTTACACCAAATTTTAGAATTTTGACCTATCAGAGCAAAAAAATGGACTATAGCAGAACCATTTTTCCAGTTTAAAACAACTTAAGGCCCGTTTTGCAGCCCAGTAGCTGAAATCCCATTTTTCCCTTTCACTTCCCAATCCCTCCAGGATTCTGCTTGACCCCAGCTTCTCTGCCCAAGTGGGCAGGCAGAGCCAACTTGTCTTACATGTCCCTTTCTCTTCACTGTACTTTGTGCCAAAGGTATAGAAGGGCTCAAAAGAGATGCAGATGCTCTTAGAGCAATTATCTAAGCCCTGAGCTGTAAGCTGTAGCACACACATCCCGCAGCAGTTACACATTTGGAGACTGATTTAGAGCCACTAGTTCCCAGAAATATGCACTTACACCCAGCAGGCTAAAGCTCTGTCCTACCAGAAAGGTACAAAGACACTCAGCAGAGCTTTGTCTCTGGTTTAGCTCAAACCACTCTTGTGTGCTATTGCAGTATGGCATTCTTTAATTTTAATCAGGTGGACAGCAGAGAGCTTTATTAACTACAGCTGAAGTTGCCTGCTTGCATGTATTCATTAATCTGAAATAGAACAAGCAAGACAAAGAAAAGTAAAACTTAAGACATAACAAAGTTAGCATTCAAACCAGTTTAGGCTGAGTATCTCCCATTCCAGTCTGCAATCCAATAGTCTAAAGTATTTCTAAGAATGCATCAAAATAAAAACAATTTGGAAAAGTTTGCCATCTCAAATACCCATGTGTCTAAGACTTCCTACAATATCACTCCACATTACAAGGGACAAATATGGGAATAAGGGAAAAATACAGAACCAAAATAAAATGGTTCTCTATCCTACGCAGACAGGGGTAGCATGAGCCAGGATGGTCCTTGGGAAGTAACAAAACTTGTAGAGTTCAGATGATCAGCCACAAAAGTGTGCCTGGAACAAAGGACTTGGGTGAGGGGACAGCTGAACCAGCTTGCCCCAGACATGCTATCCTTCATGTTTTCAAGTCTAGCTGGGGTAGACTGTTAAGGACACTTGTGTTGAATTCTCAGATGTCACTGCCCTATTTTGTGGTGGAAAGTTTGATGGTATTTTACCACCACATTCACAGAGGTGGTGCATATTCACCATCCTGCTGCTTTGTGCAAGACCAGCACTGATCTGGAAGGACAGAAACCCCTGTGCACACAGGTGGCAGCTGCACAGCTGCTGCATGCACAAAGAAGGGTTTTTCATAAATGCAGTGCACAGGGACTTGCTGCATGATTGGGGACTCATGAGCCCTGTCCAGGGAACTGGGGCAGTAATTTTCACATTAGCCAGGGAGGAATAACAGCTATTTCCCAGAAAGGCACATGATGTAACCTTTAACAAAAAGCCCTAACTTTGAGTATTACCCATCTTGCCCATCTCCCCACACTACACCTGCATCACCAACAAGCACTGGAACACTCGCTACTTTTTGGCATTTGTTCCAAGACTTGCCAGCTCCTCTGCCCTGTTCTGCCACCTGTCTCATCTCATTTCTGAGCTGTTCCTGGTTGCTCAGAGCCACCACCTGGCCAGTGCAGAGGAGGCAACAGCCACAGGGCTCAAGAAAGAACAAAGCCAGACCTGCAACAGCTCCTGGGAATATCAGTGTATGGCCAAGGGTGCCTGGGCTCATTTCAAAGTTCTAGCCCAGCCACACAGCCTTCTGCTCCCCTGAGAGGTTCATCTGCTGTGTTAGCCACAAGAAGGGGTCTGGTGTGTTACACGGAACAGAACTTACAGAACAGCCATGGTTTGGGTACAGAGGAGCAGCCACAGTCACACATTTCCCCAACTCTGTATTGCAGAAAGATAAAACACAGCAACTGCATAAGCACAGGCAACACAGACCTCTGCTGTAACAGCCCCAAATCACTACTTGAGGCAAGATAGCCAAAAACCAGCTCCAGAACAATTACTTCTGGCACACACTTGTGAGAGGAAAACCAGGATTCCTGACACAAGGGATGAAGGTCTTGTGAAACCAGGAGCTCATATTGAGCTGACAGTGCATCTACACCCCCAGGATGGAGGATTGGTCAGTAGCTGATGCATGGGATCACACCTGGACACCATGAGATGGTGTTGCCAGAGCTTGGAACAGAACACATTTTCAGGAGTAGACTGTTTCTCAAAGATAAGGCACCAGGAAGCTGAAGTGCATGTTCAGAAGTTCCTGAATTTATGCCAGCTATGGGGACTCATTTCTGCAAGCACTGTTCAGCTTCCATAGATTGCTTTGGGAAACTACAGCAATCATTCCCGTGTACAATAAGGAATCTTCCTAATGATATATATTGTCTCTTAAAGAGGTTCTACTGACTGCAGCACACTATGCCATACTGTTCCAAGGGGCTGTAACTGCTCCTTGCATAGCAAAACCAGGAAGCATGTTCATGAGACCCATTTAACTCCACAGCCTGGCAGAAGGTAATGCTGAAATTCTTGAAAGCTCCACAGAGCACATTTGCCAGTCTCAATGAAAATAAAGCCAAGCATTTTCCCTCACTAGGAAGGTGTAGGCAAGCTTCATGCACTAAAAATTTAAAGCCCCAAAGCATTTTTCAGGACTAGAGGAATGGATCCCTTAGCCAAAACCAATAGTCTGAAGTATTTACGTGGCAATAACATGTGGCATTATTCTCCAGTGCTTTTGTGAAATACAAAGCTGTGTTTCATGTCAGGTACATACAGGCAATGTCTGTATTTGTGATTGTGATATGTGTGGAAACCAACCATGGGACAGTTATAAAGATGAATTCTAAAAATAACTGAGGAAAGTAAAGCATGGAAGAAGGTCTCTGAACCTATCTTTTGTTAACAAATTAAACTTGATAAGTCTTAAGTTGATTTAGGAGCATTTGAATTAAAGTGTTAAGGATGTTGCTCTTTGACAGGAACCTTCTGCTTGTAGCTAAGCCTTGAAGAGTTCTGCAATAATAACCTTTTGAAGTATAATTTTAGAATATTGCTTGTATCCTTGAAACTATAGCTTTGGAGTATATATCTATAGGAAACATGCTTATCTCACACCTTAACAAAACAGTGAAAAGCAGCTTGAGAAAGGAAGATGAACGTCAACTCAAGGATTAATAGTGACCCTTTTGTCAAGGGACCCTTTTGACCAAGGGAAGCTGGACATCACTGTTATGAGATTTATAGTCCTTGCAATTAAAAGGTGGACCCACATCTGGAGAGCTGGACTTCACCAGATGGGATTCGTCTTTCTTATTTTGGAAACTGGACCACCACCATCTGGGGATGCTCCTTTTGGGATACATCCTGGGAAAAACTAAATCATAAGAGTGTATAGAATTGTGACATAAAAATTGGGAATAGAAACTGCTGAGAAAGCTGATGAGTACCCCTATAAATACCTGTAAGCCTCAACTATGGGTGTGCAGTTGGAGGGAAAACTTCCCCCACTGTACCCAGCGCTGTATTGCTCATACTTTACCATATTAATTAATAAATTGATTGCTGCTTGAATATTGGCCTAGTCAAGCTTCTTATTTATAACACCTAGCACTGTCAGTGTTACCTATGACTGCAGGTTCAAGGTCCACAAAGACAGCCCGTGGGACGTGCTTCCCCGCCCCGGTCTCGCTGAAGAAGGTGTTGAAGGAGTCGTCCCCCGCCGCCGATGCTCTTGTCGCTGGGCATGTTGCCGTCGGGCTGGATGCCGTGCTCCAGGCAGTAGAGCTCCCAGCAGGCATTGCCGATCTGCACGCCCGCCTGCCCCACGTGGATGGAGATGCACTCGCGCTGCGGGACACAACCAGAAGGCATCGCTCAGCACAAACACAGCTGCCCTTGTTCAGCAAAGGGACTGCCAGCCCGCAAAGCCATTAAAACATTGGCCTTATTGTCTCGGCGTTGGGGGCATTTGGCACAAAACACAACAGGACACAAAAGCCCCTTTGAGACATCATCAGCTCCACCCAGAAAAACCCTTTTGGACATTATCATTTTTACAAGCTCATGCCTCTTTGTTATTCTTCAATCAGACAGGAAGAGTCTGATCAACTCTTTCAAGTTCTTCAGCCAATTTCTCTCTTCATACCAAACCGAATATGCAGAAAAGCTGATGATCACACCTCTCACTGGCCTAAGTGTCCAGAACAGCAACACTCAGACCCCAGCCCTAGAAGCAGCAAAATCCTCCCAGGACCTGGAAGCACTTCATTTAATGTACACAAAACCAAAAAAATATTCTCCGGATCCCTTGAGGAAACTTTGTCACTCAGTAGGAAAGGCTTTGCCTAACAACCCCCTTCATAATCTTCCAAAAATACAGACCCATCAGGCCTCAACCCACGCTGCTGTACACAAGGTACTGAACTCCTCAACACCAGATAAAACTACCTCATGAAGGTCATGTAGAAAATAGTTCATGGCAGCAAAATAATCTGTTCCTACCCATTTATGGATTCCCAAGTTCCCTCTGATGTCCAGAGCATAAACCCAGTTTCTTTAATATTGCAGCACATAACTTCAAGTGGTAAAAGCCAAATCATAACAGAAATATCTCCAAACTCCAGGTCCATCTGTGGCATTTTATATTCAACATCTAGTTTTGAATGTCAGTAAAGCACAATCTAGAAGAGCCTAGACTTCAGTTTAAAGCGACTGTTACCCAAAACTATGTTCAGACCCTATGACTGGATGGGACAATTTGGTTCCCTGGAATTCCAGGATAAGCAGGAATACTTTCAGGCACAAGTACAGGCCAGGCAGAGAATGGACAGAGAGCAGCCCTGGGGAGAAGGACACGGGGGTGTTGGTGGGTGACAAGGACACGGGGGTGTTGGTGGGCGAGAAGGACACGGGGGTGTTGGTGGGCGAGAAGGACACGGGGGTGTTGGTGGGTGAGAAGGACACGGGGGTGTTGGTGGGTGAGAAGGACCATGGGGGTGTTGGTGGGTGAGAAGGACACGGGGGTGTTGGTGGGTGAGAAGGACCATGGGGGTGTTGGTGGGTGAGAAGGACCATGGGGGTGTCGGTGGGTGAGAAGCTCAGCCCTGGCCCCGTGCTCTGGCAGCCCAGAGCCCCCCTGTGCTGGGCTGATCCCCCAGGGGGGCAGCAGGGCAGGGGGGGATTGTGCCCCTGTGCCCTGCTCAGGTGAGGCCCCACCTGCAGAGCTGCCCCAGCCCTGGGCTTCCAGCACAGGCAGGACCTGGAGCTGCTGGAGAGAGCCCAGAGGAGGCACCAGAGCTGCCCCAAGGCCTGGAGCACCTCTGGGAGAGCTGGGGGTGTTCACCTGGAGAAGGTTCCAGGGAGACTTTAAAGCCCCTTCCAGTGCCTAAGGGGACTCCAGGAGAGCTGGAGAGGGACTTTGGACAAATGGAAATGGTCTTAAATGCAGGATGACCAGGTTAGACATTAGGATGAAATTCTTCCCTGTGAGGGTGGCACAGGCTGCCCAGGGAAGCTGTGGCTGCCCCTTCCCTGGAAGTGTCCAAGACCAAGCTGGATGGGGCTTGAAGCAACCTGGTCTGGTGGAAGAGATGAAGCTGGATGGTCTGTAAGGTCCCTTCCAACACAAACCATTCTGTGAATCTATGACCTTGAACTGCCTAGTCCATATCCATAGTCAATTCAGAAAAGCAGGAGCACAAACTTTCAAACCCATTAAATTAAAATTTGTATTTGTCAAAAAAAAAAAACAACTCACCTGTTCTCAAGCACAGCACTGAACTGTCTTTAAGCTCTCATCCATCCAAGCTGTACATTCAGGTGTCCAGCCCACATCCTCTCTGCAAGCAGCATTACTCAGAGCTGCTGCCACCCTTCTCCTCTCCAAAGCCATTACACCATCACCCTCCAGGCTGAGGCACTGAGCTTGGCCAGTGCTGCCATGGCAGAGAACACACAGCCAACCTGCACAGTGTGAAAGAGGTGACAAGAAAGCTGGCTGCAGTGCCACAGAGAGCAGACCATGGCAATGACCCATGGAACATCCCTTTGGGAGAGCAGGACAGCCTGAAACTTTTCTGCAGGGACAGGAGAACAGAGACCCCCATGTCAGCCTGGATCCTCACCTGACTGAGGTCCTACCAGTGACCTAAGCCTTGCTAGAGAAACCCCCAAGCAGCTGGGAAAGGTCACTGAAAGGTGTGTAAGGACTACACCACACCACAGAGATGGAGGGGGTAAAGAAGAAGGGTATGTGGAGCAGCTGAGGCCATTGGCTTGGTTAGCCAGGAGAAGAGAGGAGATTTGCTCATGGTCTAGAGTTCCTCACAAGAGGAGGCAGAGGGCTCTTTGGTGACCAGTGACAGGACCCAAGGGAAGCTGTGTCAGGGGAGGTTTGCCTGGATAGGAGGAAAACATCCTTCCCCTAGAGGGTGACCAGCCAATGCCACAGGCTCCCCAGGGCAGTGGTCACAACCCCAGGGCTGACAGAACTCAACACAAAGAGTGGGACTCCTGGGGGTGTCCTGTGCAGGGCCAGGAGCTGGACTCAGTGGCCCTTGTGGGTCCCTTCCAACTCTGAATGCACAGCTTGGCAACACAGCCACAGAGCAGCTGCTGCAGGTGCCACATTAAACATGGCATGTTTACTTGGACAAAATACAAAGTTCAACACATTGGGCAATGACTCCCTGCACAAACAGCAGTAACAGAGAGGGAGCCCTGCTGCAAAGATCCTGGAAGCTCCCACAGAAACCAGCCTGAATGTCCCACAGGGTGCTCTTGTCCTCACTAGGGCAAGCCATGTACCAGGGAACAGAAGGAGACGTGGCCAGCACAGGAGAAGGCTCCCTCTGCTCTGCAGGTGGCTCCAGGTCAGATTCTCAGAGGTTGCTGCAAGGCTCAGGCTGGTGTTAGGAAAAGCCTCCCCAGTGGAATGGTGTGGTCCTGGAACAGGTCACTACAGAAGAGGGAGGGGATTTCCATTCTTGGAGCTTTCAAAACTTGGCTAGACAAGGTCAGTGACAAAGCCTGGCCTGGTGCTAGAATGAGTCCTGCTTCAAGAGTTCTTTCAACTGCTTTCCTACAACTCTGCTAAGGACTTTTAAGTAGTATGTGGCTATTCAATGAAGCATAAACCTTTGTCAGACACAAACAGATTCTCTGCCCATTTTGTGCTGTATGGCTTCTTCACAGCACCAAAAATACTGAAGAACAAGGCCCAGATTTTATTCCAAAAGCACCAGCTCCGAGTTGGAATGACAGGCAAGAGAACTGCCACACTCATTATAGCTCATAGGCCTTGACACATCACTGATGAGCTTCAGAATAAGGATTAAATGTATACAGACAGTGCTGGTAAATGCTGTATTCAAGCCGCTACAGAATCCTCTTATTTACTTAACTAACACTAAATGCTTTCCCCTCAATTCTATACATTATTTGCAAGCACACAAAGTTTCAGGCAGAATTTCTCCAGCCCAGTCTCTGTTTCCTTTTCCTACAGGATGTGCTCCAAGTGAAGGGCACTGCCCTGTCCTGTCACTGCCCTTCCAGCAGCTGCAGACTCAGCCCCTTGGTGCACTCACTGCTGGGCTGCAGATCCTCCATGGCACTGCTGGATCAGGCTCTGGGTCCTCTGCACTGCCCAGCTGCATCTGTGTGAGGCTGATGGAAAGCCAAGCTTCCTGAGAATGGCTGTGCCAGCTCAGACCAAACTTATCAGTGCTCCATATGGAGGAACGCGGTTTCCTTGGAATGGGACTCCAGGGAACCTGCATCCTTTGCAGGGGCTGCATTCATACTCTTGATTTGACTTTATTTGAAAACCGTGACAATAACAGCCCGCAGGGGAAGGGTAAGAGCAAGAACCTCAACACACCCTGCCAACACTCTAACTTACAATAATTTTCAGCTCAACAAGTATTTCCCACACATTCACAAGCCTACAGTAGCAGTCTTGCTACATTTGTAAATCCATGTAACCTTCTGACAATCTCTTTTCAGAGCTGTAGGAAGACAACACTCCCACGGGGAAGAGCCGAACGCCCATCCCAGCCTCCAGCTGTGCTGCCCAGCTCAGCACCTGAACCCTGTCGTGTGGGACATCCCAGCCCCGTCACACCTCTCAGACTGTCCTTCAAGGTGACTCAACCTATCAGCTCATTCTCGCCATCCAGTCTCACAAAGTCCTTCAGGAACTCTCCCCATCAGCCCAGCCCCCGGACAGCCGCGGGGCAGGAGCGGGGGAGCGGCACCTCGGCACCTCCCAGGCCGGTGCGCCGGGCTCCTCCCTCGCTGCCTCCGGCCCCGCGGGTCGCGCTCACCGCGCGGAGCTGCCCCAGCCTCCCACGCCGCGGGAACCGGGCGGCTCTGCCGCGCTCTGTGGGCAGGGCGCCCCGGGGCCCGCACGGACAGACGGCCCCGGGGGCTGACGGTGCCCGGGACGGAGCTGCAGCCCTTGAGCCAGCCGGGGCTGAGGGTCCCGGGGGCCGCCATGTTCTCGGCGAGCTCGCCACCATTTTGGGACAAGACGGCGGGAGCGACAAGGCGCGGGACGAGACGCGGCTCGGGGCAGCGAGACCCACTGCCCCCCACGGCCCGGCGGGGCCGGCCCGCCGCCCATCCTGTCCCCCGCCCCTTACCGCTGCAGCTCGCGGAGCGGTGCCGGGCTCCCCCTGCCCTGCTGGGCCCTCGCCCCACTCACCATGGCTCAGGAGCGCCGGGACAGACGCGCAACGTGTCTGGGCAGCACCGCAACAGCGGCGGCTCTCACTGGACTCACGTTTTATAAAGTGAGGGGCGGGGCGCTCGGCTCCCTGCACTGTGCCCATTGGCGTGGCATGCGCTCACCTGTGGGCCATTGGATGATATAAATGTCTGTCACCATCTTTCGCGAACTATTGGCTGATTCGTAACAAAGGGCGGGGAGGGGGCGGGGCTTAATCTTCCCGCCAACGAAGGCCGGCACCTTCCTCCTCAGACTCCGCTTCAGGCCGGGATCTCTCTGTCCCGGGCCGGGATCTCTCTGTCCCGGGCCGGGGATCGCTCCATCCGGAGCCAGCGGCTGAAGGGCAGGGGGCTCAGTACTGTCCACCCCCGGGTGTTGGCCAAGGGCTCCGAGCTCAGCCTGGGGAGCCCAGAGTCAGCGGCTGCTGCCCCGCGAAGGAGCCCTGAGGGACCAGGGCTCGTGGCCTCGCACCCACGGGGGTCCTGGGTCAGAGCTCTCCCTTTCCCGGCTCCACGCGCTGCGCCCGGGGAAAGGCAGCAGTGAAACACCCGGGCAAAGCTGGGACCAAAGCATGGGCACCCGGGATCTGCTGGGGGACAGCCCCAGAGCCCCACATCTGCCCGGTGGGCACCCACAGGGCCCGCCCTCCAGGCGCTCTGGGTGCTGTCTCTGGGCTGAAAGAGTGGGATGGTCACAAATCCCTGTCCCAGGAGGCTGGAGGCAGCTCCACTGCAGGCACAGGGACAGCAGGCCTGTGACAAGTGCCACCAGTGGGATGAAGAATCTCAAAATGGAAAGCACTGAAAGCTAAAGGGGCAGATTTGGAGACCCACGTAGGTTCTACTGGAGTCCGTAGATCTGGTGTTTAAATGCCCCAGTTGAAGTTGGATATTAAGTGGAAAGCATAAAAACCCTGTGGTATGTCCTAAGGGTTATATTAACAGAAATGTTCCTGCAATTGCCAAACTCACTCCCTGGGTAAAAGCAGCTGCTGTGTGTGCAGGTCTGATATTTGATACCTGGAGTTCCATCCATCCTTCAGGGCCTCAGCACCAGCATTGGTTTCAGGAAATTCCTTCTTCCTGTGCTGAGCTGAGTTTTTGCAGCAGGAGAGGGACGTGAAAGTTTTGAACAATAACAAAGTAGGTGGTTTTTCCTCTTCCTGTATGGATTCTCAGCCCTGCAAGCAGCCTGGATAAAGGTGGTACTTTTAACAGGAGTGTGGTGGAATTGTGCCAGGCTGGAGGGAAGCGATGAACTGATCCCCAGGGCAGGGAACTGACACCTGCTGAGGATGCTGCTCCTGCTCTTATCAACCCCATTGTGATCATTTGAGCCCAAGGCATGGAATGAAACGTGTGGGTGTGCCCTGAAAGGAAAGAAGGGCAAAAGCACTCTGGAAAGCAAGGACCAGAGGATTGAGAGAGGGTCAGAGGTGGAAGAAGGGGGAAGAACCCACAAATAACATTGATATAATTGTTTTTCCAAAGAATGATGCCAAGTGTAATGTGTGACTGAAAAACAGGTGGGCTATAAGAAAGCACTAAACTGTGTTTAGGGAATTTGGCTAATGCCTAAAGTTTTAGCTTTCATATTTCCAGATTCTGTACTGCATTAGTATATAGCTCTAAACTTCATATATAGTGTTAGTTCTCCTCACAGTTTAGTTAGACAAAGCAATCCTTTTCCAGCCCCAGAATCAAGGACACCATTGCAGCTTCAGGCCCTAAAATGTAAACCACAGGGAATTGAGGAGAGCAAACTGGGAGGACGGGACTGCATAACCTGGAGCTGTAATTGGATAATTAACCCCAATATGGAAACGAATCAAAACTTATAAAAGTGTGGAAACTTGTGACTTGGGGTCCATCTTGGGTGTAGCCTTGGCCAGGCTCTTGTACTGCCCAAGGTGTATCTTTTGAAGGCCTTTTTAATAAATACCTACTTTATTCCTTTAACACTGTCTAGCCTCTGTTCTGGGTAGCCTCTCACGGCATCATGGCCACACCAGAGTGGGGAGTGATCACACAAATGAGTACCTGTGAGCTGGGTGATGGACACCAAGGGAAAACATACACCAAGGTGTGCAAAGTTTTGTTTTTTTTTAAAGATAATTCTTCTCTTTCATGTTTTGATCCTCAGCAAGCCCAAATTCTTTGCTTAGTGCTTTCAAGCTGGTATGTATTTGAAGAATCCAGTCAATATTAAACTTCTAATAATCCTCAACCTGTGCTCCAAGAGACCTGAAAGAACTCTTCCTGTTCTTTTTTCTTATTTGTTTTATCCTAATTGCTTGGCTAACCTCACTGAAGCATGACCTTGGCTGCAAAGTGCTCTTAGCTGTGACCATCTCCTTCGTGAAGTTGTTTGGTAAAGAAGACCAGGGTAGTCCTGGTGGTCTGAGACAGGAAGAGCTGAGATTACAGAATCATAGAATAGTTTGGTTTGGAAGGAACCTTAAAACTCATCCCATTCCACCCCCTGCCATGGGCAGGGACACCTTCACTGTCCCAGGCCGCTCCATCCCTGTCCAGCCTGGCCTTGGGCACTGCCAGGGGTCCAGGGGCAGCCACAGCTGCTCTGGGCACCCTGTGCCAGGGCCTCACCACCCTCACAGGGAGGAATTTCTTCTCAACACTGAGTTTAAATCTCTCTTCTTTTAGTTTAAAACCATCCCCGGCCTAGTCCTGTCACTCTCTGCCCCTGAAAACCTTTGCAGCTGTCGATGTTCATGACCAGATAGGAGGGATCCAACCTGCAGTGGGCATGAGCTATTGGAAGATGAAAGAGAAAAATAATTACAATATTTTAGTTTCTTTTGTTCTTTTTTATTTAAGAAGAAGAAAAAAAAACAACAGTTATATGTTCTTTTTTTTTTTTAATCATCTGTTGTGCTTTTCTCAGTTGGAAAAAAATACCAGCACTACCTGGCTAGTGGGTGGGACCTTTGCAAGCCCAGATTCGGGAATACTTTTCCTGTAGGTTAAAAGAGAAAATAGGTCAAATTAGATTTAATTCTTCCACTTGTTGCTATTGTATAACAAATATTTCAGTGTTCTCTTTTTTCCCTTCTCAAAGCCTCCCATTTTAGACACCAGGTACACTGTGAGAATTTCATCTGCTCATTCAAAGCAATACATTTGGTCCTATTGTTCCTAATTTCTAAGGAAATCTTCAACTTATGAGCAAAGTTTAATCTAAACTGTACAATGTATGGGGGGAAAAAAGTGCCCACACTGATTTAAAAAATAATAATAATTTTTAAACTAGTTATAAAACTTCAGAGATTTGATTTATGCTTTTCAAATGCTCTGACCTGAAATAACACTCCCACTGCTCCAACTGTCCTTCAGCTCTGCCAGTGCAGTGGGCCAGGGCCTGGACTGCCAGTGGTACAGAGTCACACACTCAGAGGAAATCTTATTTATCCCATTTTATCCTCTGTTAGAAACATTGCAGCACCACAGCATGAGATGGGCCAGACCCCTTGCTAAAGCAGAAAATTCAGATGGTATTGCTCAGAGTGCAGTGAGCATTCTTTTCAGCTTAGCTGACAAAATCAGATTGGGCTGGGCTGTGGTGTTAAAGGGTGCCCTGGTCCAGCTTCAGCTGAGGTTTTGACAGGTTTAATTCCTGTACTCAGTGCCTGCTCTGACTTGGGCACCTGCAACCTGTGCTGGCATTGCCTCAGCCCCACTGCCCAGGCTGTGCTGGGTGTCTCATGTGGCATCAAGGGCAGGTTCAGGTTGGACATCAGGAAGGATTTTCCTCTCTGAAAGGGTGAGTAAACACTGTAAGAGGCTTTCCAGGGAGTCCCCATCCCTGGAAGTGTCCAAGGCAGGACTGGACATGGCACTCAGTGATCTGGGCTGGTTGACAAGGTGGGGGTTGGTCACAACTTGAGCTTGATGGTCTTTGAGGTCTTTTCCAGCTCAGTGATTCTGTGATTCTGTGAAAAGGACATCACAGCAGTGATTCCACACGTTTGGAGCTGAGTGTGCCTCAGTTTCCCTCAGTGTGCCCTCCCACAGCTGCTGCACTATCAAGAAGTCTCCCAGTCCTACAGAAGCTGGTGCTGCTGCACACCCAAAACCCCTTCCTTGGGACCTGAAATGCTTTTGATTTAGTTTGACCAAACGGTCATGTCAAGTCCAAGGGGCTACCAGGGGTTCCTTGAACACATTCTTTTTTCCTGCTGGAGACCAGTTCTGTGAGCAGCAGAGTTTTTTGTTTCTCCAGTGTAAGAGCCTGAATGAGAGTTGTGGTACTCCAGGCAGCTCTTCAAAATGCAGTTTATTCCACCCAAGATGTCACAGCAGTCCAGGGTGGTGGGTGACAGAGCTGTGCCTACAGCTGTCAGCTCCAGCTGCAGGCAGGCCTGGAGACCCTTTGGTTTTGGTTACATTGCATTATATACTTTTCTTTTGGTTACAATGCATTAGATACTTTTCTTTTGGTTACAATGCATTAGATACTTTTCTTTGCCGAGCATCTTATTACAGTAGAACCAATCTATACCTTTACTTTTACCTATAGCCTATCATACCTACTATAATTACCATATTCATGTTACTGTTCTCCAATCACTAAAAGTCAGTACATTACAGTTTAAGCTAGAAGTTGTTTTTCAGTTTTCTTGCAGTGGAAAATTCTGAGACCTTTTTTCTACTTGCAACTTTGCTGACTTCTTTGCCTGTGCTCTCTTTCTGCTTGGTAAAAGCATCTTCTTGTCTGAGGTGGGTTTATCCTTTGCTCTAAGCCATAAAAACCCTTTCTAACTAACACACCCTTTGCCTCCT
Source organism: Calcarius lapponicus (assembly GCA_039654755.1). Lineage (NCBI taxonomy): Eukaryota > Metazoa > Chordata > Aves > Passeriformes > Fringillidae > Calcarius > Calcarius lapponicus. Next base: position 17,703,399 of record JBBFKN010000012.1, on the reverse strand, counting down.
TGGTTAGCCAGCAAGACTGGCTCAGTAATTCTTTTCTTCTATATCAAAACTTGCTTCCATCTTGATTCCTTCATCAGACTCTACATTTAAAAATCTTTCTGCTGGGCATACATATCTGTGAGACTTTCTTGTCAAACTTTCATCCTTCCCAACACTCCAGGATTCCCCTGTGCCTGGTAATGCTGTCATGGCCCCAGGCACAGACTTTGGCTGCAGCCTGTGTGTTCAGTGAAAATGACACCTTCCAAAAATTCTGGACTAGCTGTGTATCTGTGATACAGTCTCTGTGGCTGTGCTGTGGGCCTGGGGCTTCTCCAGCAGCTTGGATGGAACTTCTTTGAATGCACAACTCTGCAGCTCTTGCTTTCTGTTCTCTCTCAGAAGAATTAGATAAATAATGTGTGCACATTCACTTCTATCACTGAATTCCCAAAAACACAACAGCCTTAACCCTGTGCCTGCCTGCTCTGAGTACCTGGGATGGCCTGGGGATGTCCATGCACATTTCCCCGCACTCAGATGGACAAGGGCAGCCTGCTGCCTGCATTTCAGCCAGGTACTGACTGAGGCACCAGCTCCTCCTCATCCCCAGCTCACAGCACACCCACCCAGGTGTGGGGATTGCTGAGGACCGTGTATGGCGAGAGTGAAGCCATCAAACTGCACCACTCAGGGGACAATGCTTCAGCACAGCTCCATTGTTTCAGAGCTCCGGTTCATCTCCTCCTCTCCAAGTGCAAATCCATGCCGTTTCACACATCCATCCTCAGTCCTGTGCACTCACCCTGCTTTTAGACCTGGCTCCTTCCAGAAGTGTAGGGCCCCTCTGACTGGATCAGCAGGGAGAGACTCTCCCTTCCAAGTGCCTCCTTTGTTGAGGCCAAAGAACCCAGCCCAGATGCCTGTGTGGACAATTCCTACACAGGAGCATGGCAGCTGGGGAAGGGGGGACAGGCAGTGAGTTTGTGGGGTTTCCTACTCTGGTTTAAGCTGTATCCCACAGCCACCAGCCTTACACCAGCCCACTGCAGGCTGGATCAGGGGGTACCTCAGCAGCGTGGGGACCCTGCTCCTCAGTGACAGGTCTTGTTCTTTGGCTCTAAAAGACCCTTTCTGTCTCTAATATATTTGATTTTATTAATTATTTTGCATTTTAGGTGGCAGGTCCTGGACATCAGCTGGGAGCTGGTGAAGGGATGTGTCCTGCTCCAGCAGCAGGAAGGAGCACACTCCTCTGGTGTGCCCCAGGGGGGTGTGGGCAGGGCCCTGGGAAGGACAGGGATGTGCAGGTGGGGGTGCTCCTGGGATGCAGCAGAGAGTAGCAACAGCCCAGTGCACATTGCTGGGCATTGGCTGCAGAGCAGGATGTTCATCTCCTCACACAGACCTGCACATTTGCCCTGGTTTCAGCCATCACAGGGTGAATTTTTTTCCCAGCAGCCATGAGAGGCTGAGCCTGGAGCTGTGTGGGTGGGTCCAGGTTGTTATTCCATACCATGCAGTTCACTGCCAGGGTGGGAAGGTGGCAGTGAGGGACTCCCCCTTCCTGGGGGACAATGACATAATGACATTCCTTTTTGGTGGGGGGGAAAGTGTGGTGTGGTCAGGAAGAGCTGTTGGGTATTGTGGTTCTCCATGTAAATAAATAACGCCTTATACCTTGTGTTATTAATATTGTTGCTATTACTGGTCACTTTCTTATCTCATAGCTGTTTCCAGTAAATTGTTCTTATCTCAACTCATGAATTGCACATTTTGTGCCTCCTATTCTCAATCCCATCCCCTCCCCAGAGCAGGAAGGTGGAGGGGAAGGGGGTCAGTGGGAGGCATCTGGTTTGGGGCAGTCTTGGTGGAGACACTGAATTGGGGAATATAATTTCTAAACCACAGCAACATTCCATTTTATCACACAGACCTGCACATTTTATCTCAAGTACTGCATTGCAACAAACAGAGCAACAATTCGGGGAGAATGCTTAATCCACTGACCTCAGGCCAAACCTTGATGGGAGGACATGGATTCTCCAAAAGGGCTTTGGGAATGTTTGCTGGGTGCCAAGATAAATCTTTCATTTAGAGTGAAAACTATTAATAACTAGACAGCACTGAATTCATTTCTGTTCTAAACAATCCTGATCCAGATGGGCTGGGAATCCTTAAATACAGGAACTACAAGGCAGAAGGCATAGCCAGAGTGGTTTGTAGGGAAGGCCTCCAGAAGCCTGACTGTGTGCAGTAGGTGTATCTCTAATTATGTGATTAAACCCTGTTTGTACCTGATCCTGCCCCCGCAGGGAGTGTCCAATTAAGTGGCAGGATGTGCCTGAGTTGCCAGAGTGGAACCCCAAAGGGCTGGGCTCTGTTTTTGTTTGTGAGGTTCTTTCAGTGCAGCAGTGTCTGCCCACAGATTAACATTTCATGAGCAAGATTAATATCAGCATTCTCTCCCTTGATCACTTGACTTTGTAACCTCACCATGCTACTAGCCTGGCTTCTTGGAGGTAATCCTTAAATAAGTGCCTGGTTTAATGACCTTAAATACATTTTCTGCTTTTAAATCTTAGATTATTTGTTCATCCAACTGTTTTAATCCCACTCCTGCAAGCCTGGACTTCACTACCTGCCCTATTTTTTTGTTCTCTGCAAGCCCACATTGCAGGGGCTGCTCCCATCCCTGCTCATTTTAAATATTGCTTCAGCCCAGACTCTTTCAGTGCTGCTTTCCTGCTGCTCTGTGGAGGTACCAAACCTCCACCTGCCATTTGTCAAAGCTGAAACAGCTTCTCTGGCAAGTATAGTTGTTTTTAATTTAGAATTCAAAGCTCTCCTGAGGAACTCACTGATTGGGCCATGGCCTCTCTGTTTAGGGGTGCTGTGTCTGTGCTGGATAGCGCCCCTGTCTCAAATGATCCCAGACTTTGGTACCTGAGCCTGTACCCAGTTCAGTTTGTTACCTGGGAGTAAACTGTCCCTAGCCTACAAATTTTGTCTTCTCCACTCTAACTTTTGGTTTAGATACTGAAAACATGTCTTGTCTTGCCCTGCTGAAGGAATTGGTCTCTCTTTTAGGGTAATTAATTGGCTTTTTTTGGGAGGTACTCACCTGGAGAAGAGAAGGCTCCAGGGGTTCCTTAGAGTTCCTTCCAGTGCCTAAAGGGGCTCCAGGAGATCTGGAGAGGGATTTTGGACAAGGGCTGGAGTGCCAGGATGAGGGGGAATGGTTTCCCAGTGCCAGAGGGCAGGGATGGGTGGGATACTGGGGAGAAATTCCTTCCTGCGAGGGTGGGCAGGCCCTGGCACAGGTTGCTGTGAAGCTGTGGCTGCCCCATCCCTGGAAGTGTCCCAGGCCAGGCTGGATGAGCCTTGGAGCAGCCTGGGATAGTGGAAGGTGTCCCTGCCCATGACAGGGGTGAAAACAAGATCAGCTTTAAGGTCCTTTCCAACCCAAACCATTTAGTGATTCTTTTAGTGTGGGTAACAAAAATCACTCATTAAGCCAGATCTCTCTTGCTGTGCAGCTTCCCCTCCCTGCTGCTCAGGCAGCAGCACCAGGGCCCAGCTCATTCCTGCTCCCAGAGTTGGGATATTCCCATCTGTACCAACTGTGCCATGGGGTCCTTCTGACCATGGCACCTGGCAGAGGGCACAGTGAGTGTGGCAGGCAGGGCACATCCTGTAGGGCTTTGGGCTGGGGCAGAGGTACAGCTCTCCACAGCACCTTGGGGTGCTGTTTGGGATCTGTGCTGAGCACAGCACTGATCCCACAGGGATGATTTAGCTCCTGCTGAGTCAGGAGCTGTTCTGCCCCTCACCCTGACCCACCAGCGTTGGGCCAGGGGTGCACAAGGAGCTGGGGGGACACAGCCAGGACAGCTGTCCCTTACTGACCACAGGGGTATCCCAGACCATGTGATGGCATGCTCAGCCCTGAAACAGAGGGTAGGGAGATGGTGGGGTCTGGCCAGGCTTAGAGCAATGAGCAATTACTTTCTTGTATCACTTTTCTTGGTTTGTATTTTCTTCTCTTTTTTAGTTTTCTCCCCTTACATTTTTAAACAATTATTTTTCATTATTTACCTGTCTTCATGCCAACTCACCAGTTTTCTCACTTTCACCTTCCACTTATCCTGCCATTACAAACGAGGGGCTGTGTTGGTGCTAAGCTGCCAGCTGGGGTTAAACCACAACACATCCACAGTCCAGACTCCTCCATCTGTGATGGCCAGGCAGCAGAGGCTGGGAGAAGTGTCACAGACCTGAGTTGGTTCCTGCTACCCAAAGTGCACACAGGGTGGCTGTGCTGAGAATCCTGTGGAGTGCTGAGCAGTAAAGCAGGTAGGAACAGAAACTGCTCAGTCCACTGGCTCAGATTTGAGACCCTCTGGGAATTCATGGTGACACTGATGGATTAGAGCAGGGCACCAGGACAGAGCTGAGCATTCATGCCCCCATTAGCCCTGAGGGGCTGAAGCACTGCAGGCACTGACCTGGCTGGAGAGCTCCAGGGGGTCCAGTGCCCTGCCCAGGGGTGCATGGACAAGGCAGAGGTGCTCTGCAGTGCACTGCACTTCAACCAGTGCACCCAGTCCTGCACTGGCCTTGTGGTGCAGCTGCACGTGGAACAGCCTCTTTTCACTGACCTCTGTGCCAAGACCAATTTCACATCGGTTTAGCTGGATCAGCAGCACAAACTAATTGTCTGTGAAAGCGGGGGGGGGGTGCCTAGGAGTAAGGGGGTCCCAGTAAACTGCACTTTATGTTGTGCTGCCCTGAGTTTGTGCAGCACTGGGCACTGTGGTATCACCTGTCCCAAAATCAGGAGCTGTGTCTTGGGTACCATCCAGCTACACACAAGACATTCCCTTTCGGTGCCAGCATACCGGGATTCCAACAGAAATCCCCATATCCTAGCAGGGGCCTTGAGGAAAGGGATGGAACCAGATCCCCCCAAGCACTGCTGGCATCCTGAGGGCTGTGGAGTGCTGGCCAGAGCCAGGCTGGGACACCTGTGGCTGCAGCAGAGACTGAGCTGATGAGGGCACAGAGCCCCCAGATCGCTGCTGAGGTACAGCTACAGCCCTGACACTTCAGTGTTCCTCATCAAGGGAGATCCCTCCCTCTGGAGCCTGAAGCTGCTCCTTTCTCCAAGCACCCTTTTTGGGTTCTATTTGCCAAGTCTTGGCCTTTCTTGGTGCCGGCCCCTTGGACCTGCCATGGCCTGGCAGAGAGAACCAAGTCCTCCAAGAGAACAGGAAAGAACGAGGCAACAAGTTCTTGAAGCCATGTCCTCATGTTCCACTGCCAGATATTCCAAATTACCCAGCGATTGTGCAACGAGCTGTGCTCTGGCTGTTTGCCATGGACAGCATTCCAGGCAGCGTGCAGAGCCAGCTGCTTCGGGAGGGGAAGGATACCTGTGCTGACACGGCTTTGCTCATTTTCCCTTGCTCTCAGGGCATCTCTTCCAGCTGGGCTGGAACAATGGCACAGGGTACTCCGGGCAGCAAGCAGATGGAGCGCTCTGCCTCTGCACGCACAGCGATTACAGCAACTGTCAGCTCCCCGCAGGGAACCGAGAGCCTCTGCAAGATAAGGAACATGAAAGGGGGAGCAGAGCCCAGCTGAGCATACACACACCCTGCTGCTTCCCCAGCGAGGAGAGGCGGGGACAACACAGCCACGAGGGAATCCTCCCAGCGCAGCTCTGCCCCAGGGACACTCGGATCCCATCAGCACAAATTACCCTGAAAGGTCTGTGAAGGACAGACCCGCCGGCAGCTCTGCCCTGTGCTGCCGCACTCAGCCGGGGCTGCTGGAAACACGCGGCTCTGGCTCTGCTGTGCGGCTGCTGCGGCAGCACATGCCCCACTGCATTCCTGGGCTCTGCATTTCTGGGCTCTGCATTCCTGGGCTCTGCATTTCTGTCCGGCTGCATTTCTTGGCTCCAAACCTGCCCCGGGCTGTCCCGCCCAGCTCAGCCCACACGGTGGCTGAGAGGCAGGTGCCCTTCCCTCCCTGGCAGGGTGTTCTCCAGGCAGAAGCTGTATCTGACTGGTTCATGTCTCTGTTCATGTCTTAAGCCCCCAGGAAATGGCCCTGGGATGCTCGAGGGACAGATCCTCCCCCCAGGTGCTCCCACCCCTGCAGCTCTCCCGGAGTTTGATGTGCAGCACTTCAAAAACCAAACTGCAGCAACCACTGGGATGGACTGTGCCACGCTCCATTCAGCCTTAGAAAAGATGCAAGAAAGACTTTTTGAGTTTTTCCAGAGCTGCTTCCCCCTCTCTGAGGATGGAAGTGTTATCTCAGCAACCCTGGAACCTGCTCACTCTTCCTCAGGGGTCGCACAAAGGGAGCCAAGCACTCGATTTTCACTCTGTGTAAGATTGAGTCATTTTCAGGTGCTGGGGCACTCACTCCTGTGAAAACTGCCTTCTCTCCCCCATGCAGCCCCACAGGCCCACCTGGATTGCTGGGCTGCCACCTCCCTCTTCTCTGTCACTGAGGGGCCCAGCTGTGCTCATACCAAAGCTGCACTGGAGGGACCTGGCTGCCTCACAACTCAGCACTCAAGTATTTATGCTGAAATGCATAAAAGTGTTGGTTGAAAGAGAACAAAGCTGGCTTTGATAAAAACCCTCATGCTCTCTCTGCATTTTTATGGCCAGTTCCACTCATCTGCTGTGGTTTCCTTTTGTGTCCCCAGCCAGCTTCAAAATACTTGGTGGGTTTTTGGCAAAATACTTGGTGGTTTAGTTTTTCTTTGATTCTGGAGTTTGGCCTGTATTAACCTGACTCTGTGGGAGGCAGGGACGCTTTCCCTGCACCAGTTGTCCAAGGACTCTGAAGCTATTTCATCTCAATTGTTTCCTTTCCTCCTACTTATGTTCCTGCCAGGGAACGTAATGTCAGATATGTAAAATTACCTTCAGAGAAATTCATAACACATTTCAGAAATCTCTGTTCCCCCAACCAGCTCCCTGCAGAACTGCCTGTGCTGATGGGGCAGTCCCTGCTCACACAGAGGTGTTGGGAATGCAGCAAGGTCAGCTGTGCAGGACAGGGAACACCACAACCACCTCCCTGGCCAAGCTGGCCCTGCTTTCATCAGCCACAGCTCTTCTCTGAGCTCTGCTGAGCCATTCCCCTCCACTCCTGCAGGCAGCAGGTCCCACAGACACACTGCAGGTGCTGCAGAGATCCCACTACCATCCCTGCTGGGTTCCTCTGTGAGGCCTCAGCTGGATGGGAGAGCCCTAGGACACAGCAGGGAGCAAACAGCAAAGTTCTCCAAGCTACTGCTTCAGAGTCCACATTGTCACCACTGCCCTGCTGAAGATTCCCTCAGTCAGAGGGGAGGAATCAAGGAGAGGCCTCAGGTCCTGGCAGGCCCAGGCACCCAGGCTTTTGCTGACTTGCAGAGCTTGGCAAAGAGCCCCTGCTCCATGCACCACTTACCTGGTTCACTGAATTGTAACTCATTTAGGGAAGGAAGAGTGTGATTGTGACCTCTCTGCAAGGCGTGAGTTGTGGCAGCTCCCCAGGACAGCTCAGCTGATCTCACAGCCTGCAGCTGCCAAAAAGGAGGGATGGCCTCCATCCTGCCATTGCCCCTGCAGCATCCCACAGGCTGCATGTGTCAACCCAGCAGCCAAGAAAGGAAGCTTTAGCCCAAGTTATCAAACTGAACACACAAAGGGTTCAGCAGCTGCTCCAGTGGGAAGTTTGGGTGGGAATGGGAGCAGAGAGGTGAAGCTACAGGAGGTGCCAATGCCAGACCCAGACCATGGCTCTGGGCTATGAACCCATCCCAGCACCAGAGCCAGACTGGAGCAAGGTCTGCTTTTAACCATCCTGAGCACATTTAGGGCATATAAACACTGACCCATACACACCAGGAATGCAGGCACTAGAGATCCTGCCAAATCCACACCGGGAAGCAATTAGACAAAATTATTATTTGCCCCCTTGAACCTTGCTGGAGGGATTGGCTGGAGCAAAGGAGGCAGGCTTGTTACTGTTCCCTCTCGAGGCACTGCTACATCTTAACACAGGAGGGTTTCAGGAGTCAAATCTATGCAGACATTAAATAGAAGAATCCATTTTCAAATGAATTTAAAGTGATCTACATGCGGAAATAGGGGTTCCTGCACTGTCTTGGTGTTGACAGAGAAAGATGGGCTGCAAGATGAGCCCTCCTAGGTACCATGAAAGTGCTTCCCATGCCTGAGGGTCGTCTACCCTTATTTTCTAGGAGTTACCACAGGCAACTGGAAAACAGCTTTTCAGCATGCTGGATAAAAAGCAGTGAAAATATTTGTGAGTCTATGTGAATTTTTATTAGCTCTCATTGACACAGGAACGGTGCAGCTTCAGCAGATCCCAGACCTGGTGACGTGTCCAGTGGAGCAGCAGCTGCTCTGCCCCCAGGCCATGTCTGCTGACTGGGACACTCCTCCCCACAGCTCCACTAAAGGCACAGTGGAGCTGCCTGAGCTCAAATTCCACACAGTGATGCTGCTTTCCCCCACCTCCTGCCCACCCCCCTGAAATTCTCAGTCACCTCTGGGAACATGAATTGGCCCAGCTGCTGACTGAGAGCTGGGCTGCACAGCTGTCCCATCACCTGCCCCAGGTCTCTGTGCCATCAGCACTGCAGGGGTTTCTCATGGCCTCTCCAAGCTGCAGGAACCCAGACCCTACCTGCGGCTGAATGACACCCAAGATCTCATGGTACAAAAGTTTCTTCCCAAGAATTCCCATCACACTGTTAATTGCTTAGCATTTCAAGCCCATGTGATCCTATTTAGTATTTAAGAGGCAGCAGAAAGCACACCTGGATCCGTGGAGGACTCAGCTCCCCTCTCCCACTGAAGAGGAGCAGGAGCTCCCAGCACTCTGAGGGCTGTGCTGAGGTGGATTTCAGCTGCTGCCATTCCAATGTGAAGGCTTTGACCTGAGCTCTCCCATCTCTCCAGGGCTGTTCTACTGACTGGGAAAGCTGCCACCACCCCCAGCTCCTCCCAGTGCCACCCACTGCTCAGGAATCCACAGGTGCCATTTCTTGGAGGTTATTTACTCAGCATTAGTCAAACTCATTTCCAGTCTGTTCTGCACAGTGGCTCCTTCAAAATGAGGTGTGAGCAGTGCAGCAGATTTAAGTAACATGGACTGTAACTGGGGTATTTCAGGTCAGAACACATATCCTAAGAGACAACAATCCAAATGAAAGTGTGAAATTAGTGATATGATCCCACCATTTTGCCATGCCTGTGCAGAACCCAAGTGAAGCTCTCCTGTCCTTTGAGGCACATCTCCTTGCTGTACCTGTGCAGTCCTTGGGCTTAGGGCTAAGAGACAGGAAGGGCAGGAGGGAAGAAGCAGTTTCCATGACAAATGTCCATCTGACACATTTAGCAAGGACACAGTACAGGATCTGCCTCCTGCTCCTCAGCCCTCAGGCCACAGCTCTGCCTCTCTCCCTGCCCTGAGAAATCCTGACTGCCCACAGCAGAGGTTCCTGACAGAACAGCCCCAGAACAGGCCACAAATTGAGGCAGCATCTCCAAATCAAAGAAGTGCAGGTGCTCAAGCACTGCAGGAAGAAGGGACTTGTTTCTGCCCCTCCTGCTGTCAGGATGCCTCTTCTGGGAGACTCATCTGAGGCTGTGCCTGCCCTAACAGAGCCCTGCCAGCAAAATTGTTTCAATAGAGGGGCAAGAGAAAAGTTCTTCCCACAGCCTGGGGGCAGCACCCTACCCTCCACCCTGATTTTGGTGGCACAAACAAATCCATCACCCAGCACGGTGACAGCCACGCCTGCCCAGCTGGGTCAGTACCCAAGTGCTCGGGAGCAGAGGACAGGGATGTGTCCCACAAGAGGCACAGCACCAGGGAGCCCAAAGCATCCCTGGACAGCTCTGGTGTAACTCACACAGGGCTCAGCAATGGAGAATGAGCTGGGCCACGACTACCAGCAGTGATAAATGCAGGGAGAACCACAGCTGCTGCAGCCTCCTTCCATCTTTAATCAGCTCTGTGCCCAGCTTTTAAAAGGCAGAAATCAAAACTGGTCACAATATCCCAGATCACTCTGACCACCAGCTTTTACAGAAGAGAAATTCCTTCCTGACATCACTGTTTAACACACACACACATGTTCTGACATGCTTCAGCACTGCCTGTCCAATGATTCAGATGCTTTTCAGGCTGGAATCTCTTCACTCTTGCTGCCTGAAAGCTCTATGGTCTGGTACATTTTCTTTGTTTGCTGCTCTATCAGCTTATGCTGTCTGCACATTCTACCTGTGTTTGTTCCCAAGTACTCAGCTAATAGGACTGCACACGTTAGCTGGAATGCCTTACACTCACTCCAGGTGCCACAGCTGTCAGGTGGGATGAGGTTTTGGAGAACAAATGTTAGAGCTTGGGGCAGCGAACATTCCTTCTGAACATCAACAGAAGATTCAGCCTGAAGCCCTGGAACTGCTGTGGCTGCAGGTCAGACAGTTTCAGGTGCCACGAGGACTCAGTGCAGCAGTGCTGTCAGCGCAGTGCCCTGTCCCAGTCCCCCATTCACATGGTGTCACAGGGCCACCAGCATGAGAGACACCTCAGCCCCCTGGAGCAACAGCAGCCACCAGGGAAGTGGCAGAGCAGCCAGACTGGGGCAGATTGGGCTACGAGGCAGAGATGTCACGGTGAGCCGTCCCTGCAGGGTACAGGGACCCTCCCACCACCAACACTCTTCCCACGTGGGTGCAGGTGAGGAGCCGGCCGTGCCAGGGCTGCGATTCCTGTCGCTGCTCCGCCTGTGGATCTGGGAAAGGGGGTGACGGTGGAGCCGCGGGTCGGTCGCACCGGGGAGCAGGCGAGCTGAGGCCAGCCGGGCCGCGGGGCAGGGGGGCCGGGCTGGGGGTTCCCCCGCCGCGGTCAGTGCCGGCGCTGCCCGGCCCCGGCGGGGCTCTCGGGGCTCCCGAGGGCCGGGCCCGGCTGCCAGCCCGGGCCGGCGTCACTCGTGGGCCACGCGCTCCAGCGCCACGTAGAAGCTGTCCTTGTCGTCCAGGCAGTGCCAGCCGATGGGCCCCGCCTCGCAGTCGGCGCACACCAGGAACTTGACGTTGCCCACGTCGCGGGTGAATCCCACGTTCTCGAAGGAGAACATGTCGCGCACCAGCCAGTGCTCCCGCAGCACGTCCCCGCCGCCGCCCGCCGCCGCCGCCGCCGCCTTCTTCCTCATGGCGGGCAGGAGGAGCTGCGGAGACACGGGGCCGTCACCGCCCGGCCGGCACCGCCCGCCCCCCCCCGAACCCCCCGGTACCTCACGGCGGGCGAAGGTGGCGGCGCCGGGCAGCAGCACCCGGGAGCCGCAGCGCTGGCACAGCACGGCCCGCAGGTTGCGGCCCTGCGCGCACACGAGCCCGGCCGAGCCCGGCGCGGCCGCGGGAGCGGCGGGGGCAGAGGCCGGAGGCGCCGCCGGCTCCATCTCCGCGCAGGGCGCCGCCATGGCGAGGGGCGGGGCCGGCACGGTGACGTCAGCGGAGCGGCGCCATGACGCCATCGCTGTGGCCCCGCCCCGCGCCCCGTCCCCGGGGGGGTCCGGGAGCGCCGGGCTGGGAATGCTGTACTGGGATTCTGTACTGGGAATGCTGTACTGGGAATGCTGTACTGGGAATGCTGGACTGGGAATTCTGTACTGGGAATGCTGTACTGGGATTCTGTACTGGGAATGCTGTACTGGGAATTCTGTACTGGGAATGGTGGACTGGGAATGCTGGACTGGGAATACTGTACTGGGAATGCTGTACTGGGAATGCTGTACTGGGAATTCTGTACTGGGAATGGTGGACTGGGAATTCTGAACTGGGAATTCTGTACTGGGAATGCTGTACTGGGAATGCTGTACTGGGAATTCTGTACTGAGAATGCTGGACTGGGAATGTTGTACTGGGAATGCTGGACTGGGAATGCTGGACTGGGAATGCTGTACTGGGAATTCTGAACTGGGAATGCTGGACTGGGAATGCTGGACTGGGAATGCTGTACTGGGAATTCTGAACTGGAAATGCTGGACTGGGAATGCTGGACTGGGAATTCTGTACTGGGATTCTGTACTGGGAATGCTGTACTGGGAATGCTGGACTGGGATTCTGTACTGGGAATGCTGGACTGGGAATGCTGGACTGGGAATGCTGGACGGGGAATGCCGGACTGGGAATGCTGTACTGGGATTCTGTACTGGGAATCTGTACTGGGAATGTTGTACTGGGATTCTGTACTGGGAATGCTGGACTGGGAATGCTGGACTGGGATTCTGTACTGGGAATGCTGGACTGGGAATGTTATACTGGGATTCTGTACTGGGAATGCTGGACTGGAAATGCTGGACTGGGATTCTGTACTGGGAATGCTGGATGGGGAATGCTGGACTGGGAATGCTGGACTGGGAATGCTGTACTGGGATTCTGTACTGGGAATCTGTACTGGGAATGTTGTACTGGGATTCTGTACTGGGAGTGCTGGACTGGGAATGCTGGACTGGGATTCGGTACTGGGAATGTTGTACTGGGAATGCTGCACTGGAATGGTGGACTGGGAATGCTGCACTGGGATTCTGTACTGGGAATGCTGGACTGGGATTCTGTACTGGGAATTCTGTACTGGGAATGTTGTACTGGAAATGCTGTACTGGGATCTTGTACTGGGAATGCTGGACTGGGAATGCTGGACTAGGATCCTGCACTGGGAATGCTGGACTGGGAATGTTGTGCTGGGAATGCTGGACTGGGAAGGCTGGACTGGGACTGCTGGACTGGAAATGGTGTACGGGAATGCTGGAGTGGGAATGATGTACTGGGAATGCTGGACTGGGATTCTGTACTGGGAATTCTGTACTGGGAATGATGTACTGGGAATCATCTCCTGGGAACCCTGCACTGGAATGCTGTACTGGGGATCCTGCACTGGGAGCAGGCTGAGACCCCAGCCCAGGCTGAGCCCCCAGCTGTGGCTGGCCCTGGATCCCTGCAGTGCCCCAGGCCAGGCTGAGCAGGGTTTGGAGCCCCCTGGGATGGTGGAAGGTGTCCCTGGCCATGGCAAGGGGGATGAGATGAGTTTTAAGGTCCTTCCCACCCAAACCAGTCTGGGATTTTCTGGTCCCCCAGGGATCCTGGACTGGCAGTGCTGTGTCTGTCGTGGCCTGCCCTGGTGCTCAGTCGCTCCCCAGGCATGGGAGTCTGGAGATGCTTGAATTTGTGGTTGGAGAAGGAGCTCAGTCGATGCTGGCCAAAGGGAAATCGTCTCCCTTAAAAGCCTCCATCACTGGAGATATTCCAGAACCATCTGGATGCAATCCTGTGCCGTGGGCTCTGGGATGGCCCTGCCTGGGCAGGGAGCTGGGACCAGATGAGCCCCTGGGACTCTCTGACCCATTCTGGGACCGTGTGAAGCTGCAGCAGTGGTTGCATCGGGATTTGGGAGCACCTGGGCTGCTCTAGCAGTGGCACAGAGAGAACCCCTCGATGGGGCAAGGGCACCCTGGCAGCAACGTGTGACCCCACAGAGCCTGGGCAGAGCCTGGGCAGGGCCAGGGCTCACAGTGAGGGGCCAGGTCCCAGGGGACTCTGCTGCTCCTCACTGAGCCCCTTGGAGCCCCTCTGGCCGTGTGCTGCTCTGGGCTGCTGCTGCCACCCCCCTGTTGGTGTTGAAAAGATTGAAAGAGGCCTTTTGATTGAGCCAGCGCTTCTTTAGAGGGTAGGCCAGATACCAGAAGAGTTCTGATTTGGTGTAAATGTGCCCCATGCTCCTGCTGTCTCTCTCCTGACTGCTGCCAAGAGCCCTCAGGAGACGCCAGAAATGGGAACTGGCATTTGAGGTAAATATTCACTAAATATTCTCTGATGTTCACCGAATCAAGGTGTAGGGTTGCAGCATCAATCCAGCTGCTCACCGCACAGCTGGGCTGTGAATGTGGCTGGGAGACACCACCCCCCCCCTCCTGGGGCCTGGGCAGGAGCTTCTGAGGCTGGGGCAGGGTTGGGGGCATTTGAGCTCCTGAGCCCTGCCTGGGGCTGTGTGGGTGTGGGAGCTCGCACTCCCAAGGTTCTGAATAATCTGAATAACCGAGAGAACCCTTGGGGGGCTCGTCAGTCATGGAACGTTGCCAGAGGCAGCTGGTGGCTGGATTTCGATCCATCTAAGGATGCACCACTCGGGTATGAAGGATTAAGAGTCACAAGGGTTTGAATAGGGCAGAAATACTGTGTGTTCACAAGGTGATATATAGATTTAGAATTTGGTACAGGGGAGTTATGGAGGCAAGATGGAGGGAACCGGGTGTGTCTCGTGGTTCTTCCTCCTTCTTCTTGTCGTCCATCTTCGGTGGTGGTGCTGGCACTTTGGGATTGGTTTGTGGTGATGGTGCACTTGTTAATAAGGGTGATAGGTATTGGGAAGAATAGGTAAATATTGTATACGTAGTTTGTACTATAAAGGGACGCGACCGCCCCGTGGGCAGTCAGAGTGCCCTTGGCTGCCTTGCTGGTCGGACCCCGGTCGGGCAGAGGGAAAACTCTGTTGATAAGAATTAATAAACATCTGGAAGACGGCAAAGCAGAGAGTCCAGCTTCGTTCTTTGAGAGCCCGGACGGCTGTGGAGCCTTCCCACGCATTCTAAGGCAGAAACAGAAGCTCTGTTTCGCCACATGTGGGGAGCAGAGCAGGGGGAGGAGAGCAGCTCAGCAGGGCCACTGAGCAGCCCAAACCAGGCACAAACCAGGGAAGGGGACAAGGTCCAGTCTTGTCCCACAGCCACAGCCGCCTGTCCTGGGGCTCAGGAAAGTCCCAGAACTCCCCTGCCTGGAGGTGCTCTGGACTCAACAGAGCCTGATCCAAAGTGGATCAGGGTTACAGACCCCCAGATGCCCTTCCCAAGCACAACCACCCTTGGATTCTCTGAGTTCCTTCCTGCTCATGTAGGTGTCAACACCAGTTTGAGAAAAACACCCCAGAGCATTGCTGGGAGTTCAAATCCATCCCTGCCCTGGGAGCTGGCTCGGGCTGCCCCAAAGGCACCTGAGTGTCCCTCAGTGTCCCTCAGTGCCACTCCAGTGTCACTCCAGTGTCCCTCAGTGCCACTCCAGTGTCACTCAGTGTCCCTCAGTGCCACTCCAGTGTCACTCCAGTGTCCCTCAGTGCCACTCCAGTGTCCCTCAGTGTCCCTCAATGTCCCTCAGTGTCCCTCAGTGCCACTCCAGTGTCACTCCAGTGTCACTCAGTGTCACCTCTCTCTCTCCAGACCTGCAGGGTCTCCCCTTGGTCACTCCTGCCCCAGACCAGCCAGGAAAGCTCTGCTTTGCCCACACATCTGCTTTGCAGTTGGGGAGGCCTGTGGCTGCATTTCTCTCCACAGAGAAAAGCAAGGCACAACTTCCCAAGGATATTTCCTGGGAATCACAGTGAGGAAGCTCAGAGGAGGAAAAAACAATTCTTATCTCATTTGCTGCTCCTGTTGTTGTGCTCATGTGGAACATGTTGGAAGATTGTTTATCTGAAGGAGTTTGTCAATCGGATTCTGCTGAGGATTGTTTTGTTTCCTTGGCCATTGGAAAAAGCTGTGTCCTGGCTGTCGAGAGACAATCACGAGTTTTCTTTAGTATCTTTTAGTATTCTTTAGGATTCTTTGTAGTATAGTATAATATAGTATAATAAAGTAATTACTTAGCCTTCTGATATCATGAAGTTCTGTGCATCATTCTTCCCAGACGTCGGGGGATCCTTGCAAATCCCATAGGAGGCCTTTCCCTCCCAGTCTGGAGCAGAACATTTGTAAGGTTCTGCTGGCTGTACCACGTGTGCACATCCTCATTTTGGGGTAACCCAGGCTGTGAGGGGTGAGATCCCAGCCAGATGGGGAGGGGAGCTCTCTGCCTGCCCTGGGGAGGCTGCAAACCCACCCTGCCAGGGCTGCAGCTGCCCTCACCTGGTCACATTAATGTGAGAGGGGCCCTCCTGAGGAGCTGCCAGCCCATAAACCCCGAGTGACACCCCAGCACCCTGAGCACTCCAGCCTGTGGCCTGGGGCTGCTGCTGGGCTGGGCTGGGCTGGCTGGTCAGGGCTGGTGGCTGCAGTGGTGCCTCTCATTGTTACAGTCCTTGTGGACAGTTCAGGAGGTAAAGAAAAACCCACTGAAAGGATCTTTGGCCGGTTTTTAAGTCTTGGATGGGAGCTTTCTCTGTTGAAAACTCACTCTTAATTCTGCCTTTAAGCATTTTCTGCTGGATCATTGATGAAGAAAAGCTTCACTCTTGCTGGCCAGGGACAATCCAAACCAGCTTCCTCCCAAGCAGAACATTTTGTCCCTTTGTTTTGCTTTCAGCCGAATCCTGGACATTTTCTCATCTCCAGCACCAACATGGAGCATTTTGAAGATTTATATTGTGCATTACCTCCCTGGAAACACCTTGAAGTTCCTCTTCAAACCCTTCAGTACATCCTGTCGTGGAGAGGCAGGGATGGGTCTGCTGGTCACATCCTGTTGTGACCCAGTTCAGCTGCTGCTGCTTCAGCCTGCCCAGCTGCTGAGTTTCTGCCCAGCCACACACTGGACACGGCACTTTTGGAGCTGAATCCCCCTGAGCCCTCTGCAGGAGAGCTGGGCTCATCAGGGAAGGGAGAGCAGCTGCTGACAGCTCCAGGGGCAGCATCAGAGCCTGGCAACTCCCCCTGCACCCTGCGGTGGCAGAGGGCACAGCTGGGACAGATCCATGGGTGGCACCAGGGAGTGCTGCACTCCCCAAACGGGGCCGTTCCCTTCTTTGCTTCCCCACTCCTCACTGGCTAAAGAATGATGGAGTGTTGTGGTGTGATTTCAGGGTTTACCTCAGAACCCCGGGTCCCTCCCCTGATCATTCCCTGCCAGGTGTGTCAGTCCCCTCTCCCTTCCCCTCCCAGCACTGTCTGTCAGTCCTGGCATTCCAGAAGGGCACTGAATGATTGGCAGATTCACAGGATGCCCTCTACCCCTGGGGGCATTGGGCCATCCAGGTGTCCTTTGTCCCTTTGTCCCTCCCCTCCTGTCCCTGCTTGGTGGCTCCCTGCCCCTTCCCTGCCCCTCTCCCCGGGGTTCAAAGGAGCAGCAGCCACGGGCTCAGGGAGCTCTGTTGGAGCTGCTGCTGCATTCAGAGGCTGTGGGCCAGAATAAAGCTCTGGATCCAAACCCTCCATCAGAACCGACTCCTTTCCTTCACCATGGCCTGAAAGCTTCTCCACAGAGGGAAACCTGAGGAGCAGCCCCTGTTATGGGGGGAAGCTCCATCCCAGCACCACCAGAGCTCCTGCAGGCCTGGACTTGTGTCCATGTGCCAACTGCAGCACCCAGGCAGGCAAAAGTGTCTGTGGGGTGAAACACCACACACCCAGGCAGCCAAAAGTGTCTCTGGGGTGAAACACCACACACCCAACAGCCAAAAGTGTCTGTGGGGTGAAACACCACACACCCAGCCAGCCAAAAGTGTCTGTGGGGTGAAACACCACAGTGCTGCTGTTTGGTTCAGCACCAAGGGCCAGACAAGCTCAGGCACATCCTGTCTGGCTGTATTGGTATTATTCCAATAATGGAGCAGTTTGGGGACAGGTGTCAGGAGAGGCTCCTGAACATCTGGAGTGAGTGGTGAGCTCTTTATGGGGGGACCAGGTAGTAGGGGGAGGATTTGGAGCCATCAGAGGCTCCTGGGGCAGAATGCTGCAGTTTGCCCTGAAACCAAGAGAATCTGTTTTGCACATGGACAGATGAATTAATGCTGGGCTCCATTCATCCCACATGCCCATGGTGGAAAAAGGAGCTGTAATTTTTTGCAACTGCCACTCTACTGTAACAGTATTAGAATTATGGAATTGTTTAATTTGGAAAAGGCCTCTAAGATGATTGAGCCCAACCATTCCCCCAGCTCTGCCATGATCACCAACCACTAAACCATGTCCCCAGGGGCCACATCCCCAGCTCTCCTGAACATTTCCAGGGATGGTGACTCCACCGCTGCCCTGGGCCCAATCAGTCCTTCAGGAGAGAGATTTTCCCCAACATCCAACCTGAGCCTCCCCTGGCACAACTTGAGGCTGTTTCCTCTTGTCCCATTCCTGTTTCCTGGGAGCAGAACCCAATTCCCCCTGGCTGTCCCCTCCTGTCAGGAGCTGTGCAGAGCCACAAGGTTCCCCCTGAGCCTCCTTTTCTCCAGGCTGAGCCCCTTTCCAGCTCCCTCAGCCCCTCCTGGTGCTCCAGACCCTTCCCCAGCTCCATTCCCTTCCCTGGACACACTCCAGCCCCTCAACGTCCTTCTTGTGAGGGTCCCAAGACTGCTCCCAGGATTGGAGGTGTGACCTCAGCAGTGCCCAGCACACAGGGATGCTCACTGGTCACAGCATGGCTGGTACCCACCAGGTGTCATTGGCCTTCTTGGCCACCTGGGCTCACATTCAGCCCCTGATGATTCATTATTGCTGCTGACTGTAATCAGTCTTCTCCTCCTCTCTGCTCCACGCTGTTCTCCAACACACCCTGCAAGAAATTTCCTCATTAGGGAGTGCTCCAGGCCTGGCTGGTCTCTGTGCCACAGATCTCACAGCTGGAGCAGCTGTTTTTCATCACTGGGCTGAAGCTGCAGGGCAGAGACACACCTGAGGGCAGCTGCCTGTCTAACACAGGGTTTGCACAAACCCTCCACACAGTAGTCAGTCATATGTTTGGAAGGTAGAGAACAGAAGCTGAACTCCTACTGGCTCAGGAAATATTTTATTCTTTATACTTTCATTAAAAAATAAACATAGGAAACGAAACCACAGAACACTTGTGTGATAGAAACAAACGCAGAAGGTCAGAGCATTGGCTGAAAGTGCATCATTAGGTCATGCTACCACGTCCCTGATCCCACCCTGTCCCCAAGCAAGGAGTCAGCAGGAAGCTCAACGAGCAGCACTACATGGAGCCCAGGCACTGCGGGGCCAAGCTGATGGCAAAGGGGAGCCTGTGCTCCCAGAACGCAGTGAGGCAGGACATGCTGAGCAGGGAGTGCTCCACGAGCTGCCGGGAGCCACTGGTGGAGCCTCACCTGGGCTCATGGGGCAGGCCAGGGATAGCAAGTGTCACAGGATGTGGAGTTACGAGACAGGGGAATGAACAGCTGAGAACAAAGGGCGAAACAGAATCCTGGATGTCACTCCAGAACAGCCCTGGAAGCAGAAAAAATCCTAGATAAAAGGAAAACCAACACAATGAACTTGAGTGGAAGGCTGCCTCGGGTGTGCTGGACTCAGGTCTGTCTGGGGACAAACCCCAGTGCCTCACCCAGCAGGACCTTGGTGGGCAGCAGCCACTGTGTCCCTGCTCTCCTGGCCTCAGTTCAGGTGCCCTCCTCACAGGGTGGGGCACAGGCACAGCCAAGCCCCCGGTGCCACACATCATTTGCAGCTGGAGCTGTCAAGCTTTTTGAGGAAACACGATGTGATGAACCTTGCTGAGCACCTGATCAAGAGCACAAACACTGCAGATGCTTCTGTGGCAGGCAGTGAGCTCCTCCCCTGCCTCTGTCCCGTGGCCTCAGGCTCTGGTCACAGTGGCTGACAGCTTTAACCTTCGACTCCTCTGTGTGCAGCCCTGCAGACACAGTGACAGCTCAGGGCCCCTCACACCTCACCCAGGCTGGCTCTGCAGCGCTCGGGAGCACGCTGGAACATTCAGGACGTACACAATGATTTGAAGCTGGAACACAAGAGCAGCTGGGCTCAGCCTCACACATCCACACGGCTGAGAGTGACCCGAGGACCCGCGGGGTCCTGCGGTGGCTGAAGAGGTGACCCAGGGCTATGTACAGGTCCTTGGGAGGGGTCACCAGGCTGGCTGAGACCAGGCTGGGGCAACCCTGCTCTGCCCACAGACTGAGCCACAGGAACAGCAGAGAGTGCAGCTTCTCCTGACCCATTCATCCCCTTCCTCCAGCTTCCCACAGAGCCCCTGATTTCAAATGACTGCTGAGATCACACAGTTATGCACATGCTCTAGTCACAAGCAGCACAGAAAGCTGCTGTTCTGGTGCCTATTCCCACAGCATCCACAACTCTCAAGAACAGTCACTGCAAATCATTTGGGACTCTTCCTCCAGCTGAGACATTTTAGAATGTTTTTCTTTGTGAGTTCCCTCTGCTCACTTCTCCCGAAGGACGCAGACCCCGGCGTCGCAGCGCTGCATCCCCAGGGAGGTGACAACTTCCCAGCTGTCAATGATGGGGTCGTAGCACTCGATGCTGCTCAGCAGTGAGTTGCCATCATATCTGCCAGGACACAAAGTTACACATGAAGGAGGGTGCTGGAGGAAGAGGCTGAGGCATTCAGAGCTCTTCCTGGGAGGCTGGAATAGCTCAAATTATAGCCCCTGCACCAGGCTGCCATTGCTGTCTGCTGCTGCTCTCCTGCCTGCCTGGGCCCTGGACTCTGGCATTCCATTCTCTGAAAAAATCCCTTTGCCCAGGATTTTTCTCCTGGGAAGCTGAGAAGCCTCAGAGAAAAAGAAAACACTTATCTCATTTGCTTCTCCTGTGTTTTGCTCATATGGAATGTGTTTGGAGATTGTTTACCCACAGGCTGTTCCAGATTGCAAGGCAAGATGTATTCTGTTACCATCTGTATGGCAGTGGTCTTTTGTCAAGTGGGCAGTTTTCCTTATCTCCCTCTGAGTGATCACAATCACTCCTCCCTCGGGAGGGGACATCTGCTGATAACAGCCATTGAATGTCCCTGCATGGCTGATAAGAGCTACAGCATCCCACTGGGAGATGTGAGCCCAGAGGGAGGAGCCAAGCATTCCTACCCGGATAGAATCTGGAGATTCTGGAACACCAGCACGGCTTCTCCACTGATTTCCCAGAGGAACAGCAGCTGCCTCTGCCACTGGATCTTCAGAGGAAGATGCACCTTTCTCCAGGATCCCTGCTCCAGCAGAGCCACCCCTGACACTGCAGGAGGGCTGAGCCACAATTCCAATGGGACTGTGCCAGCACCCTGACCCACAGGGTGTCAGGCTGTGTTCTGACTCTGGCAGTGTTGTTCTAGTTTACTGCATTGTTTATTTTATCTTTTTATTTCCTTCCCTATTAAAGAACTGTTATTTCCTGCTCACATATTTTTGTCTGAGAGCCCCTTAATTTAAAATTTATAGCAATTTGGGGGGGTGGGAAGGGTTTACATTCTCCATTTCAGGGGAGGCTCCTGCCTTCCTTAGCAGACTCCTGGCTTTCCAAACCCAGACAGATTTGATTGTTTCGCTGGATTCAGGTGTACGTTGTTGGACTCTTTGGCCAATCAGGGCTAAGCTGTGTTGAGACTCTGGAAAGAGTCAGGAGTTTTCATGATTACCATTTTAGTAAGTATATACTTTCTGTATTCTTTAGTATAGTATAGTACTCTTTAATGTAATATAGTATTATAAATCAATAAATTAGCCTTCTGAGAACATGGAGTCAGATTCATCATTCCTGCAAACACAATAGCGGACCTTTGGGCACAGTGACCCCGTGGGTGTCTCCTGTCACAGAGGAGAGGCCCCGTGGCAGGGGCAGCAGCTGTGTCCCCTGGGGTCCCCTGCAGGGCCCTGGCTTACCCGGCGATGGCGTAGAGCCGGCCCCGCAGCACGGTGGCCCCCACGTAGCAGCGCGGCGTGGTCATGCTGGTCACCGTGGTCCAGGAGTCCGTGCGGATGTTGTAGGCCTCCACCGAGGAGAGGTGAGCTGTGCCGTCAAACCCACCCACCACGTAGATGTGGTCATTGAGCAGAGCCACGCCAGCCCCTGCGGAGAGAAGGTGGCACCGTCACAGCCACGAGTGACACTGGCAGTGTCTCTGTTCCTCTGGGAGCCTCTCAGGAACCCCGGCCAGTCCTGAGTCAGCAGACACCGGGGGGCAGCCCCGACACGGCCGACAGCGGGGAGACACTCTCTGTGCCCCGAGGGGACTGAGGGTTCTCCCGTGCCCCGAGGGGACTGAGGGTTCTCCCGTGCCCCGAGGGGACTGAGGGTTCTCCCGTGCCCCGAGGGCACTGAGGGCACCTAGGCTGGTCACCATTGCAGCAGAAGAGACTTTAGAGGCATTGGTAGAAGATAAAGGGCCGACTCTTAGCAGGGGTTAATCCAAGGTTTTATTCTAGGAGTCCTGAAGGAGCTCCTACACCTGAGGGGGCTCCTGCTGAGAGCCCCGGGAGATGTGCCAAAGTTACATTTAAAGGGAGGTGGAAACCCAAAGTAGATAACATTTTACTGACCAATCAGTGACCCTAAGGGATGGGTACTGGGGACAGACATTTAGGACAGCATATGGGGCAAGGCTTGGGGGGCTGACCCCCAGCCTCTGGCCAACCACTCAATGACCTGGACCGAACCTTCTAGATGGAGGGGATGGGATGCTGAGTGATTGACAGAGAGCCAGGGTGGGGATTCGGGGATGATCTCAGCCAGGGAGAGGGATTACACAGGTAAAGGGAGGGGGGTACAATCTGGGATAAACCATTTGGGAAAAATATGGGGATACAAAACAAAACTAGTTCAAAGTATTACAAAGTATAAAAACACTACGACAGGCAGCACCGGGCTCACTGCCACAAGGTGAACAGCTCAATTCCTCCCTCTCCACAGGACATTTTTCATGCTTGTACCTCCCCTAAAATAGCTGATAACCGTGTCTTCTGTTGTTGTCTCCAATATGAAACACCAAAACATCTCACTCCACCGAACACTGCTGACTCTGTGGCATGGGGGGCCTGGGCAGCACAGCAGCACAAGAATTTACCTGGGCTGACACCTGACCACAGGTGTGTGAGCACAGCAGCACCAGGCCCGCTCTGCTGGCAGGCAGAGACAGGTTCCTCTGGTACTCTGAGTCCCTGGTGTCACCCAGCTCCTGGCTGTGGCCTGGAGAGTAGCTGCACACTGCTCCATGCTAAGCTGGAGGAGGGATTTCCCTGACTTTACTCCTCTGGAAGACAAAATGAAAACTGGTTTCTACACTGTTGCAGAGGCAGAGGTGGCTGGAGCAGCTGCTTGAACAGGTGTTCTCACAATGAAAGCAGACAATTATATGCTGCTCCAACTGGGAATTTCTGAAACCAGCAGCAAATAACCCCACCAGCCTTGGTTCCTCCTTGGTACCCCCTCAGGTACAGCACAGGAGGACACTGACTTTACCAGGCACTTGGTGACCTCAGGGACTCCTGGGAGCACAGTCAGCCCTGTCAGGCTGTCACCACCCACATGGAACTCTTGCAATAATGAATACCCTGAAAGAAATGAGCCAGCTACCCTGGCATGGCTCTGTGTCTTTACAAACAGGGTATAAGAGACTTTCTGTTTCACTAAACACATCCCAGCTTTCCCTGCCTGTCCTTGCTGAGAGCCCCACAACAGCTGGGAATTGCCAGGCTGGCCCAGGGGGCCCTCCGGGAGCTTTGGCTGAAGAGACCAAACCAAGGCACAGACCTGGGAAATGCCTGCTGTAGAAAGCTTGAACTCTGCTTTTGGTCTTGTCCAAAGTCAGCTTTCTCTGGTGCCCAAAGCAGGCCCCTTGAGGAAGGCCATCTGATCCTCAAGCTTCTTAGAGATTCATGGATTGACCTCACACAGTGCCTCTGACCTAGAAAAACCTGCAGATTTTATCCTGTGTTTTATACGTATGGCCTTCCTGGATGTGGAAATTGCCCTGCTCCTAAATCAAATTCACTCTTGGCAGATAAACCAACACTTAACAGGAATATCCCTGTCACAGGAATAAATATTTAAAGATTGGGGTTTTGTTGAATGCCACTGCAGGCACAAGAAAACTGAAATATTTTTGGAACAGAGCCCAGTTTTATTGAGTACCCAGTACCTGTCCCTAACCAGGACCACTGCACAGGGATCACATTGAGCAGTGCTGCCTAGGCTGGCTGTGAGGGCCAGTTATTGCAAGAAGCAGAGAAAAAGCAGCTTCAAAAGGGATTTGGAAGAGGGTCCAAGCATATAACTGTAAGCACTGGGAGGAACACAGGTGTGGAGGCACAGAGCAACCTTCCTGTGCACACCCAGGCAGGGCCAGGGCAGCCCACCAGCAGGGCCTGGAGGGCAGGGCAGGAGGCCTGAGGCACACAGCCAGAGCAGGAGGTCAACACACCTGGGCACAGAGGAGCTACAGGAGCCCCACAGCAACCCCTCTGAGCAATGGAGAGTTTAAACAGAAAGATACTCCAAAAGTAGGATTTAAACTGTATTTTTGTCCTAGATACAACTGCCAACTTAAAGCTTGGATAGAACACCAGGCAGAGAGACAAGTGAAGAGCTGGTGGGGGATAATTATTGTGTGAGTGCACCATTTGTGTAATCCCACTGCTGGGTAACACTGCTGTGGCAGTGCTGCCCCAGAGCAGGCTCAGGTGAAGGAGCCTGGCAGTCACACCTGCCTTCACCACACCCCACAGAGCTGCTGAGCACTGACCCAGTACTGTGGTCAGTCTGTGCCTTGGGAGCTCTTCTCCATGCCAGGCATTGCTCCTCATTGTGGAAGTCACCCAGCATTTCATCTGCCTCCCTGTAACCTGTGACCCTGCCACTGCATTCCTCTGTACACACCTTGGCCTGGGATGGAGACATGTGAAAATTATTATTTCTCTTAGGAATTCAAGCCAGTAAAATCATCCTTTCTCAAAGGTGACCCACCCACTGGGGCCAGAGCATCCTCCAGGGCAGCAGAACACAGCAGCAGTGACTGCTCCCTCAGTGCAGCAGAAACACACTGACCTCAAGGCACTGTGGCTGTGGATGTGACATCTGGCCAGAGAGAGAAAGCTAGATAAGCTTCCCCATGAATTGGTCTGAGGCAGCTGGAGAGAAAGAATGATGGTCAAATACTAAACAATCCACAGGTGGTGTTTGTAATAAGTTGTTTTCCCATAAGGCTGTTTACAGATGGGTGTCTTCTTAATTAGCCAGTGGTGATGGTGTTTTGGTCTAAGGACCAATCAGGTCCCCTACAGTGAACTAGAGTATAAAAAGGAATAGATTCCTAATAAAATTCTTATTAGCCTTCTGAAAACACATGGAGTGTGTCTCTCATTTATCTGTGTCATTTCTGACTCAGCAGTGACACTGTGGGCTCTTACCTGAGCGCTTGGTGGCCATTGGAGTGACATTTGTCCAGTGTCCAGTGTGGGGGTCATACCTCTCGACAGAATTCAGGATGTTCAGCCCATCGTAGCCTCCTGAAACAAAACACAGGAGCAAACCATGGGGTTCACCTGGGGAGAATGTTTTCTGTGCAGAGAGCAGTACCATGCCTGGAGGGCCCCGAGCACAGCGTGGCACTGCCATCAGCACAGCCCATCCTGGTGGGGCAGAGGATCCTGCAGCCAGCCCAGAGCCAGCTCTGCCCCCACACTGCCCCAGGAGAGCATCAACTCCCCAAACCAGCAAACCAGGCCAGCCCCATGGAACTGCCTCTGAGCACACTGAGGCCACTGCTGGTGCAGCCCTGCACATATGCAGCTCCCAGGTCTGTGCTGCAGCTGCACGAGGCTGAATGGTGTAGGCTGGGATCTCTCAAGAGCTGTTTCACAAGCAGATACTAAAATCTCTGTGCAGCCCCAGCAAAGGAGCAGTGTGCTGCCATCCACCCTGGAACAGCATGAGGAAGAAGAATGAACATAGTTGGTTTATTGAAGGCCAGGTTGGACAGGGCTTGGAGCAACCTGGTCTAATGGAAGGTGTCCCTGCCCATAGCAGGGTGTGGAATGAGATGAAGTCCCAACCCAAACCATCCAGTGGTTCTATGAAACCAGTGCCTAAGATCTGTGACTCCCCAGGAACAGGACTGCAACAGAGGTGGGTGCGATGCTGGGCCTGCCTTTTCTGGGGCCTAGAAGGTGACCCACAGAACAAGCTTGAGAGTGCTTTGTCCTCTGGCAATCTCACTATATTCACAGCTGTTGTAGTGCTCTGAGACTGAAATGAGTGCTACAGGAAGAAGCTGGAGAACACACAGCTCAGGATACATTTCTGGAGCACTACAGCCACCATTGCAGGTGAACCCTCTGTCCCACAGCTACCTGCTTCATCTCTGGGCATTTAGACACTGCCCAGGCCACACAAAGCCTCAGCTGGCATTGCTTATCCTCCACATTCCTGCCACCCCTCAAATGCAGTGTGTGTAAATTGTGTTTAATTTGCAGTGTGCAGCATTCCCTGCAGTGATGGCAGCTGCAGTCCAAGCCATTGTGATGGGCACAGTGAGGTCAGGCAGCTCTCATTGACACACCTGTGAGTGCTGTGAGGTTAAACCTCCTCTAATATGGACGTGACAGGTTGGGGCTGCTCAGGCAGCACTTCAATGGTCCCTTGGGTAAAAAGGCAGGCTCAGCACAGCTCAGAGGTGCTGAGGGTACCTACCCAGGCAGTAGATGACTCCATTGGCCACCACGAGCCCCGCTCCCTCCCGTGCTGTCTGCATGTCTCCCAGCATGCTCCACTGGTCGATGTTGGGGTCGTAGCGCTCCATGCTGGTGTGCCGGCGGCTCCCGTCGAACCCCCCCGAGACGTAGATCATGTCTGCAGGGACAGAGGAGGCACCCAGCCACAGCCAGTCAGCCAGGGGCAGGCAGCACCAGGGCCCTGACACATGGAGCAAAGCTACGACATGGACTGCAAAGCACAGAAAACAGACCATGGCACACCAGGAGCCAAGATGAACCCAGGGTCCTCAGCCTGGCTCACAGGCCCAACAAACCAATCCAAGTTCCATCTGGCCCTTAAATCTGCTTCTTGTTGATGGATGAAAAAGAACACACAGAATTCAGCTATTTTTTTCATGCTGCAGAACCACTGAAACACTGCCATACCCAAACCCTGCCTGTGGTGAGCCTCATGCCAGTACTTCCCCAAAGTCCTCACTCATTCCCTGCAGATGTTCCAGTCACTGCAGTGCTAGATGGTCACAGCTGTACTTGGTGTCCTGTGCTCAGTGTTGCCCAACACTGTCACCATCCTCAGAACTTCCCACTCCATACCCTTTCACAGAGAAAGATGTCCTTCCCTGCAGATGCTCCAGTCACTGCAGTGCTGGATGGCCACAGCTGTGCTTGGTGTCCTGTGCTCAGCATTGCCCAACACTGTCACCACCCTCAGAGCTTCCCACTCCATAATCTCTCCCAGAGCCCCTTTCCCCCAGTTCACAGATACATGCTGCAGGAATGCAGCGGAGGCAGAGCTCCTCTCAGGATATGTGGGCAAGTTTTCCATTTCTGCATCCCAGTGATGAGAAGGCAGAATCTCAGGCTCCCCTCCTCCCGCAGAGCCAGCCCACTCTTCACACAGCAGCTCAGGGCATCTCAGGCCGGAGCTGAACAGGCTGCTCTGCCCTGGTATTGTAAATCAAAGGCGACTCTGATGAAGGGGAGAGAGAATGATGCATCTGACTCCATCATCAGAAGGCTAATTAATTACTTTACTATACTATACTGTGTACATTGTATCTAAACTGAATCTGCCATGCACTCACTCTTGCTCACACTGCCCAGAACTGCACTCATCTCTCATTCTCTCGTGACTGTCCCGTGACACACACACTTATTGGCCCTGATAGGCCAAGGAAACAAAACACTCTCACTTTGGGTAAACAATCTCCATATTGCAATCTACTTTAGCACAACACAGGCACAGCAAGCGAAGTAAGAACTGTGTTCTCCTTCTTCTCTGCTTGTCTCACAGCTTCTCTCTGTTCAGAGGGCGGGTGCATACCACACCCTGGCAGTGAGCAGGACGTACCTCCAAGGGTTGTGGCTCCTGCCAGCCCTCTCCGCACGTTCATGGGAGCCACGGAGTACCAGATGCCGTCCTCATCCGAGGTGTAGTCCAGGCACTCCACGGAGCTGAGGCGGGAGCGCCCGTCGTAGCCCCCGATGACGTAGATGCGGTCGTGCAGCGACACCGTGGCCACGTAGCGCCGCTTGCGGGTGATGCTCTGCGACAGCAAAGCAACACCAAGGTCAGACAGAAACAGCACTGGGCATGGAGATGAGCCCCTGCTCTTCACCCTCTCCTGCTGCTCCTCTGGGAAATGGCCAATGCCCCAGGGCAGGCAGCTCTATGGATTTAAAGGACACAGCCTGAGTGACTGTGCCTGACGCCCCTGGCTGTGCTCTCCTCTCTTCTCAGGATTGTGTCTCTCTGCACTCAAATATTTCACACTAAATGTCATTTATCCCGTGCTGCTGCATAACCCCTGATGCATCTGGGATGATTTTGTTAGCCTCCTATTACAATGGGAAAAAGTAGGGATTCTGAGTATTTGATGAAGCTTTCAGCCTCCAAAAAAGATCAGAATTTTGGAACACCAGGTGATACTGAGTCTGCCCTGACTGGTGATACTGACGAAGAGGCAGTTCCCCACCATTTCACACAGTTCTCCACACTGGGCATGAGACCAACCCC
Organism: Calcarius lapponicus; assembly: GCA_039654755.1. Lineage (NCBI taxonomy): Eukaryota > Metazoa > Chordata > Aves > Passeriformes > Fringillidae > Calcarius > Calcarius lapponicus. The sequence continues at coordinate 17,674,907 of JBBFKN010000012.1, read as the reverse complement.
TGCTCTTCCACCCTCCCCTGCTGCTCCTTTGGGAAATGGCCAATGCCCCAGGGCAGGCAGCTCTATGGATTTAAAGGACACAGCCTGAGTGACTGTGCCTGCCTCCCGCAGCTGTGCTCTCTTCTCAGGATTGTGTCTCTCTGCACTCAAATATTTCACACTAAATCTCATTTATCCCGTGCTGCTGCATAACCTCTGATGGATTTGGGATGATTTTGTTAGCCTCCCACTGGCAATGGAAAAGTAGGGACTCTGAATATTTGATGAAGCTTTCAGCCTCCAAAAAAGATCAGAATTTTGGAACACCAGGTGATAATGAGCACCACCTTTAGCACCACCGTGACTGGTGGTACTGTAGAAAAGGCAGTTCTCCACCATTTCACACAGATAAAGGTGATTTTAATTTGGGTAGAAATATTCTTCAGTGCAGGAATTCTCTCTTCCCATTATGCTCCAAAACACTGCAAGCAGTGGGATCATGCAGCAGCTGAAGACTGCACTGATTACATGGTTCCTATTGACATTCCAATTATCATCACTAACCTTAAAGCTTCACACCCCTTCACTAAGAAACATGATAGTTCTCACTCCCACAGCCAAGATGTGGGTCTCTGCAGGCTCAGCTGATCAGGTCTATGACAACAACCCCCTCTCCCCCTCAGTCACTCTGCAAGCTGAAGTGGTTTCAGCATTCACCATGTAAATCTCTAAAGAATTTCTGTCAGAAATCTTCAGCAGATTGCACAGGACAGCACAAGGAGATTGTTATCCAGCTGGTGCTGCAGGATCAGTGTTTGCTCACAGCCTGCTCAGCCCAGTGGTGCTCAGAAGCATTCCCTTACCGGCAGGAAACTCCACTCCTGGGTCTTGGGGTCGTATTTCTCCACCACATCAATGGGGGACTGCTGGCTGCCGAAGCCGCCGATCACCAGCAGCACCTCGTTAGCTCCTGAGGGACAGCAAAGCCAAGTCAACCCCTTCACAACCAAAGGGGCACATCAGGGGAACAACCTGAAGAAACTCTGAGCCTTCCCTGGCACAAAGCTGCCTCTAAATCCCTGTTTCTGTCTTGGCTCTAGAGAAGGGACCTAACCTGGTTCAGGCACTCACACTCCCTTGTCACTGTGATACTTTCTGCAAAAATCCCTTCACCAGGATTTTTTCTCCTGGGAAGCTGAGAAGCCTCAGAGAGAAATGAAAACAATAATTATCCAACTGCTTCTCCTGTGTTTGCTGCTTTGGAATGTGGTCTGGAGATCGCTTAACAACAGGTGCATATTTGATTGATTTCATGTGAATTTTACTTAATGACCAATCACCATCAGCTGTGTCAGACTCTGAGGAGTCAGTCATGAGTTTTTATTATTCATTCTTGTTAAGCCTTCTGCCTGTATCCTTTCTCTTTTCCTTAGTATAGTTTTAGTAGAATAGAATAGAATAGGATAGAATAGAATAGAATAATAAATCAGCCTTCTGAGAACATGGAGTCAGATTCCTCATCTCTCACCTTGTCCTGGGGATCCTCACAAACTCAACACTCCCTCTGTGCTTAGCAAGAAAGAGAAGGGAGAAACTCTTCAGAGCATGTGGCAGACAGTTGACTGAGGTGTTAGGAGCTGGCTGCTGGAGGGCTGTTTCTCCTAACTTCAGAGGCACTTTGAAAAGACAAGCTGCCTCAAACAGGTGCTGAAGTTCACTCCTTTATATCTCCTTTTGTACCCTTTCCGCTGTTTTTCCCAAATCTCTCACCACCCCACAGAATCTGTAGGAGAATGGCTGCTTCCCTGCAGCCTCCTCACAACACAAAGTCTCCTCTTGGTCTCAAGTGACATCCAGGCCTAATTTAGGGGACTTTGTTCACCACATAACTGAGAAACAAGTCAGGCTGTCTGAAGCTTGGAGAACCAATTAAATATTTTCCCAGGAATTGTCTCTTAAATCTTGTGTATTTTATTTCAAAATTGCCTTCTCTCTATTTTCTCTGAGATGAATTCTCTGAATTTTTCTTATTTCCTCCATGACTGTTAATAACAGCTATGACCTGGAGAGCTGTAACTTTCCCTCTAATCACTGCCTGGAAGCAGGCTTCTGTCTCAGGTTTAGAACAGCTTAGCATCCCCTCCACTCCTTAGGCCCTTTCTGGAACAGCGAGTTTATCACTAGAATTTAGGATTGAACACCAAGAAACAAACATTTAACAAGACTTTGTCTGTCACAAAGCAGAAAAGCTGCCACCTCAGATGAAGAGTAATATAAAAAATAACTGGGAAGGATTCACAAGAGCTCCACCATCCTGGAAAGCCTCTTTTCCAGTAAGAAAGCTAAAAGTGCAATCACTTCAGCTCCTCCCATGCAAAGTTAATACATGCCTTGATCACAGTTTAAAGTGACACATTGCTGATATCAGATGGTATGGAATCAATTAAAACAGCTAGGGCTGAATCCAAAGGATGAACCTCAACAATAATGTGCAGTTTTAACCCATACAATTAGACAATAAAACCATTTTTTAATGTCTTTTTTATCAGGTGAAGTATTTCAACTAAGAATAAAATGAAATGTGTTTTTCGAAAATCATAGAATCACAAAATGGTTTGGGTTGGAAAAAATTTTAAAGCTCATGTTATTCCATGTTCAGGGACAGTTTGCACTACCCCAGGTTGCTCCAAGCCCCATCCAGCCTGGCCTTGGACACCTATAGGGATGGGGCAGCCACAGCTTCTCTGGGCAACCTGTGCCAGGGCCTCAGCACCCTCTCAGGGGAGAATTTCTTCCCTAGATTTCCCCTCTTTCAGTGTGAAACCATTCCCCATTGTCCCATTGCTGCAGTTTCTGAGGAAGAGTCCCTTTCTGGCTTCCTTGAGGTCCCTTCAGATACTGGAAGGCTGATGCCATGACAAGCTGAGCTGAAGTGCAGGTCTTTGAAACTGGGACAGGAATTCCCACAAAATGTGCTGAAGCCTGAACTATGTAGGAACAACATAACATTTCCTTCAAGCCAGAGAGGTCTGATCAGTGTGTCTGACAAACCTAATCTGCCCTCCTCTTTTTGTGGTTAAACTGCTTTCTGTCCCCTAAAAGAGGCCACAAAGGGATTTTGGAATCTCTCTCCACCACACCTGCAGCAGCACTGGGGACACACAGGGAGGATTCCTTGCAGGGAGAGTGGTCCCTGCTTGTCACAGACATCTTTTATGAAAAACCCTTTCCTTAGGATTTTTCCTCCCGAGAAGCTGAGAGGCCTCAGGAACAAAATGTAAACAATGATTATCTACTGCTGTGGAATGCAACAGGTGCATATGGGATTGGTCTCATGTGGTTGTTTCTAATTAATGGCCAATCACAATCAGCTGGCTCAGACAGAGAGTCCGAGCCACAAACCTTTGTTATCATTCGTCTTCTATTCTTAGCTAGCCTTCTGATGAAATCCTTTCTTCTATTCTTTTAGTATAGTTTTAATGTAATATATATCATAATATAATAAATCAGCCTTCTGAAACATGGAGTCAGATCCTTGACCCTTTCCTCATCCTGGGACCCCTGTGAACACAGTCACACCTGCTGGCACTGATGGCAGTCCCCTGGGAGTGCACCAGGACACAGGCATGGCACAGAAGAAGCCAGTAAAATACTCTTCCTTTTTCTGTAGGCCAGTCCTACTTTTATGTTGCTTTTGAGTGCTCACAGCCCTAAGACAAACATTTTCTGAACAATTCAGTGACTGTGCTTGGTAGAAGTTACTGAAATAAAGGAAGATATTATCATTTATTTGCCTTAACAAGGCTAGGGAGAAGAAAAAAAAAAGGCACCTCAGAAGAGGAAGAGGGACATCTCCATCTCCCTCCTTGCACCTTCCCCTGTTGAATTTACTGTGGAAACTTGCTGTCACTGTAAGGCACTGCCACTGCCACTCACCTCACAGCTCTACTCTGATTCCTACCTCTTCAGACAGGAAGAAACTCTTCCCACAGTTCTTGGACAGCTGCATGCTGGGACAAATGTATCTGTGGCAACTCAGGAAATTGGTTTTAAGGCCACAGCAGGGCCTGGGATTAAAGGCAATCAGCTAATCCCCACACTGGCACTAAGCAATCATACTCTATAAAAGAGGCACCTCTGTCCTTTGCTCCAGTCCCCTCTCTGTCCCAATGGGAGCCATGGCATGACAAGTAACTGCTTTGAAGAACATCAACACAGTCACAAGGCATTAGACAAGGTGTCTGACACAACTCCTGTGCCCTGGCCCCTCTCAGGGTCCTTTTCCTGCTGCTCACCCAGACGTGCTCGTGTCCTGGGTCCCTGCATCTGGCTCCGGAGCTCGGGCCGAAGGTGGAATTTCTTGGCTTCGTCCACGAGGTCTCTGCACTGCAGGCTGCAGCGGATGAAGGGCTGGGGAGAAACATGAGTCACTGGTACAGGCAATGTATTTTAAGAAACCTCAGAAGAACTGTCCTAAAGCCAACTCTCATCAGCTCAGACAGCATGAAAAGGACTTGTGTGCGGGTCCTGGGAAATGCAAAGGCAACTGAAGATTCTGAACAGATATGGCTCCATCCTCACAGTCTGGCACTGAAGGCTCCTTAAAGAAAATGGCTGCATTGGAACACTAAGGAAAAGCCACTTCTGCTCCATTTAAGCCAGCAAAAGTATGACTAGGAAGGGGAACTGGCAGTGAAACCACACTTGATCTGCCCCACATAACCTGTCCTGCACCTGCCTTTGGAGAACAGAGGCACAGCACAGCACAATGAAACTGTTTAGCTGATTTACTGCCCTGATCACTGTGCACACGGGACATGGAGCTGTGAAGAGACAACAGGAATACTGAGGTCTTGTTGAAGAGTGAAGGGCATCCAAGGACAGCCTCATCTCCTTGCACAATGCTGTGTAATTCCCTTCTCTAGCCAAGGGCCTGGACCAACCTCCCTTCAGCTCAGCACTCATTTTCCTATGGGTGTTGGGTGTACATGCTGCTTCAGTAAGTTCAGATTTACCTCTACAGGTTCCTGGTGTCTGTGTGAGGCAGCCACATGGGGCCAACACTCCACTCTCCACACTGCCCCAAGCTGAGGATGTGCCACCAGTGTGTGGCACTGCCAGACTGGACAGGTCACCCTTCACATTCACTCTGAGAGCTGAGGGCTGTACACACTCTGTCTCAGGCTGGATTTGGAACAGATCTATTTGTTTTGGTACCAGTCCCTTTTCCATCAGCTTAAATTTCAGTTTGAAGTGGACCATGATAATCTGATGAACACCCTTTAGCTCTGGCACAACCTACCACAACAGCCCATTAGGTTGTTCTGATTTAATAACATCCATAATCTATCACATCTGAGATGACTGTTGCTAAATCAGCCTTTTCCTGACAGAGAGAAATGTCTGTCATTCACCATTCAGCATCTGTCAGGTGACAAGGGCTAGTGACCCCTGAGTACATCCTATCACCACCTAACCTGCAGACTGGTTTGACCTTCTCTGGGCCTTCCTTTGAAATCTTGCCTGGGGTCACTTCCTGTCTGGAATTGAATTAGCACTTAAAAGCTTAATTGTTGTCCCCATTTTAGGCTGCCTCTGCAGCATCCCAGAACACAAAGCAGCAGTGTTAGCCATGGCTCTTGGCTGTGTGTTGGTCCTGAACCCACACAGCTGCTGTCTTTCTCACTCAGAGGTACCTGCTGGCCATCTGCACCTCAGACACCTCCTGAGGAGCCATGACCTTCCTGAGATCAATGGCAGCAATCCTCAGTCTGGGGAAGGGGACCTGCCAGCGCTTAGGAATGAAGGCAGAAAGCACTTGGAGACTGTCAGGGATGACAAGAGAAAGGTGCTGTGGATATCTGCAGAGACAGCTGACTAATGGCACTGGAGAGGGCACCCTGGGGCTGCAGAGCGGGATGCTGTGACTGCTGGCACAGCAAACAGCTCAGTGTGACAGCAGCGCTGTGCTGAGCAGGGACAGCTGCACAGTGTCACCAGACAGCAGCAGAGAAAGGGCTCTGCAGCCGTTCTGGGGCCAGCAGAGGCCAGGCAGGATCAGCAGTGGCTGCTGTACTGTAGCAGACCCCATAGAATTGTCTAAGACCCCATGGAGGGCTGAGACTTAACAGTAGGAATTGCTGAGTCATGATGAGACAGCAAAATAAGCTCCTGTCTTCTGCCTCTCGGACCCCAGCTTACCTCTGTAACCCCATAGGTCACCTTCCCCTAACCCCTACTATTGGACAAGTTTGGATCCCTCTGTACCCTATAAAAAGGGGCTGTTTTAGCCCATTCGGCAGAAGAAGAGCTGTGGCTGGAACCCTTCAGAGACCCCTCAATAAAATCATCACTGTGGAACCACCAGGACCTCTCCTTCTCCTCTCTCATCTGTTTCTCCCCCTAGCCCACAGGCGCCTTAGCAAGCAAGAGCTGAAATCCTAAGAGAGCTGATAATCACTGAAGAGCTGAAATCCACTTAGCTTGCTTAAGGCAGCAGCGGCTACGAGCAGCCTGGGTGTTCGGGCGCTCTGTCTCCAAGAGGGACTGAGCTATCCGGAGAGGACTGCCCTGCTCGGGGGCAAAGCTGCTCTGGGGCAGGGGGACCTTTCCCATACCTCGGTGTCGATGACGTCGGTGATGTAGCGCGGCGTGAGCAGCGGCATCCGCACGTACTGCAGCAGCTCCGGCAGCGACGCCTCGCGCTCCTTCTTGGAGTGCTTCACCCAGTTTATCACCGCCTCGAACACCGGCTCCTCCGAGTCCACCTGCACAGGAGGCACATCCTGATCAGGTGGCAGCAGAACAGGAGCTACTGCCATGGAGCACACAATGCTCAGCTGCTGCACTGCTTCACAGTGAGCAGGGGAGCGGGACCCTTCAACCACGAGTCCCTTAGGGAAATCCCCATAACCACAGTGAACTCCCTCACTTTCTTTTCCTTAAACCGGTGTTTGCTTTTCCGCTGCCGCTGAGATCAACCATGGGCAGTGCAAGTCCCAGAGCAGGGAGTGCTGTGGTGCAGAGCAGAGCCTGGAGCTGAGAGCTCCATCCACTGTCAGTGGGAACTCACAGGACAGCTCCCCCAGTTCTCTGGAGCAGGAGCTGTGATCCTGCAAAATTCCAAGTGCTATCAAAGAGATGATTAGAATCATGTTTCCTTTGCACATCAAAGCGTCTGCCCTAGGTCCTGGCAGCCCTGGGCCTATGCACTGCCCCTTGGACACTCCAGCCAGAGCATGTGCATTTAAGGTTTCAATCTACCTTTTAAAACTACAAAGGATTTCAGAGTGCAAAATCCCAGGGCATGAATGCTACTGTTTATTTTATTTTAGCACTAGTTTATTTCTGTCTCCATTTAGGACTAGCACATGCTGGTGCTTATACCACTTCTGGAGATTACACTGACTAAATCATCCAAATTTGATCCTGTAATGAACCACAGATGCTTTGGACACCTATAATTACCAAAAGCAAAAGAATTGTAAATATATATATATGTATGTATATATATATATATAAGAATTATATATTACTTATTACTTATATATTACTTAGACTTTGTTTTCTTTTTGCACATCTATCAGATCATCTGATGTAAAAGGAAATCAGACATGAATTTATTATCACACAGTCTGTTAACTGAGACTAAATATGAAGATAAAAGAAGAGCCTGTGATGAAAGGACTGAGCCTTCCCACCAGCCTATGACTGGTCCCCTTTGAAATCCAGTTTGAAGCTGTCAGGCAGAATGTTTTGAGCAGGGAGCCACAGAGGTTAATTATGTAAGGCATTCTTCTACACCATTGTTTTATATTTGTTACAGTGTAATTTGGAATGGCCTCTTTTTCTTGGAATTACAGGGGAAGGACAATTAGAGCTGACAAAAGGAGAGCAGACTACTGTATTGTTTCCAATTTCCCCACCTCCTCTTTAAATGCAATAATTCTGCATTGATTTACTCCCTCCTGAACTGAATGTCCTCAGATATATTTAACAGTTTTACCATTCATTGAATCATTTATGTTTTCTGATAAATGATGAGTAACACTAAATGCAGGATCACACTGAGGACCTGTCATTGCACTTCTTAAACAGCCCAGAGATTTTCTGAGGGTGCTCCCTTATCACACTCTTGATTCCACACAGCACCTCTGCGCTGGCACAGCAGGAGAGAGATCTGCTCCTTATCCCACTCTGGTCTGGGCTGGAAGGGACTTTAAAGCCCATCCCATTCCAGCCCCTGCCATGGGCAGGGACACCTTCCACCAGACCAGGTTGCTCCTGGTTCAGCCTGACCTTGGACACTTCCAGGAATGGGGGAGCCACAGCTTCTCTGGGCACCCAGGGTCTCAGCATTCTCACAGGGAAGAATTTCTTCCCAACATCAAATCTAAATCTCTCCTCTTTAAAACTGTTAACCCTTGTCCTATCACTCTCTACCCATGTAAGAAGTAACTCTTCCTCTTTTTTATAAGCCCCTTTATAAGGTTTCCCTGGAGCTGTTTCTTCTCCAGGTGAGCAGCCCCAGCTCTCCCAGCCTGGCTCCAGAGCAGAGGGGCTCCAGCCCTTAGAACATCTCTGTGGCCTCCTCTGGACCCTCTCTAACAGGTCCACGTGTTTCTTGTGCTGAGAACCCCAGTCCTGGACACAGCACTCCAGGTCAGGTCTCACAAGGACAGAGAAGAGGGGGAGAATCCTCTCCCTTGCCCTATTGTCACATATTCTAAAGGTACAATAGTGCATGCCCAACCCACTGCCTGCTGCAAGGTCTGAACCAGCCCTTCCAATCCACAAGGAATGCCACCTTTCCTGAGCAGATCATCCAAGAAGCTTGGCTGGGTCATTCTGAAGTTCCTCATTATTTTCTGCTCCCAGTAGCATCACAAGCCACAGGAGCTCAGCCCCTCACAACATGAAACTGCAGCTTGTCAAACACCAAGCACACTCAGCCTCCTCCACTGCAGATCCCAGCCAGAGCTGGGTCCTTCACCACTGCCTCACATGTCTTTTCTCAAGCAGCCTCACTAACAAGGGGATGTTGCCATGGCTGAAGACCACTTTCAAGGAATACATCAACAATTCTCCTCTGGTTATCCCTGTACTGGCTTTTCAGGAATCCCACCAAAAATATCCCATATTTTGCTTCCAAGCATTCCTGTTCCCCTGAACTCTGAGCAGTGATTGCTTCAAGCCTTTCCAGTGAACATCAGCTCTTGACAAAATCCACTTCAATAAATAGTCAAGCTCTCCTCATTACCAGGGAATGTTCAACTTATTAATGGAAAAGTTGGAAAAATGTATTTGACATGTTCCAGTCACATAGCACACCCTCCAGAAGCTCACTTTCAGGGAACTAAATCTCCCTAAAATCCTCTGCAGAGTCAGACCACCCTGCACCATCCAAGGATTCCTTGTGCAGCAGGCAAACAGAACTTAAGGCTTGAGGCTATTCCTGAAATGTAGGCATTGAGACAACTTATCTTCTCCAGGGAAAGGAGGGAATGAAGGGCCAATAACTCTGCAAAGGGAACTAACTCACTGTGACTGACTTGCAAGAAACACTTGTGTGACAACAAATTCTTACAGAGAAGCTACATGGTATTGATAAAATTACAAACTAGCAAAAATGAAAATAGATGCCTCTTGAAAATGAAATTTCAAATTCAGGAACTGTGTGAGGAGTCCATCCCAGGAGTATGGACTAATTACTGACTGGTTTCAATGTTTTATTTCAATGCTTTGCACAGTAATGGTACTTTTCAGGTTTTACCTGAATTTCATCACACTTGATGAGCTTTTCAACCTCTTCTTGATTTAAGAGGATAAACTCTTCATGCTGAACCACCTCTGGAAAATGTTTCTGGCTGAAGACCTCTGCAGCTTGCATTAGATCCACACAATTGTGTGTCTCAGCAAAATCCCGAATGCCCAAACAATTTGATGGATCCAGCTGGCTTTCTAGAAACTCACAGCAAGCTTGTTTCACACCTATGGAAAATTGGAGGGGTGAATGAGCACTGCATGCTTACTATCAATCCACTGCTTTGGCAAGGGCTTCAAAAAAGAAAGTTCTAAGCAACAATGAAAATCCAATCCAAACAACAAGTACTACAGAAACATACACATGCATGTATTGCTTTGGAGACTGAAGACACTTGGAGCAGCCAGACCATGTGTTTGGGCTGGTGGGAGCTCTGGCTGTTCCATTCCAATGAAAAAATTACATCAATCTGATACTAGGAAGACACCAATGTGAGTTGTACTCAGCTTCATGGATTATAAACAACTAATGTGTCTGCCAGTGGATATGGCACCAGATTTCTAGGTCTGTGATAACTTTTAGGTAAGCTGTCTGGGATTTGGGATAATTGTCCAGGATAGCTCCATAGGTGCATGTGCAATGACAGCAACCTGTCTGTTACTGACCCAGACATACAGTGATGGCAGGTCAGATGACATCTAGGATTGCTTATTATAATAATCTAACTGAGCTGTAACATTATGAGCTATACAGCTCACAATTCCTCTCGGGAACCCTCCTGCAGAAGTACAGTAGCCCAAAGAATGGAACCTGTTTTACCATTTTGTTTTGCACCCAAATCCATTCCTCTACCAATGAGACCACAGCACACAAGAAAAGAGAAGTTTGACATAACTACTTATAAATATCATTCCTCCCCCAGTCTCTCTTCCATGCACAGAGGGTCAAACAAACCAATTCTCTAAACAGCAGAAATGATGTAATTTGTGCTAATCTTTGAATTACCTTTCAGCTGAAGCAGACATGCTGCTGGAAGCAATTCTTGGACATTTTCTACTGTCACATGCACAGTTTCTGTATATACAAAGTCCAGCAGGATTTCCATGGTGGAGGCTGTCAGGCCCTGGATATCCACACAGGGTTTATCCTTCTCTGAGAGCTGCAAATTAAAAGGGAGACAACAGCTTTATATTTCATTAACGCGATCAGAAAACCCACAACCCTCAGCAGGTTTGAAAATAAGATCTGTCAGAGCTTTCAACAGAGATTTGTCCTTTCTGTTCTGGTGCTCATTGAAAAGATTTAGGGAAGGAGGGAATTTCCCTACAGAATTCACTTACAGAAATGAGTAAGAGACAAAAGTTCTTTATGGATCAAAAGGAGAGTCACACAGCATAGTAAAACCTGTGAGCTGAGATCTGAGTCAGTAGAGATCACATGTGTCACCTGTGCAAGACAACTGAACTGTCTCCTCCATGCAGTACTGCAAGCTCTACTCCAAGGGAATTCCTCCCTGAGCTGGATGTGTGTGACATGCTGCAGTTCCCATGGAGCCTCCATCTAAGTGTTGGCCCAAACCAGGATCTTTTACCTGGTGTGAAAGAGGCCAATCCACACCCACAGTCTGGGTATTTGATTCATTTCACTTCAGCACAGAAAAGGGGGCTGGGGACTCCCAAATCCCCAAATCCCCAAAGGCAGCCAGACTGGCAAAACTGTTTACTATTAATACATGTTAGCAAACAAAGACATTAATGTTCATGGGCTACAAGCTATCTAGTTCTCTTATTGATTAGCCTTCTATCTTCTATTGGTTAATGATTTCCTTGCTTTTGATGCTAATTAGTCCCACGCTCAGTCTTTCTCTTCCTCTGGGTCAGGGGACTTCTGGAGTCAGTGGCTGTGAGTCAGCGGTCTTGACATGCCCTTGCCAGAATTACCTTCTGCCCATTCAGAGCTGAATTCAGCACAGATGCTGAGCTGGCTTTATCAATTTCTTCCTTATTTTAGGAGTTTTGCCAAGTGTCTCTGTGGCCCAGAAGTTTGGCTCCTCTGTGCCCCCTATGAGTAGGACATCCTTTTGCCTGAGCTTTGGTAAATTCTCCCTGAGCATGTCCAGCCCTAAACCTGAACAAGTCAATTTTACTGACTCGAAATTTTCCTTTCCAGCACCTGGACATCTTCACCACTTTTCTCTAAAACCAAGCCAAAGAAAAAGCTTTCTCAACTTGTCAGCTTCCTGATACATTCTTCAAGCTTATGGTGAACTTCATTCCTAAAATGAAACAAAGTAAAATGACAGTTGTGCAGTGATGGCACTTACACAATCCAGACTTTGTCCCTCGACTATTTTATCACCTCCATGATTAATTTTGGAATAATTATTTTTTCCAAGGAACATTATCCTCTCAACGGTCAATCTTTGTGAACAGCAAATGCTGTGAATCCACCAAATTTGCACAAAACAGATTATATTTCACAAAGCAGCAGTTTCATGGTTCAGTGCCTCCAGCACAGAGCTGCTGGCAGAGCACCCGATGATTCCTGACCAGTGGACTGGCTGGTGGGCTCACTGATCACACCCTGCACGTTGCTGCCAGCTCAGCAGCACGGCTGCACCTCAAGAGATAATGATCTTCCTGTGGCATGCTGCAAAACCAGCCCCTGACTTCTGGAGCAGTCAGCACCAGTGCAAGCACAATGCAGATGAAAGCCCATGGCTTTTCTTGCCAAGAATGAGCCCAAAGTTGGTACAGCCAGTTGGGCAGAGGCAAAGGGAGCAGAAAGCATGGCCAAAGCACCATCACTGAGCTTCACATCTGCCACAGCTGGGGAAAAAGGAGGTGACACAGAATACAGAAAGTAAGAGCAGCTACTCCTGCAGAGGCACTCCATGACACAGCAGAGATCTCTGCTGGGACCGAGCCCTGCCTATCATGCAGAGATACACTTGCACAAAAGTACAGGAGGTAAGGGTGACTCTTGAAGGAATTTAAGGTAAGGGTGACTCTTGAAGGAATTTGAGGGAAGAGGCCTTTCAAATCTTTTGACTCAGTGAGCAATCTTTATGGCTTCCAAAACTGGGAAGGAACAGCAAATTACCTTGTCTGACCTGCTGTGTGACAGGCCAGGCATTGCATTCAGAAGCTAAAACCAGTTCCTGCCTGGGCCGGACACAACATTCCTGAACCAAGACTAAGCTGTTTGTGCCACAAAGGACACAGAGGCCACCAAAGTTCAGAACTGATCAGACAAGATGTTCAGATGATTCTAATAAGCAAATGAAGACATAGACCATACATATTTATGACCAAAGATGTTACAAATTCAACTGACCTCCTGATAGCTGTAAGCATCAGTTCTTCACACATCAGCCTGGAGCTGATAAAGAAGCTCCTGACCCACAATCAACCAACCATGTACATACTCTCTTTATATTGATGACCACAACACAAACCACAAGAACAACACTAATACCATACAGATGATTACTTCCTGTTTCCCTTGTACTTCTGCTACACTCCACTACTTGGTTGTTATTTTGCTCAGTTTACTCACATGCTAAGAATGCCTAGTAGGAAGGAAGTGTTTCATGTAAATTCATCTACTGTCTGTGATGCAGAATTGGGATCCTAACATCATACCTTAAAGAAGGGTCTCAGTGTGGAGACAACTTGATTCTGAACACAGAATCATGGATTGGTCTTGTTTGGAAGGGACCTTCTGTGGACCCTCTCTGTCAGTTTGAAGCCATTTCCCTTTCTCCTGTAACCTCAGTGAAAACAGTCTCTCCATTTTCTTGTTGGTTCCCTTCAGGTACTGGAAGGCCACCCCAGAGCCTTCTCCAGACTCCACAATCCCAATTCTCTCAGCCTTTCAGACTCATGAAGACTCTGAGTTGAGCTCCAGCCTGTGTGTGCAGCATTAGAGAACTGCCTGCAGTGCTCAGTGCTGGGCTGCTGGGACACAGACAGTCCCTGGTCCATCCATGCAGCCACATCCTTGGACTCAGAATGCAAAATGATGGTCATCCAATGCTAACCAACACACAGGCCAGGCAGCTTTCCTCTCCAAGGTGTTCACTGTTTACTTCTGTGGTTGTTCAGTGGCACCAGACACATCTCTGCTGTCAGAATTTCACATTGGTTTCCCACTTTGTTGTTTAGTATCAGAGCTCTGCTCACTCTCCCTGAAGGGAGTAGCCCATACATAGGAAGTGTGCAGCAGTACAGATCCCAAAATCAACCACAGCATCCAGGAAAACAGCTAAGGACAGTCACTTCGAGGCCTCAGTTTTACCTCAAGGCCCTCAAGGTGCTGAAAGCCGTAAGGCAGGGGCTGAGGTTACAGCTCTTTTGTGAGACACAATGTTGCTTTTTCCATTCCACCCATAAATCATTCTGCTGGGTTTGGCTGGCGTAGTTTATTTCCTTCCCAGTGGCTGGCATGGGGCTGCATTTTGGATTTGTGCTGAATGCAGGGATGATAATGGAGATGTTTTTGTTATTGCTGAGCAGTGCTCACACAGAGCCAAGGCCTTTACTGCCTTTCATACTGCCAGGCTGGCAAGGGGGCTGGGGGTGTGTGGGGAGCTGGGAGGAGACACAGCTGGGACAGATGAGCCAAAGTGACCAAAGGCATGTCCAGGCCATGTGGCATCATGCTCAGTACATAAAGTGGGGGCAGAAGGAAGGAGGGGAGGGATGTTTGGAGTGATGGTGTTTGCCTTCCCAAGTCACTGTTACATGTCCTGGAACCCAGCTCTCCATGGGATGGCTGAACACCTGCCTGCCCATGGGAAACAGGGAGTGAATTCCTGGGTCTGCTTTGTTTGCATGTGTGGCTTTTACTTTCCATATTAAACTGTCTTTATCCCAACTGACAAATTTTCCAGCTTTTACCCTTCTGATTCCCTTCCTGATCTTGCTGGTGGGGGAGCAAGCATGGGGCTCTGAGGGGCTTGGCTGCTGCCTGGGGTTAAACCACAACAATCAAGCAAGAGAGTGCGTCTAAAATTTTGCAACTCGTTTCTTACCCAAGGCTACTTCTTGTTTTTGCCCTTACTAATGCAGATACACAAAAGTACTCTGGAATAAACCCCAATTTCTTCTCACAGGGGGAGAGAAATGCTGGCATGACAGTGCTAATGTGTGGCTCACTGTACCCTGGAGAGCAATCACAGCACAGAGAAGCTGACCATGTAAGAACCTGGAAACACCAGTTGCTTACTTTCAGAATAATATTTCTCTGTCATGGGGGGAAAGAACCCTTCAATTTCTAGAACACAGCCTCCAAGAGAAGACAGAAAAGTTTCCTTCTGAGGTGGAGCCAGTAATCAGCTCTTAAAAGATCCCAACTTATGCTAACTTGGACAAAGAAAGACAAATGCCAGTGCGCAGCCAAGATCCAGGGGAGATAAAACTGCTCTGCAATTTTCATTACAAGGAACAACCCTGCAGGTAAAACTGATGGTGGTTCAGTTCTCCCACACTGCTCAGCACAGGGGCAAAGCAAAGTGTTGTAAAAAGCCTGGGGTTCATCAGGTGATCAGTGGCTTCTCCTCATGCTGCAAAACGGGAACAGAAAATGGGAAGAAATTAATACTAAGCAAGACTGAGAACTTTTTAGAATGTTAAAAGTCAGAAGTGAGAGAAGGAAGGAAACTTGAGACACAGAGAGGCAAAGGCAGTTCTTTATGACAACAGTATTGCTGACAGTCTCAGTGTTGTGCTGGCTATGCACAGATGTGACACCAGGAATACTGTGACATGACCCTGGGAGAAAAGGCCAGGAATGCCATGGCATAACCCCAAGATCAATTCTGAGCAAAGCCTCGTGCAGCCCAGCCTGGCACAGCAGAGCAGTTCCCAGAGCTGCAGGAGGCAAGCCATGGAGTGCTGAGAAGCCCTGGCAGGGGCTGTCAGCCCATGACACCACAGACACTCTGAGCTCCCTGGAGTCCCTGCCTGGCCAAACCCTGCACCCACAAGTGCCTGGAGAGTGTCCAAGCACTGTCCCATCACAGCCCTGATACACACAGGAAACACGGCCACTCTGAGGCTCACCAAGCTGCCCCTTCCTGGAAGGAAGCTCTCCCACAAACACTCTGTAATTGTTGCCCCTTGGCAGGTTGGGCACTTCAGGGTTTCCATAACAAAGAAACAAGTTTGGAAGAAACACAAACCAAGCAAAAGAAAAGAAACCCTTAAAGCAGAGGCATTGTGGGAGCATGAGAGAGCAAGCAATTCTGCCCACTGATCACAGCTGCTTTCTGAGGAAGAATTTAACTTCCTAGGAAGATTCCCATGTCTGAATGAAGGTCACCATGATGTTACAGTTAACATGAGTGTAACAAAGCAAGGAGAGACAGCCCAGACCCAAAGCACATCAACCCCCCAGCCTTTGTTAGCAGCCACAAAGAACATTCTGGAGCACATGGAGTGACACTGCCTAGACCAAGTCCAGAAGTCAAAAGCACTGACAGGAATGTGGAGGCAAACCCAGAGAAGCAGAGATAGCCCTGTACTGCTGAGCACCTAGTGCTACTGGAGAATAGAGAACTTCAGCCTCCAGGGACTGAATTTGCTTTGTGTGTTTTCTTCACCTAATCACATTTCCTTTAGGCAGAGAAAGAGCAGAAACCTGATGAATTTACAAATTTCATGAAGATACAGACAAAAAAATATATTGGTCTGAGGTCAGGCCACACATGCATCATTTTGGTTCCTTTGCACAGGACTGTAAACACCTGCTGCCCTGACAGCACTGAGATAAGTGGGCACACAGAGAGCTCTGCCACAGCCTTCGTGCCTGGGTGAAACAAAGAAAAAAATCATTCTCTGCTGCAATGACTCTTGGGCTAGCAGGGACGGCTTTAGGACCTGTGAGCTACTTAACAATGTTTCTCCCTGCTCATGGGCAAGGTGGTAGGATAAGGAAAGCATCTTCCATTAGAAAAATCTGCAAAGATTGACTCCAACTTATGAAGACAAAGCCAGGCAAAGCATCTGACATTCAGCAGTGAGTGCCAGCTCCAGCAGAGGCAGAGCCTGTCAGTGACTCAGGGAAACTGCACACAGGTAGTGCACGTCTCAGGAAGGGCTGAGAGCCAAGGTGCTCACAGGTGAGATGTGCTGGGTGCAGCACCTGGGGCTCAGAGCCACCCCAGCCCCAGGGACACCCCCATGGCAGGAGAGCAGCACAGCCCCTCAACCAGCGCCAAGGGCAGCCCAGAGCACGCATCCAACACCCTCCCTTGCACTGCAAGGGCTGCCCAGAATCCCCAGCACGGCTCCCAGAGCGCTGTGCCAGGGCAGGAAAGATGCCCGGAACCACGGAAACCACAAATCAGCGCTAGAAAAATAAAGAAATGTATCAGAACTCTCCGGCTTGGCAGCTCAGCCTGGCAGCTCCCTGGGCACAGGGTGGTCACAGCAGACCATGAATCAAGGCCACAAGCTCTTAACTCCCCACCAGGTCACAATAAATGGCTCTGGGGCCACCATAAGACGCAGAATCACCTCGAAGGGCTCCAGGGCCACCAGGACAGAACCCAGAGGGTTCCAGGGCCAGCACAGGGGGATTCACAGAGACCAAGGACCACCATGGAGATATCCAGGGCCACCATGGGGGTTCCTGAGGCACCCACAGCCACCATGAAAGGATCAAGAACCACAACGGGGGCATCCTCAGCAACCACAGGGAGTATCCAGTGGACTCCAGGATCACCACCAGGGGATCCTGGGCCCCCACGGGGGGATCCTGGCCCAGCTGCTGAGCAGCTCAACAGAGAACAGCCCAAGCACTGGGCGGCCCTGCCTCCTCCACCCACGGAGCACCCAGGGCCGGCGGCAGCACCGACCTCGCTGGTGAACATGGCGCAGAAGTAGTCGCTGCAGGCGGCCAGGACGATGCGGTGGGCCGGGAAGTCCTTGTGCTCCACGCGGAGGGTGACGTCGCAGAGCGTGTTGCTCTTACGCAGGGCGTTCATGGCGTTGAGGATGGACTTGGCGTGGGAGTTGGTCATGATGTCCTTGGGGGGGGCCATGGCGCGCGGCACCTGCGGGCACAGCCAGCACGGCCACATGGCACGGCGCCCGCCGCCGACAGGGGGCGCTGCCGCCGCGCCGCCCTCAGCGCCCGCCCTCAGCGCCCGCCCCGCCCGGCGCCCCCGCCCACCGCGACCCCGCGCCGACACCCGCCCGGAGCCGCCAGCCCAGCCCGGCCCGGCCCGGCCCGGCCCCGCCTCACCCCGCCCTGCCCCGCCCGGTCCGGCTCGGCTCGGCCCAGCCCGGCCCGGCCCGGCCGCACTCACCGCCGCGGGGAGAGGTCCCGGCCCGCACACCTCGCCTCCCCCCCGCCCTTCCCTCTCCCCGTGCCGCGCGCTCTGATTGCGTCATCGCGCCGCGCGCAGACAGCCCCGCCCCTGGGTGCCGGGCGGTTGCCGAGCAACGAGATCAGGGCGGGCCCCACAGCGCCCCCCGGCGGCCCCCGCGGGACACTGAGGGGCGGGGGGGGGAACGGAGCCGCCGGAGAGGCTGAGGGAGCTGGGAACGGGCTCAGCCTGGAGAAAAGGAGCCTCAGGGGGCCCTTCTGGCTCTGCACAGCTCCTGACAGGAGGGGACAGCTGGGGAGGGTCGCGCTCTGCTCCCTGGGAACAGGGACAGGAGAAGAGGGACCGGCCTCAGGCTGGGCCAGGGCAGGTTCATGTTGGATACAGAGGGAAATTTCTTGGTCAGGCCCTTGCACAGGCTGCCCAGGGCAGAGGGCATGGAATGGTGGAATCACCATGCCTGGAAGTGTTCAAAATATGTGTGGATATGGTCCCTGGGGACATGGTTTCACAGTGAATATGGCAATGGTGGGGCAGTGGTTGGACTCTGTGATCTTAGAGGACTTTTTCGACCTTAATGATGCTGTGATTCCATGATTCCGGGTTCCCTGCTGCAGTGCTCTGAAGCAGAGCCCTCCCAGAGCACAGGGCAGGGTGTGAGCTGCCTCCTTCCCCTGGTGTGGCTCCTGCTGGATGATCCCCTGGATTTGGCTCTGCCAGGGCTGCGGGAGCCAAGCTGGGAGCCAGGCACCGGCAGCCTGCTCGAGAATCCCAGGATTTTAAAATTAATACTATTTTTGAGCTCTTCCCACACACACAACTCAACATCTCCGGCAGATCGCCTCCAGCTGACAGCCCTGTGCTGCCTCCGCTCCCCTCCTGCCCTCGAGCTTGCTTCCAAGCCTGCCTGGGGATGAATTTTAAAACCTGATACATACAGTCAAGTGCAGAGTCATTGTCAACAACCTGAGATAAATTCCCAGCTAAATGTAGAATAGAGTATGACTTAAGGAATCTGTACATCGAGGTTGAGATATTATCCTGGCCTGCAGGCTGATCATTAATTCATAAGCTTCCTCCTCTAAGAACCAGGGTCAGTCTGTTTGGAAGCTGTACATGGAATGAGAGTTTGGAGGATTTGTTTGACCTCAGCCACGCTAAAGAAGCAAATGATTGGCAAGACCCAGCAGCTGGAGATGAGAATCCAGCGTTTGGCAAGGAGGGCAGTTTACCACTGCTTTCAGAGCTGCAGATGCTCTGCCACAGGGGGTTTTTGAGTCAGCAGCACCTCGTTCTCTAGATCCAACTCAAGTAGAAATTGTTGTTCTGGAGGCAGGTACCAGTATGTGTGTGAGACTGCATCATCACCTGCTCCTCTGGGAGCTCAGAGTCAGGAGGGATGTGTGACTAGGGTGTGAGTGCAGACTCAGTGCATGGGAGATACAGCCTGGAGGAATGGAGGAAAGAGGCAGCATTTGCCTGCTTAGTGCTCTCTGTGCACCTCATTTCCCAACATTCAGCCTCTGTGTCCACCTGGACTGATTGTCCAAGGCTACAGATGAAACCCCTGAAATATCAAAGGCCAGTTTGGAACAATGGGTGGCTCCCCCACCCCTTGCATGGGTGCAGCCTCACCTCAAGTCTGGGGGGCAGTTTTGAGCACTGCAATATAAGAAGGATCTGAAGTTTTGGAGAGTGTCCAAAAGAGGGACACAGAAATAGGGGAGGGTCTGGAGGGACCACATGAGGAGGGGCTGAGGGCACTTGGTCTGTTCAGCCTGAGGTCAGAGCCCGCTGGGGGCTGTAGCTCCAAACTCTGCTCTGTGTGACAGTGACAGGACCCCAGGGATGGGCTGGAACTGGGCCAGGGCAGGGTCAGGCTGGATCTCAGGAAAGGTTCTTCCCCCAGAGGGTGCTGGCACTGCCCAGGCTCCCCAGGGAATGGGCACGGCCCCGAGGCTGCCAGAGCTCCAGGAGGGTTTGGGCAGCGCTGCCAGGGATGCCAGGGTGGGATTGTTTGATGTCTGTGCAGGGCAGGGGTTGGACTGGATGGTCCTTGTGTGTCCTTTCCAGCTCAGCTGTTCTAGCTATAATTCTACGGTTTTTTTCCAAAAAAAAAAAAAAAAAAATCTGAGGAAAATTAAGGCAGCCACAGTAAAAATTGCATGTTGAAATTAAACTTTATATCTCAGAGGATGAAAAGTACAACAGAATTTACTGTATGTTTGTTAATTAGGTACATGTTCTTATTTCAATGGTGACATATATTGCATTGCTCTCTACATTAATGTTCTTCATATATTTTTTATCATTTTAAATAAATATTATTGAAATAGGAAAAAGGAACTAAAATAGAGAAATTAGAATGATCAAATTTGTGTAAACAAGAGCAAGGTGCATCACAGGGCTCAGAAATAATGTATAAATAAATTCACTGCAGCAGTGTTCTTTAAGAACAAGCAAATATTTCAGAATAAGCAAATAAGTAAAGCAGGAGCTTTGAAAATGAATCTGACATCCCATGTGTGGGTATGCATTTCAACCCCACAGTGGTGATGCTGTCTAGAATACTCTGTACAAACACACCGTGCTCCAAAGTCACCTGCATGTACCTGGACAAGGCCCTGAGCAACCTGATGTGATGTTGGTGCTGGCTCTGCTCTGGGTGGGGTGGGACCAGCTCTCTAGGCCTCTGATTTAAATTGTGCTTTGGGTCTGGGTTAATGTCCACATAGCCAAGTTCCTTGGTTTGTCTTGATAGGACTTGTCTGGACCTTGGAGTGCCCTCTGGGATTCCATAAAAAAGCTCCCAGCTGGTATGGTGCAAGGGAGAAACTTGGGAGAACTTTTCTGTAGCTTCCTTTTGGGTTTCTCCCTCAGACTGGCTTGGACTGAGACACCTCCTGCCTCTGGAACAGGCCCAGCCCAGCGGGTGGGGGAGCCACCTGTGCTGTGCTTATTTGAAGAGGCAGCTGGGATGTGGTGGAATGGCTTTTGAGGTCTGTGTTCCATGACTTTTGGGGTGGATGGTACTGAATCTCACCTGCAGCAGAGCTGGTCAGGACAGCTCTTGTGCCCCCAGGACTTCCTGCAGAGTGCTGTGACCCAAACATGGCCCTCTGTTCCAGACTGCAAGGCAAGATGTATTCTATCACCATCTGTATGGCAGATTATCTTTTGTCAAGTGGGCAGTTTTCCTTATCTCTCTCTGAGTGATCACAATCACTGCTCCCTCCGGAGGGGACACCTGCTGATAACAGCCATTGAATGTCCCTGCATGGCTGATAAGAGCTACAGCATCCCACTGGGAGATGTGAGCCCAGAGGGAGGAGCCAAGCATTCCTACCCGGATAGAATCTGGAGATTCTGGAACACCAGCACGGCTTCTGCACTGGATTTCCCAGAGGAACAGCAGCTGCCTCTGCCACTGGATCTTCAGAGGCAGATGCACCTTTCTCCAGGATCCCTGCTCCAGCAGAGCCACCCCTGACACTGCAGGAGGGCTGAGCCACAATTCCAATGGGGCTGTGCCAGCACCCTGACCCACAGGGTGTCAGGCTGTGCTCTGACTCTGGCAGTGTTGTTCTGGTGTACTGAATTGTTTATTTTATCCTTTTATTTTCTTCCCCAGTTCCCTAGGGAAGAAAATTGTTTATTTTATCCTTTTATTTTCTTCCCTAATTTCCTGCTCCCATATTTTTTTGCCTGAGAGCCCCTTAATTAAAAATTTATAGCAATTCAGAAGGAGGGGGTTTACATTCTCCATTTCAGGGGAGGCTCCGGCCTTAGCAGACTCCTGTCTTTCCACACCAAGACACACTTCCTGGTGACTCAGGTGTTCTGCCAGCCCTGTACTGGAACATCAGGGACACAGTTCCCAGCAGTTGTGGGAACACTCTTGCTCTCCAAGGCTGCAATGTGTCCCGGATCAGTGTTCCTGCACAAGCCAGGCTGGGGAAGCTGCTGTCACACTGCCAAGCAAACTTGGTTTTCTGCAACTCTGAGTGAATACACAGAGTCTGTGCCTGCAGGTCCTGTAGGTTAAGAACACTGAGATGAGATCCTCAGGAAGCACAGCTGCTCTGGCTGTGCTCTAGCCCTCCTTCTCCCAGATGTACTCACTCTTTCTCTTAGAAACACAAGTCAGACCCTTTTGCTTGGGCACGGCAGTGCAGAGCCCAGATCCCCAGTTTGAGATGTTTAGCATTTGCTGTTTTTGTGGATCCCAGCTGGAATCCCTCTCACTCCTCCCTTGCTCCTTTGTCTGTAGCTCTCAGGGATAACAGTCCTTGGAGCTGTCATTGCCCAGCAGAGTAACCTGGGGAGGGTTGTTCTCCCACAATTGGGCACTTGGGAAAGTGGCCGTTGTGGCTTGGACGAGTGTAAATCTGCCACCGGGAGGAGCAAGGATTTCAGGGAACAGATAGATGGATTTTGGAAGAACTGAGCGTGCATCCAAGCCACCTTCAGTGTTTTGGTTTGGAAAGCCAGGTGTCTGCTAAGGAAGGCAGAAGCTTCCCCTGAAATGGAAAATGTAAACCCCTCCCTCTGAATTGCTGTAAATTTGAAATTAAGGGGGGCTCTCAGGCAAAGATATGGGAGCAGGAAATAACAGTTCTTTATTAGAGAAGAGAATAAAAAAAAATATAAATAACCGATGCAGTAAACTAGTACAACACTGCCAGAGTCAGAGCACAGCCTGACACCCTGTGGGTCAGGGTGCTGGCACAGTCCCATTGGAATTGTGGCTCAGCCCTCCTGCAGTGTCAGGGGTGGCTCTGCTGGAGCAGGGATCCTGGAGAAAGGTGCATCTTCCTCTGAAGATCCAGTGGCAGAGGCAGCTGCTGTTCCTCTGGGGAATCCAGTGCAGAAGCCGTGCTGGTGTTCCAGAATCTCCAGATTCTATCCGGGTAGGAATGCTTGGCTCCTCCCTCTGGGCTCACATCTCCCAGTGGGATGCTGTAGCTCTTATCAGCCATGCAGGGACATTCAATGGCTGTTATCAGCAGGTGTCTACCCAGAGGGAGGAGTGGGTGTGGAAGAGATAAGGAAAACTGCCCATGAACAGAAGACACCTGCCATCCCTCTAACAGGTGGTAAATGGAATACATATTGCTTGGCAATCCAGGACATTCAGGAGCTCACAGAGCCTGTGTGACTCTCCCTGTGTGTGTCTGTCTGTATCTGTGTCTGTCTGTATCTGTGTCTGTCTGTCTGTGTTTCTGCACTGTGGTGTTCAAGGAGTGGAGGTGTGCAAGAACTCTGGAGACACAAACCAGATGTACCCATGAAATAGCAAGGAGAGCTTTAACTTGAGTACAGGCAAGACCATTACAAACAATTCTGATTGATAAAAAAAATATTTATTTGAAATACTTTAGTTATAAAAAGTTTTTTTTGGAGGCTTTTGTACTTCTGGACACAAGACTGATGTGCTTTATTGTTCATTCACAGAGAAAATGTTTTCTGTTGAAGTTTCTGTTTTTAGAAGTTTCCTTCTTTTCCAGGACTTTGATCCCTTTGGTCCCACACTAGGCCCATTCTCAGTGCTTGCAGGGCATGCACAATTGTGGTGCTGTGGGAGAAGGATGGTTTGGGGAAGGCAGAGGAAGAAATGTTGGAACTGGGTTGACTGTAAGTCTCTTATGTCAAAACTAACAAAAGCCACTATCATATTTGGGAATATCCTCTCGAGAAGATTCATCCTCTGCAGGATAATCCTTTACCAGCCAGAGGCACTCAAAGGCTACTGCCAAGTGCCTCCTGTTTTCAGCTCCTGCATGGAGCTGCTCATCTGAGGAGCCTGAGTCTGTTCTCAATTCCTGTGCTGCAGTTTCCAGCAGAAACATTCAGTTACCGCATTTCAGCTCCTGTTTCAAGCCCTGGGTTAAGAAATGTTTTTATTCTCTTCCAGTCCAGCTACCCAATGGATGTTCTTCAGCTGAAAAGAAGGAAAAGGTGATTTCTTATATCAGAGAAACTGATATTCCTGGAAAAACAGGCCAGTGTGCACCCAGGCTCTCCTTCAAGTCTGAGCAGCAGTAGGGAGCTCCAGATTCTTCTTCAGCAGTGGTTTACCAGTTTGGGATGGGCAGGACTATTGTGGCTGTGATGATGGAAGAAGCCAGAGTCTTTGATCCCTCACTTCTTACACAGTGGTTTTCAATCTGGCTGCACTATGGAGCAAGTCAGCTCCATCCCTGTGGGAGAAACTCATGCTCACTGTCAGGGGAGTGGTGGAAGAGGGAACCAGACTGTGCTGCTGATCTCAGGTGATCTGTTGGGAATTGTTGCAGTCATGAATGGAAATATTCATGGCAGATTCAGTTTGCTCCTCCCATGAGCTGCGGGGTAGTGTCATCAGCTGCCCACAGTATGGCTGTTCTACCTTTCCATGAGGTCACAGTGGCTCTGGTTGTGTCCACTTTGCACTTCACAGCATGGACTGGGTCCAGTGAATGTGACTTAAGAGGGAAAACACAAATGCAACATCACTCAGGCCTTTAAATTACATCTCTGATCTTTCCCAAAGACACCGTTACATAACCATTATGTAAACTGTCTCCAAAAAATCCAAGAAATGCCTCTTGTAAAAATACCCCACCTCCATCATGGAACTATTGTGAAAACACACACAGAGGAGACCAAAAACACTGCCAAGGAGCTATCAAGAGTAAGCCCAAATTCCCACAGAGGAACTATTGTAAACCTAACCATAAAAAATGGAGGGATCATTGTACAAATCCCTTCAAAAGGCCCCCATGAGAATACTTCCAAATATCACACAAAAGATTTTTAATACTGGATGCTTTGTGGGATTTTTTAGTTGTTTTTTTTTTTATGGTCCTTTTAATGAGGTGTTTATTGCTACGCTTTGACATTACAGATCACTTCCAAAATGGCTTCTATGTGATGTTATTGGGGCAATTTTACAATCACCAAGATGTTCCCAGTAAATCCATATGGTTTTGACTCTAGGGCAGCTTTACAATTGCCTTGATGATTTTCACAATTGTTTCATCAGTGATGCCTTGAGGGCATTTTCTAAATGTCCCTTCAATGGGATCTCTGAGACTTTTGATAAATTTCTTGGCTGGGACCTTAGATCTATGTATTTCCATAACTGCCTTTGTCTGTTGTTTCTGGTGTGCTGTGTCTGTAGTTCAGAATTTTTTGCCAGCTTTCAGAAGTCACAGAATGGTTGGTTCCTGGGCTGGGACTTTGGATAATTTTTCAAATTGTTCTGTCCTTTAGGTGAGAGCTTTGAGTCAATTTAAAATGACTTTGGGATATCAAGGTTCTGGAATTGGGGTGTGTATTCAGGAATACTGTAAGAGAAGTCTCACAAGGGTGGTCTGAGCAGCACTTTGAAAACCTCCTGTGATGAACTGAGCTTCAAACGACACGTGTCTGTTGGGGGGTGCATCTGTCACATGGATGGGATGTGTCAGGCACGGCCCCTGAGCCTGAGTGCCACCAGCACAACAGCACAGCCCCCTGCAATGGGTGTGGGACCCATGGGGACCTGCAGGGCTGTGTGTGTGTCTGTCTGTGTCTGTGTGTCTGTGTGTCTGTGTGTGTGTGTGTGTGTGTGTGTGTGTCTGTCTGTCTGTCTGTCTGTGTCTGTGTGTCTGTGTGTGTGTCTGTCTGTGTGTGTCTGTGTGTGTGTGTGTGTGTGTGTCTGTGTCTGTGTCTGTGTCTGTGTGTCTGTGTGTCTGTGTGTGGGTCTGTGGGTCTGTCTGTGTGTATCTGTGTCTGTCTGTGTGTCTCTGTGTGTGTGTGTGTGTGTGTGTTCGTGTGTGTGTGTGTCCTTATGTGTGTCTATCTGTCTGTGTGTCTGTGTGTGTCTGTATCCATGTCTGTCTGTGTGTAACTGTGTCTGTCTGTGTGTGTGTGTGTGTGTGTGTGTGCGCGTCCGTATGTGTGTCTATCTGTCTGTGTGTCTGTGTGTGTCTGCATCTGTGTCTGTCTGTGTGTGTGTCAGTGTGTCCGTGTCTGCATGTCTGTGTGTGTGTCTATCTGTCTGTGTGTCTGTGTGTGTCTGTATCCGTGTCTGTCTGTGTGTAACTGTGTCTGTCTGTGTGTCTGTGTGTGTGTGTGTGTGTGCGTCCGTATGTGTGTCTATCTGTCTGTGTGTCTGTGTGTGTCTGTCTGTGTGTCTGTGTGTGTCTGCATCTGTGTCTGTCTGTGTGTGTGTCAGTGTGTCCGTGTCTGCATGTCGGTGTGTGTGTCTATCTGTCTGTGTGTCTGTCTGTATCTGTGTGTGTGTGTCTGTGTGTATCTGTCTGTGTGTCTGTCTGTATCTGTGTCTGTGTGTATCTGTATCTGTGTCTGTGTGTGTCTGTCTGTCTGTCGGTGTGCCGGAGCTGCAGCAGTGCCCGCACACCGCACGAGGGCAGGGCAGTTCCGAGCCCGCCCGGAGCGGCTCTGCCGGCGCTGGGAGAGCTCCGGGAGCGCGGGTGTGTGTGACAGTGGCTGGAAGGATCCCTGGGACTTCCTCAAACCCCCAGGCAGGAGCTGAGCGTCCCTCTAACCTTACCGGGCAATACGGGAGTGTTACAGAACCGCAGAATGCTTTGAGTTGAGATGGACCTTAAAGCTCATCTTTTCCCAGCCCTGCCGTGGGCACAGACACCTTCTACTAGATTAGCTTGTCCCAAGCCCTGTCCGACCTGGCCTTGGTGGTGTAGTTCTGGGACAGGTCCTGGGAAGCTGGGAGAATCTTTATCCTTGATGGGCTCAGAACTTACCAGGAGAAGGTGCTGGGCAGCCTGTTCTGGCCTTGGGGTTATCCTAGCTATGGGAGGGGGTTAGAGTGGAGTCCTCCAGAGCGCTAGTCTGACCAAAATTGTTTTAGATTTCTTTTATCTCTCTGCATAAAGGACTGTATTTGAGTTTAATCTAAACATCCTATTGGGACCATAAATGTTCCAGTATTTATTTTGTATGTATGTTCTGTATATTGCATTATATTATATTAGGTTTTTAATATTTAACTTTGCCCTGTGTAGAAGCTCCAGAAGATCCTTTGGACAGGCTGGTTGCTGTTATAGCATCTGGGACATCTGGGATAGCCTAAATTATTTCAAAATCATAAATTGCCACTAAGAGATGTTCTGTCTGGTACTGCTGTTTTTACTAGCACGTTTTGCTTACAGGCTTTCTTTGCATAGGGATAGTGCTCCAAAATCCCTGTGTAGTTCACCAGAGCCAGGAGAAACTTTCTTTAGCTGTGCTTTTGCAACCCTCAGTGGTTTACAATGTATTTTCTAAACCAGTCCGTGTTTTAGTCAGATAAGGTCCAGGGAATATGGAGCTAGGTCAGTTCACATTTTATTTGTTCATGAACAAAAAAAGCCTGGATGGAAGTGAAATAAAACTGAAAAGGCAAATGTTTCTCTGCCAATACACCATTGAAAAAGCTGATGCTTTGAGAATCTTGATGTCTGCCATATTTTTCTGTAGACTTCTCTGTTGCTATTGGATTCTGGACACCTGCTCCCTCTAGACTAAAATGGTAATGCCCACCTTGTATAGGTTTCATTAAGAAAGCCATAAGGGTTTTTCTTTTGCCTGTAGCATTGCAATGGACCTGTTACTGTGCTCTCAGTGATGGGTTGTTGGGGTGGGGAATGGATAGGAGGCTTTTATGCAGGAAAGATTGCTGCCATCACGTGCTTTAGTTTTATGGGGCTATAGGCAGTAAAAGTCATAATTCTTCCATAAGCAGTACCTCCTATCCCTGAAATTCTGGTAAATAGGACATCACACTGAATAGGAAAAATGAACTCAGCAGAAAATGAAGCTCCCCAATACTATGGATTGTCAGAAAATGAAGTTTCTTTTCTTTCCTTCCCCCCCCCCCCCCTTTATTTTAACTCCTCAATGTCCATCCCATGGCGGTGTGCACCCAGAGCCCCCACAGGCTTTGGCAGATGATTGAGCATGCCTGTCCTTGATGGCTGTAAGATGAATCTCATCCAGCAAAGCAGCCTTTAGCTGACACTCTTTGTTCCTTGTGTCTGACTGAGCTCTAACTTCTGGTAAGTTCTCTTGGTTTTTTTTTTTTTTCCTTTTCAGAAACTTTCTCTGGAGCAAAAATGTCATATTAAAAAAAAAAAAGCACTTTCAGGTTGGAAGGACCTGTTTCTGGAAGGTGAACTGCATCTCACCCCATGGTGAGCACATGGTGAGGCAGCTGCAATTTCTGCTGTCATTTTGAGCATGTGGAAGGCATTTAGAGGTGAGGGTTGGATCCTCAGTTAAGGATGAAGCACTTTCTATGCTGATTTTTTCCTCTTTTTCACTTGGTTGATAAATTCACTTCACTATAAGCTCCCCAAGGCTTTGTTAAGAGCCATCATTAAACACTGCTAGGAAGGAGTAAAAAAGAGCTTAGAGAATGTGTCTGTCCTCCTGACCACCATGGAGGCAATGACAGAGCAGGTATTCAGGTGGGGGAAGCTGCTGCTAAGAGCTGGCAAAGAGATCCCTGAGCATGTGAAACGTGAGGGAGATGAGGCAGAAGCTTCAGTTAAGTTAGAGAAGGAAATACCTCCTGCCAGAGCTGCTGTGTAGAGGGGGTGAGGTTCTGTGAGTCACCTGGGCCAGGGGATTTAGCATCTGTTCCTTGTGATCTGTACCACAGACCTCAAGGGCTTTCCTTCTCCAACACTTCTTATGATGTGTCTTATGATGTGCCTCTCCAGACTCCTGTGCAGATGATCTTTAAGGTCTCTTGAACCCAAACCATTCTATGATTCCATGATTTTCTCTCTGCCCTCTCCCCTTACACTGACTGCTAAAGGTATCTGTAGCTGCCTGTGGATAAGGGAGATGAGGAGATGTGGAGTGGCCTGTGCAGCACAACTTCTCTGATGCAAAGTCTATTTGCTGTTTCTTGCTCACGTGGGAGGATGAGGAAGGTGGTGGTGACCATGTGTGGTGTCTGGCTGTGGATTCCCAAATTTGTGTTCTGCTCTTGTCTGAAGACTGGAATTTTCAGATAAACCTGCAAGAGAAGGGGCTTTCCAAAAATCTTAACCTCAGTGCACTCATTCCATGGAGATCTGGGGGACAGGTGAGGGCTTCTGTGGGATGGGAGTAGAATCCAAAGGACCAGGCTCCAGTTCAGTCTCAGGAGCAGCGACACTGCAGTGACAGGAGTGGCCTGGTGGAGAACCCACTCAGTGCCTGTGGCACTGGAGCTGCACTGGAGCTGCAGGTTGAGCTGTGGGGGCCAGAGCCCAAGGCAAGAAGCTGTGAACTGCTGACCCTTTGCACACCAAAGGGCTCCTGTGGCCAGGCCAAGGACTTGGACACTCAGAGACATGGCAGGAGCCAAGGACCCCCAGACTTTGCTGTCCTTAGACTGTGATGGGATAAAAGCCCAGGGTTTTCTCTGTTTGGGGTGCTTCCTCAGAGGCCCCAGCTCAAGCTGATAGTTTGTTATTTAGCTATTGCACCATGATTAAATCCTTGTAAGGATCTGGACATTTGAGACTTTCATGGAGTTCTGTAGTGGGAAACCCAGGATGGAGCTGGTGAGAAAATCTGGAGTGACTTGGTGAGTGTGGGGATGCAGCTGCAGAGGGACCTCTGTCCCAGCTTGGGTGGTGGCTCCTGGATGTTGGGACAGGGCAGTGCCCTGACCAGACCCAGCCTCTGTGTGATGGGCATGTGCTCTCTTGGGAATTGCCATTCCCTCCCCATTGACCTTGTCAGCACATCCCCATCCCTGCCTGTGCTCCCTGCAGAGCACACAGGGCCCCAGCCTGGCTGTCCTCATGGGCACAGATCTCCTCATCCTGCTCCAGTAGTGCTCTGTGTCTTGGAAAGGCTCTGGAGCAGCCTCACAGTCAGCTCAAACCCCTCGTTCCCTACAAGCCTCTGGGGCTCTGAGATGTTCCTTATTCACAGAATCACTGAATCACTGATGTTGGAAAAGACATCGAGGTCATCGAGTCCAACCTGTGCCCAATCCCCACCTTGTCACCCAGCCCAGATGTCCTGGATTGCAAGATAAGGGTGAATTCTATTCCCATCTGTCAGAGGTGGGGCAGTTATCTTTGTTCATGGGGCAGTTTTCTTTATCTCTCCCACAGCCCATCCTCCCTCCAGGAGATCTCTGCTGTCCATGGCCAGTGAGTGTCCCTGCATGGCTGATCCAATTCCAGCATCCCATGGGGAGATGCTGCACCCAGGGCAGGAGCCAAGCATTCCTACCTGGATCCAATCTGAGCCTGGGACAGCACAGCAGCCTCTGCCCCCTGCATTCCCAGAGGAGCAGCTTTCTGCTGCCCTGCATTGCCAGAGGGAGCCCAGGCCCATCTGCAGCAGCCCTGGAGCTGCAGAGGAAAACTCCCCCCTTGTGCAGGATCCCTGCTGCAGCAGAGCCACAGCTGGCACTGCAGGAGGGCTGAGCCCCCATGGGATGGGGCTGTGCCACCCCCTGACACACAGGAGGCAGGGCCTGGTCTGACTCTGGCAGTGTTGGTTTGTATTACTGCATTTTTTTATTTTATTTTTAAAAATTTTCTTCCCTAATAAGGAACTATTATTCCTATTCCCATATATTTGCCCGAGAGCCCCTTAATTTCAAAATTATAATAATTTGGGGGGAGTTTACATTTTCCATTTCAGGGGAGGCTCCTGCCCTCCTTAGCAGACACCTGTCTGTTCAAACCAAGACACTAGAGCGCTCAGTGCCACCTCCACATGTTCTTTGGACACCTGCAGGGATGGGGATTCCAGTCCTCCCTGGGCAGCCCCTTCCAGTGCTTAACAAATCTTTCAGTAAAGAAATCCCTCCTGATATCCTCTTGCAGTATGGTAGAAAAATTATAAAACAAAGGCCTCATAAAATCAGACCTGCTCTGTTAGATCATGGCTGGCCTGTCATTTCTTCTAAGTGCAGCTAGCACTTTGCAAGTTCCCATGTGAAAGCAATCCTGGTGTGAACAGTTTGTTAACATAGCAATCTATTCCTAGGTAAAAAAAACCCTGCATAAACATTTAATCTATCCCATCAGAACCAGTGAAGAAAATATGTAAACCATTTATGAGTAGAGAGATTTGATGGACAAGTAAAATACCTTTCACTAACAATAAAGTAATTGGCAAGAAAGCTCCTGACCAATTGGAGTCCCACACGAGGTCTGTAAAACTGTATAAAAACCAGTTATGTGGATAAAGAATGGCCTTCTTCCACCACGAAGAAAATGAAGTCTCCCCTGATTTATTCTGATGATGTCCAACCCAAACCTCCCCTGGTGATCCAGCAGCTCAATGTTTTTCTTGAAGTGAGGGGCCCAGCCTTGTCAAAAGAGAGAATTGGACTTGTCAAAGCTTTGCTCACTCAACTCACACTGGACATCTTCAGATGTGCAGGGCAATTTTGTTCCTCTTATAAATGATTTTATTCTGTGTAGGGTGATGAGGGGTGTACATAGAGGAATGGATTCCCAGAAACAAGACTGAGCTTACAGAGGAAGAAGTGATGTAGTAAAAACAGAGAGATGGGGATGAATGGAGGGTTTTAACAGCTAGGCAGCAACGGCAAGGCAGGGGAAGGTAAGCCAGGCTCAGGAACTGGAACCTGCTTTGCCTTAATGTGTCTTTTCCCTTTGCCCTTAATGTAACTGTGCCCATTGAGACATTGCCCTCACTGTCTTCCTCAAATGTCTCCAATGTGGTGAGAAAAGAAAATGTGAAATTCCAGCTGTGGAATTTTCCAAACCATGAGTTTAAATAAAAGGGGAGGAGGAAGGGGGAAAATAAAGGTCTAAATGTGAGAGTGGAGAAGGAAGAGGAGAGTTGGGTTAGCAGGGTTAGGCAAGGAAAATAATCCAGTTATTTTAATTGATTAACTCAATTGGCAAAATTGCAAGAGAAAACCAGAAGATTAAAAGCATAAAAGGCTTTTTTCCCCCTGAGGCCTTGGAGTAAAACAACTGCAGACTCTTTGGTGCAATTGTTTTTTTGTTTGTTGACTGGCTTCATGGGGCAGGACAGCAAAGGGGAGGAAGAGCCCAGCTGTGTAGGAGCCAGAACTTCTTCTGGACACCCCTTGAACCTCAGTGGCAACCTTGGACTCAATTTACCACCTGCTTCAGGATTAGAGTTGATTTAGCTGTGCTGCTCAAGGCTGTAGTTTCCTGAACAACTGATTTTGGGAAAAGTTTTCATTGCCACCAAAACAACTCATCTGGTTCCATCCTCCTCTCTTTGCCTGGTTCAGGAAACCATCCATAATGAAAATGGCCTTTGTTGTTGTTGAGAGTTAACCTCAAACTTTTCCTAGGTGGTGTGGAATGGCTGCTGGATTTTATACCTGGACTGGCAGCAATTCAGGATCAGCTCTTCCCACACACTTTGGTGTAAACATGGATGTAGAATGATGTTTTTTGAGCGGAGGAGCCAGTTTTTGCCTCTACCCACCAAATTCATAGCCCTTTGCTGTTTCCTACAACTTCTAAAATGCACACTTCAGTTATAAGTGTTGAAATAGTTGTTGCTATTATTCCCCAGTGTTTGGGGTCAAGTACTATGCTTGGATGAGAACAACTGTGCATCTCCCTCTGCTCCCTCCTGTGCCTCTGCAATGTTGTGGGGAACCCTGGACATGAGGCTGGGAGTGTGCTGGACACCAGGAGGATCAGGACCATGGGTCATGTTTTACAGGTTGGAAGATTTCTTTGTCTCTAAGGCTATCCCAGATTTCTGGCTAAGGAAGGGAGACAATATCCCAAAGAATCTAAACTCCCCAAGCAAAGAAAATGCTGTTACCAGGAGCAGGGGAAAATGTGAGATTAGTTTGTAGATGGCTTTGCTGTCAACTTGAATTACAATTCAGGAAAATCACTTAATTGGTGTAAAGAAGTAGATCTTATAATATTTCTGTGATGTGAGTGGTTGGCCAATCTCCTCTGGTTTTGGTTGTTGTTGATGTTGTTGATTTGTGTCAGTCACTACCTTCAAACCCAGCACTGTGTTCCTTGTGATGACCACATCTTCCATGTCCTCTGGTGGCTCCTGCTCTTTATTTTGCATTTTATTTCAGACCACTTTGAAAAGGAATAAATAAAAACTGGATTCTGATTGTCCTGATGGTCACAGTCCCTGTGCCAATGATGTCATAAATGAATGAACAGTTCCTCAGCACTGCTGGAGTACTTTGGCAGCCTGGCATTGCACTCTGTTAGTTTTGGGTGATGGAAACCACACTGAGTAATGAAAGAGCAGGCTTGATTTTTTTAATGCTCTTCTATTCAGGCTACTCAAGGAAGCACCTGAGCTGCTGCTCCTCACTTCTGAAGGCAAAGGGATATCACCTGCTGCTTCTGAGCAATACCTGCCACAGGTGGGTAATGCAGGGCTCTCTGCATCCCCAGCTGCATCCCAAGAGCTCTGTCGCTGTGGCACGGGGGAGATGGATTTTGTGGAGACAGATGGGCATGCCAGCCCTCTCCCTTGCAGAGGTATCCCTTGAATGGGCTGTGATAAAATCTCAAACTCTCCTAGACTGAGAAATCCTCCTTGGTCATGGTGAGTTCCCAGCACGCTTTGGAACCCCATGTAGATTTGTTGGGACTGATTGGTTTCCCCCCTTTATATCATCCCTGCTTTTCCCCATAAAACCCCAGTTTCTGCCCTGTTCAGAAGGGAGCTGCTGTCACTGGCCTCCTTTGCAGGGTGCTGGAATAAAGGAACTCTGTGGAATAACCACACAGAGCTCCTGTCTCTTTGTCCCTGTGTTGGCCTGGGGACACTTCACAAGGGAGAGCTGAAATCGCTGAGAGCTGAAATCGCTGAGAGCTGAAATCACTGCTAAGAGCGGAGCTGGCTGCCCCTTGCTGAGGTTGCCCTGTGGCTGAAGGACTGCCTGAGACCCCTAGAAAGTTGTCTCTTGCAGGATCTCTCTCTGGGAAGGTTGTGGTGTCCAGGTCGAGCCATCGGACCCCTGACCAGCTGCTTCTACAGATTTGACCCATGTCCTGAATGTGCAGCTCCTGCTGCACCCACCTGCAGCCAATATCCAAAGGGCAGAGTGTCCTCACTCTCTCTGGGTTGCTGTCTGGGCTTTTGCACACAGCTCTGGGCCTGGGGGCCCAAAAGAAGCTCACTCCTGAGTGAGCACTGCTGCTGGATTCCTTGTGGAGCTGCAGAAAGGGCATATCACAGTGAGTATCTGGGGAAGAGAAGAGGCAGCTGCAGCATTCCCCAGCTGCCCCCATCCCTCACTGCACACTGAGGCTTTACAAGCAGTCAGATGATCCTGGGCATCTGTTTCCATTCACAAGGAGATGCCAAAGTGCTTCAGAAAACATCTCTCTGCATCCTTAAGCACTGTGTTTTGCTGACACCTGTGCCCTTTAGGACAGGAATTGTGACCATTGTGACCATTACCCTGCCCCAGACAAACCTTAATTCTTTCAGCCCTGTCTGTCTTGGGGGCGGGGGGCAGTCCCAGAAGAGGTCGAGGTGTTTGACTTAGTTTGTGACTGACCAGTATTTGAATGTGGTTCTTCTTCCTCACAGCTGCAGGGAAGTTACTCCAGTTTTGAGGCATTCAGGAAGCTGGAGTTTTTTGCAATTTTCCAGGTTGACTTTTCACACTGGGAGCTTAGCTTTTCCTGTGATTTTTCCTAAGTGTCCACTTGACAGTTTTATGTACAATGTCATCCTCAATACATCTGAAGAGAAGATGCAAGGTCTGGAGTTTGCTGTATACCTGGGATCACAGATGGAGAGAGCTTTCACACACTTTGCTTTCATCCAAGGTCTAAGAAATATCTGAGCAGAATATTTCCAAGAATACTTCTGCTACCCAACAGAATCCTTCCCAGAACAGGAGAGTGTACTGGCCAGAGGAATCAGAGCAGACTGTTAACTCTTCAGCCCCTTCCAATCTCTGCACCATGCTCCTGGCTACCACCTCTCAAAGTGGTGCCTCCACCTCCTCTGCTATGGGAAACATCCAGCTGAAGCAAGGTAGATTTCAGGTGGATGTGTGGCTTTGAGTATTACTGTGCTCATACCTGAAGGCTCTGGGGAGAGGCAGCTCCTGGTTGTATGAGGGCCATGTGGCCTTTACCCAGCATAGGGCGCCACGAGGTTCTTGCTCCATGCCCTTCCCTGGATCTCAGCTCACTTTGGGTCCAACCCTGTGTCTTTTGTAGCTGAGCCCTCTGTGGGAACATCCACCAGATCTCACCTTTTCCTGTGCCAGTCTGCCCATCTTTGACTGTTTCACCTTGAAACTCTGACAGAGACCATGGAGTGGAGCAGATACAAGGGAAGCCTCCACCATGGGCAGTACAGATTGAAGATGACAGTGTCTTTCCCTTGGAGAACAAAAGCTGATATATTTGATCCTTGTGATGCTCCTGCTCTGGACCACACCAAGCAGCAGCCCTTTCCTGAGACTGTGATGGAAGGAAACATTGTGTGGGGATTCAGGGCTGGGAGCACAGTGTCCATATGGAGAAAAGTTGGGCCTGGATGGCAGGGAAAAGATCCCAGCAGGAATTACAGCTAAGAAAATGTTCACAGATGAAAAGCTGAGATGAAGTGCCTCAGTTTTGCTTCTAGGAGTTCAAACCAGCAAGTGTTGCGTGAACAAGAGTCTAGAAGTTGCCATCAGGCCTGGGGCAGTAATGGAAGAGAATGCCTGAGAAAGTGAATGTGGTCTTGTGTCACTGGAGAGTGGGAACAAGGTGTTAACCCCTTGGTAGCTCAGGTCTGACCTGCAACTGCTGAGGTCACCTGCCAGACCTGAAGTGTGATCCATCCCAGTCTTGAAGATGGGCTTGCATTCTCCCAAATGTCTGTTTTCCTTTGGCCTCCAAGGAGGCCAGTGCCAGGCATTGCCACCCCATGCACAGCTTGTTCTTCATCACTCGCATGCCCGTGGCCATGGCCGTGCTGCCACCCCAAACGTTCCCAATCATGGCCCAGTCTGACAGAAATCACAGTGCTGGTGGAAAAAACAATGAGGTTGAAAAACAATCCCGTAGGGTGCTTGCTCTGCTGGCTTTGTTTCAGAGGAGCTGCACATCTCCAGCCAGGAGGGCTGGACGAGGGGAGAGCGGCCATCTGAGCGTGCCTACACGCTGCCTCCACATTGTCCTGCTACACAATGCTTCCGGGTCCCTCAGGGCCAAAATCCTCCTCACACATGCCATGTCTGCCCTTCAGGGTGTCCTGGCAGCGCCTTGCTGACGTGCAGGGGAAACCTCAAAGGTGCCCAGCCCTGACAATGGCTTCCAGAGCAGTTGTGCCTGTCACCCTGCCACCCCCAATACTGCTCCTCAGCCAAAATGCAGCCCACAATGGCCTGAGCCTCCTCCCTTTCAGCTTGTCCCAGCATCCCAGCACCTCAGTGCCCTCCTGCCCACTTGGGCTGTTGCAGTGTCCCCATCAGCTCAGAACTGTGGCCTTATCACTTTGGGACTCCCAGCCTAGCTCCACTTAAAAACATGGAATCTGAATTATTTGGGTCAGAAGGGAACTTAAAGCTCAACTCATTTCACTCCTTGCCATGGCAGGGACTCCTTTCAGTAGCCCAGGTTGCTCCAAGACCTGTCCAGCCTGGCCTTGGACCCTTCCAGGGATTGAGCAGCCACAGCTGCTCTGGGCACCTGTGCCAGGGCCTCAGCACCCTCACAGCCAAGAATTCCTTCCCAATATCCCATCTAACCCTGTCCTCTGGCAGTGGGAAGCCATTCCTCTTTGTCCTACTACTCAAGATCCTTGTCCACAGTCCCTCTCCAGCTCTCCTGGAGCCCCTTTAGGCCCTGCAAGGGGCCCTGAGCTCTCCCTGGAGCCTTCTCTTCCCCAGGTGAGCACCCCCAGCTCTCCCAGCCCGGCTGCAGAGCAGAGGGGCTCCAGCCCTGTGGTCAGTGTAGTGGCCTCCTCTGAACGTGTTCCCATGGATCCACATCTGTTGGTGGCCCAAGAAGTGGAGGCAGCTGCAGGTGGTGCCTCACCTGCCCGGAGCAGAGAGGAGGCAGCAGAGCAGCGTCATAAGCTCTTGCTGGTGGAGGATGGGGAGCAACAACTTCCCTGTGTTCTGGCCTTGCTGAGGTCATGTCACACCGGTGCTGGTGGCCAGAAGTGGGTGACACAGTCTAAGCTGACTCCTGCTTGCAGGTGGGACTGGCCAATCCAGGTGGGATGTGCTGCCTGCAGAGCCCAGGGTCACCCCAGATACCACAGCTGGCTGAGGGCTGAGCTGCCCAAAGGTGGGCAGGTGGCACCAGGAAGGACCAACCAGCTGCTAGGAAGGGAGGTGGAGTGGTGTGGGATTGCTTTTACTTTTAAATTTTTAAAAAAGAATTGTTGAACTTAGTGCTTGGTAGAGTGGAAAGGCATGTACACTGTTAGAGATGTGGGGAAAGGCACTTCAATGAGCATTTTCCAGAGAGCTCATGCTCTGGATTTATGGCCTGCAGCAGAAATAGAAAGGTGCTGGTTTCTGTTTCCTGCACATCTGCAGATCCATAACCTTTCACTGTTTCTCAGGCACCTCTTTGGTCAGTACAGGATGTGCTCTGTGTTTGTGCTCCCTCCTTTCCCTTAGCAACCCTGCAAGGAGCACAGCTCAGAGAGGCCTTCAGGCTGCATTTGCTGCCATGGGCTCTGAGGAACTGCTGTGGCCTGGGGAGCAGAGGGAGCAGATCCCTGCTCCACAACCAGCTTGTGCTCAGTTAAATTGCCCTGACTGCCCATGCAGCAGCAATGCGTGAGAGGGCTCTGTGCCCATGGGAGCTGGGTCAGAGGATCCTGGCTGGTGCATTGAGCAGTGCTCCAAGGAGCTTTGTTCTCTCTGAGTTGACAATTCCTGAGTTGCCAGGAGATGTGCACTGGCTTTCAGAGGCTACTGAGCTTCCCTGGATGGAGCCAAGGGATTCTTTCCTCCTGAACAGTGAGGAAAAGCTCTTGTGCTTTACAGCATGTCTGCTTTTGGGGTTCAGGGCCCTTTGGGGTGATCTGGTGCTCTGTCTGTCCCTCCTTCCCCAGAGATGCCCTGCAGCCTGTCCTTGGCTCACTGGGGACGCCCTCCAGGCCTGCAGACATCAGTGAGGCAGAAGAAAGGTGCAGTGGGGATCCTGGGTGAGCTGAAGTAATGGTCAGCACATCCATGGGCAGCATCTGCTGTGGAGGCCCTGAGGGATGAGTGAGGTGCTGAGGGTCTCAGTCTGGCTGGCCTGGGCTGGGCTCTGGCCCAGACAGGACCTGCAGGGCTGCTGGCCATTGCTTCATCTGGGAGAAGAGGGTGTGGGAAGTCCCCCATTGATAAGGAACCCACACAACCCAGAGAGCTTTCATGCAGACCCACAGTGGACTTTTCCACAGCTTCCTGGGGGAATTGTTCATGGGAAGGGCAGTGCTTTCACCTGTATCAACCCTGTCATTATCTCAGGGTCGTCCTGGGCTGGGCTCTCTCAGATGCTCTCCCTCCCTTCAGCCAGCTCCTGAGTGCTGAGCCTGAGCCCTGTAAACCCGACTGTGCCAGGCTCCAGCCAGCCTTGGCCTGGCTCCCTGCTCCTCTGCCTTCAGTGCCAGCAAGGGTGTCTGCAGCTGTTTGCCATTGCTGTCCCCAACAGTGGCCACCACCTGAGACCCTCACTAGGCTGAAACTGTACAGAGACCCTTTGGATGAGGTCTGTAACTTGTGTAATCCCAAAAGGAAGCTGTTGCCTCTACCCCACAGTCTCTCCAGCCATGGCAGCCTGGCATGTTCAGGAGCTGTGCACAAGATCTGACAGTTTGGGAACCCCAGGTACCTGCTGGGGACTCCATTTCTGCCACACTGGCTGTGCAGCATCATGCTGCTCTTGTCCACAGTGCTGCTCAGCTCCTGCTGCCACCATGATGAAAGGATGTCCCCTGATGGCCCAGAGCCCTTGGAGAACTCACATGTCCCTCTGCTGGGGACAGCTTCTGCCCTGTGTGCATTTGGGTACCTCGGTGACTGCTTGAAGATACCGCCCAGCAGTGCAGGGCAGGGATTTCAGGCAAGTTTCAGGAGTGTTGCAGTTAGTGTGTGACTTGTAATGATGCTCATTGTGTCAGTGCCAGTGGGGTTTATTTTAGGGTGTCCTCCAATTCGAGATTTCCTTATGGAGTAAGGATATGTGCTGGGGAATTTGAGTTTATGCTGGGATAGAATTGTCCAGGGTGGGAAGTGACTTTAAAGCTCATCCAGCCCCAGGCCTGCCATAGCAGGGACACCTTCCACTATCCCAGGCTGCTCCAAGCCCCATCCATCCTGGCCTTGGACACTTCCAGGGATGGGACAGCCACTGCTGCTCCCACCCTGTGCCAGGGCCTCAGCACCCTCACAGCCAAGAATTCCTTCCCCAATATCCCATCTAACCTCCTCCCCGTCAGTTTGAAGCCATTCCCCTTTGTCCTGTCACTCCAGGCCCTCTAAACAGTTTCTCTCCATCTTTCTTGCAGGCTCCTTTCAGGTCCTGGAAGGCTCCAGTGAGGTCACCCCGGAGCTTCTTTTCTCCAGACTGAACAATCTCAATTCTCTCAACCTTTCCCATGCTTCATCTCTATAATCAGCTTTGTAGCCCTCCTCTAGACTAGCTCCAGGAGGCTGATCCCACTTCCAAAGGAGCATTTTGTTTCTGGAAATCTACCTAGGATGAGTCTTTCCCAGTCCTGTGCATGTGAGGAGCCCGAAGGACATGGAAGAAAATGCTCTGTGTTTTTAATGAACCAAACACGAAAACAAATTTTGAGCATGTGTAAGATATCAGAAGTCTGGATGAGGATTCAAGTCTCACC
Organism: Calcarius lapponicus; assembly: GCA_039654755.1. Lineage (NCBI taxonomy): Eukaryota > Metazoa > Chordata > Aves > Passeriformes > Fringillidae > Calcarius > Calcarius lapponicus. The sequence continues at coordinate 17,635,032 of JBBFKN010000012.1, read as the reverse complement.
AAAGGCCATGTTTTTCACAGTTGCCACCTGAAGATTGTAGTAAAGCTATGGATTTTGTCACTAAATTTGGGGGTCCCACCCTCTTCTCTAATCCTTGGATCTTGTTCCTCTGACTTCTTGGTATCTTTCAAGTTTTTCATCTTGAGATAAGACCTCAAGCCTCAAGTGCAGAGGAGGGAAGCAGAGCCAGGTTCTGTCTGGTGAGTCTGGCTTTGCATAGACCCTGTTAAATGATGTCCTTACACTTTGATGCCACAGACTCTGTTCTGGCCATGAACTCAAACCCCTGAGCAGCAGATCACAGGGTACAGCTCACAGGAGTCTGGTCCATGGGACTTAGAGAGGCACCTGGTGCCACAATCCTGCTGCATGAAGGTGGGTGATTTGGCTCTTCCCTCCCGAGAGCAGGGATGGGGAGGGTGGTGTCAACTCACATGGACACAACACAACTTCCCAGCTCTCACTCTGGCAGTGCAGACAACACCCAAGGCACAGCACCTGCCAAGGGAGCCACCAAGGTGCTCCTCACGTGAAAGAGGACAGAAACCAGCCACTGGTCAGCAACAGGGCTCATTTATTATCTCATGAAAATGAGTGACAAACAGCTGCAGTAACATCAGCAGAACCAAAGCTTTGCCCAGGCCTGAGCTCTGAGCACAGGGCTCCCTGCTGCACTGGGTGGCACTGGGAGGGTTGTGATGGAGTCAGTGGATTTGGAGATCCCTGAGCTGCAGGGAGTGGATTTGAGCTTGTTCCCAGTGGCCTGTGTCCTCCTGATGCCACCATCCCACAATGCCGATTTCTGTTTCCTCCTTCTACACCAGCTGCCTGCCCTTAAAACAGGAGAAGGCACATGCAGTGCCCAAAATGGCTCTACTGTGTGTGGGACATGTACCCAGAACCAAGAGCCTCTTCCAGAGGTGAGGTTTGGGGGCAGTGAGGCAGCAGACAGACCCCATTTTCACCATGTCTGACCAGGAGCCAGGTGGCTGCAGACAGGAGTGCCCCAGGTGTGCTGTGCTGTTTGAACGGGGCCTGGTGTGCCCTTGGGTGCCTTGGCTTGGGTCTGCTGGGTGACCTCAGGCAGAGCACATGGAATTTTCTGGAACTGTTTGGGTTTGGCTGCTGTGGGTTTCAGAGACCCCTTGTGAGACACTGTGGGTCAGATTGAAAGACTGAGCATCCCCAGCTCCTGGTCTTGGCTGGAAGTGAGGGTTGTGTCCAACCCATGAGGCTCCCAGTGAATGAGTGGGGATTCCCAAAGCAGAGGTGTCCAAAACTCAGGTGTACACATGGATATGCTGCTTTTGGTGGCGTGAGACAGACACCAGCCCGTTTCCAGGGGTGTGTGGGACCTGCAGAGAGCCCTAGAGGACAAGGCCTGGGGTTCCTGTGGGTGGCCATGTCATCACAGGTGGCCATTTCCAGGGGCTGCCACAGAGCCATGGCTTCGGCCAAGAGGTCTCTGCCTTGGGAAGACAAGCTTGGCTTGGCTGCAGGCTCCTCCTGGCTGGTGGTGCTGCACAGTGGGCAGGAGGAGGTTTCCCTGACCCACTTCCTGAGCCAGTGGGGCTCTCTCCCAGGCAGTTCCTAGCAGAAGTGAGACTCACACAGGGATTGTCTCCTCCCATGGCCAGCCCTGAGTGTCTGGAGCTCAGTCAGAGCCCTTCTAGGCCAGGGGCAGCTGGCAGAGCAGCGCCTGTTGCCCAGGCAGGTGTGATGGGGATGAGGGTAGACAGGTGGTACTGGTGCTTTTCAGGGAGCCGTTTGTGTCACCTTGCTGGCCCCTGGGCACTGGTGTTGGCCCTCGGTGTGGGCTGTGGGGCCGTTCCCATGTCTGCTCCCAGGAGGGTTATAAGTGAGACGTGTAGGGCGGCGTGGCTGGGGAGGGGAAGAAGGTTATCCGGAGGCTGCTGCCAGACAGATCCCGGCTCTCTGAAGTTATCAGCACCTCACTGTCATTGAGGCAGGGGCAATGCTCAGAGCAGCCCCTCTCCTTGCCCCTGGTGCCCACCCTTTGCTGGCAGGGGATGAGCGCCATGGAGGGGAAGCTGTAGCTGTCTAGGATGGGCCGCACTCCCAGGGAATCAGGCGTCTCACACATGTGGTCGATGTCAGAGAAGTTCACCAGAGCCTGGGTGGAGTCATAGGAGCTTTTCTCCATGTCATCAGCCCTGCAGGACTGGGGGAAGCTGCCCTTGTCCTGCCCTTTCTGCCTCAGCAGGCGGAAGTCATCTCTGAAGTGGGGGTTGAAGAGCAGGTAGAGCAAGGGGTTGAGACAGGCGGGCAGGGGCAGGACCACAAGGAAGATGGATTTGATGACCTCTGGGGTGATAAGGAAGAGATTGAGGGTAGAGGAGAAGGTGAGGAAGGCCACTGGGCAGTAGAGGAGGCAGTTGGTGAAGATCAGCCAGGCCACATGCTTGACCATGGCGCAGTCCCAGACAGCGCTGAACTCCCCCTTCAGCAGGCTGCAGTAGAGGCGGATGTAGGTGCCGGTGATGGTCAGGAAGCAGAGCGTGTTTGTCATCACCAAGGCCACGGTGAAGCCCAGGCTGGTGGGTTTCCCCTCTGGGATGGGGTATGGGAGGCAGAGAGGGGATGCTCCATATTCCCCAATGGAGAAGAGAGGCAGGACGGCGGCCACAGAGGACAACAAGAGGCAGCAACAGGCGGCGGCCTTGACCTTGCCCAGGGATGGGGACTTCCCATATCCCCGCACGCAGGAGGCTGAGAGGCTGCACTGCACAGCAGCCAGGGTCAGCAGGAAGATGGCAGCCTGGGAGGCCAGCACTGACAGGAACCCTGTCACCCTGCAGCCCGCGCCCGTCTCCCATCTGGCGCCGTAGCGGGCGAAGCGGCCGTAGGTGAGGCTGTCCACGAGGGCCAGCATGCTGCACGAGATGCCTGTCAGCAGGTTGGCTCCAGCGATGGAGCCCACCAGGAACTTCACTGGGGACATGTAGCTGGGGGAAGCAAAGACAGCCAGGATGACCAGCCCGTTGCAGAGCACCGAGACCAGAACGATGAGCCAGACTCCCAGGCGGATGATCCAGCTCTCAAACAGGTGATCACAGGGCTTGAAGGGACCTGCAAGACAAACCCCAGAGTTACACCCAGCAGACGCTGCTTCTCTCCAAGTCCCAGCCCTCTCCTGGCCCCACCAGACACATGAGAGCCTTGGGCTGGCAAGGAAAATGTGACATTGTCCCCCCCTCTTCTGCAGCTGCCTCTTGGCTCTCCCCTGTGCTCCTGCCCCCACACTGGAGTGCCTCTGGCACCCTTCAGATCTTGTCTAGGGTGGGAACAAGGTGCAGGGAGAGGTCAAAATTAAATGTAAGGAACAACAAACTGATCAGTGCTCCTAAAATGTAAAAAGGTTGTGACTGCAGACTGACTGACACTCCTGGTGTGAGCCTGGCATTTGGGCCCCTCTGCCATTACCTGCTCCTCCTCACTTTCCCCCTGGGAGCTGGTGGTGTGGAGATCTGCCAGGATGCTGCATCCTGCTCTGGCACTGCCATCCTCTCTCTGTGCACTCAAGACCTTGGCTAAGAGGTGTCTGCACCTCCTCATTCATTCTGCATGAACAGGGATGAGCACCAGGAGGTGAAGTGTCTGGGCATGAGGGAGAGAGGGAGGGGGCTGGGGTGGCAGGGAAGGGACAGAGGGGTCTGGGCAGGCAGAACATGGAAGGATGTCAGGAGAAAGAAAGAATAGAAGTGGATGGGTTGGGAAGTGAGTAAGGGAAGGTAATGGAGGGGTAAAAAGATAATGGTCTGGAAGCTGTTTGCCAAAGAAAAAAGAAGAAAATGGGGAAAGAGAGAGTGGGCAATGGTATAAAGTTGCCTCTGGGAGGGATTGGGATGTTTCAGCAAGTGGCTCAGCAAAAACAAAATCAGGGTGGTAAGAGTTTTAGGGGGTAGAGAGCAAAAAAATTAGGGGAAATGGAGAAAGCTTTTTCATCTCAAAGGAGGTAAAGCTCAGAGTGCCAGGCAGCAGGACATGCCCTCAGCTGAAATCTTATTCCTTTTGCAACAAACTCAGTGGAACAACTGGTAAAAAGTCTGTCCCTGCCAGTGTCCCACGGCAGGCTGGCTGGAACCACACCTCTCAGCCTCCAGGTGTGCTTGTGTAGGACCCCACTGAGCTATGAACAGGGACAAAATCAGAAGGCAACTTCCTTGAGCCCCAACCAGCATGTGCAGTCCAGTGCCTCCCTGCTCCCCCTTCCTCAGGACACAGAGCAGAGTGTCCCTGCAGTTTGCAGTGCCATGGGTATGATCAGGACACCAAGGACAAGGCCTGCCATGCCATGTTCCAGGCTGGCTGAAGCAAAGCTGAGTGTCAGTCATGCAGGGAATAAGGAGAGCCAGAGCTGAGGGCAGCAGGGCAGTGGATGGAGGAGCTGGTGGTACCTGGGGTTCCTGCTCAGGCTTATCCTGACCTGGGCCTCCCCTCCTGGAAGAGCAGCTGCATCCAGTGGGGAGAAGGAGACTCCTCACCTGTCCTCCATTTGGCCTAAGCCCAACCCATCAGGCTTCTGATCTGAAAGGTCATGGGGGATCCTGGGGATTGAGAGAAGCTCAAAAATCCCAATTCTATTCAAAGAGTTTCCCTGGCTGCTCACCTGGGCTTGGTGTGCATTGAATAGTGGGGTGCAGCTTTGATTCCTCAAGGTCCAGGTGAAGATCATCTGCATCTAGGTCATCTGGGGAGGAAAGAACAAGAAATGGTGCTCAGAGAAGAACCAGCAGAACCATCAGAGGTCACTGGGCCAGGAGCTTTTCCTGCTGCCTGTCCTACACACAGACCTTCCCAGCCAGTTCAAAGTAGCTGCTGGTGTGCAGTTTGTCCCCTGCAGTCTCTGCTGTAGAGGGAGAAGATCTTGTAAACGTTGGTGGGTTGCGGTGTAGCCAACCCCTCTGTTTTTAGGTTACTCCCAACATTTGAAGCGTGAGAGCCCCAGATCCCAGAGCTGTGGGACTGTGGTTCCCTCCTCCCAGCACTCTTTATTAAAAGTAAAGAAATCCTCCAGCCTGTGTGGTTACAGAACACAAAGCCTTCAAATGCAGCTTCTCCATGGGAGCTTTCTGGGCAGGCCTTGTCCAATATTTGTTCATCAACAGGGATTTTGGGGCTTTGTTCAGAGGGAACCATCAGCCTGTTCTTGCAGCACAATTTTTTTGTCAGCAGCAACCACCACCAAGCAGTTCCTCAGCAAAGAGACAAGGGAACACAACATTTATTGCTTTATTTTATGCCCTGTAAAATCCTGGGACTGTGGTGCCCTGTTTTTGATCGTGGATGTTCCCAGGATTTGCTGAGGGATTTGCAGACTCTGCAGCCATGGGGTTTGTGCAGCCAGGCTGCAGAGCCCAGCCCTGCACCAGCATCTCTGCCATGCTGGCAGCTGCACCCCGAGCCAGGCTGGGGCTTGCTGAGGGTCAGGCAGAGCCCCTGGCTGAAGAAGGAGCTGCTGGAAGGGAAGGGGGCTGAGCCCTCAGCTGTGTGTTCAGTGTAGGCTGTCAGCAGGGTGAATGGCATCCTCTCAGCCTAATCCACGACTTTTCTACTTTGTTCCTTGCTCCTGTTCCCAAAGTCCTGCTGGCTGGACACGGTGGGGACAGCTCTGTCCTGCTGCCCCGTTCCCAGCCATGGCACCAGCACAGACTTCAGCTCCCAGTGGAGAGCTTGGGAGGGTTTTCTGCCAGCAGGAGGAAAGGGAAAGGATGTGGTTTTGCTCTTGCTACAGCCTGGTAGCCAGAGAGCTGGATCTGTGGCTGTGGGATGAACTCTCTCTTGGATGAATGGACTGATGCTGGAGCCCAGGTGTGCACCTCGCAGCTTAGACACTGGCCAGGAAGGCAAATCTCCACAGGCTGACCTGAGTGGGATTTATGTGTCTAATCTGTTTAGAAGTGATGCCTCTCAAGAGCTGTGCTCCTTGCCTGTGTTTGAAAATGTGACTGGGATTATTTGATTAAAGGATGATGACAAATAACGTGCTATCTTTAGTGCCTCCTGACAAGCTTGATGGCTTTCTCGGCTTCAGGGAGCTTTGGAAAAAAAGGTCATTTTTAAAATCTGTCTGTGTAAGAATTGAAATATTACTGCTGCTTTGGAGCCTGGCAAGGAAACCCTCACAGTGGGATGGAAAAATATTTCATCCTAGTATTTTATAGTCTTATAAATCTCCAGTGTCTTTTCCAGCCACAGAGCGGAGGCTGTGATGTGCAGTCACGATACCCAAATAAAACAGACACAGCTTTGCCTTTCTGTGCTCTGCTGAGACCCAGCCCTTGGGAAAGTGTAACCTGTGCCATCCATTTTCTCCTCAAAGCCTGGTTTTAAGCCCAGGTTCAACATTTTCCTGAAGTGAAGGACGATCTCTTGTTTTGCCGGCACTGCTGGGCCTGCTGGGAATTACAAAGCAATCCTAAGTCAGCACAGTGGGATTCAAAGTGAAAAATGTGCCTCTCTCTGCTAGAAACCAGTCCCTCTCCAGCCTGGGAGCTGTGGAGAAAGGAAAATGGCTGTTGTGTCCCAGCAAGGCAGGCTGCATTGATATTGAAGAAGCTGTTATTTATTTGAATTTTGCTGAGGTGCCTCCACTTTCTGAGGTTTTATGAGAAAAAGCCTCTTTGCCAGTAGTGCCCTTTCCACGAGCAAGGAGCTGCCTGTACCAAAGTCAAGTGAGAGGAAGAGGAGAAGAATTGCTGGGGAAGGGGTAGAACATAAAACACTGGGCTGAATGCTTTTCCCCTTAGTGCTGCCTGCTTGTTCCCTGCTCAGTCCTGTCTGTCTCAGCCAGGGCAGCCCCTGGGGCTGCAGGGTCCTGCCCTCTCGGTGTGAGGGTGGCTGCAAGAGGCCTGGGCAGATCCTGTTTGGGGTCTGGAGTAGCTTTTTCAATGGCAGAAGTAGAGGTGTATCTCTGAGGACCCTGCAGGGTTTGCAGGTGGTTGGGGAAGATGAAACAGGAAAGCCTGATAAATATGATTGCCTGGCAAAAAATTTTGAGAACATAGAAACTATAAGTGAGATTGAAATGAAAGCAAGCTTTGAGATCCCTCAGTTACTGAACAACTGGAAAACAATGGTGTGGCCAGCTGAAGGTGATCCCCTTTTGATGGAACAACACCCTCTGCTTGCAGACAGCTCCAAGGGTCAGAGCAGACCCTACAGCTTGGCAGAAGGGGCCCAAAGAGGAGTTTTTAGGGTTTGAAATGTGACACAGGATGGTAATGTAATGATTCTTATAGGCTGCATGTAAATGCCATAGGATTTGTATCTTGTACTAGATTGGTTAGTGAGAATTAGAATATTCAACACATAAGATTTATGGTATTGTAACGGGAACCTCATTCTCTTACCCTTTTACTCTCTTTCTTTTTACTCCCTTACTCTCTTACCCTCTCATCCCCTCTACTCCTCTCTTCTCTCAGCCCTGCTCCAGCTGTGGCTGGCAGCTCCCAGCAGGGCCCTGCACCCAGGCCCTTTGCAATAACCCACAAGTTCCAAGCCCTGGCTGCAGAGATCTCTCCTCATCATCCGTCCCGCCTGTCCTACCCCCTGTCGCTCCTACAGCAGGTGGTTGCAGAAGTTCATTCTAACATTAACTCAGTTCTAACTCCAGAAGCTGCTGGAGGTGCTGGGCTGGGGGAAGTGTCCCACTGCCCAGGATGTCACACACATGTGCTCCCTTCTCACTTCCCACAGCTTGGCTCCATCATTGCAAACACATGTTGTAAGTGAATTCATCCCCTCCTGTCCTCAAACCAGAGGTCCCAAAGGGAGGTGCTGGGGTGCTGATGGAAGTGCCCCAGGGCACTTTCCCTGCCCTCCTCTGCAGCACCACTGGGAGCTGCTGGGGGCTGTCCTGGGGGCAGGTCCCTGAGCCAACCTTGGGTTCCTGGTCAGCCACAGGGGCTGACTTGGGGCAGGGGGTGTCTGCTAAACACTGCCAGCTGTAATCCACAGGCTGAGATGGTTGGGATTGCCCAGCCTGGACAAGAGAAGACCCCAGGATTTAGAGACTCTTCCAGTGTCTAAAGGGGTGCCAAGAGAGCTGGAGAGCAGCTGTGGCTGCCCCTGGATCCCTGGAAGTGCCCAAGGCCAGGCTGGACAGGGCTTGGAGCCACCTGGGACAGTGGAAAATGTCCCTGCCATGGCAGGGGGGCAACGAGAAGAGCTTCAAGGTTCTTCCCAAACCCAAACCATTCTAGAACCCAATGATATCCCACACATTGAAAGTGCTGGAAGTGAGACCTTAAATATCCATTTTGGCAAGGTGACAGAATGGTGAGATGTGCACTGACCACTATAGTTTGGGCTCCAGGTGGGTGTTACTCACATGAGAATGGACATACTCAGGTGGTGTGGGGGGGTTCCCAGCACTGAGGGCCCTGGGGGGATGGGGAAGAGCTGATCTGGCCCTGGGGTCTGTGGCACCATGTGTGCTCTGGGTCTGGGGTCAGGGGCTCCCTCAGGGCTGGGCTTGGCTGCAGGATGGGTGCTGGAGATGGGAGCAGGAGAGGCTGTAGGATGGGATGGGGATGGGATGGAGCAGGAGAGGCTGTAGAATGGGATGGGGATGGGATGGAGCAGGAGAGGCTGTAGGATGGGATGGGGATGGGATGGGATTAGGAGAGGCTGTAGGAGCACAGCCAGGCACTGGAGCCTTTTCCTGTCCCTTCATGGCTGCCTGGGACAAGCTGCCTTTCACTGCCCAGCCTGAGGTTCTGGGAACCTCTTCCCTTGCTTGGGAAGGACTGGGAGCAATGCACAAGGCTGAGAGGACAGACCTGTCTGGAAGTGTTCCCTGCCCCTCTCACAGTTTCTCCCACAGTGTCCTGAGTGCCTTGTCAAGCCTGGCTGGACCTGCTGCCACACAGCCCTGAGGTATTTTCTCTCCAGCAGACCAGTTTCCCTCTTGCATGAAAGGAATGTTTGAGAGCTTTTTCTCCTCTTTAATGAGGAAGTGTTACAAGGTTCATATAACCCAGCCAAATGCCATCAGTGGCCATCAGAAAGGAAGCACAGGGAACAGAAATAAAGCCATGATTAATCAAGTAAATCAGCAATATCACAAACCCCATATCATCAAAAGCAGACCCTGCTGCTGGATGTCTGGAGAGTCATCTGCAGAAGCTGCACATCATAAGGAATGGTGTTCCTGTGCATTTCACATTTGCACCTCTGTGCTTTGATATTCCAAAACAGATCCAATGCTTACCATCTGAAAATGGGAGCCTTTACGAGCTGCAAACAGCCTCATTTGGCACATCTCAGAATCAGTCAGGAATCAGTCAGCATTCCCCTCGTGGTGCTGAGACTGAGACCCTGGGGTAGGTTCTGGTCTGCTCTCAGGGCCAGGTGAGAGCATCCTTTGGGACATCAAAGACTTTGGTACCGAGCAAAAGGAGGTCTGTGGCCCCTTGTCACAAACAAGATCTTCCCACAAATGCCATAATTTGCTGGGCAAACCCCACAACTATCTGCACTAAGACTGCTACAGTATGGGCTGCATTAATGATGGAAAAAGTGACCTGGCTCAGAAAGAAATCCTGCAGCAATGACTGTAGCATGACTCCTGTGTACTGTCTGGCCAGTGTTACCACCAAGTCTCCCATGCTTCCTGGAGCCACATGCGCCAGTAGGAATCACAATTGCTACCCTCTGGCTGGGCTCTCTGCATGTCTAAAGGTCATTCTCAGGAAGGATCAGTGCAGGAGCAGGAGCACAGGGCTTGGGGGTCCCTTGCTGGCTGTGTCACCAAGTGTCTTGATCATCCTGCCCAGAACACAGTGAGAGGAACAGTGAATTTGTCTTTACAAATGAGCTGTGGTTCTGCTGGTAGATAAAAGAAGCAATGGGAAGGATTCCGCTGATTGATGAATGGAAAAAGATATTTTCTTTTACAAATAAACTTTAGGTTTGCTGATAAATGAAATTAGACATTGAGAGATGAAAGAAACAATGGGGAAGAAAAACACCTAAATTCTGTAAGAATTAAAAATTAAAAGGCAGGGTTGTACATTAGAGGGAAATCTTTGGTATCAGGCGTTTTGGGAAGTCTGAACCTCTCAAGTACCTCAGAAATGGGGAAAGAAAGAAGGGAAATGCAGCTGGGAAATTGAGATAAAAATGAGGCTGTGTCCTCTAAAAACCTGAGAGACCCCAGGGGAATGCCCCATGGCCTCTCCCTTTGTTGGAATAAAGCCAAAGGACTCCTCTGTCTCCTTTTTGGACATAAATCTCTGGTGTTTGTGGGTTAATTTTCCTGACAGCAGTGTCCAGCAGCTCTGGGTCTGAATGTGCCTCCAGTTGCAGTCCTGCTTGCTCAGGCTGTGCAGGACAGCAGGGCTGGGGCTGGATGCTCAGAGCTCCTGGGAGCAGGTGGGTCAGGGCTCTCCAGAGCACAGCCCTCTCTCCAGCTACCATGTGGATTTGCCTGCAGGATGTCTCAGGCCTTGGAAGTGCACTGTATTTACACAAATATATAAATAGAATTAGCATCCAGGCTGTGTTCTGAAATGTTGTTTGCACTCTCCAGCAGTTACAGAGGAAGCAAAGGGGTTCATGTTTTCCTTTATGCTATTCTGAGATTCTCTTGCAGAGGGATCACACCAGCCTGGTGCTGGAGCTGCTGCTGTGCTGCAGGGCTGGGAGTGCAGTGGTGCCTTGCCCTCTCTGCTGGCTCCTGGAACTGGCCTCAAGCAGTCTGTGCAAAGCTGCACTTTGGAGCACAGAGTAAATGGACTCCTGGACAGAAAGTGCTGCTCAGCCATGGAGCTTCTTCTCCCCTGCCTTGGCCAGTCCCTGTGCAGTGTTCCCCAAACATGTGCTGTTGTCACACCTAACCCTGACCTTGGGTGTAACCCCCAAGAGAGAGATGAGAGCTCTCTCTACCTCCAGTCAGAGGGATGTTCCAGGTCTTTGAGTTCATTCTCTCACTCAGATAATCCCAGGGTTCTTCATCTAGATGATGTAAGAACGAAGACTGATGTCCTGCCAAAGGCTCCACATTGCCCAGAAGCCCAGTGACCGAGCCCAGTTGTCCCAGGTAGCCTCAGCCACCTTCCAGTGCCTTGAGCAGTCTCCCTCCATGGCCAGCAAGGCTGAATTGACAAACATGCCCAAGGTGTGGGGGCTGCAGGCCCTTTGGCTCCATTGTGGAGGTTTGGATGTGCCAGACCTACTCTTTCTCCCACACAGGGTCACCAAATGGAGCCTGCTCAAAGCAATGAGCCACCTGTGCTGCAGAAGGCTCAGCCTGCCGTCCATGAAGCAGAAGTCACCTCTGACAGTGGCACCACCCCTGCAGAGGCAGGATGGCACCCCAGCTCACAGCCCTGCCCAGGCTGATCACCATGCAGGCTGTTTACTCACAGTGGTTGTCAGCGTGACCTGGGAACAATTCCAAGGTCCTCTTGTGGGGATCCTCCTCCTCAGGGGCCATGTCTTCTGCCTCCCACTGGCTGGACACCCTGAAGAAGCTGCTGCAGCTCCCGTAAGCGCAGCACTGGTAGGCATAGGGCACCTCCAGGACTCTGCACAGAGGAAAGCAGAACTTTAAGGTGTGTCTTCTCCATGGCCTGACTCTCCATTGTGTTGGGGAAGATGAAACAGGAAAGCCTTATAAATATGATTGCCTGGCAAAAGATTTTGAGAATATGGAAACTATGAGTGAGATTGAAATGAAAGCAAGCTTTGAGATCCCTCAGTTACTGAACAACTGGGAAACAACGGTGTGGCCAGCTGAAGGTGATCCCCTTTGGATGGAACAACACCCTCTGCTTGCAGACAGCTCCAAGGGTCAGAGCAGACCCTGCCAGCTTGGCAGAACGGGTCCAAAGAAGAGTTTTTAGGGTTTAAAAGGTAACACAGTATGGTAATGTAATGATTCTTATAGGCTGTATGTAAATGCTATGGGATTTGTATCTTGTACTAGATTGGTGAGTGAGAATTAGAATATTCAGCACCTAAGATTTATGGTATTGTAACGGGAACTTCGCTCTCTTACCCTTTTACTCTCTTATCTTTTTACTCCCTTACTCTCTCACCCTCTCATTCTCTCTCCCCCTCTCTTCTCTGGGCCCTGTTCCATCTGTGGCTGGCAGCTCCCAGCAGGGCCCTGCACCCAGGCCCTTTGCAATAAAACCACAAATTCCAAGCCCTGGCTGCAGAGATCTCTCATCTCCGTCTGTCCTGACCGTCCCACCCCCATCGCTCCTACACCCTTGCTTTGCACTTTTTGCTTAGTTCCTTCAGTTCAAAGATGAAACTCATCTATACAGAGTCACAAAGTATTCTGGGCTGGAAGGGACCCACAAGGATCATCATGTGCAGCTCTGCAGTGAATGGGCCCTACAGGGATCACATCCACAATGTTGGCGCTATTAGCACCATGCTATAACCAGCTGAGTCAAAAAAACATGGAACATTCCACGAATTTCTGTGCAGGAGCCATGCTGAACTTCTCTGTATCATTCCAGTTTTAGTACCTGTGCTGCTGACATGACAAAAGCTGGTCTGTGTGCTGATGGTTACAGTGGAGAGGGACTTTGCTTTGGTGAGGGACAGGGTGTGGACCCAGGGCAGCCCATGGTGTCTCTGCAACACTTTTTGTGCTTAAGACACTGTCAGTCAATAGAATGTTGTCAAACACCAGGTTTGGAAACTGCTCTACAGTTCCCAGATAGTTGCTTGTCCTGGTTCCAGCCAGAACAGGGTTAATTTTTGCAGTAGGTGTGAGGGAGCATGGCCAGGACCCAGAGGTTATTCTGTACCATTTTACTCATTGCTGGGGGCTAGGGGGAAAGGAGAAAATGTGGTGGAGGAGCCATCTGGCATTTGTTTGTTTTTGGGGGCTTTCCATGTAAATAACTTTCTTTTCTTATGCTTTTTGTTATTAATATTGTTGCTGTTAGTGTTTGTGTCTTATCTCATTGCTGTTTCCAGTAAATTGTTCTTATCTCAACGCATGATCTTGGCCTTTTGTGCCTCCAGTTGGGGAGGAGTGAGTGGTGCATGGTTTTAGCAGGAACGCTAAATTGGAGAATACCATTCCTAAACCACCACATTCCTAAAAAACCTTTCTGCTGTTCTCCTCAGAATAAACTAGCCCCTCTATCCAATATGCAATGGAGAGAAATGGTCTTCAATTTTTACCCCCAGGCCATGTTTTCCCAGGCATCCTTTCTTTCCTTCAAGGGGAGAAGCTTCCCTAGAGCAAGGCTCCTCTTGCTTGCTGTTGAGGGCACCTTCAAACTCCAGTTCCAGGAGTCCCAGCTCAGGCAGGGAATTCTCAGGTCTCCCAAGTGAAGCAAGTTATTGAAATACATCTGATTTCTGCTTGAAAGTTGAATTGATAGTTGCTAATTATAGCATGTATGACAAGGTTAATTCAGCAGCAGCTGAGCATCATCTGGATGCAATACCAGGCTGTCTGTCAGCAGCTGCATTTTTGGCTTTGCTGGAAGTCAGGGAGACTGCTGATGAAGGCAAAGGAACCCCAGGTTTTCCAGACAATTAAGGTCCTCTGACAAGATCAGTAAATATGGTAAAACTCTATATTCTAAAAATATGCTTTTGTTTTATGTTCCCAAACATTTCTGGCCGAGCCCCGGGAGGGTCTGGAAACTCTGTATACAAGCTCGTTTCCTGTTATAATCTCCAAATTAGATCCTATTATTGAAAGGTGGTAGGGAGGTGCAGCTCCTCCCAGCAAGGCTAAGAACTGCTCCCAGATGACTCCTCCAGACGTGCTCCAAGAGTAAGGCTGCTTAATGGCAATACCCCAAATTTAGGGAATGTTAATGGCTCCATTGCCTGGCATGGTTCACTGAAGCACTGCTGCAGGCTCAGTTTCTCTGCTACAAACACAAACCAGCTCAAGAGATGTGAATGGAACTAATTTAGAGGAGAAACACCCTGGAAGTGCTGAACTTGACCCACCCTGCACAAGGGACTGACTCTTGGAGCAGGTCCAGAGGAGGCCACGGAGCTGCTCCAGGGCTGGAGCCCCTCTGCTCTGGAGCTAGGCTGGGAGAGCTGGGGGTGCACCTGGAGAAGAGACAGCTCCAGGGAGAGCTCAGAGCCCCTGCCAGTGCCTAAAGGAGCTTGGCACTTGTGAGGGTGCAGCTTGAGTCCTGTGCCCAGTTCTGGACCCCTCACTTCAAGGAAGACATTGAGGGGCTGCAGTCAGGAGAGGGAACTGGAGCTGGGGAAGGGTCTGGAGAGTAAATCTTATGGAGAATGGCTGAGGGGGCTCAGCCTGGAAAAAAGGAAGCTCTCCCCCATCAGCAGGGACCTTATCACTCCTTACAAGTGATGATTGTAACAAGGTGGGGCTTGGTCTCTTCTCTGAGCACTAAGTGGCAGGGAGAGAGAAAATGGCCTCAAACTACACCAGGGGAGACTCATGTTGGAATCAGGAGGAATTTCTTCAAGGAAGGGCTTGTCAGGCATTGGAAAGGGCTGCCCAGGGAGGTGGTGGAGTCCCCATCCTGGGAGCTGTTCAGGGAACAACTGGATGAAGCACTGAGTGCTCTGGGCTGGTGACAAGGTTGGACTCAATCTCAGAGGTATTTTCCAACATTAATGATTCTCTGGTTCTGTGGTTGTGTGAAGAAAGCTGGAGAGGAACTTTGGACAAGGGTCTGGAGGGACAGGACAAGGAATCCTCATTTCCTACTGGAAAGGATAGGGTTTGATGGGACATTGGGAAAAATCCTTCCCTGGGAGGGTGGGCAGGCCCTGGCACAGGGTGCCCAGAGCAGCTGGGGCTGCCCCTGGATCCCTGGCAGTGCCCAAGGCCAGGCTGGACAGATCTTGGAGCAACCTGGGATGGTGGAAGTTGTCCCTGCCCATGGCAGGGGGTGGGACTGGGTGAGCTTTAATGTTTCTGTCCAACCCACACCATTCTATTGTTGTATGATCTTGGGTGTGGAAAACCCTCCAAAAGCTTCTGGGACCCCCTGCCATTTGGAAACCAGTCAGGCAGCATTTCCTAGGTATGAGTTAAAAAAGTCAGAAGGAGAGAGCCCTGCAGGCACCACTGCTGAGGCACCTGAAGGGAGAGCTCCACACTCCTCCTCAGGCCTGAGCTTTGAGCCCTGTGTTGGTGCAGTGATCTGTGAGCCCTGTGTGGAAACTGGAGAAGCTCCAGCTTTGGGAACCCATCCTGGATGAGTGGGAGCATCAGCTCATGCCTTCTTGGCTTGAAGGGAACTCCCTGGGACACCCAAGCAAGAGATGACTTCATCTGGGAGGAATTTGTGTTCTCTGGACCATGGGTGTCTAAGCCCGAAGGCAGGTGCCACACTGAGACCCAGGAGCCAAGGAGGGCCAGGAAAGTCTGAGCCTGCAGCACAGCACTCTGCTCTGAGCCTTTTACAGCCTCTTCTTCATCAGTTTGACTCCTTCAGGCTCCTCATTAATCCATAACAGACAAGACACGGCCACACAAGCAGAGTTTATGGAAGAAAACCTGGATGTCATTAGGTAGGACTGCTTCTGGGAATGTTTTCCATTGAGAGGAGCCCTGAGCTGGGCCTGCTCCATGTTTTCCACTTGTGTGTGTGTGTGTTTGGGGTGGGGGTGGTGGCCTGGGAGCACATCACTGCTCTCCCATGGAACATATTAAAGATGAGATGTGTCCTCCTCACCCCATGGGCCTGGAAGTGTGGGGAAAGCAGGAGATGGGCCAGGAGAGCAGGAGGCTGAGTGCTGTGAGCAAACACAGCCTGTGCTGAAGGCCAGAAGGGAAAGAGCCAACACCCCAAGTACCTCATTTTGGGGAAGCTCTCCTTGGTGAAGGGCTCAGAGAGAGCTGGGTTGCCCTGGAGCTTCAGGTGGGTCAGTCCAGCCAAACCATCCAGGGGCAGCGTGACCAGCTGGTTGTCAGTCAGGTCCCTGGTGAGGGGAAAGCAGAGAGGGAGAGCATGGTCAGGGCTCTGCTGCCAGTGGTATCTGAGCCAAGCAGAGGGCACTGCCTCAACTGCTCCCTTGATGTGATACTGAAATGGGGCTGGTGCTGCACTGGGGCCAGGAGCCTCTGGAGATCAACACTGCAGGGGCTGGGGTTCGTGGCCATGCTGACAGCTCTGGGTGGCCTCTGTGTGGGGCTGTGCATGTCTGTGCCCCACACATCTATTCCTCCACTGTAGGTCAGGAATAACTGCAGGTCCCAGCCCATCAAATACCCAAGGGTCTTAGAGAGGGGGCTGAGAACTGGGGCCCTCCAGAGCCAGCACAGATGGTCTGCAGTGACTCTTGCAGAAACAGCCCATCCTGCTGATCTTTCTTAAAGGCTTCTGAGGCAGCTGTGGAAGCATCAGGAAATGGAGGTTTAGTGTTCAGGATGAGAGCATCTTGAAGATGGCCCCTTCTGCACTTCATCATCCCCTTGTTAATAGTATTAATTGGAAACCTTGGGATTTGTTCTGTCCACATCAGTGCTGAGACATGAACCTCACCACATCAGTCTTCCAGCATCTAAATCCCAGGTGTTCTGGTAGCCCAGGGAGTCAGTCTGAGGTGCTCAGATACCTCCCATCCCTGGTGAAAGAAATATCTCTGCAACTTACAGCTTGGTGAGGGAGTGCAGGGTCACAAAGGCTTCTGGGTGAATAAACTGGATGTAATTCCAGCTCAGGTCTCTGCAAGGCAAGGACACAGCAGTAAGAAGAGAGCAGAGCAGGGCAGTGAAGCTTGTGACACTGGCCCAGCCAAGGGCCCTGGTGAGAGCACATGTGGGATCTGTAGCCCCTTGGTCAGCAGCAATTTCTGACCCATTGCAGCTCCCCCCAGACAAGTGTGGGGCGGTGTATAGGTGGTTTCCAACAGAAGGCACAAGAGTTTGCCTTGCAGGAGCTCCTCTGCTGAGACCAATGGGAAAGGATCCATGGAAAATATTTTTTTCTGGCTTAATTTCTGTAAATTTGGGAATTTTTTGCCAACATGCCAAACGGGTCATGCCTTAGTGCCAGAGCATCCCCAGTGCAGTCACAGTGCTGGGTGGGGCACAGGCAGACAGGGCCAGTGTGGAAACCCAGAGCACATTGGGAATATTTCTCTGTCTGCTCAGGGGTGCCCTGACCCCCAGGGCAGCACTGACTTTGACCCTCATCCATGGAGAAAGTTTCCCAGACTTCAAGATAGACTGGAATCACAAAAGTGTGAAATAGATCATAGAGAGCAGTGTAGGTGTATCACTTGTGAGAAATTGAGGTTTTGGGATTTTTAGTGTGTTGTGGATGGAAGCAAGATGAAGGACACAGGGTCTCATCCTGGGTTTCTTCTTCATGCTTCTTCCTTCTTCTCCATGGGTTTGGGTGGCATTTTGTAATTGGGCAGAAAAGGCTGCATTGTGGGCTCTGTGGGATCAGTTATTGGGCTAAAAGGGAAAATAATATAGGTATCAGTTCTTAATTGAATAGTTTAGTCTTAAAAGACCTTGTAACAACAGATTGTTGGCCATTTTGTTGCACTTTCCCAGTGGGCTGGGCCTGGTGTGGACAGCATGCAAAACTTCAGATAAGATAATAAAAAACAAGAACCTGAAGATTGAAAAAACCCAGTTCATCTCTCTTTCCTGACACAGAACTGCCCCAGGAGGGTCTCTCCTGACAGAGGAGCCCCCAGGGAGGGCCCAGCCTGAGCCCAGAAGTTGAGAAATCAGCAACAGGGACCCCAACAGGCCAGAGCTCTGGGGAAGGTGAGTTTGGAATGTCTCCTGCCATGCACAGGTGCTTTGGATGCACTGAGTCCCCTCAATAAGCTCTGCCTCCATCCAAGTGAGACAGCTCCACTCCCTCTGTAAGCAGGGTAGAGGGAACCAGCAAACTGGGGCACATTTCTTGCCCTAAGGCTGACTACAGGCCAACCTTCATCTCTGGCTGTCAGAGATGTCAGAGATGAACCTTCATCTCTCCAGCTCGAAGGGAGCCAAGATAGCTGCTCTGGTGTGTGTGACATTGGGTGGGATGAATCCTTTCCCAGGGACCAGAACACACCCAAAGCTGCCAGGGTTTTCTCTCTGTGTGTGACTGGGCTGGGGCAGCATGCTCAGGTTCCCTGGGTGTCTGCAGTGTCACCTGCCACACCTCAGGTGTAACCGTGGTGTCTGGGACACTCAGGGGATCCCAGGAACTGTTCAATGGCACTCACATTGCTGCACTCACATTGCTGCACCATGGGAGCAGATTTGGTGGGATTGAATTCACCTCCAAACAGAACAGCAAATAACGACTGTCAGGGCTCTTCCCAGATGTCACAGAGCCAGTGGTGCCCTTCAGGGCCTCGCCAGGCACCTGGGAGGTGACTCTGTGTGTGTGGGAGGTGCCTGGGTGCACCTGTGGAACACAAACTGCTGAGGAGCTTTCAAACCAAACCAGATGGTCTGCAGGGGCGCTCCAGGACCTGCCCGTGCTGGACAGGGGTGCTGGAGCTCAGGTACACTCAGGTACTGCCCTGGGTTCCTCCTGGCATTCAGGAGCCTGCCTGTGATGTGGGCTCTGCCTTGGCAGAGCTGTGGGGTGTGGGCACGAGGGGGCAGGTAAGGAGGGAGGGCTGCAGGCACAGGGGAAGCCAAAGGGATGGTTTGTGCCCTCCTCTTTCCTAAGGAGGAATGGAAGAGGGATGTTGGGGCAGATGAGACAGGAAAGCCTTATAAATATGATTGCCTGGCAAAAGATTTTGAGAATATGGAAACTATGAGTAAGATTGAAATGAAAGCAAGCTTTGAGATCCCTCAGTTACTGAACGACTGGAAAACAATGGTGTGGCCACTGAAGGTGATCCCCTTTGGATGGAACAACACCCTCTGCTTGCAGACAACTCCAAGGGTCAGAGCAGACCCTGCCAGCTTGGCAGAAGGGCCCAAAGAGGAGTTTTTAGGGTTTAAAATGTAACACAGTGTGGCAATGTAATGATTCTTATAGGCTGTATGTAAATGCCATAGGATTTGTATCTTGTGCTAGATTGGTTAGTGAGAATTAGAATATTCAGCACAGAAGAAGATTTATGGTATTGTAATGGGAACCTCACTCTCTCTCTCTCATCCTCTCTGCCCCTCTCTTCTCTCAGTCCTGCTCCAGCTGTGGCTGGCAGCTCCCAGCAGGGCCCTGCACCCAGGCCCTTTGCAATAAAACCACAAGTTCCAAGCCCTGGCTGCAGGGATCTCTGCTCTCTGTGTGTCCCCACTGTCCTACTCCCTGACACTCCTACAGAGGGACTCAACAGAAAAGCAGAGACAGAGGCAGGCTGGGAGCTCCCCCAGCCCCCCTGGGTTCACAGCCCCCTCCCCAGCACGGCCCCAGCTGCTCCCTGGCAGACAATACTTGCATGGAGCGCAGGGCCAGCAGCTGCACAAAGGTGTCTGCTCTGATCTCCTGGATCTTGTTGTGCTGGAGACCCCTGGAAAACAGAAACTGGTTTGAGAAGAGAGCTGAAGGCAGTTATGGAGATCTTTGTACCAGGGCAGCACTGTCACCGTGGAAGTTGCTGTGCTTGGGAGATCTACTCTGATTTCAGGAGTTAAACAGGATCAGCAGCAAAATGTGTCAAAGCCATTCTCTCCTACAGGCAGCTCCAGGACTCAGCCTCTGCTTTTGATGGCAGCATCCTCAGTGAAGAACTGTTGATGTGCAGTGGCCAAAGATGCCCTATTAACCCCAAACCCACGCTGGCTTCCACTCTGCTCTGCCCTAAGCTCCAAACTGCTTTTTCCAGAGGAAAAGCTGAGAGCTTGGAGCCAGTGATCAGCAACCAGCTCTGTGTGACCCTTCAGGAAGGACCATGGGGTGCTGCCCTTTGCCTTGGTGAGGATGAAGGCTTGAGGGCTGAAGGTAACACAGTGTTTCATGAAGAAATATCTTGATGTTTTGTAGAACCCACTGAACACATCTGCACATGAAGTGCCTCAGCCCTCCACATCCCCTTTCCAGCTCCTTCATCCCCTGAGGAAGGGGAAAAAGCAGGGTGAGAGTTCACAGACTCTGTGACTGACCTACACACTCCCCACATCCTCAAGAGACATCCTGGATGCTCCAGCCATGCATTTTGTGGGAAAGGTTCAGTTCCTCAGGGCTGTTTTCCCCAGTGTGAGCCTATCCTGAATTCCTGCAGAAGCAGCATCCTCTCATCTGTGACCTTCTGCAAGGGGACACAGCCACTGCCTGCTGCTCCTACAGCAGCTCCTGGCATTTCCCAGGTGGGTAATCTGCCTTTAGAGTCAGAAATGATCCTGACTCATCTCACACAAGGACCCTCATGCTGGCTCTAGTGTCTCAGCTGGCATTTGGCCACATGCTCCTGTTCCAAAGGTGAGCACTGGAGCTGCCCCCGTGGTGTCCCAGGCTGGCACTGCCCTGGCTCCAGCCAGGATTTCACCTGGGGGCCACTGGAAGATGTGGGCACAGATTTGGGGCTCTCACTGATGGGAAGAGGTGGAGTTTGGGCAGCAAGGTTGAGAAAAAGAATTTAGGGGTGTTTAGCTGTGAGGGGTCACCTGTGTGGTGCAGGTGAATGATGCACATGGGCAGTTACAGCAGAGTGAGGGCACAGCTGAGCTCTTTGTGTGCCAGGCTGTACCACCAGGCACCATTAAACTTGTTTCAAACCATCAGGAATACTGATGCTTGGTGGGGGTGGGGCTTACAGTACAGTAACTTTGGAATTAAGGGACCAAAAACGAATTTTAGTCCCTTAATAAGAAAAAAACTTAATTTTAAATTAAATATTAATATTAAATATCAACATTTTAATATTAATATTAAACAATAATATTTAATATTAATATTTAATATTAATTTAATATTACTATTTTTATAGGTACATAGGAATAATCTATTTTACTTCAGCAGCCAGAAACTGGGATATAATGTCATTCTATATTAATCTTAAGTCTAAATTTGGCATACTGTAAAATTTTGTAAGAAGGAACTCAGGCAGAATATGTGAAACTACAGGTTTGAAATTCTGAACATTTGTCTTTTTTTGGTCTTTTAAAATTTTTTTTTCAAATGTTTTCCTGGGGGTACTCTCACAGCTGCCCTAAAAAGCAGCAGGGGCTGTGTACTCTCATTTCCATGTAGTTTCACAGTGTTCTATTGTCCAGTTTGCTGAGGCTGGATGAGCTGCTCTGATTATCCAGGTTGAGGTGCTACAGAGAGCAGGGACAACCTCTCCTGTGGGGTTTTTTAATGGGGATGCTGCTCCCCTACATATGTTCTTCCAGGTAGCAGAATTCTGTGAAATATCATGGAGTCTATCTTAATTGTTTTTGTTTAACAGTTTTTCTCAAAAAGGCCAAGAACTTGTGTTCTATTTGAAGTGTAGGGTGACATTTTGAGCTGAGCGTGAATAACTTTGTCTCAGAGCAACAGCAGTGCCTCCTGGGGCCTGGAGAGGACCCAGTCCCAGAGCTACAGCTGAGGAAAGAATCCTCCTTCTCTCAGGAGGGCTGGCCCTGGGCAGGGCGGACAAGAGCTGCTTTGTGCCCATGGCATGGGGCCCCTCCTTGAAGCAGAAGACATTTATGGTGGACATCAACCCATTCTTGATTAGCTTATGGTGGGACTGGAGTTAGAGAAATGAATTCAGTGCTGCCACATCCCACTTCTGTTTGAAGTGGCTGGGACCTCTGACAGGACCTGAATTAAGCTCCTGTGCACAGGGGATGTATTTTTATTCTGTGTGTGCACAGGGCCAGAGAGTGGAGCTCTGGTCCATTTGCACTCCAAACAGTGAGTTACAATGCCCAACTTCCCCAGTGCCTGGGAGTTCTGTGGGTGGGAACCACCCCTCTCCTCAAAGCAGCCCTTTTTCCCCAGAGCACAGCACAAACAAGGACATTTCCATACTCACAGCTCCTCCAGCTGCTGGCACCGGTGGAAACTGGGCAGCTCTTCAATTTGGTTGTGTGACAGCTCTCTGCAGGGAAAGGACAGCACAGGAATGTTGGGACACCAAAAGCCAGAGCCCCTGAGCCCTCCCTTGCAAGGCAGGTACTGCTGGAGAGCGAGGTGACCTCACTTCATCCTGCACAGCTCCACTTTTGGTAACCCAGAGAGTGGCATCTCCACCCTGAAGCTGCTGCTGGCCCTGTGTGTCTCTGTGCGGGGTGAGGGCTGCCCCATCATTCTTGTCACAGACATCTTTTATGAAAAATCCTTTCCTTAGGATTTTTTCCTCCTGAGAAGCTGAGAAGCCTCAAAACCAAAATGTAAACAATGGTTATCTGCTGCTGTGGAATGCAACAGGTGCATCTGTGATTAATCTCATGCAGTTGTTTCTAATTAATGGCCAATCACAGTCAGCTGGCTCAGACTCTGTCCGAGCCACAAGCTTTTGTTATCATTCCTTCTTTTTCTATTCTTAGCTAGCCTTCTGATGAAATCCTTTCTTCTATTCTTTTAGTATAGTTTTAATATAATATATATCATAAAATAATAAATCAAGCCTTCTGAAACATGGAGTCAGATCCTCGTCTTTTCCTTTGTCCTCAGACCCCTGCAAACACTAACACAATTTCTGTGCAGGGTGAAGGCTGCCCCATGATTTCTGTGCAGGGTGAGGGTTGCCCCATGATTTCTGTGCAGGGTGAGGGTTGCCCCATGATTTCCCCACTGGCCCACCACCCCCAGCCCAGCTCCCTGCCCAGCCCGTGGGCTGATGGAGCTGCTGGTACAGCTGGGGTGGGCTTGTCCTCCCCAGCCTCAAGTCAGCTGGCAAAGGAAACCCTCCTGTGCCACTTCTGCTGTGCCCAGCCCTGCTTTCCATGGGCACAGCACAGAGATTGTTCTGCCAGAGCTTGCACAAGCTGCAGATGTGCCTGCAGAGCCTGGGGACGATTTGACCCCCTCCCTCCTGGCACAGCAATTCCACTGCCCATTGCCTGCTCCCCATTCAGCCTTTCCTGGCTTTGTCCCAAGGTCAAGGAAGGGGTTGTGGCATTGGCAGGGATTTGGTTCAGGACATCACAGACTTTGACAACCTCTGGTCCTTGTTTTTTCAAGTGCTGTCACACCAAAGCAGTTTGCAGCAAACTCCTCTTGCCACTGGTTCATGGCTCAGTGTCCTGTCAGCATCTAGAGTGGCTTGATAGTCAGAGGAAAACCCACCCTAGCACAGCTTAATGAGAATTTATTGAAGCTGAAACAGGCTGGGTAAGGAGCAATGTTTAAACCCAACTCCTTCCCCCACCAGCAGAGACTGGATTTGTGGTTGTTCAAGGGAAATTTACCCCAGGGTAAAGTTTTGTATGTGGTTTCTCAGCCGACTTTCCAAACTCGGTTTCCATCTTTCTGCCAACAGATTGCTCCTAAAATATTTCCCTTTTTTTTTTTTTTTTTTTTTTTTTTGCCAGCCCACTCACCACCAGTTTTCCATGGTGGAGAGGAGGAGGGAGGGAAAAGCAAGCAAAAAGTTTGTGCTTGGCTCTGGAGGCTGTCACCCAGGATGGAGAAAATCCTTAGCATCAGTCACTTTTCCCTGGTCCCTGTGTCAATGCATTGGGCTGGACAGGGCTGGAGCTTAGCTAATAATGATGGGGAGAACCAGCCCCAGGTATTATTTCTGGCTCCTCCAGAGTGAGGGTAACCAGCTGCAGTCCAGAATCTACAAACAGAACAGCCTCAGTCGTTCATGCTCTGTTGGGAACACACCAGGATGAAGGTGCTGATGGCACCAAGGGACTTCAGCTCTGCTCATGAGAGTGTCACCTCTTTCTGCTTGAGGAGAAAGACAAATCTTCCAGAGCCCAAGGAGCATTTGAAGTACTTTGTCAGGCCCAGGGTGGGATTGTTGGGGTGTTATGAGCTGGACTCAGTGATCCTTGTGGGTCCCTTCCACCTCATGATTGCACAAAATCTGTGCCCTGAGCAGCAGCTCTGGATGGAAGCAGCAGGATGATGCCAGGTTGATGCCCAAGGCTGCCCTGCCTGTGTGGGGCACCCCAGGATGGCTGTGACCCTCTGCCCCTGCAGTGGCTCCACAGTCCCTGTGCAGGGTCCTTGCAGAGAATCCACAGCTGGAAATGCAGCTTTACCTGTGGCCAGAGGTGTCACAGCCACAGCTGCTGTGGCTGCCCAGAGACAGGCAGGGAGCAGCACTGGCTCTGTGGGGACAGGGGCCAAGGCATTTCAAAGGCAAGAGAGATGTGAACATGCACAAACATTGGCCCTCACACTCTCTCCAAACCCAAAAGCAATGCAGTTAATGTCAGGAATGTTCACTTGGGAAAAGGAATAAGGGGCAAGGGACAAGGTGGTGTGTCCCAATAAAACTGTCCCACATTGTGGTGGGGTAGGCATAAAGAACAGGCTCTGCTGGGAGGGCTTGCAGTCTGATAACTGCAAACATAAACAGAGCTCTGGGACCCAACAGCCTGGGCCAGCCCAAAGGCTGCACTGTCATAGCAACTCATCCATTGAATTGGTCCAGATGTCTAAAGATGGGAGATCTTCCCTACAGGGACATCTGGAACCAAAAGCCTGTAATCTCCTAAGTTACAAATTGTCTTCTTTTATTTTTATGTTTTACTCTTGTTTCCAATTTCTGTGATCAAGAATTCACTCCTGTTGCTTTCCTGGAACAAACTTGTTTTCTTTTTCAGCTTGCTTGTATAAAGACTGATGAGAGGCAAGCCTGTTGTTGCCCTAAGGCTGCAAACTTGTATAAATCTGGCTCATGACTCATTTCCTGAGGATGTCTTTGACTGCAAACATAGTTGGGGATCTCAGGAACCAGGGGTGTGATTCCTGAGATGATGCAGAACCTTTCTGAGATGTTGATTTCATCATATACCAAGCTAAAGGAGAGAGCATGACCCCCCCCCAGCATCATTCAGTGCCTGGCTAAGCAGGCAGAGCCAAAGAAACAGAGACCAAGCAAAACCCTGACCTGGCTGTGCTGCCCCAGGTGAGGAAATGAGGCCTTGTGGCCTCACAGGTCCCCATCAGGTCAGACCTGATCCCTTCTGGGACATGAACAGGCTCCTTCCTCCAGGTGATGGCACTTGCTGCAGCTCCAGCTGCAATAAGCCAAGGCTGGGGCAGAGGGTGAAGGTGATTTCCCCCTCGTTTTTGGGCTGAGAGGAGCTGTGAAGGGCTGTGGCCATCCTTACCCATCTCCTTTTGTTCTCTCTCTACTCCCCCTGCATGGGGAGGGGACAGGTCCTGCTGTGCAGAGCAAGGAGGAGGTGCTGGTGCAGCCCTGGGACCAGAGCAGCAGCTGGGATGGAGCAGCAAGGGCAAGAACATGCAGGAGCTCAAAGCAGTGATGAAGAAGGTGGTGATTTCTGCATGGAAAAATGATGGGACCACAGGGTGGTCTCCCACAGCTGGCCCTTTCCCTGAGCTGGACAAAAGGAAAGCCCAGTCCCTGAGGGCACTTTGTAAGGACCAGGCAGGCCAGAGACACGGGTTACTCACAGGATTCGGAGGCTGGGCAGCTGCTGGCACATCCTTCTGGGGAGGAAATGGATCCCTGCCCTGGTCAGGGTCCTGGAGGGAGGGAGGAGAGAGAAGAAATGCTGTTGCTGACAGCCAGCACACAGACTCTGTGACCCCAAAGCCCAGTCCCAGAGAGCAGCAGGAGAGACAATATCAGTAGGACAATAAAATACAGGGAGAGGATAAAGTCCTGCCTGGCAGTTTGGAAACAAGCACTGCTGCTGGACCTGGCTAAGGTGAATGTGGAGCGTCCTGGGCCATTCTATGAAGAGTTCTGGGCCACTGCTGAGTACTGGATTCACAGCTGTCCCTGGCCTGGCTGGGGGCAGGTGGCAGTGGCCTCTGTAGCATGCTCTGCCACCCCTGCTCCCACTGTCCAGGCTGGACAGGCCTGGAGCCAGGGCTGCTCAGAAGCTGTGTGTGGGGGATGGATGGTGTGTCCCCGCGTCCCCAAGTCATGGCAGGGCCAGGCCACACCCTGCCAGGGGTGCTCCAGGGTGGGCTCAGTGTGGGGATGGTGTCCAAGAGAGGAGAACCGTGTGTGGCCAGGGGCAGTGTGTCCTCCAAGGCCCTGGGGGCATGAGGAGGGGACCAGAGCAGCTGCAGGAGCCCCAGCTTGGGTGGCAGATATTTCTGAACTGCACCACGGTGCGGGTTCCAGTATGGGCAGAGACACTGGGGTGCAGCAGAAGCACTGCACTGAGATTCACTCCTTCACAGCTGCAGGAGGGAAGGAAGGGAAAACCAAACAAACAAATGAAAAAAAAAAGGCTAGAGCACACTCAAGAGTACCGAGAGAGCCACTCACAGGGAGGAAAGCTGGTTCAGGAGCCACAGGGCTGAAATGAAGCAGAAGGGTGAGCGACCAGGGAGAGGCAGAGCTGAACACTGCACAGCACTGGGAAAGTTGTCCTCACTGAAACAGCCTGGACCACCTTGGAGGAGGAAGAGCACAGCTAGCAGGGTAAAAGGGAGAGAGGTGCCACTCACAAAACTTCTAGGCTGGTGGTGCCTTTAAGGTCTGGGAATTCCCTGATGTCCGTGGCTCCATTGAGTGACCTGCAGAGAAACGAGGCTGCAGTGAGGTGGGCAGAGCACCTGGAGGCACCTGCAGCTCCTCAGGGCTCCAGACCCATCAGCCAGGGTGGCAAATCTGTTCCTCACACCCAGATGGGATCAGGGCCCAGCCCCAGCGTGTCCCTGTGGCTGGAGCAGACACTGTGTGGATACAGCAGGATGGAGCTGGGACTTCCATGCAGGGAGACTTGGCAAGCTCCAAGCCTCTCCCAGCCACTGACATTCTTGGCACGATCTCTACCCAAATTAAATAAAAAAACCCCAAACAATTACCATGGGGAATGTAAGCATGGCATCCCACCCAAGCCTCCCTGGGTCTATGCATTTGGATCTAAAGAATGCAGGGCTATTTGAATGATTTATTTTATGTGCCTGGGTGAGGCTTATAAATAGAGATTTATGAGGTTGCCTCTGCTTCAGTATTTTTAGTGCTGTGCCACAACAGGTCGGCTGAAATGCCAGTGTGAGGCAGCTGCTGTGGTTCAGGTGGTGCCCAGCCTGTGCTGGTGGCCCTGGAGCAGGGACAGGGCCAAACATGTGAAGGAGGCAGTGCCATTGCTGGCTGCCCAGTAATATCATTTGTGCCATGGTGCTGGGACGTGTTCCTCCACTTCTCCATCTTGTGGAGGAAAGCAGATGCCTTCAGTGTCTTTCTGTTTGGGCAATTATGCAACAGCAGAAAAAGCTGTGGCTCTTGTATGTGGCACTTTGCTGCTCCTGGCATAGCTGTGGAGACCCTGGAAAGCCCCAGTGCTGTCAGCTGTGTGGGGAGGAGGAAATAGTGGCTGCCTCCAAAATGCCCTTTTCAAAATAAACCTTCCTCAGAAGAAAACATTTGCAGTGTCTATTCCTTGGAGTAACCTTTTGGGTTGGACAAGAGAGTGGTTTCATGATCCTCTATTGGCACAGGGGCTTGGAAGAAGGGAGGGAGGAGGCCACAAAGGTGCCCAGTACACAGGGCTTGGAGCTTGGATGTTACCTCTCAGGGGATGTGCTTGGTGAACTTACAGAGTGTGGAGCTTTGGCAAGTACTGGAAAGCAGACTGTCCAACAAACTGGATGGGATTGTCATAAAAATGGCTGCAATGGGAAAGAGGAACAGGTTAGAATCTGCTGCACACAAAGAGAAGGTGCTGTTTACAGGTCAAGAGCCTCAGAGCTACCAGCAGCAAGCCGTGCAGGAGGTGCTGCACAGCTGGGCTGTGAGGAATTCTTGTTCCCAGCTAACCACAGACTCTCCCACTGGCCTGTTTGGCTGGACATTGCTACAGCTGAGGTCTCCTGCTGCTCTGAATGGGCCCTTTGGGGTCCTGCTGAACCAGATGGGCTGGAAAGGTGTAAAGCCCTTCTTCAGTCCTACTGAGAAACACCTTGCACTGGAGGACACTCCTGTGGTGTCATACACAGCACCAGCACCTTTCTCCCTTGTCACAGTCAGTGCAGTGACCTCTTCTAGGACCCAGTGAGACGTGGGAGGAGTTGAGCCACCTCCTACAAGAAGCACGTCCCCCCACTAACTGTGGAAGGCTTTAGATGGGCAGATGCAATGGAGAGATGAACATTCTAGGAGTGTTGGCCCCCATCATCACCATGTGGATGCTGCCCAAGCAGATGGGGATGAGGCTGGTGGTTCTGGCTGGAGCACTGAATGGTTTCACCCAGTGTCACCGTGGCTTTCCAGATATTGATATTTCTATAATTTAAATCCAGTTTGGACAAGTAGAGCTTTTGTCACACAATTTTCTATATCTATGTGGTTCAGAGAAGTATCCAAAAATCCCTAACTATGCCTGGGTCAGAGCAGACATGACCTGACAGCTGGGTGTGTTTATCTGCAGAGCTCTGTGTCCCAGGTCTGGGCAGACACACAGGGATCTGCAGTCCCAGCTTTCTGACACGTGTCACTGCTGCTGTAGCTGGCCAGCACAAGGAATAAACAGCAGCAGATGTCAACCAGGGCTTAGGTGGTCTCCATGCAGACCACCTGTGTTTTGTTCCTTCCTTGCTATCAGCAAACGTCAGCTGCAGGGAAATCCTCACCCTTGAGGATTCCCAAACTTCACATCCCACAGCACCCAAGGGCCTCAAAGATCCTGAGCTTGGGACTGATTTCTTGTTTTCCTGTGGGGAAGAGAATAATCCCCTCACTCCCATGGCCATTTCTTCTCTCACCAGCTTTCCTGAGGCTGTGTTCAGAGGCAACACTGTCCTCTGAAAGGAGAACCCACAGCAGTTCTGAGAAGGAGCCCAGAAGCAGCAATTTCAGCCTGCTTTGGCACATGGATAGCAAATATCAGATTGTTGTCATTTGTTAGAAATCCCAACTAAAGACATCAGGAAATGCTCCTGTCTGGGCAATGTAAAGATGTAGGAAACATTATTTAATTTTCTTACATTGTTTGGAGGAGGGGATTCCCAACGAATGCGTTCTCCGGAATAGCTTTGATGTTGTTGTTGTGAAAACCACTGTTGGGAGAAACAAATATCTTGATATTAATTAAATTAACCTTATTTTCTCAACACTTTTAAAGCCAGAGAGCCTTCAAAATATTAACCAAATAGAAGATATAGGCTCCTTCCCAGGAGCAGCATCATCCCAACAGGTGAACAAGGTCTGTGGTTTGGCAGGACAAAATCTGCTGCATTTACTCTGTGGGTGTTCCATATGTGACTCCACCAACCCCACCAAGGGTACATGGACTTCAGATTTAACACTTTACAGGCCAGGAAACAGAAACAAGCAAATACAACATTTTCTATCCACCAGGAACTACAATTTTTGTGGATGGTTTCCATAACAGTCCCACAGCTGCCAAGCAGAGTGTGCCAGGAATTATCAGTGATAATTATCAATTATCAGTATTACCACATGACTTTAAAGGATTTGCAGCTCCTGCTGGGATAGTTTTGGTTAAGCTTGAGAACCAACTGACAGTTGGACAGAGGACAGTCTCAAGCTGCACCAAGGGAAGTTTAGGTTGGATATTAGGAAAAAGTTTTTCATGGAAAGAGTGATAAAGTTCTGGAATGGCCTGCCCAGAGAGTTGATGGAGTCACCATCCCTGGGTGTGTTTAAAACAAGCCTGGATGTGGCACTGGGTGCCAGGGTTTAGTTGAGGTGCTGGGGCTGGGATAGACTTGATGATCTTGAAGGTCCCTTCCAACCTGGTCATTCTCTTAATTCTGTGAAAATTTCTATCAGCAAACTTTCTCAGCAGAAGAGAGCTCTGTGGCCACAATCTGACCTCTACAGCAAAGGCAGTCACAGGCTCCTGTGTCCAGGACTTAGACCAAGCTCTGGATGATGCCCAAGTTGTTTATCCCAGAGGAGTCTGAGCAGGTGATTAGTTGATGACTGTTCAGAATTTGCTTTTTTTTTAGTGAAGGCATTTCAAAAGCCATCTTGGAGGGGATTAAGGATCTTATTTGCATTTTGAAGGTGAGGATAATGATGATATTGGGCTGAACAGAGAAATCTCAGGAGAATTCTTCCACTAAAGAAAAAAGTAGTGTCAGATTTTTACTCCAAGGCTCTCAGAAACATGAGAGCAGCTGCTTTTGTCCCACCCCAGCCTGGCACAGTGTGACACAGGAACTGTGGATCCACATCAGCTCACCCCACCCTGGGGCTTCTACCTTCATGGGTGATAAGTGGGATGACTTCTTATTTTTAGTGTCTCCCAGGCTGACCAGTTAGAGGAAGGAGAGCTATCCACTAAAATGGTCATAAACTGCCAATTCCCTATTATAAATTTATCCTAAGGGAGATATCCTATAAATTTACCCTAAGTTTCTTTGCATTAGAGGAGGTGGCACAGTGCCTGCAGAAACTGTGGCCTCACATTAACATGGTTAAGTCCAGGTTGTGGTCCCAAGCTGGGGAATGGACATCAGAAAACAACTGGAATTTGAGCCCCTGAGATGCCACAGGAGAGTGAGGAGCAGTAGGAGGAACCTGCTCCAAGGCTGGCAGAGACTCCCACTCCCCTCCAAGGAGTGGAGGCTGATGGAGACCTGGTCAGGACTGATGGAAATCAAAGGGATAAACTGCTTTGAGGCAGTGGATAGGGCTGGGAAGGAGAAGAAAGGCTTGGACTGAGTGCTCTCCTCAAGTCAGGGCACACCTGATGCTTGATTGGTCACTCTCTCACAAGGAGTGAGATTGAAAAGGAATAAAAGGAAAATCTCACAGCTCCTGCAGTCGGCCCAGTGTCCTGATAGCCCCGGGGAATTCCAGCAGCTCGTTGTAGTTCAGATCCCTGAAAGACAGAGAAGGGAAAACCATTAATTTACATTTCTGTAGGGACTCGACCTTTGAAGCTGGGAACTTGGTCCTTAACATGGGAGACAGGTTTTTCCTACCATGCTGATCCAGCACTGCCTGGAAACACAATCTCACCCATTCCTGCAGCAGGAATATTGCAGCAGGAACATTCCCTGCTCAGAGCACTGCCAGGTGAGAGCCAGTCCAAGCCATGGCTGCTGCCAGGGGGCTCCTCCCTGCCAAGTGCCCCGTGCCCAGCACTGGGCAGTGGAGCTGCTCCCTATCTCCTGAGGGCCCTGGCCCCTTCTCCCAGGAGCTCAGCCCCAGGCCTTTGGCTCTCAGTAATTTTTCTTGCCTCTCCAGGTCAAAATGGGGTTCTTTGAAGGACAAGAAATACGAGCAGCATCAGTTGTGTGGGGCCCGTGAAGGGCTTCTCTGTGGTGCAGAGGGGATCAGGGACCATTCCCTCAGTGGGGACATTCCTCATTCCCCCTCTTGGGGACACTGGGTCTCCCTGCCACTGGGACATGCTGTGACTGGGAACAGTGGGAAGAGGAGTCTGTGGGCGGACTTAGATCTTCTTCTGATAGTTGGAGCCAACCTCACATTGGAATCTATGAGCCAAAGCTGGAAGCAATGTGCAAGAAGTACTGACACTGTTGAGCATTGTCTAATTTGCTGTGTAGTAAAAAAAAATAAAATATACTATGTTGGTTGTAATGACAAGTGTAGAATTTACCCACCCTGACTTGGCAACTAAAAGAGACATTTGAGTCTGAATGAAATCTCAAGAGTTGTGTTTGTTCTCCAAGGATGGGCTTAACCTCTGGAAAAGGATTTATTTGACTTTTGGGGCACTGCTGGCAACCTGGGAGGAGCAGCCCTTCAAAGGCACCAATCCTGCTGCTGGCTGGAGGATGCCCATGGAGACTGGCTGAGCTTTGGGTGTGCAGCATTTCTCTGGCGTGCCAAAATTTCTCCTTGGAAGGCAATTCCAGCTGTCACAGTAACATTTGGCTCTGTCCTGGCCATCCCACTTTGCAATTCACTGAAGTCTGAAAGCCATGAAACTGCTTCCTACCTGCATGACACTCACCAAGCTTTAAGTGGTAGATACTTTGGAACATGATTACTGGCTCCTGGAGATTACTGTATAATTACACTTAATGAACCTCAAAGTAATTACCATGTAACCTGGATTGTGGTTTATGGAACAGAAATAACTGAGCATTTACACAGCAATGGGCTGCTGCCCAATTACCCTATAATTCTCATCCTCTGGCCCAGGCTTGGTCATTATGTTATGATCTCTCTTGGCCCCCTTGTCTCTTACATCTTCTCTCACTACCAGTGCCCCTCTTGGGAACGACTCCATGGCACCAGCTCAGCTTTGCCCTGGAGGTGTTTACACAGGAAATCAACCCAGACAGTCTTTCCAAATAGGTCCTTCCAAGACTTCCAGTTTATATGATTTATGTTTTAGGGAATGCTTATCACAGAATTACAAGATAGGGCACAAACCCAAGAGAAGAAGATGGAATGAGGTTGTTGTGGGTGGATTTTGTCAGGTTTAGCTCTGACAAGGTCCCCACCAGAGCCTGCTGCTGGATTCCCCGAGAAGCCCAGGCACTGGGGCAGGTCCTGGTGTGGCAGGGTTTGTCCCCTGACACTGGGGGCAGTCTTCCCTTCTCCAGTTACACAGGGATCTGGATGCAGGTACTCTGTGCAGAGATTTGAGCAGAAGAATCCTGCTCCTGCAGGACCCAGGAAGGGTTCATGCTGTCTGATAGTTGGCAGTGCTGACACTCAGCAGGGGAGGAGCACAGGGCTGGTGGTGAGACCCTGAGCTCTGCCTGCCCAGTGCCAGCCCTGCAGAGTGGTGGCAGGGTCCCAGCACACCTGAAGCTGCTGTGCCTGTCCCAGGGCCCAGCAGTGCAACAGGAGTGGTGTCCCCTCCTCACATCTATTAGGCAGGAGAGCTCTGCCTCTCCCTGAACTTGCTCTGACACACTCTGTTCTCATCCTGCTCCAAGCAGATCAGTGCTTTTCCTCAGACTTCCCTGCTTGAGCCCAAATTGATCTGTTCAAGGATAAATAGCCCAACACGACTGCTGATAGCTTCACTCTTGGCTTGTAGCTCCCTGTCAGCTGCTTGGGTGCTCTTGGCCAGTGTCTGTAGATGGCACTGCCAGGTTCCATCAGGGCCTGGCTGAGGGCTCTCACTGCTCAGGCTTGGTTACCAGGGGCAGGACTGTTAGTGACACATCCCTTCTCTGCTGCTCAGGAAGATGCAGGAGTGGATTTCCCAAGTGAACAAGCAATGGGAAGTGCAGGCAGGACTCCACTGGGCATTTTCAAAGCATCAGTCAAATCTGATTAACCTCCAGATCCCTGCACTGATTGAAATCAGAGGCATTAGCAGCCCAAGTCAACTGACAGCCCCAAATTATGCACATAAGGTGCATAATACCTTTAAAAATTTCACCCTGCAGTGACTCCCTGAAATTAGAGGGAGATTCCACAGGGAGCAGGAAGCTGCAGAGGTCATTCAAGGCTGGGTGTCTGCCTGTGCCACTTCCCTCCCCTGCACCACAAACTGGGGCTGGGATAAGCCTGTGTGATGCCAAGGGATGGTCCCTGGAGAAGAGACTCTGTGAGCCCCAGTCCTGGGTGACATTCAGCCCATCACTGCAGTGTCACTGCCACTGTGGACGCTTCCTGTGATGGCACAGGGCTGTTTCTGTGAACTGCCAACAGATGGAAAATATTGCCCAGCAGAGAGGAGCCTTGGCTCACCTGTGATTCACTAACAGAACAAGGGATCTTAGATCTGAAACGGGAATTATTTACAGGGAATAATTCATCGTGCTGTAATATTTGCTCCTGTCTTTAAAAATGTGTTTCCTTTCCAGCCTGCACGTCTTCCAGGCAGGCTGGTCTTTCATCAGCAGATGAAGGTTCTGTTTGTACCTCCCCAAGTGAGCAAGTACGTGCAGGACCAGCTTTTCCTGAGCGAACACACAGCGCTCCCAGCCCTGGCAGCATCCTGGGGCCTCCCTCCCCTCTGCACTTGACACATACAAAGAGCATTCATTGTGTTCAGCAGCTCCTGCTGGGTGAAAGCCCATCTTGGAATGCTGGCAGCCACTGGGCTTGTTGGAAAGTGGAAATGCAACCAGGTGTAGTCCTGTTGCTGCACCGCGGCTGCCAGCGACCCTGTTCTGTTCTGTTCTGTTCAGAGGAGACAATGCCTATGCTCGCTCCTGCCCTGCTTCCTGCATTTGGGAGGTGAGCCTCCCTCCTGGAAAGAGCCCAGCTTCTGTGGGGAGCAGGTCCCTGGGTGCTGCTCACAGGTGGCAGCTCTGGATGGAATGCTGCTCTCACCCTGACGTGTCCCCAGGGCAGCTCCTGGCCCAGCTCTGCCCAGTTCATGGGGTTCAGCTGGATGGAGGGGGCTTCAAGAAACCAGCACTCAGCATGGCCCTCAGGTGCCATCTCTTCCCTGCAGTGGGGCCGCTCTTCCCAAAGCCCAGACCCAAACCATAATGTGAAAAAATTTCCCTGTCCCTGTAGCCCTGCATTTCTCTTCACAGAGAAACGTAATGCACATCTTCCCGAAATTATTTCTGGGATTCACATTCTCTGAGCCTCAGAGAAATAAAATACAATTCTTATCATTTGCTGTGCCTCTGTTTGTGCAAAAGTAGAATGCAATATGGAGATTGTTTACCCACAGTGATGGTGTTTTGTTTCCTTGGCCTGTCAGGGCCAAGTGTGTGTGTGTGTGTGTTGGGACTGTTGGCTGACAGTCACGAGATTCAGAGCAGTGTGAGCAGTTGTGTGCAGGGTTGAGTACTTGGCAGATTCAGTTTTAGATGTATAGAATAATATAGTATAGTAAAGTAATTAATTAGCCTTCTGATATCCATGGAGTCAGACGGATCATTCTCTCTCCCTCACCAACATTGGAGCTGCCGTTGATTTGCAATATGTTCCTTCTTCTTTCACAGAACTGGAGTTGGGCTCTGGTCCAAGCAATGGCCCAGAAACAGCATCCAACCTCCACCAGGGTGTTCCTGTCCATGGGGAAGTTTCTGTTCCTTTGGTGAAATCCAGTCCTCATGTCTTTCCACGGGTGCTGTCAGGCTCCATCCAGCCCAGACATCTCCTCTCTGCCTGCTCTCCCATGGGGAATTTGGCCTAGCCCATGTTCCTGCTGGTGGATCTCCAGAGCTTCTTGCCCAGGACTCAGATTGGAAGGACTCACAGCACGGTGGGTCAGGGATGATTTTGCTTTTTGACTCCAGTGGCAACAAAATTTCCTCTTCTGAGCATCAGGGAACTGCCCATCAGTCACAAACCCTCTCCAGGAGCTGGTGGATGTAGGAAATGGAGGTGCTGGAGCAAACACTTTAAGGGTTCCCTTCGTCTCCCTTCCTTCCCTGAGCTACTTGGGTGTAGCAAACCCCGTAAGTTTAGCAAAGGCACCCTGGAGAATCGAACAATAGGAATGCTGACACAGCAGCAGATAAGTTCCTGTTTTCCTGACCCTCCGACTCAAAAACCTATCTTTGTACCCTTATATGGAAAAATCATGTTAACCCTTAGCTATTGGTCATTTATGTATACACCTAACCTTTGTCCATTGGTCAGTTTTGGATACTTGCCAAGCCTATAAAAGTAGCGTACTGTACCCTACTAAGTGGAGAAGAAGAAGAGCCGAGACCTTTCGCGGACCCCCAAATAAAGCCATCTCCGTGGAACAACTCACGCCTTCTTCTTCCTTCTCTCTCTCATCTGCTGTAGCCTCGAGCCAAGGGTAAACTACCTTGCAAGCAAGAGCTGAAATCTAAAGGGCTGGCAAAACACTATAAGAGCTGATATACATCATGCTTGCTTTATGGTAGCCCCGCAGCCTGGCCTGAGCTAGCTCAGCTTCTGGGCTCTCTATCCCCCTAGGGACAGAGCTCCCAGGCTATATACCTCTGCTCTATGATAAGGCCTTAAAAGAGGCTTTTACTTTAGCAATACTTTGTTTCCCCAGCTCCATACTCTGCCACTTTCCCACTGCTTCCAGATTTGGGATGAAGCAGGGAAAGCTGCAAAAAGCCACTTCACTGTTCCCACTGCACTGCTGGGGCTTGGGCTGGGGTGGCCCAGGAGGGCTCTTCGCTCAAGGGAGCTGGACCTGGCAGTGCTGCCCCAGCCCTGGGGCTGACCAGTCCTTCACAGTGAAGCTCTGATCTCCACTGAAAATCCCAGCAGTGTCCAGAGTGTGGCTGTTCCCCCCAGGATTCCTGTCTGCTCTCCTGTCACTTTGTGTGTGACCTGTGGGGTTTCCCACATGAAAAAGCTCATTGGTTGTTGTTCATCCTTAATAACTCAGCACAGAGATTTCCTTTTACTTTTCCCTCATTCCTATCCCAGGGAATAGGAAAATTCCTCAGCACAGGCATTGTCTCCGTGGAATAATTAAAGGAATGATTAAAGGACAGCCCTTTCCTCCCCAGCACTTTGATTTCATCCATTTCTCATCCAAACCACCAGGAATCTTCCCCTGGATCAGCTCAAATATCCCTTTCCTGTGCCACAAGGAGCTCCTGCTCTCCCAAAGAACCTGGGAACAAAATTAGAAATCAGGGAGAAAAAGCAACTGAGGGAAAGGATCCTCCAGCCCCAAATTAATCCCTGAATTCTGCTGTTTACTCAGGGAAAGAACACAAGGAATTTTTTTTTTTCTCTCCTCCTTTTTTTAAAAGGACAGGAGTGCTGTCCTTTTTGTCACATAGGAAATCAATGGCAGCATTACTTGGTGGAAGGATGGAAACACACCATGGCCGTGGCTATGCCAAGCAATAGGGAAGCCTCACAAGAGCAAAAATAAATTAAAAATAATGAGCATGACATAAGGGAGTTTTCCCCATTATCAAGGGCTACTGAAAGCGAAATCAGTCAGGCAAGGGGGTCAGAACTGATGTGCAAGAGCAACGGCTATGAATAATCCTTTTCCTCAGCTAGGCTCAAAGTTACCAGCTCTAGCATGGCAGTGGGATGGCAGGAGGAGCCTTGTCTGTTCTTCTGCTTGAGATGAAAGCCTCTGAAAGGTCACCAGTCTGCCCAAGACATGGTGAACTGGCTGGCTTTCCATTGTTTTCATTGCTAGAGGGAGCCTATAGCTTCATATTTGGAAGATCTTAACCAACACTGCTGTTTATTTAGAAATAAAAGTAAGTTGACATCAAAGGCCCAGTTATTTTGGGCTTTAACTGCCAGGGTGATTTGAAGCTGACAGCAAGCAGCCTGGAACTATTAATATCTTCAGTCATGCCAAAAGGAGAGAAGGAGGGGCAAGAGTCTCAGGTCAATTTTCTGCCTGTTAGGGACTATTAGTGGTTCCACACAGGAAGCCAAAAAAAAAAAATTATATAGTACTATAAATTCTTCCATAAGCCACAAAACACCACAAATTTGCAGCTAATAAACCTGAAGATGAAGTGAGATTAGAAGCTGTAGATGGGACATTTGCTGACTATTTCAGTCCCAGTGGGGTTGGAGATGTTACCAAGGTGCCTGGAGCGGACTTTGTGCAGCCTCCTCTGAGGACCTGCATTTCCACCTGTCCTGTGCTGGCACATCATCAAGCTGCCAATAAATGTAATTACTGCCTCTGCTAGTTGTGCTGGTTACTGTGGGCAAATCAAGCACTGGAAATGATTTAATTGGTAGTCTGGAAGCCCAAGGGGGCCATGGTGACCATGTAGTTTGACCTCTTGCCCCGTACTGAGCAGACAGCTTTACCCAGACTCCATACATCCAGTCATGGCTTGTGGCTAAGCTGCCAGATCAGTTCAAATATGAAAAATAACTGCACAATCTGGTGCTGTATTTTATGGGATCACAGATTCATTAAGGTTAGAAAAGCCAAGATCACTGAGTCCAAGCATTAACCCCACATTAGAACATGTCCCTAAGCACCCCAAGTGGATTTTTGAATGCTTGCAACACTTTCTGTTGTGTAGCACCAGCCCAAAGTCCACTCTCTTGGCAGTGGCTATCATGGCAATGGTCCCCTGCATGGGGAATAATTACCATTGACTCTGTGATTGCAAAAGGATGATCAATTGCTTTATTCTTCTATATCATACTATACTATACTATACTATACTATACTATACTATACTATACTATACTATACTATTAAGAAACTCATAACTCTTACAGACTGCCTGTAACTTAACTTAGCTTAACTTGAATTTAACTTAATTGGTCACTTAATCTAAACACTATCTAGTGTTCTATTAAGAAACTACTCTTTGGTACACAATTTCTGTAACACATTCTACATGTGCACAACAACAGGTGCAGCAAGTGGAGATAAGAATTGTTTCTTATTCTCCTCTATGAGCTTTCTCACAGCTTCTCATAACTTCCCAGGAAATTCTAGGAGAGCCGT
The DNA here is from genome assembly GCA_039654755.1 of Calcarius lapponicus. Lineage (NCBI taxonomy): Eukaryota > Metazoa > Chordata > Aves > Passeriformes > Fringillidae > Calcarius > Calcarius lapponicus. Next base: position 17,596,778 of record JBBFKN010000012.1, on the reverse strand, counting down.
GTCTCTCTCTGAACAGAGGTTGTGTGATTACCACAGGTGGCAGCAGTGTGTGTGTGCCCTTGTGTAGCCACATTTCTCCTCACAGAGAAAGCCATCTTCCCAAGAACATTTCTGAGATTCACATTCTCTGAACCTCAGAGAATGATCATAACAAATATTATCTCATTTGCTGTGCCCGTGTTTGTGCAAAAGTAAAATGCAATATAAAAATTGTTTACCCAAAGTAATGGTGTTTTGTTTCCTTGGCCTATCAGGGCCAAGTGTGTGTGTCAGGACTGTCGGCTGACAGTCACAACATTCTGTACAGTTGTGTGCAGAATTGAGTGCTTAGCAAATTCAGTTTAGATATATTACATAGTGTAATATAATATAAAATAATATAGTATCATAAAGTAATTAATTAGCCTTCTAATAAAATAAAGTTGAATGCATCATTCTCTCCCCCTCTTTGAGAATAAAAATATCCACTATACTCAGCTTGGACTGGGGGATGAGATGCTGCCAGTGCTATAAGAAGTGAGAGAGGGGAAGGGGGATGTGGAAGGACCAAGAGCACTTGTCTGGCTCCAGGCAATGTCCCCATTCCCTAAGGAAGAGGGGGATGTTCACATGCACCACAGAGAGGCAAGACCCACTATGGGATTCATCTGCTTGGATCAGTGTTTTCACTGGGACATTAATCATGTCCTAGAAAACCCCTTGTTTTTGCCAGTTATAAGGAGAAGCCAGGCTGTGATGGAACTTGAGGAGTGCATGTGTGTCCCAAAGGAGCAGAGACGGGCTGCCCCAACTGTGGGAAGGTTGTCAGGTACTTGGGGTACATGGTTCCTGCCAGCAGCAAGCAGCAGTATCTGAACGAGGATTCAGAGAATCTGGAAATGTCCCAGCCTCTCACCGACAGGGTGCTGCAGCACTTTACAGGGTTTCTGTGGCACTGATGGTCAATTGCTGAGTGTCTGTGGGTTGTGCCTTGCACCCCCTGCAGCCACCAGTCCCTCCCAGTGCAGCTCTGTCCTCCACTGAACATCCCAGCAGTGTCCAGAGTGTGGCTGCTCCACCCAGGACTCCTGTCTGCTCTCTGACTGGCAGAGATGATGGATAAATGTTTGATGTATTTAACCCTCTGCCATGCGCTTTCAGACACAAAGGGACCTAGTTTCTGTGTGCTGGGACACAGAGAAACACCCACGAGCTGATGGCTCAGGAGGCAGGCAGGGAGGAGGGGAAGGAGAGGAAGGTAAAGCTCAGGGAATCCTGGTCTACAGCAGAGCATTCCTCAACTGCAGGAAAGAAGCTGGGGATTTCTACCTGCTGCCCAAGGTGCACAGGTGGCTGGAGATCACCCCCTGGAGCTCTGCTGCTGGCAGGAGGGATGTGGGATGGAAGCAGAGCTCCTGTGCATCAGCACATCCAAAACGTGCCCCCAGCTGCCTCTGCTGCCCTTCTGCTGCCTGCAAGGGCTGCTCCTGCTCTGCACAGGCATCACTTCACATCACACACCTTGGGAGGAAGAGACAGACAACTGCTCCAGGAAAGGCTCTGGCAACAGGGAAAGGCTTTGGGCAAAGAGCAGAGGAGCTGAGGATGGGTCACAGCATTGTGTGCAGACTCAGAGGCTGGAGCTTGGAGAGCCCCAGTGCTGTTGTTCATTGCAAGATCAGTGGCTCCAAGGCTGCAAGAACAGTGGCAGGGGGAGGCAGGCTGGAGAGCTGGCCAGTGCAAGTGGGGGTGTGAGGGTCTGGTGGGCAAAGGGAGAACAGGGAGAGTCCTGCAATGGAGATGAGCCTTACAGCAGAGCCATGGAGAAGTACAGCACCACCAGAACCACCTTTTAGCCTGAACTGCCTTCACTTTTGATCTTTTTTTCTTTATAAACTGTAGGAGTGATGGGGGGTAGGATGGTCAGGATGGACAGAGATGAGAGATCTCTGCAGCCAGGGCTTGGAACTTGTGGGTTATTGCAAAGGGCCTGGGTGCAGGGCCCTGCTGGGAGCTGCCAGCCACAGCTGGAGCAGGACTGAGAGAAGAGAGGGGGAGAGAGGATGAGAGGGTGAGAGAGTAAAAGGGTAAGAGAGTAGAAGGGGTAAGAGCTAAGAGAGTAAGGGCTAAGAGGAAAGAGAGCGAAGTTCCCATTACAATACAATAAATCATCTTCTGTGTTGAATATTCTGATTCTCACTAACCAATCTAGTACAAGATACAAATCCTACAGCATTTCCATACAGCCTATAAGAATCATCACATTACCACACTGTGTTACATTTTAAACCCTAAAAACTCCTCTTTGGGCTCCTTCTGCCAAGCTGGCAGGGTCTCCTCTGACCCTTGGAGCTGTCTGCAAGCAGAGGGTGTTGTTCCATCAAAAGGGGATCACCTTCAGCTGGCCACACCATTGTTTTCCAGTTGTTCAGTAACTGAGGTATCTCAAAGCTTGCTTTCATTTCAATCTCACTTATAGTTTCCATATTCTCAAAATCTTTTGCCAGGCAATCATATTTATAATGCTTTCTTGTTTCATCTTCCCCAACAATAAACCTGCAAAATATCGTGTCTGACTGGGCTTGTGCTCTGCCAAAGCTCAGCGTGGTTACAAGGCACTGACAGGTTCAGGGCTGAGCTGCACCAGGGAGGGCACGTTCCTGGTCATCCAGGCTCCTGCCTTAGGGGGAGAAGCTGCAGCACACTGGGAGGAGGGCTCAAGGAGACACCCAGTCAGTGCCAGGTGTGTTTGTCATTTCAGTTTTACAGGTGACTCTCACTGTTTGGAAAAGTCACTTTCCACTTTCACAGTGATCAGAGCAGTCAATGAACTTTATAGCTCTGTTCCTGGGCTGGGCACAGGGACCTCTGCAGCCAGGGCCCTGAGCTGTGGCCCTCTTTCCAAAAAGCCACATGTCCCCTTCCTTTCCCTGTCCCCTCAGTCTGGGTACCTGAGTGCCTTAGGTTACAAGATGCAGCTGGGGGTGTGAATTCTATCACGATCAGTTAGAGGTGGGGCAGTTCTCTGCTGTTCATGGGGCAGTTTTCTTTATCTCTCCCACAGCCCACCCTCCCTCCAGGAGATCTCTTCTGTCCATGGCCAGTGAGTGTCCCTGCAGGGCTGATCCAATTCCAGCATCCCATGGGGAGATGCTGCGCCCAGGGGAGGAGCCAAGCATTCCTACCTGGATCCAATCTGAGCCTGGCACAGCACAGCAGCCTTTGCCCACTGCATTCCCAGAGGAGCAGCTTTCTGCTGCCCTGCATTGCCAGAGGGAGCCCAGGCCCATCTCCAGCAGCCCTGGAGCTGCAGAGGAAAACTCCCCCCTTGTGCAGGATCCCTGCTGCAGCAGAGCCACAGCTGGCACTGCAGGAGGGCTGAGCCCCCATGGGATGGGGCTGTGCCACCCCCTGACACACAGGGGGCAGCTCCTGTCCTGACTCTGGCAGTGTTGGTTTCTATTACTGCATTCTATGGTTTTTTTCCCCTAATAAAGAATTCTGTTATTCCTGCTCCCATATTTTTGCCTGAGAGCCCCTTAATTTCAAAAATTATAATTTGGAGGCAGGGGGTTTACGCTCTTCATTTCAAGGGAGGCTCCTGCCCCCCTTAGCAGACACCTGGCTTTTCAAACCAAGACACTGAGTCTCTCCTGAATTCTCTCCCATCCTCTGGCAGGGCAGCTTGGAGACACACAAGCAAACTCTGGTGAGCTCCCTGGGGACCCATGATGACCCTGGAGCATCAGGATGCTGAGGAAGTACCAGAGCAGCTCAGTGCAGCAAACAGGGTGTCCTTGATCAGTCAGATCCATCAGCTGCTTTGGGAATTGTACAGATTTGGCATTAACATCAAGAGACTGCACAAAAGGCTTCAAGTTAAACATGCTGAGGGAGAGAGATCCACTTGAGGAGCAAGGTACCATTTGACAGTTTTCTGGGAGAACAGCAAAGCCTGCCAGGCCCTTAATGTGTTAAACAACCCTGTATGAGGTGTACTGGAGATATTTCCCATTTCCTTCTTCCTGCCTTCATTGCCCAAGGTGTATTTTATATTAATTTTCTTACTTTTTTTTTTTTTTTCCCATAGAAAATCCAGTTCTCCAGAGGAGTTGGTAGGTTCCAGCTCTGCTCTGCATTTACAGACTCAACTAATTACCCAGATAATGGGATGGGTGCTGTGGTAAGGGCATTTCCTGTGAGGCAAGGTTAGGCAGATAAAGTGCCTGGAGCCAGAGGGTTTTGGATTCAGCCCTTCTGGGAGACGTTTCTAATTTATTAGTGCTATTTTTTAAAAATAAATTAAAAGGCTTTTAAATGAATGGAGATTTGCTCTTTCCAAGTGATTTATCTCCTTTGTGTGATGGGCGGAGGAGCTGGCAGGGATGCAGAGGGGGAGGGAGAATCCAGGCAGAGAGGAAACAGCGGGGTCATCTCAGGTGGAGGGGATGGGCAGGGCTGCGTGGCCTCCCTGAGCACGTCCATGGCAGAGACAGGCTGGAGATTTCCCAGAGGAGCTGCACTTCTGGGGCAGATTGTTCTGATTTTGGCTGCAGCCCAGAGGCCAGCACTCTGAGCAGGTCCTGGGGAGCAGCCATTCATTCCCCAGCCCTGCCTGTGCCCCGGGAGTCACCTTGGCCCTGCTGGGGCTGGCTGGGAAGGCAGGACACTGCCAGGACAGGCTTCTGCTCTCTGCCAGCACCAGGGGCTGGCTGTGTGAGTGTGCCAAGGCAGGGGAGCCCTGGCCCTGTCCTTGCTCCCTGGGACCTGGCCGTGTCCATGACAGGGCCCACAGCAGGGCCACAGCTCTTACTGTGCATTTTCCCCTTTGCCTCAGCAGCTCCAGACAGAGCTCTGAGCAGGTTTGGGGGATGTTGTTGGGGAAGATGAAACAGGAAAGCCTTATAAATATGATTGCCTGGCAAAAGATGTGGAGAATATGGAAACTATAAGTGAGATTGAAATGAAAGCAGGGTTTGAGATACCTCAGTTACTGAACAACTGGAAAACAATGGTGTGGCCACTGAAGGTGATCCCCTTTTGATGGAACAACACCCTCTGCTTGCAGACAGCTGCAAGGGTCAGAGCAGACCCTGCTAGCTTGGCAGAAGGGGCCCAAAGAGGAGTTTTTAGGGTTTAAAATGTAACACAGTATGGTAATGTAATGATTCTTATAGGCTGTATGTTAATGCCGTAGGATTTGTATCTTGTACTAGATTGGTGAGTGAGAATTAGAATATTCAACACAGAAAAGGATTTATTGTATTGTAACGAGAACTTTGTCCTCTTATTCTTCGCTCTTTCTCTTTCTTTGGGGCTCTTCTTTGGGCCCTGCTCCAGCTGTGGCTGGCAGCTCCCAGCAGGGCCCTGCACCCAGGCCCTTTGCAATAACCCACAAGTTCCAAGCCCTGGCTTCAGAGATCTCTCATCTCTGTCCATCCTGCCTGTCCTACTCCCGTCGCTCCTACAGAATATGAGGTGGATTTTGTGGTGGGGGACCTGCACATGCCTTGCCAGGGTGCTGCCTGGCACTGCCAGCCCAGCTGAGCCACACCTGGGAGTACAGACCTGCCAGAGCCACTGCTGCTGCCCTCCTGCCTTGTACCAGAGCCCCCAGGGACTCTCATCCTCATCAGGATTCCTGCTGTGTGTGTGTGTGACACTCAGCCCCCAGGGCCACCACCCCTCTCCTGCTTGGACAAAACAGCCTGATGGGAGAAAAAAAAAACTTCCTCCTTCAAAGGAGAGATCCCATCCTAGGGGCATCCCACGGATCTTCTCAAATCCTCCACCAAAACAGTTGTGGAAGTGACTCATTGAAAATGCCACTGGGATGGGATCTCCAATATGTCACTTCCACAACTGCTTTGGTGGAGGGTTTGGGAAGATCCCTGAGGAGCCTCTGTCCCCTTCCAGCTGCACTCTGCACTTGTTCTCTGGGATCTGGTCTGCTCTGCCATGGGGACACCGAGGGCTGAGGGCTGCCTCATAGCAGGGAAGGGGGCAATGCTGAATGATGGTCTGTGTGTGCTGCTGTTTGGAGATGGAATCTGGGGCCAGCTCTGGGGTTCAGCTGCCATGGCTGTCTCTGAGGCACACACACACACACACACACACACACACACACACACACACACACACACACACACAAACACCTGTGGCTGCACAGGTTCAGTTCAGCTTCCCCTCCCATCCCTCTGCACAGAGCAGTGACCTGGAGCTTCGCCATGAAGGGGGGGTCACTCATTCTCCTTCAGCTGTGATCCATGAAATATTTGTATTTTGGGACACAGAGGGATAAACTCAGTGTTATCACAATCTGCCTAATGAGGCCGAAGTTGAGCAATGTGAGGTGAGGGTATCCTGAGAGGGTGAGGCAATTGTTCATCAGCCTTTGGACTGTGCTCAGACTGGTAGCAAAGCTCAGGGACCTCAGGACACTGTTCAGCTTTCCAGGTGAAGGTGGTAAGGAGGAAACCTGGGCATGAGACCAGCCTCCCTGTGGAAATTGATGTCACAGGGATCCATCCCCTCGTGAGAAATAATGAGATTTCTCACCTCATGAGAAATCCTTTCCTCCCATAGCGGAGGGGAAGCTGGCCCCTGTGTTAGCACCATGCAGGCCTTTGGCTCTTCCTCTGAAACCACAGCCAAGTTCTCCCTAGCTCTACCCCAGCCCTGAGCACAAGGTCTGGTGTTCCCAAGAATCAGTCTCTGCCATTGCAGGGATGCTCCTGGCTGCAGTTGAGCTGCTCTTTCCATCAGCTTTCCCATAATACTTCTACTCACCAGGCTTATGACACACAACAAATCTAATCACAGAATCATGGGATGGTTTGGGTTGGAAGGGACCTTAAAGGTAATTTCATTTCAAGCTCCTGCCATGGGCAGGGACATCTCTCGCTAGAAGATGTCTAAACCCCTTGCCCTTCTTGCTGCTTTGTAAAAGACTGAGAAATGAAGTCTAAGATAATCAGGAAATGTAGAAGTCAAGATCTTTCCATCCAAATGGCAGAAACAGGTGATGCTGCCAGATGTTTTTACAGCAGGAGTTAAACATCCTAAAGGAGGATACACCATGGGGCAGGGCTGACAGGGGAGATGTGGAACAGGGAAGCAATGCAAAGAGCATTGGGCCTGCCTTGCACCTACTTCTTGCAAGAGATGGTGCTTCTCTTGACTCTTTTTCATTTCAGCTCCTGATCCCTCACCCTCTCAGGATACCCTCACCCCTCTGTGCCAGGCCATTTGCCATGGTCCAAACATTCACCTTGGCCACCTCTAGCCAAGCCAGTGGGTGATGGATGGCCTTCCCTTGGTGTTTTTGGTCTCCATGCCCAGCAGGGCAGTGCTGCCTCCTCCCTGCATTTCCTGTGGGCATCCCCTCACCTTACACCTTGTGTGGAACATCGAGGCTGTCACCCAAAGGAGCTACAGGAAGAATGTGTCACATCAGGATATTTGCACTCTCTTTTACTCCGTGTCTTTGGGAAAGGGCTAAAAAATGCTAAGCTTCTCCCACTCTGACCATCTAATCCCTGGTTCCATGGCTCAGCTTGGGGGTTCTTCCCACAGCCTGCAGGGTTGTTCTGTGCCATCTCTCAGGCTGGTGGGAGCTGCAGAGGGAATCTCACTGGTTTACAGGGCTCTTTCGAAACCCCTTTGGAACCTGGCCCAGGCTCTGAGCTGCTTCCAGCCTACCTGCCAGCTCTCCTTCCCAGAAAGAGAAGGCTGGGAGGGGGGTGGGTGGCTGGGGAGCAGCCAGGTCTTGCCCTGACAGAGAAAATTTTCTTGGAGCTGCTTTCTCCAGTTTCATGCTGGTATTTGGCTCATTGAGGCCTGGTGGGTGCTGCACATCTGCCTGTCCCCCATCAGTGTGGAGAACACAGAGCTGCTCTTGCTGTGCACTTGGCAGAGCTGACTTGTGCACAGGAGCTGCAGGTCAATGCAGGGGAAATGTGAAGTCATTCATCTGGCTTCACCTCTTTCTAGATTTGCTGCCCTCCTGAAATATCAGGGCCAAGCCCTCTCCAAGAACAAAGATGCTTCACTGGGATCTGTTTTTGCAGAAATGCTGGGACTTGGAGCAGGTGAGCAGCGAGGTTGTTCTTATGCAGCTCACACATTGCTGAGACCTGCACGGGGAAGTGCCTGCTGCTTCTCTCAGGCATTTAATAAAAATAGAAGTTTTCCTGTCTAGCTGAATATGAGAAGAAATATTTCCCTTAGGGAGACAGAGGTTTTTGCACCTAAAACTTCCCAGGCTCTTCTGAAAAACCTGAAACAATGTTTTCCATTCAAATATTACAGTTCTTCAACTATTGTGCCTGGTTTATAATCAGCATCTGGCCACAAATACTCATTTTAGGAACCCTGGAGAAATTTCTGTCTTCACCAACCCTTACCATCCTGCTGCCTTCCAGGAGGTAACACCCACGGGGTAACTGAGAGCATGGTTTGGCCTCCACAAGCCAAGAAAATGTGCTAAGTGCTGTCAACAGAATGTAATCATAATCTGAGTTAAAGGATAAATGCGGAGACTGTAATCGTCTCCACATGCACAGGAGCTGAGAGGTGGAAGGTAGATGCAGGTCCAGCAGCTTGGCTGGGACAGTGCAGCCAAAAGCTTGGCAGTTTTTAGCCCCAGAGCTTGCCCAGCTTTGGTCAGCAGACAGGTGGGTGCTAAGCATTGACATAGGGGTGGCTCCACCTGGGGAACACCCATTCCTCAGGGATCACTGAGCTGGAATACCTGCTGGCCCGAAGGAGAGAATTGGATGTTCAGGCCAAGAGGCGCAGAAGGTCTCTCATTGCTCCAGAGGACCGTTTTTCATAGCAATCAGACATGGAGGAGAGTCTGGAGAGTCTGGAGCTGCCTGCCCCAGCATTGTCCCTGCTGCAGGCAGCTCTGCAGGGTGGGGCTGTGGGACCCTCACACCTGTCCATCCTGCAGGGCCTGGGCACAGCAGAGCCCTGCTCCAACAGGACCTCCCTTGGAGGCTGGATCCTGCCAGGGCTCCTGATCAGCAGAGCAGAGACAGGGCTTGCAGAGCTCCAGAGTCCCCAGTTTGCTGCACAGCCCTGGCCCTGTGGGCAGTGGGAGCAGGAGCAGGGGACATGGAGCTCCCCAGGGGCTGGGTGACACCTTGGATGTGCAGCAAAAAGCAAAGAAAGTGTGAGAGTGGGAGCAGAGGGGAAGAGAGGGAAAATGAGCATTCAGCAGAAATGGCTGTGGAAACAGAATTATCTTCCAGGGCTAGGAAACCCTTTCGTCTTTCCCCCAGCAAACAAGGGGCCATCTTTTCCTCTGCAGCTCCATCCTGCTTGGCATGGGCAGCAGCATCTCTAACCACCCTGGCTGCAGAGAAGGGCTGCCCAGATGGAGGCTGGGATGTTGCTGCATGTCTATCTGCTACAGCTGTAGCCCAAACAAGGTTTCCTTCCATCAATGAGTTCTCTGCTTCCTCCTGCAGCTCCTGCCTTTGTGCTGCCTGGGTGCCACAGCTCTGCCCTCACACATTTGCCTGTGACCACCAGAAATGACTGGGGGAGAAAGCCAAGCTGGGACCTGTGGGTCACCAGAGGAGACTATCCATCAGCCTCCCACCCCTGGCACAGCTCAGCCTCTCCCCAGCTGAGCCCTTCTGGGTGGCCCCAGGATCTGCCAGTCTGCAAGGCAGAGACAATGTGTGTCATGGTCCTGCCCTGAGGAGTGTGTCTGGGGACCAGGGGTTTGCCTGCTGCTGCCACTCTTGCCTGATAGCTGCTGTTGGCACCACGCTGGGCACAGAGGGGCCCTGTCTTCTTGAGTGGCACTTGAATGCTGGGAAGCAGCGTCTCCTCCTGCCATGACCTGGACCCCCTGGTTCTCCTGGCAGGAAGCGAGGCCCTGACTCCGACGCTGAGCCTGCATGAAGGGACATATTTCTGCACAATTGAAGGCATCAAGCACCTCTTCCAGTCTTTCAGAGCCTCAATTCATTTGTTTGCTTGTTTATGTTTCCTCCTGGGCCCATGCACAGCACATGAGGCCCAGGCCACTCATGCAGCTGTCACAGCACAGGGAATGTGTGGCCAGGCTGTGGGATGAAACTGTCCCTGAGCTCAGGGTGAGCCCTCTGCTGCTAATCACAGATGGTTTGGCTTGGAAGGGACCTCGAAGCACATCTCATTCCACCCGCTGCCATGGCAGGGACACCTTCCACTATCCACCAAGCCCCCATCCAGCCTGGTCTTGGACATTTCCAGGGATGGGGCAGCCACAGATTCTCTGGGGACCCTGTGCCAAGATCTCAGCACCCTCACAGCCAAGAATTTCTTCCAACTATCTGATCTCAATCTACCTTCCTGAAGGTGTGTCCTGGAGCTGAGTTCATTCCTGATTCCCATCCTTCCTTCAGTCTTCTGATGGATTGTTTCCCAGCCACACCAAGCGCAATGAAATCATCTGGCTAGGGGTGATGCCAGCAGACATGAGATCCCCTCAGAGATCCCCCACAGAGATCCCCTCAGAGATCCCCACAGAGATCCCCTCAGAGATCCCCACAGAGATCCCCCTCAGAGATCCCCTCAGAGATCCCCACAGAGATCCCCCTCAGAGATCCCCTCAGAGATCCCCTCAGAGATATCCTACAGAGATCCCCTCAGAGATATCCCACAGAGATCCTCCAAAGAGATCCCCTCAGAGATCCCCACAGAGATATCCCACAGAGATCCCCACAGAGATCCCCTCAGAGATCCCCACAGAGATCCCCACAGAGATCCCCACAGAGATCCCCCTCAGAGATCCCCACAGAGATCCCCACAGAGATCCCCTCAGAGATATCCTACAGAGATCCCCCAAAGAGATCCCCTCAGAGATATCCTACAGAGATCCCCCTCAGAGATCCCCTCAGAGATATCCTACAGAGATCCCCTCAGAGATCCCCCTCAGAGATCCCCTCAGAGATATCCTACAGAGATCCCCTCAGAGATCCCCCACAGAGATCCCCTCAGAGATCCCCTCAGAGATCCTCACAGAGATCCCCTCAGAGATCCCCTCAGAGATATCCCACAGAGATCCCCCTCAGAGATCCCCTCAGAGATATCCTACAGAGATCCCCTCAGAGATATCCTACAGAGATCCCCACAGAGATCCCCCTCAGAGATCCCCACAGAGATCCCCACAGAGATCCCCTCAGAGATATCCTACAGAGATCCCCACAGAGATCCCCACAGAGATCCCCTCAGAGATATCCCACAGAGATCCCCCACAGAGATCCCCACAGAGATCCCCTCAGAGATATCCCACAGAGATCCCCCACAGAGATCCCCACAGAGATCCCCTCAGAGATATCCTACAGAGATCCCCCAAAGAGATCCCCTCAGAGATACCCCACAGAGATATCCCACAGAGATCCCCCTCAGAGATATCCCACAGAGATCCCCCTCACAGATACCCCACAGAGATCCCCTCAAAGATCCCCTCAGAGATCCCCCACAGACCCCTGAGGACTTTAGAGGCCCCAAACTCAAGCCAGCATCTCACTTTGGTGGTCAGGTGTTGGCGAGGCTTTAGGACCATGTCTGTGTGCTGAGGAAGGAGGCACAATCCCTGAGAAGGGAATGCATCCCAGCTCTTGGGATTGCACCAGGACTGGAATGGTGTCCAGGGCCTCAGAACCCCTTGCTATCCACCCTGCCCACATGCACAGATCCCCCTGCAGCAGCAGGCACAGGAGGAAAGCCCAGGCTCTCCCTCCCCTGTTGGCATCATGCCCTGGGCATCCACTGGTGCCAGGAGCCAGCCGGGCTGCTTCCCTCAGCGCCTGGGGACCAGGGACACATGTGGGGCTGCCCCCCTTTCCTCCATGTGGGAAATGGATTTGTAGAGACTTCTTAAAGCTTGACAGAAGGCTCACACAGTGTGTATCTGTATGTAAACTTTGAGATAAGAAATGTTGACTTAAATATGTTATGGAATAGGACATTGTTGAGAGAGAAATGGAACTAGAAATAAGTTTCAAAGGATGGTTTTGTAAATCAACTAGATGCTTTGGAGAAATAGAGCTATGAAAGATGCATTGTAGTGGGACTCATGAGGGGTAATTTTAGATAATTTGTTTTAAGGCATTTACAGCATGGCATGGCAAAAAGCTGATAGCCTGAAAAACGCTTATAATGTATTGTGATAGGAAATAGCTGGCTTTTGATTGTGATGGTCTGAATTATAACATCTGTATCGTCTCACCCTTCACATGGGACTGAAAATAAAATAAAAGTTACCCCATGTGTGGGTCAGAAAGGGGGTTAATCTGACAGTGCATGTTGTGCTGGGGGATGAGCACACCCCATGTTTTTAGGGCAGAGAATAAAACAGGCACTCACAGGGTTTCCAGGCTGTGCAGCCCATCAAAGCCGTTGGCTCCCAGGCTTTGGATCCGGTTGTTGTGCAGATGCCTGTGGACAAAACAGAGATGGTCACTGGGTGTGCAGGCTGACCTTTTCCTGTGGTCCAGAACATCCTGTAAGCTGAGCACAGCCTGGGCTGGGATGCCAAGGGCACTTATGGGGTTCCCTCTCTTACCCCATGAGACACATGGTGGGTGCAGTTGTGCTTGCAGAGAGCTGCAGAGCTCCCACTCCTCCCAGGAAATCCAGGTTAATGTAGGAGCTTCCCTGAGATCTCCACCTTCACAGATGCCAGGTGGATGTGGATGAACATGCTTAAGCAAGAAGCTTCAAGAAACACCCTAGAGCTCACCTTACCCTGGGCTCAGCCCATCTGTGGCTTCAGCAGCTGTTCATGGGCACTGGGTGCTATCTAAGGACACAATTGTATTTGGGCTCCTTGGAGTCTTAGGTACCAGCAAGAAGACTTTGAGTGCAAAATCATCCTGTTAGTCACAGTTTATTATCTTCACATGTGAAAGAAGAAAAAAAAAAAAAAAGAAAAAAGAAAACACTGCCAGTTCCTGGACTAGCTCCAGTTTGATTGCAGTGAGAGTTGTCTTCAGCTCAGTGCTTCAGAGTGCCTGGCTGAAGTGCTGGGGCTATGCCACAGGCTGATCCACATTCTCTGCACCTTAGGAACAGTTTTTTCCTGTTCCCCTTCATCCTGCTGCTACATGCCACAAACATCTAGTGCTTACAGGCTTGGGAGCTCCCAGCCTTAATGTTGGCACTGGGAAGCTGGGGGCCCTTGCAAAGCCACCTGGGGTAATTTTGCCTTGGAAGCTCTGTAGGTGATGAGTTTCTGGAGTTCTGGGTTCTGTGTTTCCATGGATCCCTCACTCTCCTGTCTCAACCTTTTGGCAAACCCAAGGCTTTAATCCCTGGATTCCTCATCTTGGGTTATCAGAGACTCTTGTGTATGTGTGCACATCTCAGTGCTTCTTCCATATCACTACCTTTACAGCTATGACTTGTGGCTAACTGTGCATTTCCCTCTGAAATCCCACTCAAAGGCCCCTCTGAGTCCATGGACAGAGCTCTTGTGAGCAGTCTGAGAAAAGTCTGCTGAAAACCAGGAGAAGACAACCCGCTGCTGCCCAGTCTGCACTTCCACCAGCCCACACTTAACTCCTTGGTGATGCTCTGTGTGCTGACTGCCCACCAAGGTCTCTCATGAGGGGTTTCCCCAGCAGTTCAGATCCTCTTTCAACACCAAGTCCATGTGGTGATTTGCTGCCATAGCATTCCCCTCGGGGATCCTTTTGTCCCATGCCCGTGGTAGCACTAGCAAGGGATGCACCAGCCTTTGTCCAGTGCTGCTGCCTCCTTCCAAGAGCCTGGGGGAGGCTCCATCCTGGCAGGTGGATCAATGATTTTTTCATTATTTGCTGCTGGTTCTAAATGTGTCTCAGCTTGAAAAATCTCTCACTCCACCTGGATTTGAGTGTGAGCTGTTTGGCTGAGCACAGGCAGCTCCCACTGCCAAATATTGTAGGGTAAAACAGGAGGAAGCTGGGAGTGGAGGAGCAGCCAGGCTCTAGGGCAGTTTGGTAGGGGCCTGCAAAACAGAAACCAGCCTGAGATGGATGTTTGTCATTGGGATGAGAACATACAAACATTTCAGAGGAAGGGGAAGGGAAGGGGAAGATATCTGATAAAATATGTTTGCTCCTTTGAGCAAACGGGAAAAAAGAAAAGGATGTTGCCTGCAAGAAAACTTGGATTGTGACTTTTGGAGGAGAAAAGAAGCCTGAGATCAAAATGAGAATCTTATGGGAGAATTTTCTCTTTGTCACAAGAAAAGAAGTTTGTGCCCAAAAGGTTTCCTCCATCAAATGTTAGCACTTCTGGTCATGCTGCGTTCTCTTCAGCTGGTGCTGAAAACCACTTTGAGTTCCTTTGCCACTGGATACTGCCTTTGGCAAAGAGAGGGTTGGGGTCTGGAGTTGCTGTGGGATCACATGAAGAGGTATCACAAGAACCCCATGCCTCAAACCCCTGTCAGTTGTGAGGGGACAGTGAGGGGACAAGGGAATGCTGAATGCCAGGGAAGCATTCAGGATTCTGGATGCTCCCTGGAGCTTTGTCAGGACGGTCTGACTGGACACCTTGTCTGAGCTCAGACATGCTGCCCAGCTGACGGCTATCACTGCAGCCAGGCAAGGAGACAGCAGAGAAAAGCAATCACCTGCTGTGTTTATATTTGGCTCTAGAGTGCTTTGTTTGGAGGCAGAGTAATGAAAATCATCCGAAGGAAGTTCTTTGTTGGTGAGAAAATTATGAACGACCAAAAAAGGGAGTTATAAAAAAATTTGCTGTCCAAGTTGAACTCTAGAGTTACCCAACCACATGGCAATAATAGAAACAAGAGAGCTGGAAAGGTAAACACTTGAAAAGACGTTCCTGTCTTCCATCCTGCCTCATTTTTTTCTCCCCTGGTAAACAAATTTTAACAAGTGGAATTGCAACATCTCCAGTGCTTGTCAATTTGAGCTCAGCCCACACAACGTTATATTCTGCCCTGTAAATTACAGCTCAGCTGGTTTGATAGCAGCTCAAGGTGCTTGATTCTGGGCTATAAACAACCCCTGTGATGCAAAAACATGGGAAGTCTTTAAGCTTTTGCTGTAACCCACCAGTCACCCTGGTAAGGGCAATGGGCTTTAGGAGCTGGGTCTCTTCCTTTGCAGGTCAGTGCCACGGGGTGAGGATGGGTTTGGGCAAATACTCATGGAAGGCTGTCCTGGGATGAGGACAGTCACTGCTGTTTCATGGGCTGGCTGTTCTCAGCCGTGCACCTCCATCAGAAACAGGAACAGCCATGGTCACACCGAGCCCTGGCAGGGTGGGAGCTCCTGGGAGCTCCTGCAGCAGCACAAGGGCTCCCACCTGCCATGGGAGAAGGGAGCTCCTCTGCTGCCAGGGGAGCCCTTGCTGAAACCAGCATCAGTGACAGTGGCTGCAGAATCCCACACAGGCTGGGGAGAGAGGCTGCAGCCTGGCTGGTGCCTCAGGTGGTGAGGATTTAGGAACAAAGCAGGAAAAAATCAAACCCTACAAGATTAATTCTGACCCACAATAAGAAACATGCAACAGATTCTAGAAGGAAGACTTTATCTCCTTGCCAACAATTTCTTATCAGAAATCGGGAATAAATGTGATTTTCTCCCATCATTCATGCAGCACCCTTAGTCAAATTTGTTCAGTTTTCACCTGACTTCTTTTTCCCTTTAGTGTTTCAGTGAATTCAAAGGTCTTGGAGAACAGTCTGAGAGTCAGCCCAACACAGGCAGTACCTTCAATTCTGGCACTGCCACCTCCAAGGGGACTGCACATGTGTCTTACACAGAAGGGAAGCAAGCTGACCTAGTGCCTAAATACGGCTTTGATTAAGGTGCTTGTCAATGTGGGCAAGGAAAGGGAAATTTTATCAACATCTGCATTGAACAATGCTGAAAGCAGATCTGGCAGGACAAACGTGGTGCTGATACCCACACTGGTAACTGGATGTCAATGAACTGAATTGGGTGCAGAGAAGAGCGACAAAAATGATCTAAAGGCTGGAAAAAAAAATAGGATGAAGACTTAGAGAACTCAATCTGTTTAGCTTATTAAATAAGATCAAGGGGATGAGTGCAGTGTAATGTATAGGATTCTTCCTGGTTAGAAACTGGGTACTAAAATGGTTCTGTGATTTAACAGAGAAAAGAATAATAAGAACAAATGTCTGAAGTCAAAGCCAAAGAAAATTCAAATAGGAAATATGAGTGGGTTTTTTTTTAACACTAAGGATGATTAACCACTGGAACAGACTACAAAGAGAAGTGGTGGATTTGCCATTGCTTTCATTTTTAATGACTTCATTTTTTTCTTCTCAAAAAGGACAAATGCAAACATTTTCCATCAATTATTTGCATTAGATGATTTGAACCAAGCTCAAATCTGACATCATATGAATTCTCTCCTGACGAGCCACAGCCATGATGAGCTTCCATCTTTATTGTGGCAAAATTGTCCTTTTCCTCAACTTGGCCATGGATAAGTAGAAAAATCTAAATCATAAATGGTGCAAATTCCATGGATTGTTTCCATTACTGGAGGACCAGCATGAAGCTTGTCTGGTGAAGAATAAAGCTCGATCAGAAATGACATTCTCAGGGTGCACTGGAGCACGATTTGCTTCTTCCTCAAGAGCTGGAGAAGGAAATCCATTTTTGCCAAGGCAGCAAGCTTGGTCCTCTGAGAGAAAAGGCACTTTTGCCAATAAAAAGGCTCATGAATGGGACCCAGATGTCCCAGGCAATATTGTTCTTAGTGATAATGAATTGCACATGCCTGGCACTCCCTGCCAACACCAAAGTTCCCAACAACTTCTCAGAGAGACACTGGAATCCCCCTTGCACAGGTGAGGGCAGGGATTCACAGGCTCATCCTGCACCAGGCTGGTCTTTGGATGCTAGGAGGCCCCAGATCCCACAGATGTCACTGAAATGACTGATGATCAGCTTCCCTGGAAAACTGGGATGTGTTGATGGCTGTTCCTGGGCAAGGAAGACACTGAAGAGCAGTGGTCCCTTCTGAAAGTCTCAGCCAGAGTTCCACCAGAACAAGGACAGAATGGGAATGGGAACCCAAGAGTCTTGCAAACAAGTTTTCTCTTCTAGTCACTAAACCATTCTGTTAGAGAGAGAGCTGCATCATGCCCTTTAATGACAAAAACTGTAAGAAAGAGGAATTCTACTAAAGATCCTTCATTTACTGTCTTCACACTTTCAGCTGGAAGGTGCTGCCGAGTGACCTTGACAATAAATTAGCAGCTGATATTCAGGTTGTGTGAATGTCCAGTGCAGCAGAGGGGAGAACCAGTCCTCTATGAGAACACACTCTATCAGGCTTTTATGCATCTCCAGGAAAGAGGTATTGGTCCTTAGTAGTTATGGAAAAAGCAAATTAAATGTTAGGGATAACTAGAAGAGGGAAAATGGGTACAGAACAGCATTGTACCATGATATAAACCAGAATTAATTTTTGGCTTTGATGCAGTGTACAGAGTTGGTCTCTCCATCTGGAGGTGTGAAAGAAAAAGTAAGTGTAATATGAGAACTAACTTCTGATTTTACACAGACAGGTAGTAACAAGAAAAGGGGGAAAGAGGGTAGATTTTTTTTTTAACTGAGAGAGGGTAGATTTAGATCAAATGTTGGGAAGAGATTCTTCCTGTGAGGGGGGTGAGGCCCTGGCACAGGGTGCCCAGAGCAGCTGTGGCTGCCCCTGGATCCCTGGAGGTGTCCAAGGCCAGGTGGGGCAGGGCTTGGAGCAGCCTGGGCTGGTGGAAGGTGTCCCTGCCCATGGCAGGGAGTAGAACAAGATGAGCTTTGAGGTCCTTCCCACCCAAACCAGCCTGGGATTCCATGTTTCAAACCAGGTAAGTGGATGGAGACTGGAAGAGTTGAGCTGGGTGCAGTAGACATGACAAATACAGCAATGGCACAGAGGAGATGGACACACAGAACAAACTAACTGGTAATGGCACGGGGACAACTTTTCCCAGAGTCCATTTTTTCAGCCAGGTAGGCAAGGGTAAGGGCCACGTCAGAGGAGTGGAGCTTCTCTTTTGCTCCCATTATGGGGCCAAAATGATTTCTGGAGGTTTGCAGGAGCCAAGGCTCCCTGTGAACCCAAACAAGAAAGGATCTGGATTTTGACCTTGTTTGCTCTAACTTAAGGGGTTCTCTGCTATGTGATGAAAGTAAAACTACTCGAAGATTTTCTCTATCCAGGTCCCTCATTACAGGGCAAGGCTCTCTAGTGCTTGGCCTGTTTTGGAAAGTTCTCTCTGGCTCTGTGTCCCACACACATCCCAGCGCCTCTGCTGAGAGCTCCTTTGGTGACAGCAGGGAAGAAGGGAACTGCAGCCCACTGCAGAGATGTGGTAGGTAGGACACATCTGCATCATGGGATTTCCTGGCAATGTAAGATTTTACTTGAGAACCCCTCTGGAGAGTGAGACTGAAAGAGGTGCTGTGATTCCTGGCTTGAGACTTCTTGCTGAATTCAGCTGACAGAGGAAATGAGGGACACTACTGAGAGCTGCTGTCAGACACTTCATTGGACTGTCAGCACAGCAGCATGGGGGTTTCAGATGCTGACTGCTGAATGAAATATCTCTTATGCTCAAGAAAGATGATGATTTTTGTAAAGCAACCTCTACTTCTTACAAACTATCAGCTGAAAACTATTCAGGATTATTTCTGTGTGCAGGTACTAAGATACATTTAGTCCTGAATAGATCAGACTGGAAGGTAACCACCGATTCCCATGAAGTAGCCTGATCAAATATCCACCTCTCTTCTGCCATCAAAGCACAGTGCCAGCACCCCAGCTCATGGAGCCTTTGTTATTAAAGCTGGGAAAGGATGGAGCCAATAACAGAGTCATGGATTTCATGATGAGTGATGCACGTGGGGCTCTGCTCACTGAACAGCCTGCAGCCCTAGTTCGAACCCTGCAGCAGCAATAGATGGGAATAAGATCAGGGAATTCCTCAACAAAGGTGTCATTTATTAGCAGACACCAAACCTTTAAAGTATTCCAGATTGAGGCTCTGATGTCAGTGCTTGTGGTGGTGCAGGATGGTGAAATGGTTCTGCCCAGGGCACAAGGGGTGTGGAGGAGGAACAGCACAGCTGCACTTGAGAGGCTCCTTCCCTCAGCTATGGTCAGTCCTGGTCAGTCCTAGTCAGCCACGGGCAGCCGTGGTCAGTCGTGGTCAGCCATACTCAGCTGTGGTCAGTTATTGTCAACCATGGTCAGTCCTGGTCAGTCGTGGTCAGCCATGCTCAGCCATGGTCATCCATGGTCAGCTGTGGTTGGTCCTGGTCAGCCATGGTCAGTCCTGGTCTGTCATGGTCACCCATGCTCAGCCATGCTCAGCCATGGTCACCCATGGTCACCCATGCTCAGCCATGCTCAGCCATGGTCACCCATGGTCATCCATGCTCAGCCATGGTCAGTAATGATCAGTTGTAATCAGCCATGCTCAGCCATGTCCCGCTGTGTCCCTGAGTCCTCACCAGGCTGCACAGGAAGGTTTCCCCTGTGCCCAGCCCCTCTGCCCTTGCCTTTCCCCCTCAGGGGCTCATTCTAACCTTGCAGCTGGGAGTTCATGTCTGTAGCAGCAGCCAGATCCTCCATCTACCTGCAAACCCAGACATTTGCAGAGGAAGGCCACAGACCATCTGCACCCTGGTGGGGAATGCCTTCTCTCCAGCTTGGCTGCCTTTAGGGAACATTTGCTTGTAGGCTTGGTGGGTGAGTCTGTCCCTGCTTGGGACACAGGAGGGACACTGGGTGACTTTCCACTGGTGATGTGTTGACAAGGGCTTGCATGGAAGCATGGGAGAGATTTATGGGGCCAGTTCTGCCAAACACTTGTGATCCCACAAAAATGTAGCATCGTGTCCCACAGAGCCTGGCAGGATCACACATGTGTTCCCTTCCAATTGTGTGTGGTGGGACATTATTCCCTCCCTTGTGACCTAATGGTCAATGACTTTTATTTCTCAAGCCTGCCTGGTTAATTAAGGAGTTGCTTCTTGCCCACAGTATGGGATGAGCCGGAATGAAAGCAGCATGCTTTGGAGGCTGAAATGAAACCCCAAATGTCAGCTCACCCGCTGAGCGAGCTATTACAGCCGACTGAAGTGGTTGCATTATGGTGGCCAGGGGTTGCTTTAGAGAATGAGCACTATTGTGGGTGAAAACTACTTTTTTGATTTTTCTCAAGTTGCTTTTTGCTTTTCTCCTAAATAAGCCTTTATGCTTTGTCTAAACAGATGAATTTGATGCTTAATAAAACTCTGAACTGTGCTTTGTCCAAGCACTTTCCATGCTGGATGGTCTCAGTAAACACTTTAAATTTTGAAAGGGAAATAATTGCTAAACTTTCACTAAGGCACTACATGCTGAGGTTACTTAACACCCTGCTATCAGTACAAATTACCAAACTAGAGGTGGCATTTCATGTGGATAGAGGAGCTCTAAAGCATTTGGCAATCACACCCCAACTTGCTAATCAACACCAAAGAATAATAACCATCCAATTTGCGCATGTGAAGTTCCTTTTAAAGGGAAAATAATCTGTTGATAGATAGGATGCCCCTCCAGAGCAGCTGCCAGAGGGATCAGTTCCCTTCTGCCGGAGGTTGTGACTGGTTTGGTATCTCACTGCCCATGGAGGGAGCATTTCCATCCCGGAGCAGTGCTGCTCTCCCTGGGATCGTTTCCATCCCGGAGCAGTGTTGCTCTCCCCAGCACTCCCAATTCTGGCCAGGAGATGCTAACAACGAGAACTGGACAGCAACCACCACAGAACATCTGACCTGCAGATGTACCAGACTCATGCAAATAAGCAGGCATTGGCTTGGACAAGGTGTTGATGTTAGACCTTTGGTTTAAAATCGAATTTAGTAATAAAAGGGAGTGAGGGGAGGAGAGGGAGTGAGCTGGTATGTTTTCCAAGGAATTAAAATATTAGTTTTTTGACCTGACTGCAGATTGTTGCAATTTAATTTTTTTTTTCATGTTGCTAGAAATTCCTGTAGTTTTAACACAGGGATTGGAGGGAGGAAAAAAAATAAGAAGGTTTTTGTTGCTTGAGTCTTCAAGGAAAATAATCTGGTTTTTGTTTCCAGTTACTGATTTTTCTTTAATACAAAACATTTCCTGAATTATATCAGGGAGCTTTCTAGCTCTTCACTGAAAAGTGGGGAAAGTATGACAAAAAATCAAAAGAGGCAAATTTAGCATTTCATATCAAGTGGGGAGGAACAAACCCTCTGCCCCTCGCCCCAGGGGGAGTGAGCAGCAGGGATTCCCACAGCAGGAGGAGCCCCTGGGCAGCACCTTGTCCCATCCAAGGGAATAAGAAGCGGAGGAGGCTTACAGCACCACGAGGCTGCTGAGGTTCTGGAAGGCGAAATCAGGGATGTGCCAGATCTGGTTGAGGGCCAGGGTCATGGCCTGCAGCGCTGGCAGGTGGTTCAGGGCGCGCACCGGGATCTCCGTCAGCGCGTTATCGTCCAGCCACAGGTGACGCAGGGAGAGCAGCCCCTCAAAGCTCCTGTCGGGCACCACGGAGATGAGGTTTGCATCCAGGCGGCTGGGTGGGAGAGAAACAGGGTGGGGATCAGTGAAAGCCCTTCCCCAGGTGTTGTGCAAAGGGATGGATTGATGGCCAGGGAGATTGGATTGGGCTGTAAATAGTGATTAACACCAGACAGTTTTGTGATGCTCCCACCTGTGCTGGGAGATGTCTGCCTGTGGAAACCCAGGGCACCCAGGGAATATTTGTCTGCTCTGGGGTGCCCTGACCCCCAGGGCAGCACTGACTTTGACCCTCATCCATGGAGAAAGAATCCATAGAAGTGTGAAATAGATTATAGAGAGCAGTGTAGGTGTATCACTTAGGTGAGAAATTGAGGTTTTGGGATTTTTAGTATGTTGTGGATGGAAGCAAGATGGAGGGCACAGGGTGCTGTCCTGGGTTTCTTCTTCATGCTTCTTCTTCCTTCTTCTCCATGGGTTTGGGTGGCATTTTGTAATTGGGCAGAAAAGTCCCCATTGTGGGTTCTGTGGGATCAGTTATTGTGTTAAAAGGGAAATAATCTAGGTGTCCTTTCTTAATTGGATGGTTTAGTCTTAAAAGACCTTGTAACAGATTGTTGGCCATTTTGTGCCTTCTAATGAAAAGCTGCCGAGCTCACAGCAGTGAGACTGTTTTACTGATAAGAAATAATGAACACCTGAGTCTGAACATGAACTATCACCTCAAGTGCCTTCAATCCAGACCCAGAGAAACTGATATCTGCTCACTGCCTAGTGATGCCTCAGGTTTTGGCTTTTATATTTTTCAGATTCTGTGCTGCTTTAGTGTGTGGGTCTGGGCTTCATATAGAGGGATAGTAAGCTCTCTTCACAGAACAGGGAGACAAAACAATTCCTTCTCCAGCTGGGGACCAAGGACAAATGACCCAAATCTCAGGCCCAAGAGCATAAACAGCACAAACTAAAGACAGAAAACCAAGAAGGATGGGACTTCATGGGCTAAAGCTGTAATTGGACAATTAACTCCAATATGCAAATGAACCAAAACTTATAAAAGTGAGAGACCCCATGACCAGTTGTCCATTTCATGGCTATTTGGGATTCACCTGGGGTGTAGCCCAGGCTGGGCTCTTGTGCTGTCCAAGGTGGATCCATGGAGGCCTCGTTATAAATCCCTGCTTTATTCTTTAGCTCTGTCTAGTCTCTGTTCCAGGTCAGCCTGCACAAGGCATCACAAGGGCCATCCCTCCTTGATGCTCATTTGGAGCTGCCAGCTGATGGCAGCTTCTGAAGCCCCGTGGTTGGGCTGAGTCCCTCCAGGTGGCCCCTGGGCTCGCAGCCACCCCTGAACTCGGAGCATCAAAGCTGCATCTCCTGGGCTGGGCTTGCCATGGATCTGCCTGAGCAGTGCCAGCCCAGGCTCTCCCATGGGTGTGCAGGACACCAGGCCTGGAGCCATAGCCCCATTCCAGAAGGAAAGGACCTGTCTGGAAATGGGAAATGTTTGCTCTTAATTGCTCTAAAAGTGATGAGAAACTCAGAAAGTCCCCTCCCTGGGTTGCAGCTTAGCTCATTCAAGTCTCTTATCAGTTTTTTTGCTGCTGGAAATGCTGTGGCCCAGGCCTGGCCTGGTGGACCACGAATGCAAGCTGCTGGTGGTCTTTTGGGTGTTTAGGCTAGAGTAGGTTTAGACAGGTTTAAAGAAAAAGGAAAAGAAAATAGTCTAGGGAACTTTTTTGCCTTAGATAAAACTAACTAAAATAAGGGAGAGTTTTGTCTTGTTGTCTGTCCATCTACAGACAACACAGTCTAGGAGCAGGACTGTGGAGGAGTGAGTGCAGTGTCGGAAAAACCTGTGAGCCTTGGTTTTTTTTTTTTTTTTTTTCTTCACTTTTGGAACAAGTCTAAAAGGTGCAAAAATAAATGCAAATGCATTTGTTTGTTTCACAGCCCTGCTTGGGGTCCCGTGTGGGATCCCAACCACCAGGGGTACCTGTGCAGGAGGCAGACCCTGTGTCACAGGGCAGGAGCTGAGCCTGTGCTCTGCTATCACACCTTTGGGCCTGTCCTCCCCTCCATTTGCCAGTTGCTTCTTTTTAATCACCAGGGAAAACTTAAGGCTGTTGAACTTGAGGTTTAATTTGCTGAGAAATTTTAATTTTGAACACTTGTTTTTGTTTCAAAATAGAATGACAAGCCAAAAAATATTAAAGTTATTATGAAAAAAAGTTAAAACTTAGGTTTGGGAATCATCTCTCTAAAGACCTTTCATTGCAACGATGGTGAGCAGGATACAATGTGTTATCTGTAGATTTTGAAACCAAATTATAGGAGGAAAATACTTCAGATTTGGATGAAATACCAGGAACCAATTATACAAAATTTTAATTTCCATCTACAGCCAACAGAGCTTATTTTATTTTTCCAAGCTATCTAGGGCAGAGATCTCTGAATTCAAATTGCAAAGAGGAAGTGCTTTGTCTCTTATCAAAGCATGAGAGAAGGAAGTTAACAGAGCTGTCATGGCCCAGCCCTCAAATCAATGATCCTCCAGAAAGGAATGTGGTAAAGAAATTAGTATTCTTGACTATATAAAGTAATATTTTTGATGAAAGTTAAACACCAGAGCAAACCCCCAGACACTGTTACCCCCCAGGTATGACCCTTTTTCAAAGAGTACCAACATTTCTTAGTTTACAGAACATTGCAATAACTGCAGGAGACCAAAGGCCCCATCACAAGTGGGAGAGGGGAGAGGCTGGGTGCAAGCCTTGCTTTCTGCAAGGGGGTGTGGGTGGTATTTCCCGGAGGAAATTCTCAGGTAATCCTGGGAAACAAACCTTCCCTACACCACAGAAAGAAGCA
This sequence comes from Calcarius lapponicus, assembly GCA_039654755.1. Lineage (NCBI taxonomy): Eukaryota > Metazoa > Chordata > Aves > Passeriformes > Fringillidae > Calcarius > Calcarius lapponicus. The sequence goes on along the minus strand of JBBFKN010000012.1, from coordinate 17,572,397 downwards.
TTTCCCACCCTGGCTGGCCTGACCTGGATGGATAAATCTGGAGATTTGTACCTGGTTAAGAAATGCAGTCAAACCTTCCTGAGATCTTCAGAAAAATGTCCTTGAAATGCAGAGTACAAGCTCTGGAACAGCATCACCTTAGGGTGGGTTAAACCCCTATTCCATTACTCCCATTTTTCCACATTAATGTATTAACCTCAGAGGGTGGGGAGGCCCTGGCACAGGGTGCCCAGCCCCTGGCAGTGCCCAAGGCCAGGCTGGATGGGGCTTGGAGCAACCTGGGACAGTGGAAGGTGTCCCTGTCAGGGCAGGGGTGGGACTGGATGAGCTTTGAGGTCCCTTCCAACCCAAACCAACCCTGTGATTCTGTGATTGATTCTGTGATTCCGTTCAGTTGAGAGCATCACAAAAGCACATCACACCCAAAACTCCACTCCCACAGGTTTTGTGTCCTTGCTCAGAGGGCCAACACAAGACAATGGATTTTGATTTTTCCTGTTGAGAGAGTGGGGATTACAAATTCTGCCCCAATTTACTTACTGCCCCCCCCCCAACTACAAACAAATCAGAGAATAACATTGTTCATCTTCTTGAGACAACAATTCCAAAGAATAAAGATCAGAAAAGCAAACCCCGCAGCAGTTCAGAGTAAGGCTAAGGATTCTATTTGAAAATTTCATCAAAATGTTTTGGGACAAACAAGAACCTTTTAAGCAAAATTAAAACTTCTGCATAGATGTTAATTTTTGTTTGTTTTTTCCATTCCTTCCTCAGCATAAGAATTCTGTTAGGTTTTGGCATCATAAACTGTTAAACTAATAATAAAAAAAGCAGCACTGCTTATTTTTCCCAGAGATATTCTTTCATCCAAATCCCTATAAGTTTAATGAAAATTGTTTTAAAGTGAATGCTCAGTTTCAAGTTTAATTAATTAAAGGAGCAGATGATGAAAATACCCATGAGAATAGTTATAATTTCTCAAACCCAAACTAAACTTTCAGAAATGGAGACGCTAAACCAGACCCAGGGGCTGGTACATCAGGATGAGCTGGGACAGGGACAGGAGCAGGGACAAGGACAGGGACAGGGATAGAGACAGACACAGGGACAGGGACAGGAGCAGGGACAAGGGAGTGAGGTGGAGCCCATGGCTGTCCAACTTTCCATCCCACTTTGCTCATGAATTCAGCCTGACCCACAAAGGAGTTTGGTTTGTGATGGTGCCCCAGGACTTGGGGAAACCATGAATGCTGCTGGATTTGCTCTGTGGCTGTTTAGCAACACCCAGGGAAGGCCCTTTTCCCCCTGGGGATGTCCATGGGTATGGAGAGTGCAGCACAGGTCCTTGGTGGAGGTTTTTGAGTGCTTGGTTCCGCCCAAGGAGTTTGCTGACACTCCTGGATGGCTCCTGCCTGTGGACATGCTGCAGCCTCGTGTGTCCACAGCTCTGTACCTGCACAGCTCCTGCCAGAGAGGTTAACTCTGCAGGGCTCAGATAACCCCAGCTCTGCTGCTCCCCAGCTCTGCAGGGGCTATCTGGGGTCCTCCTGGCAAGGTGTGATGTGTGGCTGCTGTCTGTAGGAGTGCCAAGGGGTGGGACAGTGGGGATGGATGGAGACGAGAGCTCTCTGCAGCCAGGGTTTGGAACTTGTGGGTTATTGCAAAGGGCCTGGGTGCAGGGCCCTGCTGGGAGCTGCCAGCCACAGATGGAGCGGGACTGAGAGAAGTAAAAAGAGGTAAAGAGAGAGAAGGCAAGAGCATGGTAAAGAGGATGAGAGAGAGCAAGATTCCCATTACAATACCATAAATCTTCTTCTGTGTTGAATATTCTGATGCTCACTAACCAATGTAGTCCAAGATACAAATCCTAGAGCATTTATATACAGTCTATAAGAATCATTACATTACCATACTGTGTTACATTTTAAACCCTAAAAACTCCTCTTTGGACCCCTTCTGCCAAGCTAGTAGGGTCTGCTCTGACCCTTGGAGCTGTCTGCAAGCAGAGGGTGTTGTTCCATCAAAAGGGGATCACCTTCAGTGACCACACCATTGTTTTCCAGTTGTTCAGTAACTGAGGGATCTCAAAGCTTGCTTTCATTTCAATCTCACTTTTAGTTTCCATATTCTCAAAATCTTTTGCCAGGCAATCATATTTATAAGGCTTTCCTGTTTCATCTTCCCCAGCACCTGTCCATGAGACACTCTCTGGGGTCACCTTCTGGGAAGCTCCAGCCATGTGATTTCTGTCAGTCTTCTCCAGAGTGTGGAGATCAGAGCTCAGATTCCTCAGTGGAGCAAAGAGGAGACTTTCTGCTGGTACAATGAGCTGGGCCTGAGAAGCCTCAGAATCAGCAGCCTGCTTGGACCACAGCACAGCAAGGTGCACCTATCTGGAGCCAGGTAGGTTAAAATGAGGAACAAAGCAGTGCCCAAGTGAAGGCATTTCACGTGCAGCATGATGGGCAGGACTCCTTATTGCCTTTGCAGCCCTGCTGAGGGGACATGGGCTCAGTGAGAGCTGCATTCCTGGCACCAAGGGATGGTTAATTGCTCCTCAGGGAGCTGCTGGCTCTTTCTGCAATAGATGTGCATTCTTTCTAATAAAAGCTGTGCATGTGGGGATTGCTAATTGCTATGGCTTTCATACAGCTCTCTACTCTCTTCTGGAAGCAGAAAAGCTGAAGTTCTTGGCACAGAGTTGTTAGTAATTATATCAATTATACTAAACAAAAACCAACCCAACAGTTCTCTCCTTTCTTCGGTGTGTGACTCTGGCTCCTGAAGTGTTTTGTGTTATGATTTATACCTGAGGTAATTGGGCTGATTAGTGGGTAAATGAGACAGCACAGGCCAGGGCTGGCTCCTCACCTTCCACGGAGATGTTTTAATCTTTGTTTCACCAAATCACTCAGTTGGTTTTTCTTGCAAGCTTTAACCCTTTGCTTGCTTGCAGAGGAAGGCACCTCTGGCAGAGCTGCTGGATGGCTCAGGAGAGGAGCTCATCCCACGCCTGCTCTGAGCAGTGCTGTGGGTCTGGAGAGAGGGTCACACACAGGGACTCCAGATGTCAGCATGGCCAGGACTTCCAAATGATTTCACAGGGTCAAGCAAAGCTCTGCAGAGCACTGGCCTGTTTGTTGCAGGCAGAAGGAGGTGATTTTAACTGGGACATTCAAGAACAACAGCTTATGGAAACCAGCAGCTGCTGAAAGTCTCAGTTTCCGGCTTTAGAGCTGCATCTGCTGCTGAGACTTACAGGTGTTTATATGGCTTAAAGGTGACACTGACTCAAGTGCTCAAAGTGCCTGCAGTCCTCAGACTTGGGGACTCAGGGGTAGTGAGAGAGGGAGAGGGAGCTGCCTGCAAGGACATCCACAGCCCACTGCTCTGAGGCAGCTTTTTCCCTGGGCAGATGTTCACATCTGTGCAGAGCCATGGTGAGAGGACCAGGTCAGCTCCAGATGTGTGTGCCTCAGCTTGCCAGCTGCTTTCTTTGCTGCTGCTGGGGAGTGACAGCCCTGGGGAGGCAGAGGAGCCATGTGGGATGAGAAATAGAAGTGGTTCCTTGGGTAGGACATTTTCAGGCCAGCTTCACACTGAGTTCCAGGGCTAAGGGCCCAACATGCCTTGGAAGAGCCCCTTCATTGCTTGAATGTTCTCTGTGTTTGAAAAATGCTTATGGAGAAATCAACTGCCTTGTCTGGAGCAGTGCAGAGAGGATGGTGGCATCAGGAACACTTCTAGAAGGAACCAGGCAAATAGGGAAATTCCTTTTCTCAGGAGAAAAGGTCAAGAGTGGGAGATTCCTCCTTTCCAATGAGCAGAAGGCAAACCAATGACACCAGGGCAGCCACTGGGGAGATCTAGCAGGGGTGGGTCTGTGCAGTCCTCAGTGCAGTGAGGGAATTGTGAGATTTGTGTTAATCCTGAGCTGATCTGACATCTTGCATTTTCTGTGTCACAGACCCAGCAGTTTCTGAGAACTGTCTTTTTCCAAGAAATGCTTCCAGAGTGTTTCAGAGGATGTACAAGTGTGTTTCTGAGCTGTTGGTAACATAACTGGCAGAATAACCAGGGGATAACCAGAACCAGTCTCTCTGTTCCCTAACAGATGTGGTGCAAATGCCTCAGCCTATGACTGGCAGAAGAAAATTTACCCATCTCTTACCATTTCCTTCTGGCTGTGAAACATTTACAGGGGGAGCTGCTGCCTGGAAACTAACAGAAATGCTCAATACCATGCTGTCAGGACATGTCCCAGATTTTGCTGCTGTTTTATCCTTCCTCACACACCTCAGAGCCAGTGAGAGCTGTCTGTCTGCATGTCTTAGGCCACGGATGTGCAGTAACTGCCCTGCAGTGCAGTCTGGGATGTTCCCCACAGCCCAGTCACCACAGGGCACTGGGCAAAAAATATTGTGAGCCCATCCTCTGAGCATTTTTTGCAACACCTTGGGCTGTTATCTCCCTGGTAAAGCTGGAGGAGACTTGGCACTGAAGGTCATACACAGCACTGAGTGGTGCAGGGCTCTCTCCAGACCAGGGAGTTCCTCTGTGCTTCCCTGTGCACAGCAGACCACAGGACACAAAGAAAGGACATTCTGGAGGGAGACCTGTGCCCACTGAAGGTGTGAGGGCTGAGCCAGCAGCACGGTGAGGAAGCACTGGCTGCCCACCCCTGCCACCCCACCCCAGGGACACCAGAGAGGAGCTCCTGCCTCCCTGGCCCCAGAGCACACGTGTGTCAGCTGAACAGAGCTGAGCTCACCAGAAATGTCTAATTGGTGCCTCCAGGCAATCGTGTCTCTCTTCCTGTCTGAGTTTATCTTGAAAGGCTCAATTGAGTTACCTCCTCTCCCATAATAGGATCTAAGTTCCTTGTAGTAACATAAGAAGGAGATGATGTCATTGCAGCTCCACTTCTCCGATAACTTACTAATGACTGGGGCCAAGAGCTCAGCTCCTTTCTCAGGCAGAGCTCCCAGCCTGCGTCAGGAGCTGCCTGGGGAGCCCCAGGAGCTGCTGAGGGCACGGCCAGGGAGGGCTCTGGGGTCACCCTGCCCAAGCCCACTCTGTCCCCGCTGTTATGAGTAGAACAGCTGCCCATTTTTTAAAAAAGGTTGCAGAGTTAACAGGTTGGGCCACTTGCTGCCAGGGTAGAGCTCTAACTGTTTGTTATTGTAACCACCTGCCGTTGATGGTTAAGAATTCCCTCTTTTGTCGAGTGACACCCTGCTGCTTCCTAGAAGATGACACCCAGACAGTGAAGGGGAAGGGACATCGAGTCAACATGCAAATGACATCGGATCCAGCATGCAACGGGAGAGACGCCTCACCAAACCTAGCCAAAAACCCCTAAAACAACGAGCCAACACAAAATTGATGAATCAAAGTGATGACTAGACATGAAGAACAGAATCAAATATCCACCAAGAGCTTTTTACTCCTCGTCCTAACCTCAAAGATGTCAGCTAGACAGAGGACCTCAAATGTTAACCCAGAGAATTAAGGGATTTCCTGATGTTCTTGGGAGGATGGAATCCCCAGCTCTGCCCGAAGACCAGTGGACAAGGCTACACTCCTCCTCCAAGTCACTCCTGGGAGCAGTGGTGGCCTGAGCGCAGACCTGTTGGTTCTTCCCCCAGAGCTGATCACTTTTAATCAAGGCATTAAAAAGGAGAAAAGTCTCCTGCCCGGGTTTAATTTCACCCCCTGTCACGAGGGGAGGGCAGCTCTGGGGTCACCCTGCCCGAGCCCACTCTGTGCCCACGGCCACACTGCCAGCTCCATTCGTGCTGCTCCTTGTGCCTGCTCAGACCTTCTGGGGCCTGACAGACAGACACAGGCAGCAACTCTGGGGCCCCGAGCGCTGCCCAAGGAACCCCAGGGGAGGAACAGGGTTCATCTATCAACTGAGGACAAAGGCAGCCAGGGACTGCAGTACTCACCTGGGAAGGGGAAAATTGGGTAAAATTTCTGCCTGCCTCTTGTGTCTTTGCTGCCATAAAGAATTGTAGATTCGGTGGGGAAAGGAGTTTTGGAGTGGTCCCCACAAGAGGCCATGCTGAGGGCTGAAGCCCTCCTGTTCTGGGAAACAGGCTGAGAGAGCTGGGGCTGCTCAGCGAAGAGAAGAGAAGAGAAGAGAAGAGAAGAGAAGAGAAGAGAAGAGAAGAGAAGAGAAGAGAAGAGAAGAGGGACGGCTCTTCTTCTCTGAGGGGGAAACCTCAGAGCTCCTTCTTGTGCCTAAAGCTGGCCTAATGAGCAAGATGGGGACAGACTTTTTAATAGGGTCTGTAGCAATAGGGACAAGGGGGTGATGGTTTTAAACCAAAAGAGGGGAGATTCAGATTTATATAAAGAAGAAATTTTTTACAGTTAGATGGTTGAAACACTAGACACAGGCTGCTCAGAGAAGTGTCCCTTCCCTGGAGGCATTCAGGGCTGGATGGGGCTCTGAGCAGCCTGGTGTAGATGAAGGTGTCCCTGTTCATTGCAGGGGATTGCACTAGATGACCTTTAAAGTGTCACTTTCAACCCAAAGCATTCTGTGATTCTGTGAATGGCACATTTATTGCCCTGTAGGCCAGCTCCTCCACCTGGCATCCCTGCCATGCCCACAGAAAGACTCTCAGCCCTCCAGCAAGACTCACAAGTGGTGCCTGGCTCCATTTCCAGCTGGAAACTTGTGAAAACCATCCCAGGCAGTGAATGGAGGTTCAAGACACAAACATGTTGCTGTTGGCTGTGGAACAGGACCCGGTGAGAAAATTTTGCAGGGCTTTGTTTGGATTGCAGTGAGTCTTCCCTCCTGACTCAATGGGGCATGTTTCTGTGGGAAGCTCTCCACGAGGGATGCTCAGGAAATGAAATCAGAGCAATACCTAGACTCCACACAAAGTGTCTTTGGTGTAGACAAGAGGGCTTTGTTATCCTCAGTTGCAAACACCTCCAAAACCCCTCAGGTCAGAACGGTGCAAGAAGGATTGCCAAAATCTCTGTGCAGCTACAGAAACTGCTGAAAGCTGGGCAGCTGTGCCAGCTCCCCGACCAGCCTCTCCCTGGGCCCTGGCACTGCCCCCTTGGCCATGGTGCCAGGCCCAGGGAAATGGAGGAGGTTCAGGAGGCAGCTGGAGGCTGAGCAGAGTGGCTCAGAGCTCACCCAGCAGCAGGGCCTGCATGGGAACCATGGTGTTTGTCAGGCACAGGGCAGCTGGGAAAGAGGAGGGAGAGCAGCCCTCGGGACAGAAGGAGCAGAACATGCTGAGCTCTGGGGAGAGGGCTCTGAACAGACCTGGGCACACTGGAGTACTGGGTCCAGCCCTGGGGCCCTCAGCAAAGAAACACACGGGTCTGTTTGTGTGGGTCCAGGGGAGCCCAAGGAGATGGTCCAAGGGCTGGAGCCCCTCTGCCCTGGGACCAGGCCAGGAGAGCTGGGGTGCTCACCTGGACAAGGGAGGGATCCAGAGAGTGCTCAGAACCACTTCCAGGGCCTAAAGGGGCTCCAGGAAAGCTGCAGAGGGACTGGGGACAAGGGATGCTGTGACAGGACACAGGGAATGGCTTCCACTGCCAGAGGGCAGGGTTCGATGGGATATTGAGAAGGAATTGTTCCCTTTGAAGGTGGTGAGGATGGCACAGGATGCCCAGAAAAACTGTGGCTGCCCCTGGGTCCCTTGAAGTGTCCAAGGCCAGGCTGGACAGGGCTTGGAGGAACCTGGGCTGGTGGAAGGTGTCCCTGCCCATGGCAGGGGTGGAATGAGTTGAGCCTTAAGGTTTCTTTATACACAAACCATTCCAGGATTCCATGATTCCATGATAGATGTTGCCAATTTAAGTGTGTCCATTCCTTGCTCATCTCCCTATCTCCAGTTTGCCCGAAGCTCCTCTTGGTTCATCAGGAGTGGATGAACCACAGCTCCTTACACACCAATGCCTGAACACCTGGGACCCATCTTCCTTTGGCACTGACATGTCTCTTGTGTGGAGCAACTGTTGTCTGTCATTTCCACTGAGCCATCCCCAGGGACACACAGCACGGCCTGGGTGCTCATGTGGGTGAGTGAGCTCAGGGTCATGACATTTATGGGTTATGCCATGACAAAGGTTAATGGAAACACATTGGAACTTCATGACTTTATGAGGCAGGAGTGTGGATGTGAGCTGTGATTGTTATTTCTTCAGTGCTCACAATGTGCTCAGGACATACAAGGAGGGCAGCTAAGGCACTTCCTGAAAGCTCTTCCAGCCTGAGATGGGAAGTGACAGTGTGTTTGAGGAGGGTGTGAAGGTGGAGCCAAGTTTCAGTGTGTGCCAGAGTCTCTTCTGAGGGACCTCTGCTTATCAAAAGGTGGGTTCTGCAGTCACTGCAGTGTGGGCAGAGAAAGGGGGAAACAATCTGGGGAGATATGTGAGCACCAGGGGCCCTGCTGCATTGCCACAGCCAACAGAGAGAACTTGGAAGTAACTGCAGTACCTGGAGGGCATAGCCAGGCAGGAATAGCCACTGCTGGACAAGCACAGCTCCAAACATCCCCTCTGCTGGGACCTCTTCATTGGCAGCACAAGTGGGAATTCTGGAGGTGCTGGGGTGTGGCAAGGGAGTCCCTCACCATCCCCATCCCCATCCCCATCACCATCCCCATCCCCATCCCCATCCCCATCCCCATCACCATCACCATCACCATCATCGTCATCATCATCCCCATCACCATCTCCATCACCATCTCCATCACCATCCCCATTCCCATCACTGTCCCCATCACCATCACCATCCCCATCACCATCCCCATCACCATCATCATCACCATCACCATCATCATCATCATCTCCATCCCCATCCCCATCCCCATCACTATCACCATCCCCATCCCCATCATCACCATCACCATCACCCCCTTCCAAGTGCTGCCACCCACCAGCTCAGTGAATGGAGAAATTGGAAAGTGAAGTCTCAAGAGGGAAGCTGCCATCATGGACATGCTGGCCCCACTCAAGGTCATTGGGACCTGAATGATCTACTCTCTGCACATTCCAGGAAAGGATTTCAAAGGAAAGGATGTGCTTTTTACACATCATGAGCACAGATGAGGCAGCTGGGGCAGTTTCTCTGTCTTGTATCTCCATACACCATCCTTGGAGGAGATATCAATTCATGCAGACAGCTTTTTTTCCGTATTATTTTCCAGTTCTTGAGTGAAGTTTGCTAAACTTTTAGCTGTTAGCCTGGTAAACCACACACCACTCTTGTCTTCCTGGGAGAGGAATCCTGGGATCCTTCACAGCATTGACACTTACAAGCACGAGATACATGGACATTGCCTTTACATAAACTTCACAGCAACTCATTGCTGAAAAACAGCAAGTAATGAATGGAAAACAAATGCAGCAAGGATTTATTGTGGCACTGCTAAAGTGAACTGCTCCTTGAGGATTCAACAGCTTGTGTGTGGTCATTAAATCTTCCTCTTAAAAATGCCATTGAGACCATTGTACTGGGATAACCACATTGCATTTCATGGTTTTTTACTGCTAAGCAGAAAAGACTCAAATCTGACCAGCTGAGTTCCTCCTACTGCCAGGAAAAAAATCCATGTCTGGGATGTAGCACCAGCCATGCCTCCTTTCTGACTTGCTCTGAGAACAGCAGTTGCAAATTCAAATCCCTCCAGCTCTGGAGTGTAGAGAAATTTCTCCCTGGTTAGAGGGTAAGCTGTTCCTTGCATTTGTATTTTTGGGCAAGATGATCTCCTCTGATAGATTTCCCTGAGGGCTGCACAGATGTGGCTGGGCCATGTGCAGGGGGCTGTGCGGAGCAGAGATGCTCAGCCCTGCTTTGGTACCCCTGCTCTGATGGGGTGTGCCACCTTGGGGGGCTGATTCTGCTGAATAAAAGTGAGGGGTGGGGACAGGGACAATTTTCTTTTGCCTTCCAAGTGTAGGAAAACCACATCTCACCCAGCCTTACTCACACAGAACTTGAAACCATTTATAGGGTCTTTCTATAGCCAGAACAGAAAACCAGATTCCTCCAGAGAGTGATTCATCCCCCAGAGAGGGCTCTGAGATAACAGAGATGATTCACCCTCTGCAGATGCTGATCATTTTCCACTGCTCCTGGGGTGAGGTAATACCTAGACAGCCACGGTCAGGGGAGACAAATCCACCTGGTTTGCCTGAGGGAGACGTGGGCACAGCAGAAACTTAACCAAAGTGAAGGAAGGTTGTGTATTGAGGCCATGCTGGTGACTCAGAAGAATTTGATCTCCTTCCTGGCAGTATTTTAGGATCCCCCAGCATGAGGGAAGGATCCAGCTCCCCAGTCACAGCACAGGCACAAAGACACCAGTCCCCCGGTCCCAGGCACTCAACATCCCAGCTACAAACCTGGCCCAGGGTTCTTTGTGGCTCTGCCAAACACCACGGTGGCTGATCCCCCCCACTGTCACCTGTGGGCTGCAGGGAGCTGCTTCTTGGGTCCTAGCAAGAGCACAGTGACCAAGATACAGGTTTTGCCCCAATAAAAGAGAGTGACGCATGTTCTGCCAAGTAGATTTACCAACTTTGGCTTTTGGAAATACATTTCTGCCCATCACTGCAGTAAAAGTGGTTTTCAGAGGTACTGGGGAGCACACTCTGAACAGCATGGGGAGTGAGCTGAACAGCAAAGAAAGCTGCTGGAACAGGAAATAAGGTCCAGCCATGCACTTTGTTTCCCAGTCAGGGATACTCCTGAACCCAGACCTGGGATTTGGATCAGGCCCATGTAAACAGAGGAATGAGTCCAAAATTGGAATGTTGAACTGCATTTGTATTCTAATGCACCTTTTTCTCCTCAAGCCTAGTCTGATCTTGCTAAGCCATTGTTGCCAGTCCTGGTGACAAACACAGATCTCCAGTGGCAGCTCAGACTGGCTGGAGGGAAGAGCCAGGGCACAGCAGGTTGGAGGACAGCGCAAGGTACACAGAACCAGAAAAATGTTATCTGTTCAAAGTCTGTGCCAAAAAGCAGTAATTCCTCTGAATTTATCATTGATGGATCAAATGATGAGAAGTGGCCTCAGGAGAAGACATCAGTCCCTTCCAGGGACATCAGCCCACCTGAAACAAAATGGTATCATCTCTTCCCTGTCTGTGCACTGGCTCAACTGCACAAGCCACAGGGGCCACTGTGCCATTTCCAGGTGACTCCCAGGTGTGCAAGCTGTACCTGGGAGGTGGGATCATGGCAGTGCAGCCAGAGAGGCTCTTGCTTCCATGCAGCTATGAGGAACACTAGCAGCAACCAAACTTCAGCAAAGACTCACCACAGCATGGCTACATCAGTGCCTGAAAATGAACTTCAGTGCATCCAGATGTGTGGCACATCTGCCTGCAGTGGTCACTTGAATGTGGTGAATGTCTGCTCTTGGATCCTCCCAGCCTATCTCCTTTGGAGAAATATTACTAAAGCCTGAAGTGCCAAAATGGAGATCAGGCTTGTGGAAACAGGAGTGGGGACAGAGCTCCCTGACTCAGTTGTGCTGTTGTCCAGAGCTGGAAGAGGGGTCTCAGGGAAAAGGGGATTTCAGAGCTGGGATGGGAAAGTTTTGAGCAGCCTGTGCTCTCACAAGTGGAAGGACAGCATGGTGCTGGCACTGTGATGCACACCCTGGGCTCCTTTTCCTGCTGCAGAGGAGTCCATAAGAGGGTAAATCCAAGGTCCTGAGTGCTCAACAGCAGCAATCACCAGGGAAACATTTGCAATCACTTTGCTCCAGCCCATCTTCATGCACTCCATCAGAGCAACCTCAATGCTCTTCCCTGGCCTCCTTTTGTGCTCCAAAAAGACTCTGAAGCCAGTAAATCAGAGCTGAGGTGGGCTTGCCACAAGACAGCTCCTGTGCCAGCAGGCTGTTGGTCACTGCTGTGCTCTACTGACTTTATAGGTATCAGTTTGTCTGTAGATTTTATCCTCTAAACAACCCATGGAAACAACACCTTCCCAAAACCTGTGATTTATAGAGAAGAATATTGCTGTGAACAGCAAACTGTCAAATCTCAAACAGATCAAAGAAGTGAAATGAGGAATGAACAGACTGAGCTCTTCAGGCCATGTTGATTGCAAAGGAATTTTTTTCTTCCTTCTGTCATAAGAATTTATATGCTTGTGAGAATCTGATCTGGTGGGAAGAGCCTTCCTCCTTTGTCTACATCAAAGTCCACATGTTCTCAAATTGCTATAAGTAATTTTTTGCATTTTAATCTCTGGCCATATGTATGAAAATAATTGCCTGCCTTAAGGGACAGGGGAGGAAGCAGCCCTTATTGCATTTCCACAGGAGTCCAAATGGTGGCAAACTAATGGGATGGAGGAAGCGGATTGTTTTAGTTAGAGGTACAATTAAACTGTGTACAGGGAGTTACATGTCAGGCTGATTTAGCACTTATTGATTATGGGTCAAGTACAGCTGGAGTGAAATCAGAATATAATGGGAAATTACAGCTTTAGCAAACAGGAGGATGATTTCAGTGTTTTTAAGAACAACATTTATGGCACAGTTTCTCCTCCAGACTGCATCCCCTCAGCTTGTGAAGGCCAGATGAGCAGAGGACAGCACTGCTGTCACACAAGGGTCACAAACAAGAATGTGCCCTTGGTGGGGATGGTCTGATGGGACCAGAGTGCTCCTCAGGGAGCCCCTGGCTGATTTCAGCTGGGAACAGCAGGTTTGTGGCTCAGCGCCAGGAGAATTCTGCAAATATTCCAGAGGGAGGCAAGAGTGTGATGGAGAAAGGGGAAATAAAATGAGGACAAGGCCAGGATCACAGGGAATGGAGCTGTTGCATGCTGGTGCTGGCAGTGGCTCCCTCTCCCTGGCTGCATTTGCCGCAGGGCAGCAGAGCATGGTTGGCTGTAGGGGACTGGCACATGCTGGCTGGAGGGAAGCAGTTCCTTTTCTGCACACAGGAGGAGTTGCCATGAGACAGAAGAAGGTGGAGACACAGTCACAGGTTGTTTTCCTGGATGCCATCAAGCCCAACAGCAGGAGAGCCAATCCTTTTGGGATACAGAGCTAGGAAATTAACCACAAGGCTTGCACCCAAGGGTTTGCCAGCAGAATGGAGCATCTTGCCAGGGGCACGAGAGAAAACCCAAAGTGAAGTGTGGAAAGGGGGTAAGGGGAGCTCAATTTCATGGTGCAGGATCTTGAGGTTTAACTCTTCTGCCTGGCAGTAAATCCTCCCTACCCCCGCCAGGCTGATATAGACAACACTCACCCTGAAGAGCCAGACACATGCTGAACACCTTCCCAAAATGCTGATCTGCAAGAAACTCCCAAAAAAGCTTTCCATAGGCATTTGAAAAAGAAAAAAACCAGGAGTTTATCTTGATCTCTTAATCCACCAGTTTTCTTTTCTCTCTGCTTTCTCTACCTCGACAAGCTTGGTAATTATAATTTATAGCACCTGCTCACTTTGAAATACCTTGGACTCTTTCTGCCTGGCAGAGGAACAGACACAGTGCCCATCTGCTTTAGGTAAGTGCTCACAAACCACAAAGTCGTTAATTAGACTGACACACGACTCTTCCAGCATGCACATGGTATGTTGTTACTGCACCTACAAACCACTGGCAGCCAGACACTCTGCCAGGGGAGCACAACTGCATCTGAGCATTATGTAAGGCCTTGGCAGCCCTTGCAGGGCTCAGAGCATTGCCATCAGGGATGCGTGTTCTTTCTAATCCTCCCCACTGGCCTTCCCAACATGCTTCCCAGATAAATCAAGCCTGCTGGGAAGCAGCTCCCTCATGCTTGGTAGGAGGCTCGGTCTGCAGAGCTTGGACTTTTCTTTTGAAATCCAAATTCCTCTTTGTATTCATCTAGAGAAAGCTGCCAAGGTGTTCTTCCTGACAGCTCCAGACAGTGATGTCTCCACATCCTGGAGCTGACAGGTCTGGTTCTGGTCTGGGCATGGCTGCAGCTTTGCAGGACCTGGTGAGGGGGTTTTGTAAGCACAGGGGTGTGTGATGTGGATGGGGCTATCTGGGTGAGTGTGACACTTGCCCCTCAAGCTGGCTGACACCTCTGGCTGCGGAAAGCCAAACCCTTTCAGGAGGGGTGGTGCAGAAGGCCCCTGGTGACCAATGGTTGGTGATACCCAGTGGTCCAACCTGGAGCAGCCAAGCTTTGGGTCAGCACATGGCATGATGACATCCTAGACCTACCAATGCCCTTTTGGCACAGAGTTCTGTGGGATGGATGGAAATTTGCTCCTGGCTGGCTGGGATTCACAGCACCTCAGGGAGAGTTTGCAGGAGGGAGCCCTCTTACCATGTTTGAAATGTTATTTGCCAGAACTCAGCTGTATCTTCCTTGGTTAGGAAGGATGTGGGGGGATCACACAGGGCAATGGGAATGTCCAAGAGCAGGAATCCAAAGGGGAACACTCTGACTCTCCCATCTCACTGAAACTTGCCTGAACCATTTTTTTTTCTGGCTTGCTGTCTGTTCAGTGATGGATCTTCAGTAACTTGGGCTCCCAGGGAGCCAGTGTGCCTCATCTAGAGTAGTTAAAATTTGTGTTCTGCCATTGCTGGTTTGTCACAGCATATCTTTTGTGGGGGACACCACCCCTGCCATGAAAAATTCTGCACACCTGAAGTTTATGGGTTGGCAGCTTTGAGAAAGCTCCTTACCTGCAGACAAGTCCCCATTAGAAGGCAAGAAGAGAAGCAGAGCAGTGTAAGTATGGTCTTTGTGACACCTGTGTTTCTCCTTTTTTATCTGTGTTTTGCAGATAAATGTGTTACATTTAGACACAAAAAATTTTGTGTGGCTATTACGTGCTCATTTCCTTTCAGAGTGAGAAACCAAGACAGATTTATAACTAAATGTATATGACAGAATGTTTTTCAGAGCCAGATGTGAGCAGGACCTAGGTGCAGAGAGCTCCTTCTCTTGGTACAGAGGGCAGCTGGAGCCCTGTGCTCAGAGGGGAGGGGCACAGGGGGTGCATGTGCAGTGCAAGAGAGCCCCAGGCTTTCCTGGCCTTGAGGACTCTGGAGCAGGGAGTTCATGCTCTGACTGTGCCCCAGCTCTGATCACTCTTCATGGGGCACTCCTACTTCGACCTGCATCAGCACCTGGGGACCTGTCTGTGGGTAAGGAGCTTTCTCAAAGCTGCCAACCCATGGACTTCAGGTGTGCAGAATTTTTCATGGCAGGGGTGGTGTCCCCCACCAAGGACATGCTGTGGAACCAGTGTGACCGTGTTCACAGGGGTCTGAGGATGGGGGAAGAGACGAGGATCTGACTTCATGTTTCAGAAGGCTGATTTATTATTTTATTATATATATTACATTAAAACTATACTAAAAGAACAGAAGAAAGGATTTCATCAGAAGGCTAGCTAAGAATAGAAAAAGAATGAATAACAAAGGCTTGTGGCTCGGCTCTCTGTCTGAGCCAGCTGACTGTGATTGCCCATTAATTAAAAACAACCAAAATGGGCCAATCCCAGATGCACCTGTTGCATTCCACAGCAGCAGATAACCATTGTTTACATTTTGTTCCTGAGGCCTCTCAGCTTCTCAGGAGGAAAAATCCTAAGGAAAGGATTTGTCATAAAAGGTGTCTGTGACAAACCAGCACTGGCAGAACACAAATTTTAACTACTCTAGATGAGGCACACTGGCTCCCTGGGAGCCCAAGTTACTAAAAATCCTTCACTGGACAGACAGCAAGCCAGAAAAAAAATGGTTCAGGCAAGTTTCAGTGAGATGGGAGAGTCAGAGTGCTCCCCTTTGGATAAAAATGAGGAATGGCTTTCCTTCTGCCCTCTGAGTGACAGCATTTATTGAAGTTTCTTCCTGCCTGGCCTCCCTCTCCTTGAGGAGGTACATACAGCTGATCTCCTGCTGTCAGGGACTCCCAGACTCCCTGCAGATTTCCAGCTGGTTCCTCATCTCAGGGCATGCACCCTGCAGAGCCTGCAGGAGCTGCCTGCCCTGCCCAGCACTCTCAGCCAGCAGCCAGAGGGGCCTCAGGGCAGGTCTGGATCCTCCTCCTGCCTGGGAGCCAGGCTTGGAGCACAGCAGTGCCAAAAGGGCCCCTGCAGCTCCATTCCAAAGCTTGGGTGATGTGTCCTGTCTCATCCTCTCTAAATGCCCAGAAGCCAACAGCTGCCACATTTGGAGACAACTGGAGTTCACTGACACGGGTTTTTGCTGCATTTCAAATCTACCTTTGCGCTGCGCAGGCAGTGAATGCCAGCCCCTCTCTGTCCCACAGTGGCTAGAACATCCCTTTCTGTCCCATTTCTCTGGTCACCTCATCTCTTGAACCAATTGGCAAGTTTTTCTGGTAGAACTTAGCTGAAAATGTTCTCAGTCTCCACTTAGTTTTGCTGTTGTAATCCTGAGAAAAGACTTGGTCATTGAGAAGTCTGCCTTTCCCCTGCTGGGTCAGTTTGTCCCTGAGGGATGCACACTTTCCCTTCAAATCCTGCCTGAATCCCAGAATGACAAACATGGGCACCAAATGTAAACACCTGAAAGAGCAAGAAAATAACCACCACACAATTCCTTTCTGTCTGGTACTGGTTCCACCCCACTCCTGTTGGCTCTCATTTTCACCCCTTCCCAGCTGTCCTGCTTGCTTAGGATGTGCAGCCAACATGCAAACAGAGAGTTAATATTTCACCAAGTGCCATACAAGTCTGGTAACTCATGGGCTGTCATGATGTGCCTGAAAGCCACTTCCCCTTCTGAATGGAAAAAGGAGTCTCTGAGCAGCACAAAGACACTGGGGCTCACATGGCCTGACTGGTAATTCCTGAAAACAGTGCTGTGGGTGACCTATAGGTGTTCCAGACTGGCAAATTTTTTGGCAATGGATACACAGGAGTCTCATAAACTTGTGGAAAATGACTCAGATATTTGAAAAAGAGGGGGGAAAAATCACTCTAATGCAGACCTGCATGGAGTCTCTTGGTCTGAGGTGATTAGCCACATTTGGAGAAGCCATGGCAGTGGAAACCAAGCAGAGCATCTCAGCCCTGTGTTCCCCTTCAGACACTGGGCTGTGTCACCACACCTGGTTCTTGGGACCTCACCAGCCCAAGGGTCTCTGCAGGGCAGCTCCTGTGGGAGGAGGAGAAAGCTGCTCTCTACAGCTGCCTGAAAGGAGTGGGTGTAGGACAAGAGGAAATGGCCCTAAGCTCCTCCAGGGGCGATTCAGATTAGACATTAGAAATTATTTTTAATTTGAAAGAGTGGTCAGACACTGGGATAAGTTGCCCAGGGAGGTGGGGGAGTCGTTGTCTCTGGAGGTGTTCAAAGGTGTCTGGATGTGGGGTCAATGTGGTGGTGCTGGGCTGGTGGCTGGACTAGGTGATCCTGAGGGTCTCCTCCAACCCTGATGATTCTGTGATTATATGAAAGTGCAAATCATCACCTTTGTCTGCACATGCACTCCCACACTTTAAAGACGTCAGGCTCGAGGCAGAAGAGGAGTTTGGTGTGGTGCTAATGTGAGGCAGAGCTGGCTTGTGCCTGTTCCCCTGGAGAATAACCATCCTGTGGAATACCCACCCTGGAGAACAGCTCCCTCCTGTCCCCTCCATGCTCAGGGCAGGTTTCACTGCAGCCTGGGCTGATCTGTGCTCAGGGCCCCTCTGAGAAGAACTTTTTGCTCTCCTGAAACCATCCCAGACAGGGAGGAGTTCTCCATTGCATGGAGCACTTCTGAAACTTTTCCCTCCAGAAGAGACTGCCCCCCAGCTGGTTGAAGAGCTGGGCCAGCCTCAGGGGCACACATGCAGAAGTGACAGCTGGGGACGTGACTGATCTCCTGTGGCTTCACCCTGAACTCTGGTAAGCACAGACAGAACGGGATGGGTGAGGTGGGTTCATTGGACAGATCAATTACTCAGGTTTTGCTGCTTGCTTTTTGTTCCAGAAATCTTCTCCTGGAGCTCTTCATCTTACTGGCACAGCTTGCCCAGGGAAGCTGTGGCTGCCCTGTCCTGGGAGTGTTCAAGGCCAGGGCGGCAAAGGGCCTGGAGCAATGTGGCCTTGTGGAAAGTGCCCATGGCAGGGGCTGGAATGAGATAACCTTTAAAGTTCCAACAGATCTGTTACAGGGGGTTGTGCTGTTCCAAATACACTTTATATTGATATATTTCTTTATATTTTTTATATGCTCTGCCCGTTCTCAAATGGGCTCCCAAAAAGGGTGTTAATCAGTCACCTGTGTGAAACTGGCAGGACAAGAGGAAATGGCCTCAGGCTGGGCCACAGGAGGTTCAGGTTGGACATCAGGAGGAGTTCCTTCACTGAGAGGGTTCTTAGGCACTGGAAGGGGCTTCCCAGAGAGGTGGTGGAGTCCCCATCCCTGGAGGGGTCCAAGGAGTGTCTAGATGTGGCACTCAGTGCTCTGGGCTGATCTTGGAGGTCTTTTCCAACAGTGATGATTCTGGGATCCTCTGCTCTGATTCTAAAGAAGCCCTGGGCACTCTGTGACCATGAGAATGTGTATTGAGGCTCACTTGGATGGAAGGGCACTTTAGACCCCATCCCATGAAAAATTTATTTTCCCAGCAGGAGTTTTCCTTTGAGTTCCCTTGCTCCCACTGTGCCTGGTGACTGTGCTGTGGGCCTGGCTGGGAGAGTTGGGAGCATTGGACAGAGCAGTTCTGCAGGCCTGAAGGTGTTGGTGCCTTTCCCATCCTGAACTCAGGTCTGTCAGGCCTAACAGTTCAGGTTGTTTTTTTTAAGACAGAAGGAAGAGCGGGAGATCACAGTCCCAGTCCCTCCTGCGCCCAGTTTGAGTCTGGGACAAGATTCAGAAACAATGAGGGGCTGGGAAAAGATCCTGAGCCTCAGGAAAAGCTGGGGATGGCACAGAAGATGTGGCTCTGTTATAGGGAAATGAGGTCGGGTATCTTAAAAATGGATGATTGTAGGAGTGATGGGGGATCAGCACGGTTGGGATGGACGGAGACGAGAGATCTCTGCAGCCAGGTCATGAAACTTGCAGTTTATTGCAAAGGGCCTGGGTGCAGGGCCCTGCTGGGAGCTGCCAGCCACAGCTGGAGCAGGACTGAGAGAAGAGAGGGGGAGAGCCTAAGAGAGTAAAAGACAAGAGCTAAGAGGCAAGAGTAAGAGTATGGAAAGTAAGAGCGGAGAGCATGGAAAAGTAAGTAAGCAAGTAGAAAG
Source organism: Calcarius lapponicus (assembly GCA_039654755.1). Classification (NCBI taxonomy): domain Eukaryota; kingdom Metazoa; phylum Chordata; class Aves; order Passeriformes; family Fringillidae; genus Calcarius; species Calcarius lapponicus. The sequence continues at coordinate 17,553,196 of JBBFKN010000012.1, read as the reverse complement.
GGAAGAGAAGAGAAGTGAAGTGCCCGAAGTTCCCGTTACAATACAATAAATCATCTTCTGTGTTGAATATTCTGATGCTCACTAACCAATCTAATACAGCATACAAATCCTATAGCATTTCCATACAACCTATAAGAATCACTACATTACCATACGCTGCTACATTTTAAACCCTAAAAACTCCTCTTTGGGCCCCTTCTGCCAAGCTGGCAGGGTCTGCTGGACCCTTGGACCTGCCTGCTTGCAGAGAGTGTTGTTTCATCAAAAGGGGATCACCTTCAGCTGGCCACACCATTGTTTTCCAGTTGTTCAGTAACTGAGGTATCTCAAAGCTTGCTTTCATTTCAATCTCACTTATAGTTTCTATATTCTCAAAATCTTTTGCCAGACAATCATATCAATAAGGCTTTCCTGTTTCATCCTTCCCAACAGATGCTGAGAAGAAGAGGAGCAAAGAAGCCCAGAGGGACCAGGCATGGATGGTTGTGCACTGCAGGGCTGAGAGAGTTCTGAGGGGGCAGAACAGCCCAGACAGGAGGTGCACTGGAGCAGGGCAGCTCAGGAAAGGCAGCAGGTCCCTGCTAAATCACCTCAGAACCTGGGTGGGAACCAACCAGCTTGGACAGCTTGTTCTGGGGGCAGGGAGGATGCAGCTGGCTGCAGCAGCCTCTGGTCGCTGTGGCTGCAGCTCCTGAAAGCAGTCCTGCTGTGACAGGCATGAGGCATGTCCGAGCCAGACCTGCCCACACGCTCACCCTCTGATTTTATTCCAAGCCTAGCCTCCCTCAGGTTGTCTAAAGCAGCTTATTTCTTCCAAAAATTGGCTTTTACTGTTCGGTTTCTGCAGGAAGAGCACTGGATCCCAGCTGGCCCTAGCTCCTGACCCAACTTTGGGGACACCAGGGAAAACCACCCTGGGTGAGGGGGCCTTGAGGTGCACTAGGAGCAGGTGCCTCAGCGCTAATTCACACAAGGGATCCTCCCACCCTGCTCCTTAAATGACCCCAGAGTGCTGCAGGGATCTTCTTGGGGTGGTTTGCATTTCTTACTTGGGGTGGTTTGCATTTGCCCTGTGGTATTTTGGCAGGGGCTGAGGAGATGGAGCATGTGGACCCAGCCCTAGCCCAGGTTATCCCCCAGCAGTGGGGAATGCCCCAGGACTGGTGGCCAGAGCTGCACTGGTGGCTGTGGCAGGACCTTCAGAAGCCAAGGCTGGCTCTGCTCTGGTGACACTGGCTGTCACACACTGTCAGGGCACAGGAGACACAGGCTGAGGGGGCAAGGGGTGCTCCTGGGGCAGTGACCTGCTGGAACCCCCCCCTGGATGCTGAGAATTTCAGACTTTCTGTGCTGACAGACACTGACCCCCAAGAGAACACTGCACTGACCTGAGGCCATGGAGAAGCTTCCAAAATGGAATGATAGAACTGGGATTGTGGGTGTGGAGTTTGAATAGAAGTGTGTCATATCACAGGGTAGAAAACATAGAGTTTAAGGTTTTAGAATACAGCAATATAGATGGAGGCAAGATGGAGGTTTTAGGGCAGAGGCTGCTCCTTCTTCTTCACCTTCTTCTCCATGGGTTTGGGTGGCTTTGTGTAATTGGACAGAAAAGTCCACAGTGCAGACTTCAAGGGATTAGTTATTGGGTTGAAAGTGAAAATAATTTAGGTGTCATTTCTTAATTGGATATTTTTTCCTTAAAAGACCTTGTAGTGATAGATATGGGGCCATTTTCGTAGTTTGTTAGTGAAACACTGCAGAGCTCACTGCTTGTGAGACTGTAACATAAGAAATAATAAACATCTGAGTCTGAACACAAAATATCATCTTGAGCACTTTGAGTCCTGACCCTGACAGAGGCAGAAAAGAAGCCAAGAACCAGCACACCTTCCATGCCATGCTTCCCTTGAAAGAGAAGTCACTTGGAAAACAACCTGATCTCAAAATCCCTGGAGTGGGGGTCTTGACTCTGGCACTGGTGGTGATGTCAACACAATTTAATAATAACCACAACCATGTGCCAATGATGTTTCAACAACAAATGTTTCAAATCTCTTCTGGCAGAAAGAACATTCATATCCTGCACAGCCAACACCCCCATTGCAAATTAATATTTAAATTCATATTTACAGAAACTCCTACTGGATACTGGGAGGGCCACACATGAAGAATTGTGCCCAGTTTTGGGGTGCCCAGTGTAAGGAAGATGAGGAGGAATGAGACAGGGCCAGTGGCTAAACCAGGGTCCCAGGGCATTTGTCCCATGAGCAGAGGTGGAAGGAGCAGGGTTGGTTTCACTTAGCAGAGAAGGGGCTGAGAGGAGAACTGCCAGGGACCTGCAACCAAAGATGATGGAGCCAAGCCCTTCAGGGTGGTTCCAGGCGATCAAACAAAGAGTAATGGCCACAAATTGCCTTCCAGGAGTTTTAGGTTGGACTTGAGAAAAAGTTTCTCCCCCAGGAGGAACAGCCCCAGGCTACCCGTGAGAGGGGAATCTCTGTGCTTGAAGAGACCAAGCTGCAGCTGCCCCCTGAGTATTTGGGATAGTCCTGCTCCAAGCAGGAGACTGCCAGAAACTGCTCCCAGCTAACATTTCTGTGATAAAAGGGCTGTGTAAGACTGGGACTGAAGTTAAGGATTAAGGGATAAGGACAGATTTTCAGAGGTTCAGCCCAGCTCAGAATGCTCTTACAAGCTTCAGCTGTGCTCCCTGCACCAAACACACCTTCCCTAAATCCACTGGCACTCCCAGGGTCTGGTCTCAACTCTGCCCATACTCAGGAAACAGCAGAATTCCAAAGTGCTGCAATTTTTAGGAACACAGGAGCACAGACCTGCTGTGGGTACAACTCCTTTACAGGAAAAGCACAATCACAGCCTCAGCTCCTTCCACAGAATCGTCCCTGAATTGTTGAAGTCCTTAAAGCAGTTCTACCCTGCCACAATTATCCTCCATTTGGGGTAAACAGCCCAACTTGCCCTTTGACAGCCCAGAGTGTGCTCTGTGCTTGCTGGCATGTCCTTTCCCCTCTGTGGTCCACGCTGCAGAGGACAGAGACTCTTTGGGTGGATATTTTCCAATGTTCCTTGAAATATGCATTGGCTCTGGTGGCCTTTTCATCACAATGCACACATGGGGAGCTGTAATTTCAACATCCTCTACCAAGTCAGTGTTTCTTCCTTGAAAACTGCCCTCCCCTCCCTTCCACTCTAAGTGACAGTAATCTTTGAATAAATTGGAAAAGAAAAGGAAGAAGGAACAGAACATCCTTGACAAAGGAACTAATGACTCAAATACTGGGAAGCCTGGGGTCCCCAAGGGACTGTGCAGCTCGCAGCATTGATTTTTAATGACTTACAGAGATTGGAGATTTGGAAGATCTCTCAGTGCCTCTGCAGGGATGCGGCTCAGCTGATTGTTCTGCAACATCCTATAATTAGAAAAAAGAAAACTTTGTTAAAAACCCAACAACAACAGCCTGACATGAAATGGAGGATGTTGCTGCTTGTTTCTCAAGTTGTTCTGGGCTCTTGCTGAAAAGCTGGAAAGCACCACTTTGCCAGCCAGGGCTCTTAAAAGGTGGCTGGCAGGTGAGCTGCAGCCCAGTGTGGCCCAGGAGGTGCAGCAGAAAGGCCAAGGGGAGTTTGGTGCTGCACAAAGGGGCCTCTGCCCTGCAGATGTGCCTCTGTCACCCCAGACTGACACCAGTGCTCTGGGCCAGGCTGTCCCACATTTATCCTGGAGTCAAGCAGACTTTGCCCATGTGTGTTCCCTCCAGAGGGGATGGAAACCAGCCCTGGGCAGCTTTCCTACCCCACTGTGGCACAGCAGGAACAGAGGGAGACGAGCTGCTCACAGATGTTTGCTCAGGGACCCCACAGCTGGCAGCAGGAACTGGAACTGATGGGGAAAAAACCAAACCAGTGGCTGCAGAGAGAGCAGAGAGAGCAGAGAGAGCAGGTGCCTGGGGCTGTTGGGCTGGACAGGCAGAACCCAGGAGGAGCCTCAGGGGTAGAAGTGAGTGCAGGGCATGGAGGAGGGCAGTGGACATGGGGACACCTAAACAGGTGATGGGACAGGAGGAGACAAAGGGGACAGTGCACCCAGGGGTGGGGGTCTGAACAGCTCTAGGCATGGAGGCAGAGTGACAACCACACTCCAAGGGCTGTTTCAGACCTGGTCAGGCACAATCCTCTCTCACTGACCCACTGGAGCACCACACATCTGAGTTTACTGCTGTCATCATCTCAGCATCTTTGCAGAGGCTGTTCCTGACTCTGGACATGCCTCTGTCCTGAACTTTGTTCCTTCCAGAGCTGGGACATCACTGACACATGTTCCCCTGGGTACAGACACATTCCACAAGGTAGCTGGGCCTGGGGAAGTGCCCAAAAAAGGAAGGTTTTACATATCTGAAGTTAGTAAAAAACCTTCCTGGAGTGATTGGAGATGGCATGAGAAAGGAAATGGTGCTTAGGGTCCTATCATAATTTACTGCCAGTGTTAAAGGAGCAGGGCATGGTCTCAGCGGTGAGGGGCAGCCCAAAGAACATGGCCCCATTGCAGTGACTGCAGCCTTTCTGCCAAGGATTCAGAGTCTGACATGGAAGGAAAATTGGAAAGAGACATCCTTTAAAAAGGAAAGCTTTAGGGCACAAAACTCTTTGACTTCTGGAAGAAAATGGGGACTTACCAGTAAATTATTTGTATGAACACAGAAGAAAGAGCAAGGAAATGAGGAACTGTCAGTAGTAGCTTGTGAAAAATGAGTTGTGCCAAAATTTTTTTCTATACAGGGTAAAAGAGCATAAGGATGGAGAAGAAAGAATAGACACCAGCTACCATGACTTAAGCTTTTCTTTAGTAAAATGTTAAATTTTGACATTCAGTGTAGGGGAGAAGATGTGTTTGGTACAAAAGGGCAGCAAAGAGGCCACACTTAATAAATGGTTCCCTTCCAAATGAAGAACTTAAGGACAGACAGCATCTCACCTGGCATTCCTGCCAACAATTTGCACATATGAAGAGAGAGGTTGGTGTGGAAGAGCAGTTGGGAAATGCAGAATTCCACAGGGAAACTGAGGCAAAGGCTCCTGTCCTGGATTGCCAAGAAAATTGTATTTTATTTGCCACCTGTAGGGCAGGTGTCTTCTGTTCATGGGCAGTTTTCCTTATCTCTTCCACACCCACTCCTCCCTACAGGGAGACATCTGCTGATAACAGACATTGAATGTCACTGCATGGCTGATAAGAGCTACAGCATCCCACTGGGAGATGTGAGCCCAGAGGGGGGAGCCAAGCATTCCTACCCGGATAGAATCTGGAGATTCTGGAACACCAGCACGGCTTCTGCACTGGATTCCCCAGAGGAACAGCAGCTGCCTCTGCCACTGGATCTTCAGAGGAAGATGCACCTTTCTCCAGGATCCCTGCTCCAGCAGAGCCACCCCTGACACTGCAGGAGGGCTGAGCCACAATTCCAATGGGGCTGTGCCAGCACCCTGACCCACAGGTTGTGTTCTGACTCTGGCAGTGTTCTTCTGGTGTACTGAATTGTTTATTTTATTTTTTTTATTCTCTTCCCTAATAAAGAACTGTTACCCCTGCTCCCATATTTTTTGCCCGAGAGCCCCCCTTAATTTCAAATTTATAGCAATTCAGAGGGAGGAGGTTTACATTCTCCATTTCAGGGGAGGTTCCTGCCTTCCTTAGCACACACCTGGCTTTCCAAACCAAGACAGCTCCATAGATGAACAGGGCTAAAAGGCTGCACAAATACAGCTGGACATTGGCTACAGCTCTGCCTGGGCTAGTGGGAATCACAGGAGAGCCAGGGCAGGGCAGAAGTGCTCTTGGAAAAGAACAGAGACCCTGGGGGTGACTGCAGGGGATGTGAGGAGCAGGAGACCAGCTGTGCTGCTGCTGCTCCTCCTGATGCTGGGCAAGCTCTGGCCAGGCCACGCTGTCCCACCTGGGCCCTGCCCTGCAGGACACGAGGCAGCAGCAGAGCAGCAGGTGACAACAGGCAGAAGGATGGGGAAATGCCAAATCCTCACCTCTGGGGAGCCTAGAATAGAAACTGCAGGGCTGGTGGAAGAGTGGGATGGATGGGGCTCCCCCAGCCCTGTCCCCCTCCTGCAGCTCCTGTGCTCAGCTGGGCCCTGGGCAGCACAGGGGCCCCGGGGCTCACCAGGGCCGCTCCGAGCCTCTGGCACTGTGGCAACCACAGCTGCCTGCCCCCTCAGCTCCTCTGCTGTGCCCCTCACAGACCCTGCCCCTCTCACCTCCCTCTGCCCCTGCCTGGGCACCTCTCCCCTCCTGCTGGCCGTGCTCGGGGCAAGGGCAGGGGCAGCGAGCACCAGGAGCTGCCTCTGCTGCCCCAGAGCCCCTTCCCACGGGGGGCACGCTGCCAGGCTGCTGGCACCCTCTGACATGGCTGGCACCCCACAGCACGTGTGGCTGCTGGCAATGAGCCCTGCAGCTCCACGAGCATGGGCTGTGCTTCTCCTTCCCTGCTGGGCAAGGGCCCTGGGAGCCCCAGGGATGGATCCCGTGGGTTCTCTGCAGCCCCCTGGGGTGGAAACCTCATCCAGGTGGGCAACAGGGACCAGCCCAGCCTCTGGGGCTCCTGCTGCTGCAGAGGGATCTGTTTCTGCAGCCAAGGTGTGCTGGGGAGATAAACCCTGGGTCCTGCAGAGTGAAGTGAAATAATAATTTATGTCTGTTAAAAATCAAGAAGATGCAGAGCTGGACGCAGAGAGATACAGAGTGGGGCTTCAGAAAGTGCTTTCAGGGTTTTGGTGGGACAAACATTGAATCTCAGTGGCTCTCTGAAATGTGAGCCTGGTGTTTAGTGTTGGTCATTGGAAGTATCTGAAGTCAGCACTAAAGCAAAGCCCATTGTCACACTTCTGCTGGATGCTGCTGCCTGCCATTTATTACAAGTCCCTCCTCCAACCAGTAAAACAGACTGTGAGGCTTTCCAGACCACCATCAGCATGGACTGGCTCCAAAATGAAGCCATTTTGGTGCAGACAAACAATATTTAAGGAAGATGCTTCAGAGACCTCAGAAACCACTGGAGTGGTGGACAATGCTGTTTTTCACAGCAGCAGGGCAGCTAGAGAAGTTTTCAGATGCCGGGACTGGGACAAGAACCAGTGCTTCTTCACATTGCACATAATGAATCCAATAACTCATCATCAGAGTGTGACACAGAGAAACCAAAAAAACCAATTCCAAACAGAGTTTGATAATATTCTAGGGACAGGGCCACCCTGGTGTTAAACAAGAAATTCTTCATTCAGCCTCAAGCTCAGGAAAGCTCCAGCTTTTCTTACAGGGAGCTCAGGTTTTAGCAGGAGAAGACATGCTGTGTTTATCCCTGGATGTCCCAGGATGGCTTCTCTTACAGGACAGCCCCCATCAGGCCCTGCTCACTGCACTCAATCCTTACACGTCACATTAAACCACCCTTGCATATTAATTGTTGTTTATTTTTCATAAACAACATAAAACATGATTTTGGGAAAGAGCTCAAATAATTGTACCAAAACCTGGTGGAAGATGCCAGGTGGATGGTCCCACACACCTGCAGGATCACACCTGCTCTCTGTGCCTGGGCTTAGAGCTGGTTCCTGGGGCTGCTCCACACCATGCAACAGGAGGATGGCAAAAGGGTTCAGAGCACAGCAGGGCATCTGAAAAGCTGGGACAGGGCTGCTGGGTCCCTCCTGTCTAAGTTGGGGCATTTTGCCCTTTGGGGTGCTGCTCTTGTATAAGAAGGGGGAAGACAATGCTGCAGCTCACTGAGGAGAGCATCTGCAGCATCCAAGGATGGCCAACCCATTCTGCTTCAAGAGGTCACTGCACATTAATGTCAGCAGCATTGAAAAGAGGGAACAACTCTGCAAACCAGTCATCTGTCATCTCCTGACCCATGGTCCTAAAAGCCTGGGGCAGACTCTGTCCCCTCCCCACATTCCTGCTCCCCCCAGGGTAGGAAGCTGCTTTCCAGGGTGTGGGCAGGAGGGTGGTGCAGGGTCTGTGTGGACCCCAGGCCTGATGCAGAGTGCCTGCCTGAGGCACAGAGAGTCTGTGAGGCTGGACCTCAGTCCACAAAATCACAACGACCCTGAGATCCCAGATCACACTGCCCCCAGCCTTTGTCTGTCAGCATCTGTTCCTGCCTCTGCCTCAGCTCCTGCCTTCCAACAAAATCCCTGGATTTCATTGGCTTTCCTACAGCAAGGTGCTGCTTCACAGCAGCCTGGAGACAACCTTAGAGCTCAAATCCTTCTGGATTTGTTTCTGCAACCAAGGTGTGCTGGGGAGATAAACCCCTGGGTCCTGCAGCCCACTAAAGTGGAATAATGAGCATGGAGCAATCCTGGTCTAGTTGATGTGATTTCTCAGTTGCTGAGTCTAATTTTTCTTAGGATTTATTCAGGGTGGTGAGGCCACGGCACAGAGTGCTCAGAGAAGCTGTGGCTGCCCCTGGATCCCTGGAAGTGTCCAAGGCCAGGTTTGGGGCTTGGAGCACCCTGGGCTAGTCTAGTAGAAGGTGGTGGAATGGGATGGTCCTTAAGCTTGCTTCAAATCCAAACCATTTTGTGATTCTATGACCTTGCTGGTTGATGAGCCAACTTCTGGACAAGCTGAGGACAATGATGAACATGACAAGTAAATACTGCTCAGACCAGCAATGACTGAAGCCCAGGTGTGGATGGAGCCCTGCTACCTTGCTTGGCACTGCTCAGGTGGTACCAGGGCTTGCAGACACCAGCAGACACAGACACTCCACCTGCTGCCCACAGCAGTCTGGCTGGAACCAGAATAAATCACAGTTCCTGAGAGGTGGGGTTTCATTTTCAGAAGTAGGAGGATTGTTCGTTGTCAGGGACCACGCCTGAACGACCAGAAAAATGTTGGGATCGGGTCCCATCACAGCAGGATCCTTGCACAAGAGAGCTCAGCAGACACACAGCCCTCAGAGGTGCAGGCCTGTGCATGATAAAATGTCCCCATCCTGGGAGGCTGAAGTGACTCAGCCAGCACAGTCAAAGGGCTGTTATTGCTGGAGGCAACTGTGCCTGGAGCCCATGCATGGGGATTAAAGACATTCCAACCTCTGCACGTTCCTTTTCCCTCCCAAAGGGAGCGTCTCTTGGATGGGCCACACCATTCCCTTTGTCTCAAAGCCATTTCTGCACTGCACAGCTCAGGGCTGGCCAAGAGCTAGGGGCTGTCTAGGGATTGCTGAAGTGTCCCAAGCCACCTCCAAACCTGCCATCCTGGGGCAACTTGACTTTTCTGGTGATATTGTTTGATGTGTGCTCACACACCAGGTGAGTCAGCACCTGTCCTGGGCCTCAGGAGGTCCTGAGGTCATTGCTCAGGAGGAAGAGAGGAGGGGATGGTGAGGGGGGTACTGGGTAGGGCCTGGCCAGGGCATGTGGCGTGTGCTGAACAAGGCCACTCCTGTCCAGCCTACCTGTTGATGGAGGTGAACCATGGGCAGGGTGTGCTGGGAGGGGGGTCAGGCAGTGCTGAGTCCATGCCCCAGGCTGTGCTGAGCAATGATGGGCAGTGCTGGGCAGTGCTGGGCAACCCTGGGCAGTGCTGGGCAATGCTGGGCAGTGCAATGCTCACACCCTAGGCTGTGCTGGGCAGTGCTGGGCAGTGCTGGGCAGTGCTGGGCAGTGCTGGGCAGTGCTGGGCAACCCTGGGCAGTGCAGTGCTCACACCCCAGGCTGTGCTGGGCAGGGCAGGGCAGGGCAGTCCTGGGCTGTGCTGGGCAGTGCTGGGCAGTGCTTGGGCAGTGTTGGGCAGTGCAGGGCAGTTCTGGGCAATGCAATGCTCATACCCTGGGCAGTGCTGTGCTCACACCCCAGGCTGTGCAGGGCAGTTCTGGGCAGTCCTGGGCAGTGCAGAGCTGTGCTGGGCAGTGCTGGGCAGGGCAGGGCTGGTCAGAACTGGGCAGTGCTCACACCCTGGGCAGTGCAGGGCAGTGCTCACACCCCAGTCTGTGCTGAGCAATGCAGGACAGTGCTGGGCAGTGCAGCGCTCACACCCCAGGCTGTGCAGGCAGGTTGGGCAGTGCTGAGTGCACACCCCAGGCTATCCTGGGCAGTGCTGGGCAGAGCTGGGCAGTGCAGTGCTCACACCCTGGGCAGTGCATTGCTCACATCCCAGGCAGTGCAGGCAGGCTGGGCAGCACAGGGTCTGCACACTCCCCCAGGCTGGTTGGAGCTTGCTGAGGAATGGAGTGCCAGGGTGGGCCTGCTGCGGGTGCAGGGTCTGCAGCCAGGAGGATGCACTCAGGCATTTTGCCCTCCACGTTTTGGGGGGAGCTTGTGGTTGCACTTGGAGTCTTTCCCCGTGGAGTTTGGTGTGGGATTCCTTCTTGGCTGAGAGCCCTGCTGTTGCTGCAGCATGTTCAGCCAGGAGTCAGAGCAGGGGCGCTCCTGGCTCTGCAGGGCAGCGTTTGGGGAGGGACACCTGAGCAAGGCTGGCATGTCTGGGAAGCTGTGGCAGCACAAGCCAGCCCCATGGCCAGCTGGGATGGGACCTTCCTGGCTGATGGAGCTCCAGCCAGGACACCTGGAGGTGAGAAGCATCCAGGCAGCTCATGAGGAGGTCTGGAAGGATGGAGAAGTTTCCATTTTTCCAGACATTCTCATTAAGCAGCATATTCTGCCACTCTGGAAAGCTCCAAGGCTGGGAGAGCATGGACCAAGGAGTTGGTTTTGAAAGGCAAGGAGTTTGCAGAGGGGTCTAAACAGCCTGTGGAGTGGCTTCCAATGATCCTGGCAATGAAGCTTGCCAGGAGGAGCATCAGCCCTGTGGAGAGAGGTGGGGGCTGCTCTGCACTCCCAAAGTCTCTGCACAGGGCTGGACCTGCCAGTGCAGAAAACCTCTGAGCAGCAGCTGCTGCTGCTGCTGAGCATCCACCCCATCAGTCTGCCCTGTCTGAGGGGTCTGAGGAGGCCTCATCTCCCCTTGCCCTGGGCTGGCTCCAGGCTCCATGCATGAAGATCCCAGCCCATCCCAGCAGATGTGGGGCACGGTGTTTGCTTGGGCTCTTCCCCTGCTCCCTTCCAAGTCTCCACACACCTGCTTCCCTGGGTGTACCCCTGCATGGTTTCTGCACAGGCCTATCTCCATGGCCACTTTCCAGGTGGTTTTTGTGCAGTGAAGCAGCCAGAGGAGGCAGAGCCAAGAATCTGCTCCAGGTTCCAGAACCTCTGGGATTCACTCCGAGGGCAGGGAGAGACCATCTGCACAGGCGGGTTGGTGGAGGAATTCCCAGGGTGTTTCCCATCCTTTTTTAAACATAAACTGATTCTCTGGGAAGACTGGGAAAGCACCAGGCCCCTTGACAGCCCAAGAAGCATGTGAGAGTTTACTTGTGGACCTGCACATGATTGCAATTAGCCCTAGGGCTCTAGCACACTAAAATTAAGCTAGGAAAATTGTTTCCATCCCCAGATATCAGCCTGCCTCCTCAGGGGACCCCCCTGCCACCAGAGGGAAGATCTTTGACCCTGCTGTGAGTCAGCTCCTGGATTGCCCAGGTTTAGCTGGTCATGGTTGGGGCAGCCATTCCCAGCCTGTCACTTGTCAAACCTCAGCCAGCCTGGGACACAGCACCACATCTATAAACACAACATCCCCAATATCCCTGTGGCCATTTACTCCAAAACCTACTATTCCTCATGTTCACAAATGGAGATGATGTATTTCCTGACTCATTGCAGCAGCAGCTGTAGTGAGAGCTCATGACAGTGCCACATTCCACTGCAGACAGGCCAGGAGAACCATCAGAGCCTTTGGAAAGTGAAATGCTCCCAGTGATGTGGGGTCTGGTAGTGCCCCTGCTTTGAGGAAGCAGGAACTCTGTGAAATAAGAGGTTCATGGGTGGATCAGTCACTGTGAGCATCCACCCTCCTCCCCTTGTGTGTGAAGGTCTGTGTCCATCCTCATTCCCCTCTCCTCCAGGTTAAGTGACCTCATGTCACAGACATCTTTTATGAAAAATCCTTTCCTTAGGCTGAGAGGCCTCAAGAACAAAATGTAAACAATGGTTATCTGCTGCTGTGGAATGCAACAGGTGGATCTGGGATTGGGCTCATGTGGTTGTTTCTAATTAATGGCCAATCACAGTCAGCTGGCTCGGACTCTCTGTCCAAGCCACAAGCCTTTGTTATCATTCTTTCTTTTTCTATTCTTAGCTAGCCTTCTGATGAAATCCTTTCTTCTATTCTTTTAGTAAAGTTTTAATATAATATACATAATAAAATAGTAAATCAAGCCTTCTGAAACATGGACTCAGATCCTCATCTCTTCCCTCATCCTCAGACCCCTGTGAACATGGTCACACCCTCATCTGATTCATTGTTCACCACCAGACCCCCAATCCTTCTCTCTGCAGGACCCAGGGTTTATCTCCCCAGCACACCTTGGCTGCAGAAACAGATCCCTCTGCAGCAGCAGGAGCCCCAGAGGCTGGGCTGGTCCCTGTTGCCCACCTGGATGAGGTTTCCACCCCAGGGGGCTGCAGAGAACCCACGGGATCCATCCCTGGGGCTCCCAGGGCCCTTGCCCAGCAGGGAAGGAGAAGCACAGCCCATGCTTGTGGAGCTGCAGGGCTCATTGCCAGCAGCCACACGTGCTGTGGGGTGCCAGCCATGTCAGAGGGTGCCAGCAGCCTGGCAGCGTGCCCCCCGTGGGAAGGGGCTCTGGGGCAGCAGAGGCAGCTCCTGGTGCTCGCTGCCCCTGCCCTTGCCCCGAGCACGGCCAGCAGGAGGGGAGAGATGCCCAGGCAGGGGCAGAGGGAGGTGAGAGGGGCAGGGTCTGTGAGGGGCACAGCAGAGGAGCTGAGGGGGCAGGCAGCTGTGGTTGCCACAGTGCCAGAGGCTCGGAGCAGCCCTGGTGAGCCCCGGGGGCCCCTGTGCTGCCCAGGGCCCAGCTGAGCACAGGAGCTGCAGGAGGGGGACAGGGCTGGGGGAGCCCCATCCATCCCACTCTTCCACCAGCCCTGCAGTTTCTATTCTAGGCTCCCCAGAGGTGAGGATTTGGCATTTCCCCATCCTTCTGCCTGTTGTCACCTGCTGCTCTGCTGCTGCCTCGTGTCCTGCAGGGCAGGGCCCAGGTGGGACAGCGTGGCCTGGCCAGAGCTTGCCCAGCATCAGGAGGAGCAGCAGCATCACAGCTGGTGTCTCAGGGCAGCTGGGTCCCAGCCCAGCAGCCCTTGCTGGTCAACACCCCAGGGAAGTTCAGTGGGAAGCCTGAAGGGTGATTTGCCCTCCCTGAGTCCTTTTCTGTCTTGATTTTCAGTAGAGCCAGAGGTTAAGTATAAACTCAATGCTTTGCCTCTGCCGAGTGAGGAGACAGGGCTTTCCTCCATGCTTCTCTCTCAACATCCCAGCATCTCTCTGATGTTTCCTGTCTCATGGGGTGCTCAGATTCCCATCTCCGGATACCCTCTGGAGAGGGGAATATCTGTGTGATTTTGGTGGAGATTAAAGTTTACTATCTCTGGTTTTGGTGGAGATAAGAGTGCAAAGCAAAGCACATGGCTGCAGGAACGGTTACACCGGGCCTAAGGGAGCACAGATTTGGTCTGGTTGGGGAGCAGTACAGTGAACACCCCATGTCCCGGGAGATGCTGTCCTCTCCCAGTGTGGTTGCACAGGACATGGACATAACTGCAGCCCACAGGACGTGGAATAACTGGGGCCAGTCTGGTGTTCCCCAGTGCCCTGGTGCTCCCCAGTTCCCTGGCACATTTCTGTGTGCTGCACAAGGCACAGGTTTACACCAGTGTTCAGCTTTAAGGGTTGCACCCTTATCTCTGTAGAACCCACAGTGTCCGTAACAAGAGCACCTCACAAATCACTGCCCTTCCCCAGCAGCTCCTCCCAGTCTTTTGGGTTGAAATTGAGATTTGCGGTCTCAGAGCTCCAGGATACAGGGAGATCTTGGTGGAGCCAGCTCAGCTGTGGGTTCTGACCATCAGCAGGCTTGGGTGGGTACAGAGAAGTGCAGCAAAGGGAAGAGGGAACTGAGCTGCAGCTGGGGAAGAGGGTGAGGGTTTTTGGTCACTCTCAGGGCACAAGGAGCTGGGTGATCCAGCCCCATGGCCTCTCTCCAGGCTCTGGCCACAAGCAGACTGAGGGAATACACTTGTTCCCTCTGGTTGCTGGAGAGATGGAGCAGATCCCGCTGAGCTGCTGCAGAGCCACCAGCCCCAGCCAGGTCACTGCTGAGGGACCTCAGTCACAACCTGAAGGACACACAGGGTGCCCTTCACCTGCCTGCTTCAGTACCTTGTGGTTTTCCTCAGTCTTCTCTTAGGAGAGAAATGAGTGGGAGTCCCCAACCTTGCCAAGAGCCCTTCCAATGTGATTAAGCTCAGTGCTCCCAAGATGTGTCCTGGCAACGTTTCTAGACCTGCTCCAGCAATTCTCAGGGACCAATCTGTCTCCATTGTGTCCCTCACTGCTGCCCTTACTCTTACAGTGACAGAAGAACAGGTCAGTGGCTGCTTTTCCTGGAGGGTGAATCTGCCACTGCCTTCCCCCAAAGACCTCACTCCAGCGGAGCCCACAGGAACACTGCAGAAAACAATCAGAGCATCTCCTGTAGTGAGAGCCCATGGCAGTACCACATTCCACTGCAGACAGGCTAGGAGAACCTTCAGAGTCTCTGGAAAGTGAAATGATCCCAGTGACGTGGGGTCTGGTAGTGCCCCTGCTTTGAGGAAGCAGGAACTGTTAAATAAGAAGTGCATGGGTGGACCAGTCACTGTGAGCATCCGCCCTCCTCCCCTGGTGGCTGGGATAGTGCTCTGCACACCCCTGGGAAAGGTTTGGGGTCAGGGAAGTGCCAGAGAACAACAGGAGCATTGAGACTGGACAAGGCCTCTGAGATCCCTGAGTCCATCAAACATTGGACAAGGCCTCTGAGATCCCTGAGTCCATCATTAACCAGCACTGCCAGCTCCACCATTGCATCAAGCCCTGAGCAGGAACATGGTTTGGTGTCAGGCAGGGCACAGCCAGAGGGACAGGACAGCCCAGATGCCACCCTGGGCACAGCCTGGCTGAGAGCAAGGCAGCTCATCCTGCAGCATGAGGACACCAACCATGGGTCTCACAGCACAGCCTGGAGCTTGCCATGCAACATTTCCAACTGGAAATGCCCTGATCCTCAGTCCTCAAGCTTCCATGAAACATTTCCAGATGAAATGCCCCAATCCTCACTCCTCAAGCTTCCATGCAACATTTCCAGCTGGAAATGCCCTGATCCCTCACTCCTCAAGCTTCCCAATGCAACATTTCCAGCTGGAAATGCCCTGATCCTCACTCCTCAAGCTTCCATGCAATTTCCAGGTGAAATGCCCTGATCCCTCACTCCTCAAGCTTCTCAAGGTGAAATGCCCTGATCCTTCACTCCTTAAGCTTCCCAATGCAACATTTCCAGCTGGAAATGCCCTGATCCTCACTCCTCAAGCTTCCATGCAACATTTCCAGATGAAATGCCCTGATCCCTCACTCCTCAAGCTTCTCAAGGTGAAATGCCCTGATCCCTCGCTCCTCAAGCTTCCATGCAATATTTCCAGCTGGAAATGCCCTGATCCCTCGCTCCTCTGCTGGCTCTGGGTCCCTGGTGAGCCTGTCCCTGCTGGTGCTGCCTGTGGCCCTGTGCTGGGGCAGCAGGGCAGAGCTCACCCTCCCCTCCCCGCGGATCTGTGGGCTCTGAAGGGAGGCACTGCTCCAGGAAAGCTGCATTTGCCCTCACCCAGCCCTGACACAAACAGAATTGATCAAAAGCACCTTGAAAAGCTCCCGTCCCCAGAGCAGAAGGCTCCTCTTGTTGAAATTGGGTGGGAGAGCTGCGGTTTTTCCTCAGTTCCTTTGATTTGTTGCCTAATGCAGGGGATGGATAAATCTCTAAGCCCTGAGATTTAGGGCAGGATTCATACTTTACATCTTCAGAAGACGTAGTAAACAGCCTTACACTCTCTAATCCTGGGAGCAGGTTTGTACCTGCTCTCTCTGCATAAACTGGAGCAGCTACAACAATTTCACATTGTGGCTGAGTTCAAAACATCCCCTTGGGGATGAAATGTTTATTGCAGAAGATTTTTAAGATGGTTCCTCAGGGAGAAAGGGACTCCCACCTCAACATGCTGCACAGACCCTGAGGGCTGCCACATGGACACAGGAACAGAGTGGCTCCATGAGCAGTGGGACACCTTAGGAAGGTGTGAGTGTAGCAGAGACAGCTCAGCTGAGTGTGGATTCCAAAGTTTCCAGAGGAGATTTGTCTCTCAGACCTTCCCCACTGGGCAGCAGGGGTGGGTGCTGCCTGCAGTCACCTTCATGGAGCAGGGTTAGCCTGCAGTCACCTTTATTGAGCAGGGTTAGCCTGCAGTGACATTTATTGAGCAAGGTTAGCCTGAAGTCACCTTTACTGAGCAGGGTTAGCCTGCAGTCACCTTCATGGAGCAGGGTTAGCTGCAAAGGCCTTTATTGAGCAAGGTTAGTCTGCAATGGCCTTTATTGAGCAGGGTTAGCCTGCAGTCACCTTTATCAGGCAGGGTTAGCAGATCCCTGATGGCAGCAGAGCTCCAGGGTCCAGCTGCCTCCCTGGGCCCTGGGGACAGGCTGGGATCCCTCAGGTCACACTGCCCAAGGATCCCCCCTTTCCCAGGTCACTCCAGAGCCCTGCAGAGCCCTCCTGGGCTGTGAGGGTGGTGAGGGCAGCTGAGCTGGACAGAGCACAGGCCCCTTTCCCAGGTACCTGGATCTTGGAGTTGCTACAACCAGGCCTGACACAGCAGCAAAGCAGAAGGGGCCAGTTTGGGGTCTGGAGTCCACATCTGGGGGACACCACTTGAGGGGGGTTTGGTGAGTTTTATGCAAAATGTGAACCTCTGCAGATTCTCCCAGGGCGCACTGTGTGCACACCGTGCCCTGGGGGGCCTTGCTCAGTCAGTGGGGTGGGACACAGTTCCTCAGTGTGGGGGGGACACAGCTCCCCATTGGGGAGACACAGCTCCCCATTGGGGTGGGACACAGCTCCTCAGTGTAGGGTGGGACACAGTTCCTCATTGGGGGGAACACAGCTCCCCATTGGTTGGGATAAAACTCCTCATTGGTGGGACACAGCTCCCCAGTGGGGTGGGACACAGCTCCTCAGTGTGGGGGGGACACAGCTCCCCATTGGGGTGGGACACAGCTCCTCAGTGTAGGGTGGGACACAGCTCCTAATTGGGGGGAACACAGCTCCCCATTGGTTGGGACAAAGCTCCTCATTGGGGGGACACAGTTCCTCAGTGTGGGTGGGACACAGGTCCCCATTATGGGGGACACAGCTCCCAGTGAGGGTGGGACACAGCTCCTCATTGGGGTGGGACACAGCTCCCCATTAGGGGGACACAGCTCCTCATTGGGGTGGGACACAGCTCCCCATTGGGGTGGGACACAGCTCCCCATTGGGGTGGGACACAGCTCCTCACTGGGGTGGGACACAGCTCCCCATTGCAGGGGGCGCAGCTCCCCATTAGAGGGACACAGCTCCCAGTGAGGGGGGGACACAGCTCCTCATTGGGGTGGGACACAGCTCCTCATTGGGGTGGGACACAGCTCCCCAGTCACCAAGGGCAGGTCTGTCAGGGTGGGTTTAACACCTGACCCCACACCCTGAAGCTTTGCATCCCCCCGGGATGGCTGCAGCTCCCTGCTCATGGCCAGGGGCTGGGGAGAGGCAGGGACAGGGATTGCTCTGCAGAGAGGAATGAGTTACTTACAGGATCTTCAGGCTGTAGAGGCCAGAGAAAGCTTCCCCTGGGATCCTGGAGATCTGGTTTCCAGAGAGGCGCCTGCAGTGGAAAGAAGAGGCAGTCATGTGATGACAGTCCCGGTCTGCAGAGGCTTCACAACCCCTCCATCCTGCGCTGTCCCCTCCAGAGGAGGCATCATCCCCTGAAAATCCCAGCATCATCCCTGAGGAACAGCAAAACAAACATCCCTGCCAGACCTGAATCCAGCATTTTCAGCATCCAGAGACAGCTCATGGCTCAAAGCCATTTCCTGGATAGACACAGGTCCCCAGCACAGAAATACAGCACAGGCAGTGAGCAGCCCACAGACCCTGCTCCATGCCAGGCCCTTGGCAGAGAGACTGGAGCAGGGCAGAGCTGTTTCTGCTCATGGCAGGACTGTCCCTAAATCCTGGCTGGTGAATGAGGGCCAAGGGATGGGAGAGGAAGATGAAGCAAAGAGCAGCATCACAATGGAAAATGGGACATATCTGGGACACAGAGCAAACAGCAGGGGAGAACGTTCAGAATTTACTGAAAGAATTTATTGAAGGAAACCTGTGGGATTTCCCATTGTACAGCATCATCTGATCTTAGAACTCAAAATTTAACAAGGCCCAGAGCAGGCTGGGAAATTAAAAGGTATTTGCATTTTTCACTGCCATTAGAAACTGCATCACTGTTACCATTAGGACTATGGTGGGGGCATGTGGTTGAGCCAGGAGTGAAGTCCAGGACTTCTGAATCTAGGCTTGACCTAGAGAAGAGGTGACTTTTTTCTTTTTCCTCTTGTTTTGAGGACAAACATGGATGAACTCCCAGCCCCCATCAGCCAGAAATCATAAAGAAAGGTTCAACAACCTGATTAAGACCCTAAATTGCCACTGAAATTGGGCAAGAAACTTGTCTACTTGACTTGGAGTGGAATGTTGCATCTCCTAAACACAGACAGCGAACATCATTTGTGACCAGGCTCATCTTGACTCTCACAGAAAGTCCAAACCAGGCCCAAGAGGTTGGGCACAGACCTGGCAAAGGTATTCATTAAACTTTGTTTGTTTTTAGGCATTTTGTATGGGCAGGAGACAGGTGTGGAGGCTGAGCAGTGCAATCCTGGCTGGAAGCAGAGTGCAGGGGAGCTCTCGGGGTCTCAGGGTGCTCAGAGTTACCCTGAGATGTGTCAGAAAGTCTCTTTTCCCAGCCCAGCAGTTGAAGAAGGAGTCAGGGCTCTTTATTTCTCAGTCTCAAGGTTGTTTATTGTTTCTTATCTATAAAATTCTTTCTCCTGGCCTGCTGAGGTCCGTTCAGCAGGACAGACAGAGGCACTCTGCCTGCCCCGGGGCAGTGTTATGTCTTTATACTAAAAACTACATGTACAATATTTACCATTACTTTCCAATACCCATCACCAATGTTAGACAGTGATCTGCTACTCTAAACCAATCTAAAAGTCCATCACAGCAGAAGATGGAGGCCAAGAAGAAGAAGGAGAAAGGCTGGACATGCCCAGATCCCTCCATCTTGCCCCTTAAACCCCCATTCTAAAAACTTCAAAAATCTATTTTTCACCTTGTGATAAATTCACTATCATTCTACTTAAACTGTCGTGACTTGTAATTCTTCATATAAGGCTGGTAATTGTTTTTTCCAAGGGCTAAATCAAAGGCACAGGGGTCCTGGGCTCTGTGCCAGGATCTCTGAGCCCCCTGGACAGGGGCTGGAGCCCTCCAGGGCAGCCAGAGGGATTCCCTGGGTTCTGACAGGGAACCAGGGCTCTGCAGAGGTCACCGAGGGGACCAAGGTGCTCTGGGCAGCCAGGCTCACCTGTGGCAGAGCCCGTGTGTGGGTGCCTGAGCTCTCCCTCCCCTCGGGAATCTGGAGAAAATCTCACCCATAATTGGGCCTCTGACAGCATAAACAGCACAGGGTCGTCTCTTTAATGTGTGTGAGCAGGTTGGAACCTGCCTCCTGCAGCACATGATCTGCCTGGCAGGCTGGGCTATTTGTCACTTGGGGGCTGTGATTTGGGGTAATTGCTGCTTTTGATTGCTGATTTCCACATGGGAGGGAGGGAGGGAGGGTTGTCCGGGAGGCTGCAGTGCCTGCCTGGAGGGGAGGTGTTCCTGCACGGCATCCTCAGCCTGCTCCTGCATCCTCCTCTGTCTGTCCTCACCTCGCCGCAGCTCCGGGCTGCTCACACCCACTCCGGGCTCAAAGCGCCTCTCTGCTCGCTTCCCTGGGTGTGTTTGAGTGTTTGCCAGGTCCCTGAATGGATCTGGGACCTCCAGGATTAGCAGCCTCCTCCTGCATCCTCCTCTCCTCCCTGGCTGGCTGTCCTCACCTCGCCGCAGCTCCCGGCTGCTCACACCTACTCCGGGCTCAAAGTGCCTCTTCTGGCAGCTCCGTGCCTCTCTGCTCGCTTCCCTGGGTGTGTTTGAGTGTTTGCCAGGTCCCTGAATGGATCCGGGACCTCCAGGATTAGCAGGAGAGGAGTGTGAAGCTTAAAGGGAGCCCCAGCTGGGGCTGCTGGCCTCAGAGGGTGCTGGGGAGCCCCAGATGCTGCTGGTGTCACCTCAGCGCTGTGGGTAACACAGAACTTAAGGGGGAAATAACTCTGTGTTATTTTGAAGCAGATGTCCTGCTTTCACTGGGTGAAATAAGAGGTTTCACAGGCGAATTTAAAGGCCCAGAGCATCCCCAGCCTCACTGCTGCTGCAGATGTTTCTGTCCTTGGCCATGTTGCACCAGACTGTGCCTTGTCCCTGGCTCATCTCTGGTCTCTGGCTCTTCTCTCCATGCCTTTTCCTCCTCCCTGCCACTGAGGCAGCCCAGCTCCTCTCCCCAGGGTCAGGGGTCCATGCCAAGCCAGGAGCAGGCACAAAGGGAGGCACCAAACACAACCACCTCTCTGAACTCCCCTCCCAAAGCCATTGACAGTGTCATCGGTGTCCAGGATGGGCTCTGCCCACTTCTGTGCAAGGACTGGGGGGTGGGACGTGTCTGTGTTTGTGCACACAGGCTGAGTTTTCCCTTTCCTAGAGGGCTGCGTGGCTGGGTGTGCACACAGGGTCTGGAGGTGTAGGGTTTGGGGGTTTGCTGGATCTCCAGGACAGGTGCTGCATGGTGCTGGGGGTGCTCCAGGTGTTCCAGGCAGAGGAGCACGGCTGTGCCACCTGTCTGAGAGCAGATCAGGAGTGGGTGAGCCTCTTGGGGTGTCCAGTCAAGGGCGAGCACTGGAAACGTGTCATAGAACCACAGAACAGTTTAAGTTGGAAGGGACCTTAAAGCTCATCTCATTCCACCCCTGCCATGGCAGGGACACCTTCCACTGTCCCAGGGTTGCTCCAAGCCCTGTCCAGCCTGGCCTTGGACACCTCCAGGGATGGGGCAGCCACAGCTGCTCTGGGCACCCTGTGCCAGGGCCTCAGCACCCTCCCAGGGAACAATTCCTTCCCAATATCCCATCTAACCCTCCCCTCTGGCAGCGGGAAGCCATTCCCCCTTGTCCTGTCCCTCCAGACCCTTGTCCAAAGTCCCACCCCTTGGGACTTGGAGCCCCTTTAGGCACTGGAAGGGGCTCTGAGCTCTCCTTGGAGCCTTCTCCTCTCCAGGTGATCACACTCAGCTCTCCCAGCCTGGCTCCAGAGCAGAGGGGCTCCAGTTCTTGGAGCCTCTTCCTGACCATCCTTTGCTTCCATGGCATTAACTGCTGTGCCATGGAGTTCATGTCAGAGACCCAAGAAATAAAAATCTTCCTGTGTGTGACCCTTCCTCTGTCCATGGTCACTTGGCACTCTTCCAAGTGCTTGCTTCCCTCTGTCCCTCTCACTCAAACTCTCCAGAAATTCCCCTGCTTGGCAGACATGGCCCCCATTGAATGTATCTGCAGAATTCAGATCCCACAGGAAACACAGTGAAATGGTTCTTTCCTTTCCATTTAAAATGGAACAATAACATTTGAAGTGATGCTGCCAGTGTGACATCCCCTGAGACAGCTCCTAATTCACTCCTTCTGTGGAGGAGGCTTGGGTGAATAACCCCACCAAGGAGGACAGAAAGGCACTGCCTTTGCCCTAAGCACAGGGAAGAGGAGCTATTCTTGCAGGGCTCAAATTCTGGTCCCCAGCACATGGGCTCAGCTCTAGGCCTGCTCAGAGCTCTCTTTAGGACAGACTTGATTCAGTGCTATCTCCTGCTCTCCTGAAATTTACACTGTGACATGGGGTTGGGAGAAAGAGAAAGCTCTGGATTTCAAGTGGCTGACAGAAGAGAAAAGGGGCAGGTAGAAGGGGAGGGTGACAGCTGGATGTGGCTGGCGTGCTTCAGAAAGCTCGTGGAGGATTTTAGATCCTGCCCCCCCGCCTCCCTTCCACCACTCCCGTGATTTCTGGGAACATTCCTCCAGGCTTTGATCTGCATTCCCAATACACTCCAAGTTGGAACAAACTCATGGTTTACCACTGTATGGTTGCTGCTGTTCAGTTACCACAGGCTCAACCCTCCTGTATCTTGGGCTTCTTGGTCATGCTACAACTTCCATGGCACGCCCGAAGGCTGTGCTGGGCAAGATGGCTCATGTCAGGTGCTCAGGCAGCTCAGGGATGCTCTTATCACTCACATTAGGAGGCAGGAACGTTGCCCATTGGCAGGACAGGACAAACATGTGTGTCCATATCCCAGTGAAATTCTCCCCTTGCCAAGGTTTTACTGAACGTGTCGGCCGCCCCTTTGATCTCCTGCTCAGGGTGGTTTCTCAAGCACTCACCCTCTCGAGGCAGTGTGCCCAGACACTCCATGCTCCTGCCTAAACTGTGTCATCATGCCAAGCCTGGGCCTTCCCCTGGGCACACAGGGGACCACAGGCCCCGTGCCATGCCTGAGTTTGTTCTTGTGCTGGTGCAAAGCAGGAATGAAGCCAATTAAGTCAACAAGTGAAAACATGGTGCATTTGAGGAAAGGGCCAGGCCTGGACTCTTCCTTCTCACACAGGAATCTGCAGCTGGTCCTAGTCTGGTATCTCCTGAAGATGCCTCTAATGTGGTCTGGGCTGTCTCACTCCATCCCTGAGGAGAAGACTGTGCCTGTTTGCAGCCCTGCTCACTGTACCCCCTCAGTGCCTGTTCCAACTCGATAGATTGATCGCATTTGTTCTTTTGTTTATGGTCCTCAAGCCAGTTTTCAACCCACATGAATGCTCATATGCAAGCCGGTTTGCATTCATTTGCCAAGTAATATTAGTAAGACACAGCTCCTTAATGAACAGGACACTGAACATTTTCACTCCATCTCTTTATATCATAAACGGCAAAGGTTTTCTGTTTGTTCCCTCCAAATCTTCAGAGTAGTTTTCACTTTTGACTCTACTTTTGGTGCCCCACTTGGGGTACTCCAGAACATGGTTAGTCGTATGGAAAGCAGTTTTCAGGGAAACTAGGGCCAGCTATCCCAAATAGCAAGGATTTTGCAGATGCTGAACACCCTCCCTGGTCTAAATGGAGTAGAAATAAAATGGAAATCTCTAAATTTTCAAAACATTTTGAATTTGTTTTGGGCAGCTGCAATATCTTATCCTCATTGGTCAGTGTTCATGATAGACAACCCCTTGGAAGCCCTTCTCTCCTGTCCTCACCTGCACCTTACCCAGAGCTAAGGACAGTCCTCACACCATGCACAGGGATGAGCTTTGGAAGGCTTCATCAGAGGAATTATCCTTTAACTCTCTCTGTGCTTTTGCTCACCCACTGAACTGATGAGCAGCCCCATCCTCTGCCAAGGACTGGTGCCAGTCAGGGGGACAGAAAATCCTGGATCAACCAGAGCTGGTCTCCTTTTTGCCAGTGAGTTGTGCCCTGGTGCCTTCTCTGCATGGGAGCCGTGCAGAATCCTGGGGGAACCACAGAGGTCAAGAATTCAGAGCTGCAGCTCTTTAGCTATGGCCACCTGGAAATGGAGGGCTGTGCCAGGCAAGGTGACTTCCAAGGGAGCAGTGATTCTGCCTCCAAACCTCAGCATGACAAAACAAATTCATGGCCCTACAAGTGTTTGTGTCTCCGTGAGACCCGTCCAGCCTGATGTGTCATGGAAACCCACCAAAGCTGCCATCTCAGGAATCCCCTGCTTCAGACACTGCACTGCTCCAGAAGCAGCTTCTCAGCCCAGTGCCAGCACATGTGAGCAATGCCCAGGAATGCCAGCCCTGCTGCCACGGCGGAGCTGTCACTCCCACAGGAGCCGTGCCCCACTGCCAGCACCACCGCAGCGCTGCCTCCTCCGGGAGCGACATTGCCTTGGAGGGAGAGCCTGTGCTGAGCACCCCTCAGAGGGGATGTTCCAGATGCCTGGAGGCTGATGAGGGGGTGGGGGTACTCTAACAGCAGGCAAGGGCAGCCAAGGGCAGCGCTGGTGCCCCATAAGCTGTGATGGCTCCATTGGTCCCACGTGGGAAGGGGAGTGAGAGGGGGGTTCCCTCACAGGTACAAGGCAGGAGAAGAGGGCTGCTGCATTCACATTACAGCATGCATGCCTGCATGTCCTAGGGTTACGTTATGATGCTTGTATCCCCAGTTGTGTGTTCTGTTTATGCTGGATATCATGTTCTGTGCCTTCAAGACTGGCTCTGAAGAGCGAATATTTTGTTTTGGTTTTGCTATCAGCCCCATGGCTGGCGGGACACAGAGACAGGGCAGTACATGGCGCTGCTTTTGCTTTTTGCTTTGCTTTTCTCTTTGCTCTTGCTCCTGCTTTGCTCTTGCTTTTTTGCTTCTGCTCATTAGTTAGTTTAGCTAAGCAATCCAAATTTTCCCTGGACTATTTCTCCTTTCCCTTTTTTGGACCTACTCAAACCTGCTCTGGGCTGGGACCTGGGAAACACCGAGAGTTTGCACCTTGTGGCTGCAGCAGCTGCGCCAGCACTGGAGGGACTGATAACAGAGCAACCATCCCCAAGAGAGACTTTCTGAATTGGTCATCTTTGTCAGAGTGGTGACAGAGTGGTGTCATCTGGTATTGTTCATTTTGTGTGCTGGGGGTGCTGTGCCTGTTAAACGAACAGGTTCTTTCCACTTCTCTCCAAGGAATCCTTCCCGACCCGGTTGGGCAGAGGGGCTGTGTGGGTTTGCTTTCTGGAGGGGCCCCTTTTGGAGGTTTTCTCCCAAATTTGCCCTAAACCAAGACACTGCATTTTATTTCATGTTACTTTTGTGCCATTTCTTGGTGCCTGGGCTGGCAGAGCAGGCGGCAGCGGGTGCTGAGCACAGTGCTGAGCCTGCGCTCCCTGTGCTGGTGAGTCCCTCTGCCCCCGGGGCCTGAGAACAGGCAGGTGAAAGAGCCAGTGGCTGGGAAGGGGTCTGATCTTGCCGCTGTGCCCCGAAGCAAGAGGTGAATGGCAATGAACACCTGCCTTTGGCTGCAGTTTCCCTTCTTGGCACCGAGCGCTCGCGCTTGGATTCAAAGCGCGGTAACAAAGCCCTCGCCGGCGAACACATTTCAACATGTTATTATTCCCAGGCCGGCTTTCAAGATCTCTTTCTATTCCTTCTGTACTGATTGCTCTTGTTTCTCTTGGCTCCCAGCTCTGGCTTTTCAGGCTTCATTAACTGGAATTTATTAGCAACTTTAAACAATCTTCCTGCTGCCAAAAAGAGAGAAAGAAAAGAAGAAGGGGGGGAAAAAAAAGGAAAGAAACAAAGAGGAGACATACTAAACTCTGGGCTGTTCCCTGCCTGTGTGAGGCCCAGCTCTGAACACCTCTCTCTGTGCAGGTTTTCTTTGGAGGGAATGTCTGGTGAGTGCCTGGGCTGGGACTGTGCCTGCTCATGCAGCCTCTCCTGTCTCTGGAGGGGAGGCTGGGGGCCAGAGGGGTGCACGGCCACTGAGGCACCTCTGCCACTCCTCTTCAAAGGCAGCTGAGTCTGGAGGATCTGCTCTCTGGGCATCTCCTGAGTATGAGAACTAATTGCACTCACAACACCTTCCTGAGCGGCTCTCAGTGAATACAAATGGCCCTCAGGGCACACCTGAGGGCCTGCTCTCATTGCTGGACAATGAAGCTCTGGCAGTGAAAATAACTTTACCCAGAGCACACAGGGAGTGAGCTGGAGCAGTCCCTGTGCCCTCATCTGTGCCCTAACCACAGCATGCCCCGATGCCATGGGGGGGATATCTAGAGCAGAGAGGAGGTAGTGCAGAAATGCCCTGTGGGACACAGCCGGGCTGGGTGTCACACTGACACTCTTGGGTGATGGCTCTGCTGTCCTCAGGACCCTCATGTGCCATTCTGCTCTGGGTTTTCCTCAGGACCCTCATGTGCCACCCTGCTCTGGTTTTTTCCTCAGGACCCTCATGTGCCATTCTGCTCTGGTTTTTTCCTCAGGACCCTCATGTGCCATTCTGCTCTGTTTTTTTCCTCAGGACCCTCATGTGCCACCCTGCTCTGGTTTTTTCCTCAGGACCCTCATGTACCATTCTGCTCTGTTTTTTTCCTCACAGGCCACCACCCAGCGTGCAGAGGAATAATGTGCTCAGGTGGGCCCACAGCCTGGATTTGCAGGGCTCCACAGCAGTGAAACCTGGCACGTTTTGTCCTTGTTGTCCATGGGACACATGGGCTTCATCCACCCATTTTTGCAGCTGTCTCTTTCCCTTTCCCATTATTCCTTTTCCTTGGATGAATCCCAGCTCCATGCACAAGCTCAGCCACGAGTCCAGCTGATCTCTGACTTCTGGGAAACTTCACTTGCATAAGGAGCCTGGGGTGGTGCTAAAATAGAGGAACAGAAGGAGGAGAAGTGATGAAAGGTGTGAAACACCAGCTCTGCTCCATGGGAACCTGGGCTACTGGGGCTAAATCTGATGAGAGAAAAGATGGAATCAGAGAATCATGGGCGAGAGCAGGAGGGGAGAACCGTGAGGAGGAGCCAGAGGATCCTGGACTTTCTCTGACTGCTGAAGAAGATAAGGGTTATGGATCAAAGACAAGGGATGTCAACAGTTCCTGGGGTGTTTCTGAACATTAGATAATTTCACAGAATCTCGAAAAGGAGATTTGAAAATATGGTTTGAAATTGGCAAAGTTTTTGCTGAGGAACCTCTGTTTTTTTCATAAGGTTCAAGCACCTGAGGTATCTTTGGCAAAAAAGCAAATATAATTTGAAATACCATTACCTTTTAGGGCTTTACCCAAAGTAAAAGACTAAATGTTAAGAAGTAACCTGAAGATGAAACAATTTTTTCTCTCTCCGGTTAAAAGAAATTTTTGGGGTTAACCAAAGCCCCAGAACATCAGTTTTGGTTCACCTTGAACTGAATTTTGTAAATTTTGTCTTTGGTTGCTCCAGCCTGTCACTCACCTGGTTTATCCAGCAGGTAATAGGGAACATAAGGCTGTAGGTGTTGAACTATCAGAGAGCATCCAAAGGAGGGCAGTGAAGATGATGAAGGGCCTGGAGGGGAAGTTCTGTGAGGAGCATCTGGGGGCACTTGTTCTGTTCAGCCCCCAGAGAGGAGGACAAGTGGCAGGCACTGCTCTCTGTGAGCAGCGACAGGACACAAGGGATTGGCCTGACATTGTGTCAGGGCAGGGAAGTGGTCATGGCCCCAGGCCTGACAGAGTTCAAAAGGCATTTGGACCAAGGTGACTCTTGGGGATGGTGCTGGATAGGGCTGGGCGTTGGACTTGATGATCTCTGTAGGTCCCTTCCACCTCAGACCATTCTGTGCCTTTGTGACTCTGTGCAAAACACAGACTGGGGCCATAAAGCCACCCAAAATCCCTGGGGAGGAGAAACCTGCTGAAGGCTTTCCATCTAACTGAGCACAGGTGTTAGCGTTCAGAACCACATAATCACAAAAATGATTATTAAGAGCTCTGGGAATTGGGGTATTTCAACCCAAATCTGATTCCGACCACACATTCAAGATGATTGTGTTTTTATATTCTATCGTTATATAACTTTCATGTTAATTATTAAACTTATATTGTTCTATTGTATACATAGATTTCAGCCAAACATAGCCCCCCCCTTAAATTTCCAACATAGATTCTCATGATTCTTCTTATGGTTATATAATAATTATATTTAATTACTAAACAATCATCACATCTAACAATTATATCAATTATCATACTGCTCACGCAGGTGCAGTGATCTGAGAAAACACAAAGCCTAACATTTTCAGAGTCTATCTTTAACATTTTCCAGGGCTCCAATATCACAGGCACTCGCAGCCAGGATGAGCTGCAGCAGAGCCCTCCTCATTGTCAGCCCTTCCCTGCTGGAGGGGGACAGGCAGAGGGGACCCTGGCATGGTGGGTTTGGGGTACCTGGGCCATCCCTCACTGCTCAACAGTGGTTTCTGCTCTTCACTCCCTTGGCATGTCCCAGCTCTGCCGTGGGGATGCAGACAAAGGGCTTGGGCTGGTGTGCTACGTGTCACCCTGGCAGACACTGGGAATGTGTCCCAGGCAGATGAAATCAGCAGAGATCTGAGCTGTGAAACCTGAACAAACTTCCCTTGAGGATGTCTAAACAAGCAGGATTTGTTTGCTTGATTCTTATGCGTGTCCTGGCACAGAGGGTGATCCCAGCCTGAATGTCATGGTCCTGATGTAATGTTGTGGGATGAAAATTTGGTGAAGATACAAATGAAAAGAGCAGGGGAAATGCCAGGCAAGTTGCATTATTGGTCAATGACAGCCCTATGAATGCTGTACAAACTGTCCCTGTCTAGCTGTTGTTGTTGAATCACTTTTAATTTGCCATAATATATAAAATCCTTCCTAGGCTGATTTCATTTAAATGACTTGATTTCCATAAATAGGATTACTATCTTACTGCTATCAAATTCAAGCAGGCACTTGGCTCTGCACAGGTATATGATGCTGCAGTTTGCATTTCTTCCCCTAACGTGATGTCAATCCTTTCTAAAGGGGGACCTGAGACACACTGGACCTCCAGTAAAATATTATCTAACAACTTCCAACTATTTTTTCAGATTTTCCTCTTTAAATTTTTCCCCTTTGCCTGTTTCATTCATAATTATTTTTGGCTGTGGGAAGCTGGCTCTTTTGGAACCTATGAATATTTATTCCTTGCTGGTTGAGGCTGCTCTGTTTGTACATGACGTAACCAGGGCACGGTTGCTTGCAGCAAGACAACTGCTAATTGTACACAGAGGAGCCTGGGTGCGTGAAAAGCCTCAGCACCCCCAGTGAAGGTGCTGGGTGCCCACATTTCAACGTGGATGTTGATAAAATGAAAGGAGAAAGGCTGCAAGGTGGGTGCAAAGTGCTGAAGAGCCCACTTCTGTGGGCAGCTCTGGCTCCAAAGCCAGAACAGGATCAAAAATGTTTCCTTGTCAGCCTGTAAATGCCTCCTGGGGAGGGGGGCTGGGGTGGCTGGGTCCTTACAACTCCAGAGAATTTGAAATACAGACAGATGGTGATCAGTTACAAGAGACCATTTGAAGTAAAAACCTCTAATATAAAATCACAGAATCCTGCAATGATTTGGATTTGGAGGGACCTTAAAGATCATCTCATTCCACCTCTGCCATGGGCAGGGACACCTTCCACTAGCCAAGGCTGCTCCAAGCCCCATCCAACTTGGCCCTGGACATATCCAAGGATTCAGGGGCACCCTGTGCCAGGATCTCACAGGTGTTGGGGTGTTATCTGTAATTCTGACATTTTGGAAAATACCATTTATGAAATGCCAGTGTTGTGCCTTGTGGTGGCAGCAAGATCTGATTCAGAGAAGTGAAAGTGGTTCATTAAGGCAGATTGAGTTGCAGTAACTGTTATATACACAGTAAGTTCACAACACACATCAAATGAAGCATTAATATTAGGATTTCATGAATGCAATAACAGTGTTTTGAAGAAATTGTGTTTTCCAACAGAAGCTGTTGTGTTGAAAGTACCAACAGCATGAGAATAACACCTGGAGGTATTTCTCATGGTCAAGTGGAGTAAGACCATACAGGTGCAATTTACTCATGCAGAAATGGTCAACCTCAACATTCTGCCCCCTGGGCTCCCATTTTTGGGGCTCACAAAGGATTCCAGTGGTTTCTTGTGCTGCTGGTTAATTTTCACATTTTCAGAAGTGGGGCCACTCCTTCACTGACACACAGCCACATGCTGATCCCCAGGACTGAGGCTGCTGCTGTGTCTGAGTGTGTCTGCTCAGACCTCAGTGCCCACTGGTGGGGAAAGCTTTTTGGATTTCAGTTTTGCAGGGTGGGTTCCACCCGACCTGTGAAGCACCCAGGGGCTCGTGTGTCTCTGGGCTGCAGGAGGCTGTGAGGGGTGAGTGAAACTCTCTGTTTGCTGGCTCTGCCCCGGGGTACAGTGTTGATTTTTGAATGAGAGATTAGGTCCTCTTTCATTTTGGCTTTTGGCACCACCTCAGCCTGAAGGTGACGACCTCATTGGAGCCCCTAAGCTGGAGCAGCAAACAAACCCTGTCCCAGCACAGCTGCTCCCAGCCCAGCCTGCAGCTGCAGGAGCAGCAGTGGGAGCTGTGGAGGAGCCTGTGCAGTGTCCCCCCAGCCCCAGCACCCCTGCCCGTGCAGCATCCCCGTACTCACAGCTCCTCCAGGAAGCGCAGGTGCCGGAGCGCGCGGGGCTGCAGCTGGCTGATGTTGTTCATGCTCAGGTCTCTGGCAGGAAGCAAAGACAGAGGTTTCTGATCAGTGGTTTGCACAGAATGAACCTCAGTGCCAGGCTCTGGGTCCCCTCTCTGCTCAGTGGGAAGCTGAGAAGCCTCTGCAAACAGCATTTCAGCATTAGCCTCTGATCACAGCCCGGGCTCTGCCTGCAGAGGGATGGATGGAGAGGAGCAGCCAGAGAGAGCTGGCTCCTTCAGGGTGGTCTGCCTGAGCTCCTCCAAGTTATGAAGCAAGTTAGGACATTTCCCAACAGCATCAGCAGTCCTGCTGTCTCACAAGTCCTGGAGAGTGCACAGGAAGCCCCGTGACACTGGAAAGGACAGCGTGTCCTTGGGCCAGGAGCATCTCTCTGTTACCACAGCCATGCCAGCCCCCACAGGGAGATGTTCCAGTGTGTGGACAAACATCTGCTTTTGAGGAGCCAGCAGCCCATGAGAGAAGGGGTCCATCCCACTGGACTGCCTTTCTCTACACTGTACAAACCAGAGAAGCACACCAGCACTGAGGGGCAGAGCTTGGCTCTGTGGGCGACAAACTGAGGTTGGGAGGTGGAAGGAACCTGGCTGACTGTGCTTGTCTCACTCTGCCATCTCCAGCTAAGGGCTCATCTCCTCTGCCTGGCTTCCAGAGAGCCTCTGGAGGAGGCTGTGCTGGTACCCAGAGGATCCAGGGTGCTGCTGAATCCCTCTGCACGTTACAGTCACTGTGAGCTGCCTGAGCAGGGCTCTCCCCATCTCAGGGTGTGAGAGGGCTGAGTCTGTCCCAGGTGATTCAATGCACAGGCTGGTATTTG
The DNA here is from genome assembly GCA_039654755.1 of Calcarius lapponicus. Classification (NCBI taxonomy): domain Eukaryota; kingdom Metazoa; phylum Chordata; class Aves; order Passeriformes; family Fringillidae; genus Calcarius; species Calcarius lapponicus. Next base: position 17,521,899 of record JBBFKN010000012.1, on the reverse strand, counting down.
GGGAAAACAAGGGTATTTCAGGCTGTTCTTGGGATCAATGCACAAGCTGGTATCTGGGGAAAACAAGGATATTTCCAGGCTGTTCTTGGGGTCTGATAGCTGCAACCTTGCCCTCATGAGCAGCTGCACATGAAGAAACCCACACTGCTCAGCCCAGCCTAGAGCAGGCTGTGTCCAGGTGAGCAAGGGAGCACTGACCCTTAAAGCTGAAGTAAAATGAGGCAGAATTAAAAGCTGGGGTGGTTAAACCCAATGGGAATAGATGGGGCATATCCCCTGGTGAGCAAAGCAACGTGGGCAGTGTCTCTGGGTGCTGAGGGCCCTGTGGGAGGCACAGGGGCTGCTCTTTGTCACTGGGCACAGCTCAGCTCCTCCTGGCACTGAACAGCACAGCCTGATGGGTGTGATGGGAAAATGAGCAGAAACAACAGCCAAATAAAGGCAAATTATTTGCTCTTCTGTGAACCTCACAGACTTGTGAGCCTGAGGAAGAACCTTCCCTGCCCTCCCAGGGGCACTGGGAATGCCTTGGCATGGGGAGGAGGCTCGTGCCAAGGACAAGGACAGAGGCACAAAGGAGAAAAGCCCCTCAGGAGAGCCCAGCAATACAAGAGGGACCTCTCTGAGCTGTTCCACCTGCTCAGAGCACCTGAGGTCCCCCCAGGTCACATAGCAAATGACCTGGAGCATCTCAGCTGGCTTTGGGCTCTGGGGAGGGAATTGCTTCACTGAAAAAGGAGTTCACTGAAAAATTTACTGGCATTTGCCTTTGTATTCCTCAGTAAAAAATGCTGGAGTTTTGCTGGTAAAGAGCAGAATACCTGGGGGGCATAGGCTTCTATATTTTTACCACTTTTCCCCAAAACCCCAAACCACCATGTTCTAACCAGCTCCATTTGGCGCTGGTGTCACTGCAGGTGACACGCCAGGAAGGTTGGAAGTTGTCTTTGCATATTCTCTGGAGAGGTGTCCTGTGACAAAACCACAAACTTTTGTGAGCCCTTTTGAAAAATACTCCTGGAGAAGTTTACTTTTTCCTTTATAACTTTTCTATTCTCCAAAGAAGTAGTAGAAAACTCGCCAAAAACCTATGAGAATTCAAAATTCTGCTTTCAGAATGAGTGCAAAAAGAAAATTGTTACCTGCAGTGTTCTATGTGCATTGCTGCATTCTATATTTGGTGATCCTGGGATATAAGGGTTAAAATATTATTTTGTGCTGCTTCTATTTTTATTTTAAAACCCCCAAGGGCAGTTGCTACTTAGCACCCATTAAAACATCTTTTTTTCCTACATCAAAGTGTCTCCTGTTTGTGTTGTAATGAATCTGTCTGATGTTTTGACATGTTGTGGAACAATGTGAAAATAACGAAAAATAATGTAAAATGAAAGACTGTGAGAGAAAACACAGATCTGAAACATCCAAGATCTCCTTGAAACTCTGAGGTATATTCCTTAAGTTGCCTTCTGCTGGTAGTGTAGAGAATACCCCTTGCCTGCTGCTTTCCAAGCCCCATGGAAGTGCCCAGGTGTGGTGGGGACAGTGGGACACTGGCTGGGTGATGTCCAGACTCATCAGTCTGGACCCATCAGGATGGGACCCATCAGTCCCAGGCAGCAGCAGGGCTCTGGGTGGCTGAGGATATGGGAGAATATCTTTTATTATCTTTTAGAATCCCAGATGGTTTGGGCAGGAAAGGACCTCCAAGCTCATCTTGTTCCACCCCTGCCATGGCTGGGGCACCTTCACTCTCCCTGGTTTCTCCAAGCCCTGTCCAACCTGGCCTTGGACGCTTTCCTCCTGCCCTGATCCATGCCTAAAAGGAGAAAATCAATACCTAAAAGGAACAAAATACACTGGTTTCTGAAAAAATCTTCCAAAAGGCAGAGGAGAGATGCCCTTATGCCATCACCCTGGAGCCTCACAGCTCCACAGAATGTGGCTTTTCTTTCCAAGCCCCCCTCCTGGCCACAGGCAGGTCTGAGACAAGGGGGCCTCTCCCACCATCTCTTTGGGCAGTGAAGAAGAGCCCAGCCTTTTCTCAAGGTTGTTACATAGAAAATATTTGAAGTAAATTTATTTAAAAGTCACTGCTGTTTTGGCTGTTTGAACACTCTGGTGGTTTGCAGTCCTGCAGGATTCAAATGTAATACATCTCCACTGACAGCCCTGGAAAGGGCACCCCAAAAGGGCAAATCCTGGCAGAGGTTTGCCAGCTAATGAACAGCAAGGCAAAGGTTCCAGGGACTCAGTTGTGCCATGAACTCTGCAGTGTGACATCCTGCAGGGACCCCAGCAGCTCCTCCGGAGCAGGGGACATCACACCCGACCTGGGCTGCTGGAATTCCTGGCCTGGCCCTGGTGTGAGGACAGCGTGGAATGTGCAAGGACAAATGGTGTGAAGGAGGAACAAATTCCTCCAAGGACTGGAAATAAACTTCCCAAGCACAGCCCTGGACCTGGTGATTTTTCTAGCCACAAAAGTACGAGATGTTTCTCCACAGGCTGTCCATGCTTGTGTGAAAGCTGAGGCACAGGATTCTTGCCTGAAGTGTTGTGGGAGTAAATATTTGACTTATTACTCATTTAAAGATGTTGTTGACTTGTTGCTGTGTTTTCCCAAGCTTGTGATTTTCCTCTTAGTAAGGTTTCTTATGTTATGTACATCCCCAACACATGCAAGGGTGGAAATGCTTCCTGTCAGAGCAATCAGAGGAGCTGTTTACCTCTTCAAGTGTTTGGGGGTGGTTACTCCACTCAGCCACATTCAGTTCATTTAAAAGGAACCCACAGTATTTGAATCTTGTTGGATTATTGTTTCTGCAGCATCAAGCAGAATAAATAGGGATCCATGGATAAATGGGTCAGGGGCTCCTCTGACCTTTCCCAGCTGGGTCAGTGACCTTGGCTTTCCAAGCTGGGGCTCAATTCTGAGTAACTGAGCACCCAGGGAAGCCAAACACTCATGTCTGTGCATGGCCCTTGTCATTTGCACTGGAGAAACCATTCCAAAGGTAAGATCTGTACCAGAGCAAGCAGTACAGAAATGCACTAATTATCCAAATCCCAAAGTCCTTTAAACTCCAAAAGAAATCAGAAAGGTAGGAGAAGAAATGGGGTGTTGCAGCTTCACCCAGGCTTGCAGGACCTGCAGAGGAGCTGTCAGATTCTTGCCTTGAGTTCATGATACCTCTCAGCAGTGCTGCTCTGGGACACCCCTTCCTGGTCCCAGAGCTTCCCTGTTCCTCCTTCCCCAGTGACTGGCCTGTCTGTCCTCTCTACAAAATATCAAATAAAAGCAGGAATTCTTTTGCTGTCAAATCACCCTTCATGGCTGTGGTCTGAAATGCAGCCAGCAGAGTGAACTACTCTACTACTCCCAAAACTGAAACTCTGCTCTCCTATCACCCTGCTTACCCAAGAAGCCTTTTAATGCCTCTTGCATTAGGTGTACAATACACCTATGCTTTCAAATGGCACTGCACCAAAGCCATCATGGCTATAATTAGTGTGATTTAACTTTCCCCCCTTCCCCAACTAATTCTAAACATTTATCATAAGCATTTCTAACTTGTACCTGCAGGAAAACTGAGACACAGTTCATGGAAACTGAGCTCATGTGATTCAGCCTCAGACCTTACAACTCCTCTGGCCCTCGAGGGGTTCCTTAAATTATTTGCTTTGATGTCACCTTCTTTCATGAACAACCTTTGATTACTCACTGATTAGCTGATCTTCCCTTACCAGAAAATGAGGTGACACACACACAGTGCTGGGCTCCCTGCTGGGACTGCCTGCCACGCTGTGAGATGGTGAGCACAGAGTTTTAGCTCAGGGGTGATATGAGAAAAGAGGTAAAAGGGTTTTTCCTTGGCATCACTGCTGGGCAGGATGTGTGGCGTGCTCTGAGCCATGGAGTGTAGCAGGCCCAGGGCCTGCAATGCCCCCATGGTGCTCAGCAGCCCAAGATAGGAAATGCCCAGTGATGATGACTGCACCTTAGAAGCCCCTTTTTCTGTCTCAGGTCCTTGCTCATCCCTCTGTAAGAATATAGGTCACTTTCCTTTGACCCCTACTGTTGGACAATTTCTAAACCCCCTGTATCCTATAAAAACCCTTACTTTTGCTCAGTTTGGCAGAAGAGCTGTCCCTGAGACCCTTCACAGAAGATTCAATAAAGACACTCCTATTTAACCTCACACAGCCTTCTCCTCTCTCTCCCTGTGTCTGCCCAAGGCACCCAGCAAGCAAAGAGCTGAAATCACAAATGAGCTGATAATCACTAGAGCTGATATCACCTAAGCTTGCTAAGGTGGCCTGTGGGAGCTGTTTGGGAACTGGGACAGGCTGTGCTGAGCAGGGCTGGGCTATCCAGATCCCACTGGGAACTGGGACAGGCTGTGCTGAGCAGGGCTGGGCTATCCAGACCCCATTGGGAACTGGGACAGGCTGTGCTGAGCAGGACTGGGCTATTCAGACCCCATTGGGAACTGGGACAGGCTGTGCTGAGCAGGACTGGGCTATCCAGACCCCATTGCAGCCACCCAGGGATACCCCAAAACCCAGTGGGGGCTGCACTAATGGAGCTGTGGATGTCCCTGTGGGGATGTCCCTGTGCAGACCCTCTGGAGGAGGCAGAGAAGGCACCTGCAGGGCTGGGTGGACCTGCATGCTCTGGGCCAAAAGGACAGGAATTTATGCTGCTCTGAGGGGGCTGCATGAAGGACACCCTGCAAGTCTTGCCTGAGCAACATCCCCAGATGCTCCTCTAGGGACAGCAGGATTGGTGCCTCTCAAAAACCCAAGGCATCTAAAGCTGCCCACTTGTTCCAGATTGCAATGCAAGATGTTCTCAATTACCATCTGTATGGCAGATTATCTTTGTCAAGTGGGCAGTTTTCCTTATCTCTCTCTGAGTAATCACTATCACTCCTCCCTCAGGAGGGGACATCTGCTGATAGGAGGCCACTGAATGTCACTGCATGGCTGATAAGAGCTACAGCATCCCACTGGGAGATGTGAGCCCAGAGGGAGGAGCCAAGCATTCCTACCCGGATAGAATCTGGAGATTCTGGAACACCAGCACGGCTTCTGCACTGGATTCCCCAGAGGAACAGCAGCTGCCTCTGCCACTGGATCTTCAGAGGAAGATGCACCTTTCTCCAGGATCCCTGCTCCAGCAGAACCACCCCTGACACTGCAGGAGGGCTGAGCCACAATTCCAATGGGACTGTGCCAGCACCCTGACCCACAGGGTGTCAGGTTGTGCTCTGACTCTGTCAGTGTTGTTTTGGTTTATTGCATTGTTTATTTTATCCTTTTATTTTTTACATTCCCTATTAAAGAACTGTTATTTCCCACTCCTATAATTTTTGTTGCCTGAGAGCCCCTTAATTTCAAATTTATAGCAATTCAGAGGGGTGGGGAGGGTTTACATTCTCCATTTCAGGAGAGGCTCCTGCCTTCCTTAGCAGACTCCTGGCTTTCCAAACCAAGACACCACTGAGCTGGGGGAAGGTGAGCCCTGCCCATGAGCCCCACTGCTCCTGATGCGTCTTCCCAGGCACAGAGCAAAATGTTTCCTCAGAGATGGGCTGCAATTAATTAATGCAAGCACAATTAACACAAGCAGAAGCCAACAGACCTAAAGCAACAGAGGCTGAAGCCCCCCTAGAGCAACACAACAGGACCAGGCTGCTCAGCCAGGAGGGTTTGAAGGGGAAACTGCAGGGGCAGGGCTTGGCTGAGGCCAAGCAGAGACACCTCAGAGCCAGATGTGCATCTGTCCATAGAAAATTGCACAGCTGGCAGAGAGATTCTCCTACAGAAAGAGCAGCTCCTACCTGTGGCTGGGAGAAGTCATTCCCCAACCACCTCTGTCTGCTCCAGAGGGGCAGAAGGTCTGTCCTTAGCTTCAGTCCCCTGAGGTGCTCCTCATGGGTCCCTCTGTCACTCAGCGGAGCAAGAAGCCTCTCTCTTCCTGCTCTTGCAGCTGTCTTCAAGAATTTTGTTCTGCAAGGTCTCTGCAAGCTCAGGTTGCTGTTCCTGACCTTCACAGAGCCCACAGTGGGGCACCCCATGGGCTTCTGCCTTCCCTGGTGCCTCACTGAAATCCAGGGTTTGTAGCTGCAGCTGGAAATGAGGGCAGACATGGCCCCAGTCACTGGACAAGACTTCCAGAATTTTGGGAAATGAAGCTCTTGCTCCCTGTTTGTAAGGAGGCAAAGTCACCCCAAAGGACAAATCTGCTGAGATCCTGGTTTGAGCCTAGAGGAAGCTGCTGAGAATCCCAGATGGTGACTGTCTTCTCAGCCCCTAAATTGCTCTGCTGGGTGAATATGTTCATATTTTTCAAGATGTTCAGGATATTAATGTGCTCTCTTCCCAGCCCAGGCTCAACCCAGCTCCTCTCACTTTTGGTGCTGAACCTGTGGCTTCTTGGACCATAAAAAACTCTTTCCTCACACTCAGGCAGGTGAGCAGAAATTTTTGGGATTGTGAGGAGAAGGTAATGACCTGGTATCCTTTTGATTAATTATTTCTACTATCACAGCATTAAGGCCTCCCAGTCCAGCATTCTGATTTCATGGGGAGCTGAACAAACCAGACCAAAATTCCCATCCTTATCCTGGAAAGGCCCAGCACTAGGCTTGTTTTTGTAAGGAATGAAGCACCCTGATATCCCTGGGTGCTGAGCACTGTCTGTGCCTCTCTCCTGGCCACTCTCATTAGCATCCAGTAAAAATGCACAGTTACACCACCAGAAAAGAAGCCCAAAGGCAATAAATGATGGTTTCAGAAATACTTCAGATTATACTAGAGTGATTCATAAAGGTTCTCACTATCTCTTTTCCTCTTTATCTTGAAATCTCCAAGGTCACCACAAAATGCCTGAATTGCCTGGGGCAAAGCTGGGGCTGATGGTAAAATGGTACCTGGAGCCATAGAACCAGCTGAAATTCTTCCTAACAGCCTGCAGGTTGAAAACTACACTAAAGGTAGTCTCCAAAAGAGAAGGAGAAAGGGAAGATAAAGAGATCAAAGCACTCAGAGCTCATTTACATCACACCATATCTGGAGGCACCAGCACTGCTTCAATCCCATATCACTGCAATGGGCAAGAGCTGAACGTGTTTCTACTCCCACCTCTCCACGTTTGAAAATAGATCAGTCATCTCAGATCATCCCCCACGTGTAGGCCCTATCCCAGATCTCCACAACATTTCAATAATGAAGTCTCAGCCAGGGCCAGTTTGCCAGGGTGAGATTAATGCCATTCCTGCACCAGGAGCTGGGTCTGTGCAGTGGGAGCAGTGACCCTGGGCAAGGAAAGCTCTGCCAGCCTGGCTGCTCGTCCTGCATCTCTCCCTGTGCCTGCCCTAGCTGTGCCCTGTGCCAGGCTGTGCCCTGTGCCAGGCTGTGCCCTCCAGCAGGGCAGCAGGAAGGGGCTGAGCAGGGCACTGGTGCCTTTCTGCCCCTGGGAATGGCTGGAGAGGGAACCAGAAGAAATCACTCCTAGAAACCCCCTGCCAGGCCAGGGCTGCCATCCCACCCCAGGGGCTGCCAGGGGCAGTCAGGGCAGACAGGAGGGTGTGGGGTGAAGCCCAGGGCAGGGGGAAGCTCAGGGCACTTGGCTGCAGCCAGGTGAGGAGAGAGGGCTGGGAACAGCAGCCCCTGTGCCAGGGGCAGGAATGAGACCTGGATCAGAGCATAAGGGCACTCTTTCTAAATAGGGAAAATCGTGAATTTTGCACAGTGTGTCATAAAATCATTGAATCATAAAATATCCTGAGCTGGAAGGAGCCCACAAGGACGGAGTCAACTCCTGGCCCTGCACAGGACAGCCCCAAGGATCTCCCCATGTACCTCAGAGTTGCCCAAACACTCCTTGAACCCAAGGAGATTTTTCTCCTGGGTTCTGTCTCCTGTCTGTAGCTGTCCTGGCTCCCAAGGAACATGGCAATCCCAGGGGAGACAGTCCCAGCCCTGGTGCTGTGAGGAGGCAGGGAGCAGATGGCTTCTCTGGCTGGGTGCAGCTCTGGGGAGCACAACAGGCACTGGCCTGTGTGAGTGCTGTGGTGGCTTCTGTGCCATCACACAGAGCTGGGGATGGGGAATCTCCCACTGTTGGGGAAGATGAGACAGGAAGGCCTTATAAATATGATTGCCTGGCAAAAGATTTGGAGAATATGGAAACTATAAGTGAGATTGAAATGAAAGCAAACTTTGAGATACCTCAGTTACTGAACAACTGGAAAACAATGGTGTGGCCAGCTGAAGGTGATCCCCTTTGGATGGAACAACACCCTCTGCTTGCAGACAGCTCCAAGGGTCAGAGCAGACCCTGCCAGCTTGGCAGAAGGGGCCCAAAGAGGAGTTTTTAGGGTTTAAAATGTAACACAGTATGGTAATGTAATGATTCTTTTAGGCTGTATGTAAATGCTATGGGATTTGTATCTTGTACTAGATTGGTTAGTGAGAATCAGAATATTCAACACAGAACATTTATGGTATTGTAACGGGAACCTCACTCTCTTACCCTCTCATCCTCTCTGCCCCTCTCTTCTCTCAGCCCTGCTCCAGCTGTGGCTGGCAGCTCCCAGCAGGGCCCTGCACCCAGGCCCTTTGCAATAACCCACAAGTTCCAAGTCCTGGCTGCAGAGATCTCTCATGTCCATCTGTCCCGACCGTCCCAGCCCCGTCGCTCCTACATCCCACACCAAATAGGGGGAGGCTGACACAGCCCCTGCCATTCCCTCTTTCACCTCCCAGACAGGGCAGACAGGGCAGCAGTCTGCTTTGAGTTGGATGTTGGGCAAGAATTATAATTTTTCTTTTCTGTTACCATTCTGCAAGTTCATATTTTTGGTGATTGCCATGAAAGAGAGGTCCAGAAGGAATTGGTTTGGGTTGATCAAAATAATAAAAAACATGTTGGTTTTTTTCCCCTCTTCAGTGTTGACATTAAAAAAATCATCCCAGAAAGGGCATTCTAAACCAGAAGTAATTTGAAAAGAAAAATGCTTTCTGTCCAGAAAATGTCAAAGCAGAACTTCTCAAACTCTTTAAAACTCTTTTTACATGTTAGCCTAACTTTATAGGGATCAGAGTTGGCAAGTGAATGAGCCTTAGCATTTTCATTCTAAAAGAACCTCTAAACTGAAAAGAAATATTGGGGCCTGAATGGGAGCAAGGAACACCTTTTTAAAGCAAGAAAAATGAGACTGCAAGCATATGTCCTTTCTTCCCACCCTGTTCTTTGGAGCAGCCACAGCCCAGCAACATCCTGACTTTTGGCAACTAAATGGTCTCCACTATGAAAAGTGGAGACTTTTGAAAGAGAATGAAAAGAACCTCATTCTTTTCTTGAAGGAAGAAATTCATTAAGAAAAGCATGAATGAAAAAGAAGGAAAGTGAAAAGATGAAAGAACCTCACATCCCCTTGTGAGGATGAACAGAACCTCACATCCTCTGGCGTCCAGAGTGGGGGGCTGTTCCCTGTTCTCCTCCAGGTCTCTGCTGCATTTCAGGTCCCCCCTTGCCAGAATTTCTGGGGACAAAATTCCTCTTGTGGGAGGAATTATTCTCTTAACCCAGAACAGCTGCCAGGGAAGGTGAACCCAGGAGCATCTTCCTCTTTTCTGTCCAGCCAAAGCCTTTTGAACAAGACAAGGAGCAGCAAACAGCAAACCAACCCAACTGGTGCATCCCTAACATTCCCCATGCAAGTGTCCTTGAAACCAAATGGGTGTTGGAAATGTGTCCCCTCCCAAACACTACAAAAATTAACCCAGTTCTGGAACCAGGACAGCAGCTCAAGATCAGCCAGGGATGGTTTTAAGCCACAGGGCTGTTCTGGGCAGCCAGAAACTCCTTGGCAGAGGCTCCTGCACAGACTGGAGCTGTTCTGGTACCACAGCACCTCAGAAAGCAGCTTATCCACTACAGCCTGCCCTGACTGCTCTGGGTTCTGTCCCCAGAGCTCCCAGACCTCTCTGGGCAGTTTGGCCCAATGCTCAGAGTGAAGGGATTTATTTACAGCCCACCTGGTGCCACCTGCACGATGCTCCAACCACTCTTGGAGCCCACATGGTGGGAACAGCAATTAATTCCTGTGGAAATGTTCCTGGGAGAGAACTGATCCACCTGGACAGCAAGGCTTGTTGAAGTGTACCAAAAAGCAGACACTGATGTGTGGAAACCCAGGGGCCCAGGGAATATTTCTCTGTCTGCTCAGGGGTGCCCTGACCCCAGGGCAGCACTGACTTTGACCCTCATTCATGGAGAAAGTTTCCCAGACTTCAAGATAGACCGGAATCCACAGAAGTGTGAAATAGATCATAGAGAGTAGTGCAGGTGTATCACTTGTGAGAAATTGAGGTTTTGGGATTTTTAGTGTGTTGTGGATGGAAGCAAGATGGAGGGCACAGGGTGTCATCCTGGGTTTCTTCTTCTTCCTTCTTCCTTCTTCCTTCTTCCTTCTTCCTTCTTCCTTCTTCTCCATGGGTTTGGGTGGCATTTTGTAATTGGGCAGAAAAGGCTGCACTGGGGGCTCTGTGGGATCAATTATTGGGTTAAAAGGGAAAATAATCCAGGTGTCCTTTCTTAATTGGACAGTTTAGTCTTAAAAGACCTGGTAACAAGAGATCATTGGCCATTTTGTGCCTTCTAATGAAAAGCTGCAGAACTCATGGTTGTGAGACTGTTTTACTGATAAGAAATAATGAACACCTGAGTCTGAACATGAACTATCATCTCAAGTGCCTTCAATCCAGAGCCAGAGAAACCCACAGCTGGTACCCTGACACTGAAGCAGGCAGGAGCAGGAGATGGGACAGGGTGTAAGGATCTGGGTCAATGTACACATGCAGGACCCCTCTGCTTGCAGGAGATGAGTGAGGAGGGTGTGACAGAGGCAGGATGCTGGCTGGATGCAGTAGGAGGATGTGCTTTTTATGTACAAATTGCTGGTAAAGAATTGTATAGAATCTCTCTATACAGACACAAGACAAAGATACACAACAAATTAACACAGAATAAACCTCTCTGGGACTATTCAGGGTGATTGTTCAGTGCTACATTGGCTCAAGAGTGCCTAAATCACTGATTGCAAGGTCCAGACAAGTTTAGGGCAACACAGCAGCAGAGGCTATTGAAAGTTGTCTTCCTGTGGCTCCCAGAGGCTCTGGGTGAATTTCCATGAGCAAACACCTGAGAGTGACAGGCTGGCTGTGCTGGAGACCTGGTGTGACCCAAGTGCTTCCTGGGTGTGTACCTGGCTGGGACTGGCTTCAGAGCACCTTGGTACCTGTGCCCAGGTCAGAGAATCTGCAGAGAGCTCTGGATCTCCTTTAGGGAGCAGGCTGAGGGGAGGAAGGTGTGGGTTGCACACAGGCAAGCTTCCAGCTGCACATGGGGCTCCTGCAGCCACTGTCACCCACATCCTCCCTTTGACTGCACCCGCTCTGCACAGAGCAGATTTGCCCCCAAATATTCTGGAAAAGTATCAGTTGGAAGCCTAAGGAAAGGCAGAACTTGGGTTAGGGAGCTCCACCTGTACTGGGAGCTGGAAGCCCTCGTGCCCTCTTTCTGTGTGCCCACCATTAATTTGTGAAGGGCTCCTTGCACATCTGGCCCAGAGCAGCCACCTCTGCCCTGTTTCTCTTCACTGCTCACATCTGGGCTGTCCCATCCTTGCAGCTGATCCCTGTTGTCCCCAGCCCTGCTCCAGTGACCAGAGGATGGCCAAGGCTGTGGCTGCTGGGCAGGAGCTCCATAGCCTGGAACTGCCAGAAGTGCAGGTGAGCACTCTGAGAGTGCTCACTTCTGTCACACTGAGGGACTCTGGCAGCACACAGCTCCTCCTGTCATTCTCTGGCTGGCAGGAAATCAGAGAGAGGCTCTGACAGGTGTCAGTCACTGCGGGTAAGGGCTACAAGAGTGGGGCAGAAGCTGCTGAGATGAAGAACTGGGACAAGGCACTACTGGGAAAGCACTGGGCCAGGCTGCCTCTCCCCTTGGAAGCCACATTTCAGTGGGGATAACACCAAACCATGTATAGAATCCCACCAAATCATGGATGGAATCACAGAGTCATTAAAGGTCTCCCAAGATCATCAAGTCCAGCCTTTGACCAAATGCCACCATATCACTGTGGGCCCTCAAGCAGCCATCAACAAAGAGTGCGTTAAAGCTCTACACTACAAAAATATAAGAACTTTCTGACTCCCTCCCCATTAACAGGCTAACCTGTATTTAAATAGGAGAATTAATGCTGGAATGAGTAACCAGGGTCCTCCCTCTACGATGCAAGCTTACATCTGTACATTATTAATAAATCACCAATATACAACAAATCAAGCAGAGTATTAAATATTGTGTTAACCTGACAGAGGAGCGTCCATTAAGAAAGAATAAAACCTGGAAAAGGAACGAGGCAAACCCGTCAAGGCCCAACTGCTTACCAAAAACACAGCCTGCAGCAAACCAAAAACAAGTATTGAACCATATTATGGCAAAGTACCACATCTGCACTGCTGCCCTGGGGACAAGCTGATCCCAAAGTCCTGAGAGTGGCAAGTGAACAGTAAAGGAGACGTGGAGGGTTGCAGTAGATGCACTGCTGAATCTTAGTGCAGTTTGTGCAGCTGTTGTACTTCCAGTTTGTACTTCCAGTTGTACTTGGAAGTAGGCAAAATTTGGAAACTTCTTACAGGGGACCAAATCTAATAAATTTTGTAGTTGAAAATGTCTGAATGGCTGGTTGAAATGCTTTATGCTCACATCAAAACATTTCATTCACTAAAAGCCAAGCCATGACAATGCAATATTTAATGACAGGCAGCACCTGCACAAACTAACCCGAGGCTGAATTTGGAAATATCAAAAGTAAAATGAAACCCCAATTGAAACAAAATCCCTCACTTCAGACTCAAACATCCCCAATATGTTTTCATTCAAAAAATTCTACCACATCTCTGTTGCCTGGAAAGTTCTGCATTTGAGGAAGAGCAGTTTTTGCTCTAGGAAGCTCACTCAGAGAAAATCCCAGTTTCCCTGGGCATTGCAGGGGGATCCTTTTGCTGCTCACAAGCAAATTACCATCTGTGGGTGCCAGGCACTGCAGGAAAGGCACTGAGGGAAGCCTGATCTTGATTCTGAGCTGATCCTGCCCTGTGCCCACAGGGATCTGTGACACCACAGGCTATCCCAAACAGCACTTGAGCCCCCGGGGGAAAACTGCATCCAGTCCCAAAAGACTCGGCCAAAACTTTGGGCAAACAAAGAGCAGTGGCTGTGTCCAGCCCAGAGCTGGCAGAGACACCTCCCAGCTGTGTCTCTTGACTTTCAATCCCAGCTGTGTCTCTTCTGTATGCTCTGAACCCCAGCAGCCAGGCCAGCAGGGTCCTCCCTGGGCAGAATGGCTGAGAGAAACAGGAGAGGTGGGGAAGAGCTGTGGGGGAATAAGAACCCTGTGCCTGTGCATTTATCATGGATTGAGGTGCCCTGAGTTCAGGTTATGCTCTCCACCAGCAGGGAGCTGTGTCACAAGGATACAGGATGGGTCAGGCTGGGTGCAGCTCTGCGCAGCCTGGTCTGGTGGAACACTAACCCTGACCCTGTCCCCTCCCTCAGCAGGGGAGTTGGAATCAGGTGTGCTTTAAGGTCCTTCCCAAACCAAATCAGCCTGTAATTTACAATCCTATGTAATTCTACAGTCCTGTGGCTCTAATCCCCTGCTTTGCCCTGAGAGGAGCTGCCCCTTGCAATGATGGGGCAGCAGAGCCCCCCTCAAGGTTTGCACTTTGCTCTTTTAGTCTGGTTTGTGTCGTTACTTTAGTCATGAGTGTGAGAAGCAGCTGTTTAGACAAAGGGCTACCTGTGCAGGCTGGGATTTTCAAAGACACTCAAGTAAGGCCCTGAAAATTGCAAAGAGCAGCAACAGCACATCTGCAGGATGGCTGCCTTGAGAGGAGAGAACCTGGCCTAACCCAACACCTGCTGAGCAGCCAGGCAGTGTCCAGGGCTTGCCTTTCAGCCCCTTGTCTTGGAGGTGGAGTTCTCTGTGCCAAAACAGGGCAGAGAAGGAACAACCATGTCATGACAGAATACATTTAATGCACTCAAGCAGGAAGGGAAGACAATAATTCACTCTGGAGCAGGACTGCTTTGGGATGGTCTGGCACAGCAGATGATTTATATTTACAGCTGGGCTTGGCAGGTGCTTTTATGGAAGAGAAGTTCGGTTTTCAATTGTATTCAACCTGTCCCAAAAGTTGTTCAAGCCATTCCAGTTTGTGGCATGGCCAACTATTAACTAGGTCAGCTGGGAAAGAAGCGCACAAATCTGCCCTCTTCTGTTTCCTGGGAGCTGGGTAGTGCTGGCTGCTGCCAGAGGCATGACACATTGATCAGAGCTCAGCCTCTTCAACATCCTGCCCCAAATATCTGGGTGGACTGGCAGAAACCCGGAGCTGGGCTCCTGCCCTGCCCCAGTCTCGGGTATTTGGTTGTTCATTGCTGCCCCCAGATGTGCAGGGTGTCTCTGTTTTGGTCCGTGCAACTGAAGAACGAGTCAGAGCTCTTCACTTTTTGGTCTTGAGGTTGTTTATTAATTCTTATCTATAAAATTTTCTTTCTGCCCAGCTGAGATCTGCTCAGCAGGGCAGCCACAGGCACTCTGTTGTCTTTTTATACAACAAACTATGTATAATATATTTACACTTAATTCCCAATACCTATCACCTATGTTAGACAGTGACCTTCTACTCTAAACCAATCCCAAAGTGCCAGCATCACAGCAGAAGATGGAGACCAAGAAGAAGAAGAAGAAAGGCTGGACATGCCCAAGTTCCTCCATCTTGTCTCCATAACCCCCATACCAAAAATCCTAAAATCTACATTTTCACCCTGTGATAATTTTATTATTATAGTAGTTAAACTTCTGTGACTTTCAGGTCCTCATACAAAGCTGGTAATTTGCTCCAGGGGTCACAATCAAATCCCCAGGTGCTCTGGGCTGTGTGCCAGGGTCTCTGAGCCCCCTGGCGGGGTCCTTGGCAACTCTGGACACCCAGAGGGATGCACTGAGTTCTGACATCCCAGCCCTCTCCCCTGCCCTCCAGCCCCCTGTGCTGCCATGCTGAGAGCACTGAGCATTGAAAGGCCAGTTGAGAGCACAGACAATTGAAAGGCCAATTGAGGCCACATTTTCCCAGCACTGTGGCAGAAGGACAGACAGCTTGTCCATGGGGCTGTCCTAGGATGGGTTTTTCACCAGCCTGCAGTGCCAGCTTGTGACAAGGCTAATGCTCCTGGAGCCAGTGCTGGCCACTCAGCAGCCCACACAGGAGGGGTGTTCCTCCCACCCTTTGCCCTGTGCTCAGCAGCCTGTCCACTCCTCTCTGGAACCTGGATTTGGGCCTGTTAGACAAGGCTTTGCTGCCAGAGCTGTGGGGATGGACAAGCCTGTGCTGGTGGCCAGGCCAGCATGAAATGTTTGCCTTCATCATGAGACTCTGAGTGAATGAAAACTCAAAAAAAAAAAAAAAAAAAGAAATTGCTCCTGCAAATGTTTCTGCCTTCCCTTTATTTTGTGTAGGAGGATGAATTTGCAGAGTGAGAAGGGAGGTATCACCTTAACTCAGGGAAGAAGAATAAGCTCTGATGGGTTCACAGGCAATCCCTGCCTGAATTCCAATGGCTGAGCTTGCATATGGGGACAGAGTCAGGAAAAGGAAAAAGAAACAGAATTTGACACAATTCAGAAGCTTAAAAAAATATAAAAAAGCTCTTTTTGTATCACTGAAGTCATGGATCTAGAGTTTTACAAGAGCTGAGCAGCACTGGCTTTCCTGCTGGTCCTGGGGTGGAAAACCACAAGACTGATGTTAGGTGCAGAGATATTCCTGGGCGTCTCCCCCTGACATCTGGAAGGGCTGTCAGAGGCCACGGCATCAGTCTGGACGTGGATTTCATCCATTTGCCTTCCCCCAACACCCAGCACCAGAACTTTTGGGGTGCATAGCCCCAGGCTGGGGCTGCCCCCAGCATTTCCCCCTGGCACTCCCACCCTTTGCCCAGATTGTCTGCCAGGCTGTCCCCAGCTGATAATGTCAATGCTCCTGCTGGCAATGTGTGTGCAGAGCTGCGCTGAAGGGCCCTAACACATCACCCTGCAGCTCCCTGTTCATGTTCTCACCAGCTCTCTCACCTGTGCCCAGGCCACAACCCAGAGCTTGGAAAACTCAGAGCTGTCAGGAGGGGCTGTGACCCAGCTGTTAAAGCTGTGCAGCTGCAAAACTGAGCTAAACCAGCCACTCAGGACAGACACAGCACCTGGCTGGAGCAGTCCAGAGCCTAAGCAAAGTGGCAGCCTCAAGTTTTGGATGCCAACAAAGTGGTGTTTTGCACCTGAAAGGATGATGAAGTGTTGGTGTTGCTGCTGGAGCATTTCCTGGTCTGCGCCTGCTGCACCCACACCACAAAGGGAAGGGATTTCAAAAGCACCACGGGCAGTTGCAAGTTGCCAAAGTGTTTTTTCCTAGCTGCAAACAGATCCCTCCTCACCCCACACAGCCCACAAGACCTCACCTCTTGCACTGACTTTCTCACCATGCACCCACACACTTGTGTGATCTGGCATGTGATGCTGCCTGCCATGTCCTAATGCATTATCAAAGGCATCAAGGAGAAGTTTAATTCTTACTGATGAGGTAAATGAAAGAGGGTTGGGACATTTTTATGCTCTGAATAAGGGAGAGGGGGGTCACCAACCAGCCATGGTTGAGAAATCTGGCAAAAGAAGTGTCAAAGCAGGTGGGGTAAGCTGCACCCAGGGGCAGAAAACCTTCCCAGCCCAAGAATTCAGGCTCTGGCTGCCATCTGTGAATGCAGCTTCTCCTCAAAAGGCAAACCTGGCCTGTTGCAAGCACCCCGTGCTCGGGACCCTCCCTGGCTCTGCTTTGCTGGCAGGGCAGGACAATGGAGGCAGTTCCGGAAGCAAAGAAAGTTCAAATTCCTCCAGCCAATTACCTCATGGCAGTAAATCTTCCACCTCTCCTTCCCAGCCACAGGTGAAGCCTGTCTATTGTCTGGGGAGCCTGTCTGTCTGCCCAGCACAAAAGGGAGAACAATCCGTGGGTTTGTGTAACATCCGATGCATTAAAACGCAGAATAAAGCAGGAAAGGGCCAAGGAGAGCTGGGTGGGGAGGAGATCTCCAGAGGCTGCTGGGGTGTCTGCTTTGCTTCCAGCCTGCTGCTGCAGGTGTCATTCAGGCTGGATGCTGCTCAGGGGGCCACATTCACATTCTCTGAAAAACCCTTTGCCCAGCTGTAGGAGCATCAGGGGTAGGACGGTCAGGATGGACAGAGATGAGAGATCTCTGCAGCCAGGGCTTGGAAATTGTGGGTTATTGCAAAGGGCCTGGGTGCAGGGCCCTGCTGGGAGCTGCCAGCCACAGCTGGAGCAGGGCTGAGAGAAGAGAGGGGCAGAGAGGATGAGAGGGTAGGAGAGCCAGGTTCCCATTACAATACCATAGATCTTCTGTGTTGATTATTCTGATTCTCACTAACCAATCTAGTACAAGATACAAATCCTATAGCATTTCCATACAGCCTATAAGAATCATTACATTACCATACTGTGTTACATTTTAAACCCTAAAAACTCCTCTTTGGGCCCCTTCTGCCAAGCTGGCAGGGTCTGCTCTGCCCCTTGGAGCTGTCTGCAAGCAGAGGGTGTTGCTCTGACCCCTTGGAGCTGTCTGCAAGCAGAGGGTGTTGTTCCATCAAAAGGGGATTATCTTCAGCAGGCCACACCATTGTTTTCCAGTTGTTCAGTAACTGAGGGATCTCAAAGCTTGCTTTCATTTCAATCTCACTTATAGTTTCCATATTCTCAAAATCTTTTGCCAGGCAATCATATTTATCAGGCTTTCCTGTTTCATCTTCTCCAACACCCAGGATTTTTCTCCTGGGAAGCTGAGAAGCCTCAGAGAAAAAGGTAAACAATAATTATCTGATTTGTTTCTCCTGTGTTTTGCTGCCTTGGAATGTGTTTGGGGATTGTTTACCCACAGGTGATTGTTTCATTGGATTCTGATGTGAGTGATTTTGTCTCATTGGCCAAGCTGTGTTGGACTCTGGAGAGAGTCAGGAGTTTTCATGATTATTTTTTTATCATTCTGTAAGTATCCCTTCGATATTCTTTAGTATAGTATAGTATATAGTATAGTATAGTATTCTTTAATATAATATACATCATAAAATAATAAATTAGCCTTCTGAGAACATGGAGTCAGATTCATCATTCCTTCCTGCCACAAGGGTCCCTGCAAATCCAATAGTCAGGGGTGTGCTGGGGAGGACTGGGGATCCCTCGCGGCTTTCAGAGAAGGGGTTCTGCTGGCCTGGAAGGGGTCAGCTGCCCACAGCACGGTCCAAACCCTGTCCATGCACCCTAAAGCTGCCTTCCCTGAGACCAAGCTGCCCAGTCTTCAGGCAGCTAAGTGGCAAACAGCCCCTGAGTGCTGGTGGATCAGCATGGTGGGCATCTGCTGGTTCCCTCTGTGGTGTCCCAGTGCACTGCCAGGCCCTGGTCTGCACCAGAAGAAAATGGAAAGAAGAAAGTATTTTGTGCTAACAATATCAGACTTTCACAGAGCAGCATCTCTTTGTTATTGCCATCAGAGCTGGTCCTGCATTGATTATAGGCCAATGGATGTTACTGGAGGTGCACTCTCCAGCCTTGCAGCTTGCTAGGGCCACCCTCACCTTTCCTTTGGAAAGTTCAAGGCACGGCTCTTCCCAGGAATGACCAAGGTTCTGGGGGAGTTAAATATCTGCCCAGTCCATGTTTCATGCACTGTATCCTGCTCTGTGGCTGTGGAGAGATGAGGAGCACTGCAGCAGTCTCTGTGTTCTGAGGCATTTTCCATAATCTGGAAGAATCAGGAGCTGCACCTGTGAACTGATGGGGCTGGAGTGCTCCACAGTGTGAGTCCTTCCATCTGCAAGAGCCCTCTGTCTCAAGCCCAGCTATGGCCAGACTCCAGATCCCAGTCTTGCTAGACCAGATTACTGAGAGCAGGAGATAGAAGCCCTAATGAAAGCAAAGAATTCCTTTAAAGCAAACTTCTGATGAGACAACAGAGTGAGTCCAGAGCAGACCATGAGAGACTGAGGATAACCCAGTGAGGAGCAGAGATCAGGCTTGCTGGATCCTTGGACATCTGGGGGATGTCTGACCTGTCCCTGCCCTGCTGCACCACCAGACCAGGTGCTCTGCTGCCCACCAGACCTGTACTGAGTGTTTGATGTCTGGGTGGGTGTCAGAACTCAGTGCATCCCTCCGGGTGTCCAGAGTTGCCAAGGATCCCTCTAGGGGGCTCAGAGACCCTGGCACACAGCCCAGAGCACCTGGGGATTTGATTATGACCCCTGGAGCGAGTTACCAGCTTTGTATGAGGACCTGAAAGTCACAGAGGTTTGAATAGTATAATAATAAAACTATCACACTGTGAAAATGGAGATTTTTGGATTTTTGGTATGGGGGTTATGGGGACAAGATGGAGGAATCTGGGCATGTCCAGCCTTTTTTCTTCTTCTTCTTGGTCTCCATTTTCTGCAGTGATGTTGGCACTTTGGGATTGGTTTAGAATAGAAGGTCACTGTCTAACACAGGTGATAGGTATTGGGAATTAAGTGTAAATATGTTATACATAGTTTGTAGTATAAAAAGACAACACCACCCTGGGGTGGTCAGAGTGCCTGTGGCTGCCCTGCTGAGCAGATCTCGTCTGGGCAGAAAGAAAATTTTATAGATAAGAATTAATAAACAACTTCAAGACCCAAAAGTGAAGAGTCCAGACTCGTTCTTCAGTTGCACGGGCCGAAGCAGAGACACCCTGCACATCTCGGGGCAGCAATTAACAACCAGAAACCCGAGAGATGCAGGAGAGGAGCAGCTTCTGGGCGGGTGTGAAGGGCACATCCCTCCTACATGTTTGACAGGTCACATCCATTGCTGTGCCCTGGGCAGCCTCTCTGTGTGCAGGAGGTGCAGACTGGGCACAGGACTGTGGGGCAGGCAGAGGACAGCACAGGATGCTTTTCTCGTTTGTTTTCCAGCACTGCTGCACTCTGCTCTGCTCAGGGCTTTGACAGGCACTGGCTGCAGTGGGCGCCTCTTCTCCTCTGCAGCCCCAGTGCAGCACTGTGCCACCTTGCTCTCTGCTTTCCCCAGGACACAGAATAACACCCAGTGCTGCTGGCAGGTTCTTTCTGTGCAGCCTAGGCCAGGAGGGGGTTCCTGTAGCCCCCAGGCAGCAGAGAAAGGGGCAGCAGACAGGAGTTGGATCCTGCAGTGTGGAGGCACAGCAAGGCTCTGCTGCATGCCCAGCTCCAGGTGACTCCTCTGCCCTGTTTGAGTGGAGCTGACCTTGGACACACTGACATTTGTGTGGGTAATCAGGGAATGCTTTGGGGTTTGACTGTCTGCCCACTCAGGATGTGGCCACGCACCCTGGGATATGGGCAGACACCTTATCATGGTTGGAACAGTTGCTGGCAGCCAGATTGTGAATAAACCATCTTTAGAGCCATGGCTTGACTTGCTTCAGGTCCCTGTGGCTCTTTAGGGTGGAAGGAGGCAACTCTGGATGCCAGTGAGACAAGGAGCATCACCCTAGGCTGGGCCAGCACTCTCACCCAACTCCAGTTTGTTGGTTTTATCTCAGGCAGTTCAATTGTGCAAAATGTTTCTGGGGAGAAAACAGTGATTGTGTTATTTCTTTCCCATGTTTTGGACTCAGCTTTGGGACCAGAAGCATTTCATTGCCCCAACAGACCGAGGCACAGAGAAAAAGAAAGTCTTCTACACTGTGCTGAGAGCTGACACAGCTGCCATGACCCACCCAACTGCTGAACGTTGTGGGGGGAATCTGAAACCTCCATCACAGCCCCAAAGTGATGTTTGAGCCCAGTCTCATCTGCTGAGTGATGGATGATGGCTGATGTCTCCTCAGCAGGCAGCACAGGTGCCCACACATCACCTTGAGCTGCTCCTCACAGGCACAAACCAAAGGTCACTGTCCTGAAGGACCCTTGGAGTGCTCCTCACACTGTTCCTGGCAGTTGGCAGGGCTGGATCAAGCTGCTTTCCATGGATGTTTTTGTGAAATAGGGCTGGGAGTGTGCCACAGCCTCTCCATCTGTCTGTGCCCCAGCAGAATCCCAGAGTCCCAGACTGGTTTGGGTGGGAAAGGACCTTTAACCTCATTTTGTTCCACCTTCCTGCCATGGGCAGGGACATCTCCCACTAGCCCAGGTTGCTCAGAGCTCCATCCAGCCTGGCTTTGGACATTTCCAGGGATGGGGCAGCCACAGCTTCCCTGGGAATCCTGTGCCAGGGCCTCACCACCCTCAGAGGAAGAATTTTTTCCCAGTGTTCAATCTGAACCTACATTCTGTCAGTGTGAATCCATTTCTTATTGTCCTGTCACTCCAGGCCCTTTTAAACAGTTTTTCTCCATCTTTGTCAGCTCTGTTCAGGCACTGAAAGGCTGCACTTGGGTCACCCTGGAGCTTCTCTCCTCCAGATTGAACAACCTCAAGTCCCTCCGCCTTTCCTGGTAGGAGTTGTGCTCCATCTCCCTATTCCACCTGGTGACCTCCTTGGGACTTGCTCCAGCAGGTCCCTGTACCTTCTGAGCTGTGCAGGAGAGGTGGGAGCCGCACCTGGCACAGCTCACAGCACCAGCAGGGTCTCTGCAGCCTCTCAGTGCTGGTAATGAGATGTCTGGGCTGGAGTGGGCTCCTGGCAGCAGCCAGGCCCTCCAAGCACCCTGATCCCTGAGCAGTGACCGAGCTGTCATGGCCAGGGGGTGGCAGAGACATGGGCTGGCACTGTCAGCAGGAGCTGAGAGCTGCAGCTTGCTCTGGTCACTGCTTGCGGCCAACCCCTGGCTCTGGAAACTGAGCTGTGCCACCATGGGACACATCACAAACCTTGTGAGGAGCCACTGAGGGAGCTGGGGGTGCTCAGCCTGGAGAAAAGGAGACTCAGGGGTGACCTTATCACTATCCACAGCTCCTGAAAGGTGCCTGTGCTCAGCTGGGGCTGGGCTCTTTCTCCAACTGAGAAACCAGAGCTCACAGCCTCAAGCTGCACCAAGGGAAATACAAGGCTGGATATCAGGAAAAAGTTTTTCATGGAAAGGGTGATAAAGTTCTGGAATGGCTGGCTGGGGAGGTGGTGGAGTCCCCATCCCTGGGGGTGTTTAACAAAGCCTGGATGTGGCACTGGGGGCCAGGGTTTAGTTGAGGTGTTGGGGCTGGGTTGGACTTGATGATCTTTGAGGTGTCTTCCAACCCAGTGAATCTGATGGGGGTCCTGGAGCAAGGTGGGGCACCAGGGAAAAGGCACAAAATGCTGCAGGGGTTGGTGGGAGCCATGGGTGAATGCTGCTGCAAAGCACTTTTACAAGTTAACACCCTTATTCATCCCTCAAACAGAAGCAGTAAAGCATGGAAGAAGGAACGAAGAACATCTTGAACACTGTTACTCTGCACTGGCTGCTGCAGATATCTCCAGACTCCAGCTGGAGCACAGGAATGGTGCCCAGCACGGGGCAGGCAGATGGGAGTGAACACAGGGTGACATGCTGGGCTCACAGCCTGGGGCTGGGAGTGGACACAAGGCTTTCAGATGGCTCTGGGGCCAGGCCTGCTGCAGGGAGGGACAACCTTTGCTCACAGCTGCCAGGGGTCCTGGTGCCCCAATACCATTTTTAAGTGGACTTCTGCTTGGAAATGCAAAGGAAAACCACAAGACACAAGTTGATACAAGCGCTGATTCACCTTGAGAGTACAGGAATGAGTATTCTGGTGCAGATCTGACTGTTCAGCCTCTGAAAAAGTCTGGACTAGGTCTATTAATTTAATATCTCAATGATACTTGGACTCCAGGCAGTGTTTCAGTTTTCTGTGCCCCATCAGATAGTGCATTCCTACCTCCTTGCTATATCCACCTGCATTAGTGCATTCCTGTCACAGTACTGCAGGCAATTTCAGTCTTGCTTTTTTCACCAGAGACACCCATCCCCAGCCTTCAAATGCCCCATATATGTGCAGAATGCTGCATATATTAACTTAAAGAGCCATCAGATTTTCAAGGCAACCATCTCACTGTACTCCAGTTCCCTTTCAGCAATGGCTGCAGTTTAGCTTCCAAATACATCCAGTCTCCAAAAGTGTCCTGGGTTGCAAGATAAGTGTGTGTTCAATCGCCATCTGTCAGAGCTGGGGCAGTTCTCTGCTGTTCCTGGGGCAGTTTTCTTTATCTCTCCCACAGCCCATCCTCCCTCCAGGAGATCTCTGCTGTCCATGGCCAGTGAGTGTCCCTGCAGGGCTGATCCAATTCCAGCATCCCATGGGGAGATGCTCTGCCCAGGGGAGGAGCCAAGCATTCCTACCTGGATCCAATCTGAGCTTTGGGACACCCCAGCAGCCTTTGCCCCCTGCATTCCCAGAGGAGCAGCTTTCTGCTGCCCTGCACTGCCAGAGGGAGCCCAGGCCCATCTCCAGCAGTCCTGGAGCTGCAGAGGAAAACTCCCCCCTTGTGCAGGATCCCTGCTGCAGCAGAGCCACAGCTGGCACTGCAGGAGGGCTGAGCCCCCATGGGATGGGGCTGTGCCACCCCTGACACACAGGGGGCAGGGCCTGGTCAGACTCTGACAGTGGTTTGTTTTCTGTTTGTACTATTGCATTTGTATTTCTTTTTTTAATTTTCCTAGTAAAGAACTGTTATTTCTGCTTCCATATTTTTGCCTGAGAGCCTCTTAGTTTCAAAATTATAATAATTCAGAGGGAGGGGGTTTACATTTTCCACTTCAAGGAAGGCTCCTGCCCTCCTTAGCAGACACCTCTCTGTTCAAGCCAAGACACCCACGCTGATTCTGCCCTTAGCCCACACTGTCCTGTTCCCAGCTCCTGCTCTGCTGCCAGCCAGTGCCTCTCAGACCTCCTTATGTCCCTCTTCAGAACTGTCCCTGTGTCCCCCACCTGCACAGCTGGCTGCCCTTCTCCCCATGGCTGAAGAGGAACATCTGCTGGGCAGCTCGCAGACTGCATCCCCCCCACAAAACCTTCATTTTCTTTTCTACCACGCTCACTAAACAAAATTTCTGCAGCTTTTCCCACGTTTGTTGCTGAGCTTCCAGCTCTGTCCATGCCCAGCCTTGCAGGACCCTGCAAATGTGCCATTTTCCACACCAGAAGCTTCCTGGATATCCATCACTGCTCACCAGAAGCTGCTGCTGTTGATGGTGGGTTGCACAGTCAGCTTTAGGTATAGATAAAAAAAGGAGGAGCGAAATGGAAATGTCACCCTTGACTTGCTGCTGTGGAGATCTGTGTAAAGATCTGGACAGTAGCTTAAGACAAGGTGTTGAAGATTGCAAGGCAAGATGTTTTCTGTTACCATCTGTATGGCAGATTATCTTTGTCAAGTGGGCAGTTTTCCTTATCTCTCCCTTTGAGTGACCACAATCACACCTCCCTCAGGAGGGGACATCTGCTGATAACAGCCATTGAATGTCCCTGCATGGCTGATAAGAGCTACAGCATCCCACTGGGAGATGTGAGCCCAGAGGGAGGAGCCAAGCATTCCTACCCGGATAGAATCTGGACATTCTGGAACACCAGCACGGCTTCTGCACTGGATTTCCCAGAGGAACAGCAGCTGCCTCTGCCACTGGATCTTCAGAGGAAGATGCACCTTTCTCCAGGATCCCTGCTCCAGCAGAGCCACCCCTGACACTGCAGGAGGGCTGAGCCACAATTCCAATGGGGCTGTGCCAGCACCCTGACCCACAGGGTGTCAGGCTGTGCTCTGACTCTGGCAGTGTTGTTTTGGTTTATTGCATTGTTTATTTTATCTTTTTATTTTCTTCCCTATCAGAGAACTGTTATTTCCTGCTCCCATATTTTTGCCTGAGAGCTCCTTAATTTCAAATTTATAGCAATTCAGAGGGGTGGGGAGGGTTTACATTTTCCATTTCAGGGGAGGCTCCTGCCTTCCTTAGCAGACTCCTGGCTTTCCAAACCAAGACACAAGGAAAATTTGTGTCAAGTTACCCAAACTGACTCAGTCCTAGATTGAGAATCACAGAATGGTTGGGTTGCAAGCAGCCCTAAATCCCATCCCATCCTCCTGCCATGGGCAGGGACACCTTCCATTGTCCCAGGCTGTTCCAAACTCTGTCCAACCTGGCCTTGGACATTTCCAGGGATGGGGCAGCCACAGCTGCCCTGGTCATCCTGTGCCAGAGCCTCCTCACCCTCACAGGGGAGAATTTCTTCAGTATATTTAACCTGATTTTCCCCATTTTCAGCTCAAACCCTTTGCTCCTTGTTCCATCACTACAGCTCCTGATGAAGAGTCCC
The DNA here is from genome assembly GCA_039654755.1 of Calcarius lapponicus. Lineage (NCBI taxonomy): Eukaryota > Metazoa > Chordata > Aves > Passeriformes > Fringillidae > Calcarius > Calcarius lapponicus. Next base: position 17,496,451 of record JBBFKN010000012.1, on the reverse strand, counting down.
TGCTCAGGACCTCCACATGCCCACACCATTGTTCACCAGAGAATATTTGGGCCATTGGCTGTGCTGGGCAGTCACTGCTTCCCTCTGAGCTGTGCTGGGAGCCACTAGAGGATGGAACAAAGCAATGAACCCATTGCAGAGACAGAGAAAAGGGTTTTGACTGATATTTTCTTTGCCAAATGCACTTGTAGAATGATAATTCAAGACTTGGCAGGTCAGCATTAGGTTTTCTAATTTGTGGAGGCACAGGCTGCAAAACTCTGGAAATACTAAAATGCTCTGGTTTTACAAAGACCCTTGGAATACATTATTCTTCATGCAAACTGCCATAGTTAAATAGACTGAATTGCTTGAAATCAGTTCAGACAAAACACTGTCTCCAACTGAGAACAAATGCTGCTGCTTTTCAGCTTGTGAGAACAATTGGAATATATTGTTCTAGGATATTGTTCTAGGATTTTTTTTCCTGTTTCCTACAGTTTGTTCATCTCCATTTACAAAGACCACCAGCCAGGAATCAGAAAGGACCTGGTGAAAAGCCAGCTAATCTGATCAATGCTGACTGAAATATTCCCAGTGTCTTTTTCAGAACAACAGCAAAGCTTGAAATACAATATTTGCTTTCTGTTTTCTACCTAGAGAACAGTTCTCCAGCAGTAATGTCTCTATCACATCACAGACACTCTGGGGCTCCAATTAGGATACCTGTTAGCAGGATTATCTGAGCTACAGGTCCAAGCAAGTGCCTCCCATTATATATTTCAGTGTCTTTGTGGAGTCAAACGTGGTTTTATTTTACCCAGCCAGGTTTCTTGACTGGGCATTGGAGGACAACAGTCAATTCTTCATGATTCACTTTCCCAATGGAAACTTGAGACATTCTGGCAAACACCACCATGTTCTGAAGGAAATATTCAATTTGAGGACAAAAGTGCATTTTGCCACTTAAAAAATCCCTAAGCCAGAAACTTCCCTCTCCCATTGAGCAGCTCCTGCCTGGAGGAACAGTGCCAGGAGCTGCTTGTTTTGGAGCCAGATTTTCAGAGGAGCTCAGCTTCCCTGTAGGCACCTCAGCACAGTCTGGATTTCATAAAGAAGTAGCACCAGCAGTTCCTGTTGACATAATGACTCAATTTCTGAGCACCCCAGCACCAAATATACTGAGCACTTCAAATCCAGCTGCCATGGGTTGAGCCTGGCCAGGCACCCACTGGAGCTGCTCACCCAATCCCCTTTGCAGCTGGACAGGGAGAGACAATTCAATGAAGGGTTCATGGCTTGAGATCACTTCATGGGACACTCATGTAAACCTCCCTCCCGCCGAATTGTTATAATTTTGAAACTAAGAGGCTCTCAAGCAAAGATACGGGAGCAGGAATAACAGTTCTTCACTAGGAAAATCAAAAATACAAATAAAATAGTACAAAACATGGAGTGCCCATGTCCTGCACTGGCAGAGTGTAACTGATCTCAATTTGGAGGGAGGGGGTTTGCATTCTCCATTTCAAGGAAGGCTCCTGCCCTCCTCAGCAGACACCTCTCTGTTCAAGCCAAGACACCCACGCTGATTCTGCCCTTAGCCCACACTGTTCTGTTCCCAGCTCCTGCTCTGCTGCCAGCCAGTGCCTCTCAGACCTCCTTATGTCCCTCTTCAGAACTGTCCCTGTGTCCCCCACCTGCACAGCTGGCTGCCCTTCTCCCCATGGCTGGAGAGGAACATCTGCTGGGCAGCTCGCAGACTGCATCCCCTGGGATGAGCTCACTCATCAGAAACTGTCATGGGCAAAACAGGCTCCAATCAGAAATATGAAATTAGTTCATTACAAACAAAATCAGAGCAGGATAATGAGAAGTAAATCAGCCCTTAAAAACACTTTCCTCCCACCTCTCTTCCTTCCCAGCTCTACCTCCTACCCCAGCAGTGCAGGGAGACCAGGAATGGGGGTTTGGGTCAGTCAGTGCCCCGTGGCTTCTCCTGCTGCACCCTGGGGTCCCTCCCAGGGGAGACTGCTCCATGAATTCTCCAGTGTGAGCCCATCCCACGAGCAGCAGCTCCCTGGGACCTGGGTAGCATCAGACCATCCCAGGGACAACAGCCCTCCCCAGACTGCTTCATGTGGGGGTCCCTTCCATGGGGTCAGTCCTTTGGGACAGGCTGCTCCAGCCTGGGAGCAGGGCCTGTCTCTCCACAGCTCTCCCAGGGGATCCTGGGCTCCTCTCAGGCATCCACCCAGCCCTGTGTGGGCTCCTGCAGGGGCTGAGGGGGGATCTCTGCATCCCCATGGATCCCCAGGGGCTGAGGGGGGATCTCTGCATCCCCATGGATCCCCATGGGCTGTGGGTGGATCTCTGCATCCCCATGGATCCCAGGGGCTGAGGGGGGATCTCTGCATCCCCATGGATCCCCATGGGCTGTGGGGAATCTCTGCATCCCCTGTGGATCCCCACAGGCTGTGGGTGGATCTCTGCATCCCCATGGATCCCCAGGGGCTGAGGGGGGATCTCTGCATCCCTCATGGATCCCCATGAGCTGTGGGTGGATCTCTGCATCCCCATGGATCCCCAGGGGCTATGGGTGGATCTCTGAATCCCTATGGATCACCACAGACTGTGTGTGGGTGGATCTCTGCATCCCTGTGGATCCCCAGGGGCTGTGGGTGGATCTCTGCATCCCCTGTGTACCCCCACGGGCTGCAGGGGCACAGCTGCTGCTTCACCATGGTCTCCCCACAGCCTGCAGAGGAATCTCAGCTCTGGTGCCTGGAGAACCTCCTGCCCCTCCTCTCCACTGCCCTTGGGGTCTCCAGAGTTGTCTCCCATGTTCTCACTTGGCTCCTTTCTGGACAAAATTAAAACTGCTCAATCAACCTTTTTGTTTATCTTTCTTTAATCTGCTGTCACAGAGGTGTCACCAGCCTCTCTAACTGGCCCAGCTTTGGCCAGCAGCCTGTCCATCCTCAGAGCAACAGGGATTGGCTCTGCCAGGCATGGTAGAAGCTTCCAGCAGCTTCTCACAGAAGGCACCCCTGTAGCCCCCTGCTACCAAATACCAGGCCATGCAAAACCAATACACCAACTCAGAGAGAGATCCTTCAGAGGGACCTGGGTCTGTCTGACCCAGCGTGGAACAGGAGGAAGGAAGCAGGACATGGTTCCTGTGAAGTTAATGATCTTTGGAAAGGCAGAAGAGTCATAAAAGTGGTACAGAAGTTACCAGAACTAGTCTGTAATATCATCATGATGGGATCAGTAACCCATGCTTTTATAATTTCATTTATGCCAATTCTGTATCTCAGTTATCACTTTTATAATCATTCCACTGTCAGTTCACAGTGCACACACAGCCTTGAAAACTTCTGAAGTTGAATTTTTTGACAAAAGTACTTCACAGCGTGGGAACTTGCTCTGAGCAGCAAAGGAGGAAAGGCCTGGCAAAATGAACATTTTCCTAAGCTCCTGAGTCAAAAGCATGTGGAACTGGCTGGGGCAGTAAAGCAGGACCTGCTGGAGTCAGCAAGGGAAGCCGGGATTTGAGACCAGAGCAAGGAACTGATTCATGGGGATGACAGAGAATCACAACTTCTCTCTCTTTCTTCTGCCATCTCCTTTGTGAGCTCTGGACCCTGATCCTGTGGGATTTGGATTTAATTGCAGATCAGAATGAGGGCAGGCACCACTTTGGGTCATTCCTTATGACCACACAGTTTTATAGACTATAAATGATGCTTTACAGACCGGCTCTGCTGTGGCTTCCTCCCAGCCCTCAGCTCCTGCCTTTCTGATCACCCTGAGGACCAAGCTGGCACATTTCTCAACCTGCCTGCAGGAACTGCTCCTGGCTGCTCATTACAGCCCTGCAGCCCACTGCTGGGTGCACACAGGTGCCAGTTTCTCTCTGGGTTTCTCAAAAGTGATTTTTCCCTCATCTGTTCTCCTGGCAGAGACACAGATTTCTGTGATACTCTCCCAGTTCTCCGTTCCTCCTGCCTTCTACTCTCAAAATGCCCACTGATCATTTTTTCATTTCCTTTCTCTTGACCAGTTACCAGCCCACACCAACTGAATCCCTTTAAGAGAGTTTGCTGTGGGCTCATTGTGGAGACTCTGTAAATTCAGCCACTAATTTCTGTTGGACCAGATGCCTGTTGGCACCTTCAATGAATGGTTTCCTGTTCTCAGATCTTCCTCCTTTTATCTCCTATCACATTTACCCTTTTTAATTTAGTCTACTAATCCTATTCCTTACTTCTACCTTCATTCCATCTGATGGGCTTGAGGGTCTGTGATTCCTTGGGTTGCCCCTGGAGCCTTTTTGAACACTGGTGTTGTATTTGTCCCCTTGTATTTTTCAGGCAGCAGAACTGGTTTAAGCACTGGGCTAAGCACAATGGTTAGGAGGTCAATAGTCTCAAATTTGGGTGCCTTTAGGAGCTGTGTGAATTCCACCTGATATTTGCTGTTATTCATCCTACCCATTTGTTTTCAGATTTGTCCACATTAAGAATGACTTTGAGGGAAGCACCCACAGCCTGTTCTCAGGGGAAAACAAAGAAAATTATTTAATTTTATGGTGATGGCCTTGTGTTTGAGCAGCTCTTCCCATCCCTGCCACCTTTTGGCCTGTTGGATTGCCTGCATCTCCTGTGTTAGAAATATTATTAGTGGCTGCAATTACAGAGAAAAAGTAATTAGCTATTTAGCGTTGTCTGTCTCCTTTGCCCTATTTCCCAATCATGTGAAGGGGTACAAGGGACTGACTCCCTTTGCACAATCATAAAATTCCCAAAGCCATTAGGAGGAAGGGGATAACATTGATGTTTGATGTTTGTCTCCATCAGCCTGTCATCAGCACTGATGTCACCCCAGCCAGGATTTTGGGAGGAAGGTCCCTGGCATTGCCTCAGCCTGGGTGAGTCAGACAAGTCCTGCTTATGCCAACACAGGACTTGGCTGTGGAGACACAAGGCTGCTCCTCCCACCTCTGGGCAGGTGACCACACTGCCCTGGGAGCCAGATTTGGCTTTCTTTATCCATTGTCAGACCAGCATGAAAGCACCTGGAGAACAGCTCTGAGAGCCAGAGGGTTTGCGTGTCCCTCAGCTGTGCCACATTCTCTTTGTGGGCAAGTAGGATGGCTTATTTCCATTGTACATCAAGGTTTGGGAAATCAGCTAAGAGTGATGAGAAAAGAGAGCTTTACTCTTGATCTTGAAAATGAGATTGTAGGGTATGTCTTTACAAAACTGCAGCTCAGAGACATCTGAAGTTTGGCAAGACAATCCTCAGAAGATAAAACAAAAATTATCTTTTGGACCAGAAACAAACTTGAATATTTGGTGATGCCCTTTGGCCTATGTAATGCTGCAGTTACCTTGCAAAATTTTTAATTATGTTTTTTGGAGATTTACTAGATTCCTTTATAATAATGTTCTTGGACAACAGCATTATTCTTTTCACAGGACATGAACCAACCTGAGCAGCTTGTAAAATCAGTCCCAGAGTTGTCACAAACTCATATGCCAAATTAGAGAGGTAAAATTCTGAAAGGTCTTCCATGGAATTCCTGGGCTGCTTCAGCTCCCCAGAGGCAATGGAAATGAACTCTGAGAAATCACAGACGTGGCCACGCCAAAGACAGTTACTGGGTTTCAGTGCTTTCTTAGCTTCATTAGCTTTTATCACCAATTAATTAAAGACTTCACCAAATAATCCTCCCATTTCTGGACTTACTAAAGAGGGGGATGTTTGAATCTCACCACCTCAGTTTAGAAGCCTAGGATGTACGTGCCTACCTCTGAGCTAGACTTTGGATTTCCTTTCTTGTCCCACGGAGAGGAACCAGTCCTTTCACTGCGTGATTCACGCTGCCTGGTTTAGATGGGAGTTTTAGGTGGAGGTAAATCACGCCCTGGTTGCTGAGGAAATATGGGATAATTTTGAACAGGTTTTTATAATTGTCCCATTCATAATACCCACAGACCCTTCCCATCAGGTCATTGTGAAAGCAGCTCTTTCTCACGGGGCTGGAGGAGCAGTTCCAGTCAGGTAAAGACCTCTCAGCCACAGCTTGCTCCCAAATGAGCTGTTCTTAGTGGTGACAGCAACTGAACTCAAGAGACTTAGCAGCAATTGATGAGCTCCTGCAGCAGAGCCACTCCTGCCCAGCCAGGATGGGAACACTGGTTTGGATGGGAGTTTTAGGTGGAGGTAAATCACCATGGTCACAAAACTCCATCTTATGGGTTTGAGGTGGGGGTAAATCACCAGGGGGAGGATAAAGCACCATGGTCACAACACTCAGCCGCTATTAACCCACTCTGTCTCCTGATCATCATCTTTCTGTTTACCATCTTGCCTTTTGCCTGTTGGAAAGATGCAGAAAGTGGGTTTGGATTAAAACCAGCTCTGGTCTGCAGTCCTGGAGGTCAGAGTTAAAACCACCTGGGGTTTGTCAGTGTGTGAGCTGTTCAGCCACCCTAAAGAAGATTTTGCTGACTCGTGGCTCACAGGCTTCAAGCAAAGCCAGGTGCCCATGAAAGGCACCCTTCAATGTCTTTATAAAGGACTCAGAGGCAGCAATTGAAGGTATAATTAAGTTTGTTGGTGACACTAAACTGGGAGGACACAGAGGGCCTGCAGAGAGCTCAACAGATGAGAGAGCAGAACAATTGTGGAATCATAGAATGGTTGGGTTGGAAGGGTCCTTAAAGGTCATCTCATTTCACCCCTTGTCATGGGCAAGGACATTTTCCACTGTCCCAGGCTGCTCCAAGCCCTGTCCAGCCTGGCCTTGGGCATTGCCAGGGATCCAGGGGCAGCCACAGCTGCTCTGGGCACCCTGTGCCAGGGCCTGCCCAGCTCACAGAGGATTTCTTCCTAATATCTAAACCAAATCTCTGTCAGTTTGAAGAACTTTCCCCTCATCCCATCACTCCAGGCCCTCAAACAGTCTCCTTCCATCTTCCTGGCAGGCTCCCTTAAGGTCCTGGAAGGCCCCAGTTATGGCACCCCCAAAGTCCTTCCTTCCCCATGCTGAACAATGAAGTTTTAACCAGGGCAAGTGCTGGATTCTGCACCTGGGGTGGAGCACTTTGGATGTGTGGCATGCTGGGGAATGAGGGGCTGGAGAGCAGGAAAGGAAAGGGAAGGGACCCTGGGGTCCTGGTCCATGGCAAGTCAAATGGGCCAGCAGGGTCCTGGGGGCCCAGCAGTGCCAGGGAGGAGATTATCATGGCAACAGTCACCTGAATGGGGAATAATTGGCATTATTCATGCTAATGAGTCATTAGCATTGACTCCATGATTGCAGAAGGCTGATCAATTGCTTTATTAAGCTATACTACATTATACTATACTATTAAGAAACTCATCCCCTTACAGACTGTCCAATACAGCTTTAACCTAATTGGTCAATCAATCCAAACACCATTCAGTGTCCAATTAAGAAACCACCCTTTGATATACAATCTCCATAACACATTCCACATGTGCACAACAACAGGTGCAGCAAGCGGAGATAAGAATTGTTTCTCATTTTCTTCTCTGAGCTTTCTCACAGTTTCCCAGGAAAATGCTGGGAGAGATATGTCTCTCTCTGTTCAGAGGATATGTGATCACCACAGGAGATTGTCCTGCTCTGCTCTGGGGCAGCCCCACTTCAAGTGCTGGGGGCAGTTTTGAGCACCACAATAGAAAAAAATCTGTATCTGTCAGACAGCATCTAAAGCAGGAGTGCTGGGATGGTGAAGGGTCACACAAGGAGCTTGTTCTCAGCTTGTTCAGCTGGAGGAGAGGGAGAGAGGGGAGAGCTCATCTCAGGCTGCAGCTCCTCATGAGGGCCTGCTCCCATCTCTGCTCTGTGTCACAGGGACAGGACCTGAGGGAGCAGCTGGAGCTGGGCCAGGGCAGGGTCAGGCTGGATCTCAGGAAAGGTTCTTCCCCCAGAGGGTGCTGGCACTGCCCAGGCTCCCCAGGGAATGGGCACGGCCCCGAGGCTGCCAGAGCTCCAGGAGGGTTTGGGCAGCGCTGCCAGAGATGCCCAGGGTGGGATTGTTGGGGGGTCTGTGCAGGGCAGGGGTTGGACTGGATGGTCCCTGTGGGCCCTTCCAGCTCAGGAGATTCCTGATTCTGTGATGTGTGATGCACACACCAGCCTGCTTGCCCTGGCTGGGAGCCCACAGTGGAATGCTCAGTTCAAGGTACGAGCAAGCCACACTTCTGACCCAGGAGGTTGTTCAGAGATTAGAAGCTTCTCACTGTATTATTTTTGACCAGCCTAGCATGCCTGGGGACAGCCAGGAGTGTGTTTTATAGGCCAAACCCTGCAAATAGATCAAGGCTGAGGAACTGGAGGTGCCTCTGCATCTGTAATCACGCCAGCTCTCTTTAGCTGATGTTTTGATGTAAGCTTACATTTCCTACCTCCACGGAATCAGAATGGCTTTTTATTGGCCTTATTAATCAGCTTAATTAGGATAATGCACCTTCTACTGTGTACCTACCCTCCTGCCATTAAGGAGCAGCTCAGCTTTCCTTAATTTGTAAACTTGCTGCCTGCTGGGATTTCTCACTGCACGCCTCAGATTTAATAGATGTTTTGGAAAGAACTTCTTATCTTATTAACCTAAAATGCTATGTATTCTCTTTAAGGTGATGGGTTAATATAGAAACTAAACTAAACTCTGGGATGATGGTTTGGCCTGCACTGTTTGATTGACCAGGTGTATTTTATCCTGATTCCCATAGCATTCCTCCTTTCATTTATCTGTACAATTGTCTGGACTGACAGGTTGAGGTCTATCAATTATTTCAATCTCTGGCACACTAAATTACAAAAGGCCAGATTTCTCACCTAGGCCAGACTGTGCCTTCTGTACCCTTCTGTCTTCAGAAGGGTTTACAGTCCCTTCTGAAAATATCAAAGGGAGTCTTTAAAGCCCAGCCAGGTTTTCATTGTTGGGAGTCTCCAACTTCATCAAAAGAAGAGACAGTCTAGACAAAACACCTACAAACTTCACTCTCATCTAAAAATGTAACTGTTGTTTTTGTGGGGAACCTTTCACAATTTCTGCCCAGATCCACCCAATAAATTACATCTTTGCTGCTTTGAGTTCTGCCTCTGTTTCATGAATCCCCATGAAAAAGCACTTCCCTCCCTCTCATCTACCTTGGTGACCTTCCAGAGTGTCAAATCCAAAAATACACTGATTATGAGGGAGCTCACAGGGCAGCATTTCTTTGCTTTGAGAATTGTGCACATTGGAGAACTCCTGGAAAGCCACTGAAATCTCATGAAAATTTGCCATCCGTCAGACACTGGGAAATGCAGGATACACTGTGGTAGATGGAGTCTCTACAGAGCTTCCATGTCCAGGGAAACCCCTCCCCAACAATGCTGGACCTGCATGATAAATAATGGGCCAATAATCCCGAAATCTTCCTACGCTCAGCTGCCAACAGCTCCTCGAATCTCTGCCCTCTCTTAATAATTAATTAATCATCTCTTACTGATTCCTGCTCTGAGCTCTAATCCAGCCTTTTCCTGTCCCACAGACCTCATTTCTGTCTGGAAAAACATCTCTGTTTCTATTTTGTTCTGGTTTCAGCAGCTGCTCCAGTGGAGACCCACAGCACAGCATGGGGGTGTCAGATGGGTTCTTGAAGGCTTTTTTCCCCTTTCCACGTTCAGGAAAACAGACTAGAAACATCTAAAATGCTTGGAAAGGAGTAGTATGAAGGGCCAGCTGCCTACACAAGCACTCTTAGCAAAGCCAGTCCTTGGCCATGCCTTTCTGAGGGCAGGCACAGGCTGCCCTGGCAGGACCATGAGCTCCTGCACTGACAGACTGAATAAATCAGGGGTGGGCACCTGTCAGAGAGGGACTTTTCATCAGGAGCTGGACTGACAGGACAAGGAATGGGTTCCAGCTGAAAGATTAAGGTGAGATACATGGGAGAAATTCCTTGCTCTGGGGGTGCTGAGGCCCTGGCACAGGGTGCCCAGAGAAGCTGTGGCTGCTCCCGCATCCCTGGAAGTGTCCAGGGCCAGGTTGGATGGGGTTTGGAGCACCCTGGGCTGATGGAAGGGCCACTGCACCCCTTTGACAGCCAGGCTCTGGGGGCACGAGTACAACACAAAAAACGTGTCCCACAGGTAAAAACCCTCTGAGGAACAGCCCTGACACAGCCACAGCTCCCTGAGGAAACCATGGCAGTGGCTCTGCTGTCTCCAGGGTCACTCTGGATGAGAGGAGCCCTGAGCTGGGAACACAGGGCTGAGGCAGATCCACCAGTCAGTGTCAGGCTGCCAAAGGACCACAAACAGGTCCCAGGTGTCCATGTCCCCATGGCCAACACGTCCAAGTGTCCATGTCCCCATGGCCAACAGGTCCCAAATGTTCATGTCCTCATGGCCAACAGGTCCAAATGTCCATGTCCCCATGGCCAACACATCCAAGTGTCCATGTCACCATGGCCAACACGTCCAAGTGTCCATGTCCCCATGGCCAACAGGTCCCAAGTGTCCATGTCCCCATGGCCAACAGGTCCCAGGTGTCCATGTCCCCATGGCCAACAGATCCTAAGTGTCCATGTCCTCATGGCCAACAGGTCCCAAATGTCCGTGTCCCCGTGGCCAACACGTCCAAGTGTCCATGTCCCCATGGCCAACAGGTCCCAAATGTCCATGTCCCCATGGTCAACAGGTCCCAGGTGTCCATGTCCTCGTGGCCAACAGGTCCTCAGTGTCCATGTTGGACTGCATTTTTCCCCTTTCCACGTTCAGGAAAACAGACTAGAAACATCTACAATGCTTGGAAAGGAGGAGTATGAAGGGCCAGCTGCCTACACAAGCACTCTTAGCAAAGCCAGTCCTTGGCCATGCCTTTCTGAGGAGAAGCCAGACAGGCAATTCCCTCATGGGAGGAGTGCAAATGGCACCAGAGCAGAACTTTAACACTAAATAAGTCACCTTGCTCTGTCCTAGGCATGGTGCTCTCCATGTAGAGAAAATAAAATTATTCCTGGGACACAGTTCCCTGCTGTGATCAGAGGATGTTGTTCCCTCTGGAGAACCCCAGCTGCAGCCCCTCAGGCTGCCCATCCCTGTCTGCCAGCACTGGGACATGCTGCCCTCCATCCCACCCATCCAGGAACCTGCTCCCTCACAGCTGCTGAAGACAGTGCAGTTAAAAAGAGGAGATTCACAGGCACCATTAAGTCATGAGAATTCTAGGGGGAAATGGGAGTTTCTGACAGCAAGACTGGGTTTGAGTGCTCACACTGGCACACTGAGGGCTGGAAGCTCATGCTTTGACATCCCTGCTGGTTGCTGTGGGGTCAACAGTGAAGGGACCCTCAAGCAGGGTGTTTCTAATTCCTTTTTTTGACAGATGTGATTCAATGCAAATCCACTTGGCTGCATGACCTGGAAGCTGGTGGATGTGGAGGATTAAGGAACAGGTAATTGCCAAAGACTTAGAGAGCCAAACTCTTAAATCACCAAGGAGGACGCAGATGAGATGGGTTCATCTCTTCAGATCAGTCCCCACATTCTTGCAGAAGCAGCAGAGCCAGAGGAATGCAGAGCCTGCACACATCACTAATAATGAATTGTTCCATTGTGACTGGTAATGGGAAGGTTCACTAATTAGAGGGAGTTTTTGAGCTGCAGGGGGTTACCCTGGCAGTGGCCAGGCCCTGGTGCTCTCCTGGGTTGGGAAATCACGAGCAGAACTTGTGTCAGCTCCCCACCTCTGGCTGCCACGTGCTGGACCTGGGCCGGAGGGCTCAGCACTGGTTTTACCCAGCTCCTTGTGGTGCAGGTAGGGCAAACTGGGTGGGAGAGCAGGGAGGCAGAGCAGGGCTGGGGAGCAGAGCTCTGGGGTGAGGCAGTCCCTGCCTAATCCGTGCTCTGACCCAGTCCTTGCATGTCCCCGTGTGCCTAATGCCACATGCAGCTGCTCTCCAGAGCCCTGGCCATCCTCACAGTGCTGGGGACACTGTCACCACACACAGCCACCAAGAGGTGACATGCAGGGGCTCTCAGGTGGAAAGAGCTGCCAAGGACCCTCCCTTACACAGCACTAGGTGTTATCTTATACATATATATATATATATATATATATATATAAAGAGTTCTATTTTCATTATAGTGCAAGGATTTCATATCACCAGAGCTTCATACCACCTCGATGTTTCTCACAGGCAGCTCCTCTAAGCACTGACTTTTCCTAGTCCTTCCAGTAACCATCTGACTCTGGTTCCCACCAATCCACTCTTTTATAACAATGCTCTTATTTGCTGCAGGTGTGGCCTATTAACATCAGGCCTGCTCCTAATCTTTGGTAATTGGTTCAGCTGCAACTCTTTACATTCTATACCACCTTTATTTACCCATACTGCATCCCCCTACACCAGGCTGCTCCTGCTGGTCACTCCTCCCACAGCTCCAGGCAGGGAGCTGACCCAGATGTTCCTCATGAGTGGGAGAGAACATCCCACCAGCCCCTTTTGCTCCCATGGCAGCTGCGCAATGTGGGAACCTTTGCCTGCTCTGGTGGAAAGCCCTGAGTGCCAGCTCTGCTCCCTCCCTTGCACTGATGGTGCAATGAGCCCAGAACCTGTGGCCTGGTCTCCTGGGAGAAAGGCAGTGAAGCATGTGGGCCACGTCTGGAAATCAGATGCCCTGTGGGTGATTCATTGGCATTCCCTCTGCTCATGCACCAAAAGATCATCTGTCCTGTCCAGACAAGTTTCACCAGCGTGAGCAACAGCAAAAGGCAGCAATATTCCAAAATAACAATATCTGAGAGGCTGGAGCTGACAGGATCCACCTGTGGGAAACAGCCCCCAGGTGTTCTCAGGGAACATCTGGTGGGCAGCCTGTAAGGAATGTGAGCAGTGAAACACCTTTCCTGGCACACAGGAAGCCATCAAAGACCATGGCAGGCTCCTGGCTGATGAAGGTTACACATTCTGCAGCCTCACCACTCCAAAATCCACAGGGCAAACAGCTCTGTTCACCCTGCTGAGTGCCAGCTGGGGAAGTCCCAGTAGCAGCTGGCCAAGGGAGGGTTAAATGCCAGGCACACACCCCTGCAGGTACCAGCCAAGAGGCTGAGAGGAGGAAGGAGGGCACTCTGCTGTTCCTGCACCCTCTGTCCCCCTGAGCTCCTGCTGCACTGGCCACAGGGCAAGGATTGCTGTGGCACATCCCTGGCCTCCCCAGAGGCCTCTCCCAGAGGCTTTTCCCTGCTCCTTTCCCATGCTTGGGGTCTGCATTTGAGGAGGATGCTGGGCAGGTGGCTTCCCTGCTCCCTCCTCCCTGAGCAGGCAGGGTCTGCTCCTGGCTTCTCCCACAGCTCTGGGGAAGGGCTCCTGGCAGAGAGCTCGTGGCTCTGCAGGTGACCTGTCAGGTGTGGCTGTCACCGTCTGTGTCACAGCCTGTCCTGTCAGGTGTGACTGTCACAGCCTGTCCTGTCAGGTGTGGCTGTCACCGTCTGTGTCACAGTCTGTCCTGTCAGGTGTGGCTGTCACAGCCTGTCCTGTCAGGTGTGACTGTCACCATCTGTGTCACAGTCTGTCCTGTCAGGTGTGACTATCACAGCCTGTCCTGTCAGGTGTGACTGTCACCATCTGTGTCACAGCCTGTCCTGTCAGGTGTGACTATCACAGCCTGTCCTGTCAGGTGTGGCTGTCACCATCTGTGTCACAGTCTGTCCTGTCAGATGTGACTGTCACAGCCTGTCCTGTCAGGTGTGGCTGTCACCATCTGTCCTGTCAGGTGTGGCTGTCACCATCTGTGTCACAGCCTGTCCTGTCAGGTGTGACTGTCACAGCCTGTCCTGTCAGGTGTGGCTGTCACCATCTGTCCTGTCAGGTGTGGCTGTCACCATCTGTGTCACAGTCTGTCCTGTCAGGTGTGACTGTCACAGTCTGTCCTGTCAGGTGTGACTGTCACAGTCTGTGTCACAGTCTGTCCTGTCAGGTGTGTCTGTCACAGCCTGTCCTGTCAGGTGTGGCTGTCACCATCTGTCCTGTCAGGTGTGCCTGTCACCATCTGTGTCACAGCCTGTCCTCCATGCCCCCGCTGCTCTGGACATGTGCAGTCTCTGTCTGTTGAGCTCTGGGCACTCCAGTGCCTCACAGTGCTGTGCCAGGGCAAAACCAGCTCTCCTCTAAGGTCTGCTTGATCACAGAATCATGGAATCTCTGAGGCTGGAAAAGGCCTCTAAAATCAAGTCCAGCCATTGACCCAGCACTGCCAAGGCCACCATTACACCATGTCCCCAGGTGCCACATCCACACATCTTTTGAACAGTTCTAGGGACGGTGACTCCAGCACTGCCCTGGACATCTTGTGCTAGGGCTTGACAAGCCTTTAAGGGAGGGTTTTTCCCCAATATTCAGCCTTATATTCTCTAATATTCAGCTTGAGGCTGTTTCCTCTTGTCCTGTCCCTGTTCCCTGGGAGCAGAGCCCAGTTTCCCCTGGCTGCCCCTCCTGCCAGGGAGCTGTGCAGAGCCAGAAGGTTCCCCCTGAGCCTCCTTTGCTCCAGATCCCTCAGAGTCCCCCCAGCTCCCTCAGCCACTCCACACCAGCTGCTGCCCCAGACCCTTTATGGTGCATTGTTGGGTCACAGCAACATCTCTGCTCCTGCTCTCCCTTCTGGAGATCTCAACCTCACCAGAAAGCACCTGGAGCTCTGTTTCAGAGAACACAGAGAACACTGGCCCCAGCCCTGGAGGTCTGTCACATATCCCAGACCTGGGCTAGCCAAGGGGGAACTTTAAATTGAGACAAAAATGGGTAACAAAAGGGGGACAAAGCTCCTCCAGCACAACCTGAGGGCTCCCTCCTGTGCTAAGAACTGCAGCCATGCAGGTGGGAGAGGTCACTGTCGCAGACATCTTTTCTGGAAAATCCTTTCCTTAGGATTTTTCCTCCTGAGAAGCTGAGAGGCCTCAGGAACAAAATGTAACCAATGGTTATCTGCTGCTGTGGGATGCAACAGGTGCATCTGGAATTGGTCTCATGTGGTTGTTTCTAATTAATGGCCAATCACAGTCAGCTGGCTCAGACAGAGAGTCTGAGCCACAAGCCTTTGTTATCATTCCTTCTTTTTCTATTCTTAGCTAGCCTTCTGATGAAATCCTTTCTTCTATTCTTTTAGTATAGTTTTAATGTAATATATATAATAAAATAATAAATCAGCCTTCTGAAACATGGAGTCAGATCCTTGACCCTTCCCTCAACCTGAAGTCCCTGTGAACACGGTCACAGGTCACCCCCAGCCAAGATTCCTCAACGTCTCAGGGTAACAAAAGCTCTTTTATGTCCCATCGTGAGCCTGGTGAGTCTGGTGAAAGTTCAGTCTCTGTCAGGAATAGAAGGGCAGGCCAAGGAACCATGGAAAACTTCTGAGCTCAGACACAAAACTGCACAGATCTAAAAGTCCCTCACATCTGCCAAGCAGAAGAATGTCATAACTAAATATTAATTTTTATTTGGACCTTTAGAAAAATGATGGTATGGCTGGGCCCTGCCCCAGAAAGCTGGTGCTGTTGTATGGGACTCTGGAAAAGACTGGGACTGAGCTACAGGCATCAATATTACCTCCCTACCCCCAAACTGTTGGGAGAAAAATGGCCAGGAAGGGTGTCACAAACTGATGACAATCATTGCAGAAAGAACCAGACATAAAGTGAATAAATCAGATTGATTTATCAGAATTGGATTGATTTATCAAGATCGAGCAGAATCCTGCCCATAACAGCAGCCAGCATCTACAGCATGCTCTGGAAGATCAAGGGTAACAATCAGATTAACTAAAGCATGATTCTAATCTGCTGTGGCCATGAATTAACATGGTGATAACAGGATCTGGGAAGAGAGCCTTGATCTCCACATCAGCCTGCAAAAACCTGCCAGGGAGAAGTGCAAGCAGCTGGAGTTGGGGGAGTTGATGGAGATAGGAACTGGTCCTGGCTGGGATGGAGAGAATTTTCCTACAGCAGCCCATGGGGTGCTGTAGTCTGGGTCTGTGGCTATGCTGATACTCCACCAGTGCCCTGGCAGGATTTTGCAGGATTTGCAAGCCCTGAGGAGGGCTTGCACAGCAGCTTTCCCCCTCTGCCCCAGCAGGAGCAGTCTGGGTGCATGCAGCAGGGACAGAACACAGCTTGGGCAGCTGTGATCTGAGCTGGCTAAAGGGTGCCTCACCTCCTGTGGCACCAGGCTCACACTGAAAGCTGTGGGGAAAAGGGCAGCAAGGGGCCACATTTGTGGCTGTGACATTTGTCCTCCCAAGGAGCCCTGAGGTGTGACAATGCCTTGCTCCCCTGGGAACACCTGCCTGGCGTGGGAAACAGTGCATGATTCCCTTGGTTTGTTCTTCCTGCACACCCAGCTTTGCTCTCCCTCCTAAACTTTGTCTTGACCCCTGGGAGTTCTCAGTGCTGCCTTTCTGATTCTTTCCCTGCTCCCACAGGGGATCAGCAGAACCGGGTGGGATCAGCAGGCACAAGCTGCGGGGACAGGGGAGTTCTCTGGGCCAGTGCAGTCAGCCTTGCATTGGCTGCAGCTCATCTTGGCAACCCTGCAGCCAGAGTGGGACCTGTGCTGTCCTGTTTGGAGATCTCCTCTTCTGAGAAATCCCAACCCACAGCAGCTCTTCTGTTTCTTGGACTGCAGCACAATAACCCTTGAGGAGCCACTCAACATCCCACCTGCCTTCCTTCTGAGGCAGCCCCATCAGCTGCAGTTCTGTCCCAATCTTGGGCTCTGTGGAGGAGGTTTTACAGTGACCCCTGTGAGCCATGGAGAAGTTTGAGAAGAGGATCCATGTTTACCCCTGAAAGAATTTTCTAGCATGGTCATTGAGATAGAAATGAAGAAAGAAAGGAGAAATAAGAGAAACCTGTAACTGCCTACTCCAATGAGCACTTTGTCTCTTGAGACGAATGAGTAAAGTGTAAATGTATGAGTTTTTTTTAAAATGCATAAAAAGCATGCATGCTAGAATAAAAACAGATTGAAGCCTTCTGAAAATGCAGTGTTTGCTCTGTATTGTCTCTGTCTCAACAGGGCTGCCTGCAAAGAAAAGCCCAGGACATAGAGGGAGAGACTCTGCTCCCCATCTGCTTCATCAGGCAAGATTTCCTGCTCCTGCAGTCTCACATGTACCCGTGGGCTTTATTACTTGATTTCCTCACCTAATCTGTTGCCCTCTGCTGCCATGGCTTTGTCAGCCAGCACCGTTCTGAGCTCACCCTTCCTCTCTGAGCTGAGCCTCAGTGTGCAGTGAAGCACAATCCAGCCAGTTCCATAAATGTTATTGCCATCAGCACAGAGCTCAGACCCTGGGCCAGAGCAGCATTCTGCATCTCTTTGGAGGCAACAGAAACAGTCCTGGAGAAGGGACTATGCTGGATGACAGGGATGGATAAACTGCTGGGATCCCAGGGGATAGCTGCCTGGAGATATTTGACTCCTCTTGCAGGAAACTGTAATGAACAGGGAGTAAAAAACAGTTGTTGACACTGTAAAATGGAGAATAGCATTTTTATCAGAACTGAAAATTGCTGGTGGTTTTCAGCAATTTCTGGCTGATAATTATCTGTGTTCAGACCAAAGACTTTCCAAAAAGAAACATTATGGCTGAAAGCTTTTGAAAAATGCCTTTGGACGTCTGGCCTTCTCAAGATGTTTCAAAAACAGCAGCTGTGAAGTTCAGCCAGAAGAAGCTGAGAATCCAACCCAAAGGATGCATCCTGGTTGTGGGGACACATGGCAGACAGGATGCTGTCACTCCTCCCCTCTGACGCGGGCAGACGTCCCTTGTGGTGCCAGTGCTGACAATCCAGGCATTTCTGAGCCCTTCCCCGGGGAGCTGCTGCTCCTGCCAGCACCTCAACCAGAACAGCCTGGATCCCTGTGGCCAGGCAGCCTCACAGCCCTGCCTCCCAAAAGCCAGCCCGTGATTTACAGACACAGAGTCTGGGACAGCAGAGCAGGGAGCAGCTCCGTGCTGTTTTGGAGCAGGCTCCAAGCTTGCTATGGCCCATGGAGGGCCGAGGCTTAAAGACAGGAATTGCCAAGTCATGATGAAATAGCAAAAGAAGCTCCTGTCTTCTGCCTTTCAGACCCTAGCTTGTCTCTCTGTAACCCCATAGTTCACTTTCCCCTAACCTATACTATTGGACAAGTTTGGATCCCCTTATACCCTATAAAAAGGGGCTGGTTTAGCCTGTTCTGGTTAGAAGAGCTGTCACTGGAACCCTTCACAGACCCCTCAATAAAATCATCGCTGTGGAACCACCAGGACGTTTTCTTCTCTCTCGCGTCTGCTTCCTGACTAGCCTGGGTGCCTTAGCAAGCAAGAGCTGAAATCATAAGAGAGCTGATCATCACTGAAGAGCTGAAATCCACTAAGCTTGCTAAGGTAGCCAGGGGCTGAGAGCGGCCTGGGTACTCGGGCACTCTGTCCCTGTGAAGGACTGAGCTCTCCGGCCCGTGCAGCCTCCTCGGGGGAAAACCAGCCCAGCAGGGAGTTGGGATCACTGTTTGACACTCCCTGCTTGGCTGGGGCTTGGAGCCCAAGGTGGGAGATGGATCCCAGCTGCATTCCTCACCAGGCTCACTGCTTCCAAGGACAAAGAGATGCCTGCAGAGATTTGGGCTGAGGTGCTCTCCAGCCAAGCCCAGCCATGGCCTGGCAGTGTGGAGCTCCTCAGGAGGCCAGGCTGTGTCAGAGATGCTGGGAGCTGGCTCCTCTCAGCCGTGTCTGCTCCCCCAAGCAGTGAGCTGGCAGACTCCATGGTGTCACCAGGAAGCCACAAGGCATCAGAGCTCTTGCTTTGTCGTATCCTTGGGTGGGTGGTCCCCACATGTCAACACCCAGGACATTCCTCTGCCTGCCCTGGATGACTCAAGACCCTGGCAAGGGGCTCAGAGACCTTGGCATGGAGTCAAAGACACCTGTGCCTTCGATTTTAACCCATTAAACAATTGGGTTAAAATTGAAGGCACAGGTGTCTTTGATTATTACAATTACTAACTTTGTGTGAGGATTTACAAGCCACAAGAGTTTGAGTAGAATGATAGTGAATTTGTCACAGGGTGAAAAGGTAGAATTTAGAATGGGGGTTCAAGAGGCAAGATGGAATCTGGGCGTGTCCTGTCCTTCTTCTTCTTGTCCTCCATCTTCTGCTGGGATGGTGGCACTTTTAGATTGGTTTAAGATAGAGACAGACTGTCTAACATAGGTGATAGGCATTGGAAAACTATTGTAAATAAAGTACATGTAGTTTTTAGTATAAAAATTTAACACCACCCCAAGGGCAGTCACTGTGCCACAACCCGACCTGCTGGACAGATCTCAGCAGGTCAGAGAAAGAATGATAGAGATAAGAGAAAATAAACAACCCTGAGAACCAGAGCCGAGGCATCTCGTCTTCTTCTGTCGTGGGGCTGGGGAAAAAAAGACTTTTTAATACTTTGGGAGCCATTTCAGCAGCACAAAACCCGAGTCCCACGCACGGGGAACAGCCTTTCCTCTGGTGTCCGGTGCCTGGTGAGCATCTCCCATGCCCGGCGCCCGCTGCTGCCGGAGCCCCTGCCCTGCACAGCTCACACCCCGGGGAGGCACCGGCGCTCCCGGAGCTGTGGGAGAAGCTCTGCTGGTCACCGAGATTGGGAAGGGCTGCGGGGCTGAACCTCCTGCAGAGAGGGTTCCCTGGCTTTATCCATCTCACCCTTCCAAAGGCCAGAGGAACTCGGATTTGGGAATCGTGCCTGCATACAGGAGTTCTTCTTAATAGTATAATATAATATATAGTATAGCTTAATAAAGCAATTGATCAGCCTTCTGCAATCATGGAGTCAATGCTAATGACTCATTAGCATGAATAATGCCAATTATTCCCCATTCAGGGGACTGTTGCCACGATAATCTCCTCCCTGGCACTGCTGGACCCCCAGGACCCAGTTCTTCCATCAAACCCCAGAGCTGTCAGTGCAGCAGAGCCAGTCAGCTCCACTTTTCCTGTGTAGACAAAACCCAACTCCAAGCTGAAATTTCCTTAAGACACATCTTGTATTTCAGGATCTTTTGGTGCTGCTTTTCCTGCGAGGAGCCAGGTTGCTCTTGTGGGAGTTTAGCCATGGAAAAACTGCTGTGGATGGACCTGACTCATCCTCCCCCGCTCCCCAACGTGAGTCAGGCATTGCGGGCCCTGCGGTTCAGGTAGAAAGTGAAACCTGATGCTCTGCAGAGCCTGTGACAGGAGAAAACCCCCATGGGATTGTCCTGGGGAGTCCCCTCCAGTGCCTGACCTCCCTTATGGCCCCCCATCAATGAGAACAGGGCAGGACCCACGAGAGGCTGATGGCGAAGGCTGCGCAGCCTCACAGTGAAAGTAAGGATGGAGCTGGTCCTGGATCAGGAATGGTGTGGCCAGCAGGAGCAGGGAGGTCATTCTGCCCTGCACTGGGCACTGGTGAGGGCACACCTCGAGTGCTGTGTCCAGTTCTGGGCCCCCCAGTTTAGGAAAGACATTGAGATGCTTGAGTGCATCCAGAGGGGGCAACAAGGCTGGTGTGGGGCTGAGAACACAAACCCTGTGAGGAACGCCTGAGGGAGCTGGGGGTGCTCAGCCTGGAGAAAAGGAGACTCAGGGGTGACCTTATCACTCTCTGCAACTCCCTGGAGGGTTGTAGTTGGTGGGAGGTCAGTTGTAGTCAGGTGAGGTTGGTCTCTTTCTCCAGCAGCACTGACAGAACCAGAGGACACATCCTCAAGCTGCACCAAGGGAAATTCAGGTTGGATATCAGGAAAAAGTTTTTCACAGAAGGGGTGATAAAGTTCTGGAATGGCTGCCTGGGGAGGTGGTGCAGTCCCCATCCCTGGGGGTGTTTAACAAAGCCTGGATGTGGCACTGGGTGCCAGGGTTCATTTGAGGTGCTGGGGCTGTGTTGGACTCGATGATCTTGAAGATCTCTTCCAACCCAGTGATTCTGGGATTCTGTGATTCTGTGATTCTCCATGTGCTGCATCCAGGCTGCCCTGGCAGAGCGTGCTGGGTGCTGGAAGGGGCTGGAGAGGGCAGGACACTGCTCTGGGCCCAGCCCTGCTGCAGTGCAGGAGGAGCAGAGCACAGGAGCTCTCTCCAAACCCAGCAACACCAGGAGCCTGCTCCAGCCTCCACTGCAGCCTCTGAGCTGTTCAGCCCTGGATGCTGAGAATTTTAAACTTTCTCTGCTGACAGGCACAGACCCACAAGAGAACACTGCATTTGACCTGAGGCTGTGGAGAAGCTTCCAAAATTGATTAATAGCACTGGGATTATGGGTGTGGAGTTTGAATAGAGGTGTGTAATATGACAGGGTGGAAAACTTAAAGTTTAAGGTTTTAGATTATAACAATATATATAAAGCAAGATGGAGGTTTTAGGTTGGTGGCTGATCCTTCATCACCTTCTTCACCATGGGTTTGAGTGGTATTATGTAATTGCTTAGAAAAGTCCTCATTGCCAACTTTGGGTGATTAGTTATTGGGTTAAAAGTAAAAATAATTTAGGTGTCATTTCTTAATTGGACAGCTTAGCCTTAAAAGACCCTGTAGAGAAAGATAGTTAGCCATTTTGTAGCTTGTTAGTGAAATGCTGTAGAACTCCCAACTTGTGGGACTGTTATATAGATAAGAAACAATAAACATTTGAGCCTGAACACAAAATATCGTCCTGAGTGCTTTCAATCCCGACCCTGGCAGAGGCAGAGAGGAAGACAAGGAACTGACACTGAGCCCTGTGAGGACACCAGCTCCCAAACTCCTCACACTGAATGGCCCAAACACCAGGGACTGATTTTGTGATGTCTGCAGAGCAATCGGTGTCTTGTAAAGAATGCTGAAAATGTCTGATTTCAATTTTATGCTAAAACTGCTCTGCAATTGCTCCCACTGGAGACACCCTTCCAAAGGCCAGAGGAACTCGGATTTGGGGATTATGGCTGCATACAGGAGTTCTTCCATCAAACCCCAGAGCTGTCAGTGCAGCAGAGCCAGTCAGCTCCACTTTTCCTGTGTAGACAAAACCCAACTCCAAGCTGAAATTTCCTTAAGACACATCTTGTATTTCAGGATCTTTTGGTGCTACTTTCATCTCCAATCCACATATTGCACGCCTATAATAATAATAATAGCAATAATAATAGTAATAATAATAGTAATAATAGTAGCAATAATGATAATACCTTTTGTATGTACATAGCACCTTTCATCCAAGGATCTAAGTCACAATTACAGCCCCACACATTCCTGCTCATTACAGCCCTATAATTCTAAGACTGTTCAAGTATCCAGACTTCAAAGGGATTGTGGATTTCCCCTCCAGCCCAGTCATGGTGCCCAACATGCTGGAGATGTTTCAAAGGTGTTTCAAAGGTGCCTTGGCAGTAGCCAGAGGTAGTCAGAGGAGCTCTCTGAAGCTAAAAAGAGCCTTCATGGGTTCTTCCCTCTCCCAGCCCCTCTTTAGTATCCCTGGGAACTCAGCACAGCCCTGGGATGAGGGTGATGCTCCCATGAGACCTTTGTGTCTGTGCAGTGGGAGGTGAAAAGACAGAAATGTTGTTGAAAGGAAAAGCAAGTGACAGCACAAGCTCATCTGGATGACTGCTACTTCCAGCCAAGGTAGAGCCCACAGCATTTTGGTCAAAAATAAGTTCACAGAAAAATTGTGTTCCACTAAAAAAATCAGTGAGGCTGGGGGAAATGGTGGGATTTTTCATTGTAAGACCTTTTTTTTTTTTTTTTTTTTTAAGGGTTCAAAGATTTTCAGATGACTCAAAGAAGAAAAGTACTCTGGTTTGGGTCAAAGCAAAATGGTTTGGGGATCGTCAGAGAAAAAACTTGTTGTGTTTTGGTTTGGTTTAGTTTTAATTGCTTGGGAAACCTAAAGAGAACATCCCTACCTGTTTAACCCAAGCCAGCCTTTTCCCTCCTTTTTAGGCTTAGCAAAGAACTGCCCCAGCTGCTATTGAGCCCAGCCATTCAGGAGGAATTGTGCTGCAAGGAAGGGAACTTCCTACAGAAAACAGAACTGGGGTTTACAGCATCCCTGGCCAAGCTGACATTTCCCAGCTGGCTTCACTCCCTCACTGGGGTCCTCCAGCACTGCCCAGGAGCTCTGAGAGCTTGAGAGCTGCTCTCTCTGCTCTGAGAGCTGCTGCCTTGGCCGTGAGGAGTTTCTGAGTAGCTGCTCTGACTTGTGGCTGCTCCGCCAGGGATGAGGTCAGCGGACATGAAAGGCAGCCACTAAATCTGAGAGTTCAGTGGTGCTTTTCTTCGTGTTGTGGCTGAACAAATGGAAAGCTCAAGAACTTTTTAATAAACTTCTAAAAGGTATTTTAGCCTGAGAGGTCCAGACATGTGGCTGGAAAGTGCAGAGAGTCTCCAGCTCTTCCAGAACACTGGTTGGAGCAATTGATTTCAAATCACGTTGGGAAGGAGTTGTTGGTAGTGCTTTAAAGATGGGGAAACTGAGGCGCAGGAAACGAAAAAGGCTTCGGGGTTGAACAAATGGAAAGCTCAAGAACTTTTAAATAAACTTCTAAGAGGTATTTTAGCTTGAGAGGTCCAGACATGTGGCTGGAAAGTGCAGAGAATCTCCAGCTCCTCCAGAGCACTGGTTTGAGCAATTGATCTTAAATCACGTTGGGAAGGGGTTATTAGTAGTGCTTTAAAGGTGGGGAGACTGAGGCACAGGAAAAGAAAAGAGTTTTGGGGTCAGCCATAAGGCTGGGACAGAGTAGAGACCCGTTCCTCGTGCTGCAGTGTCCTTTGTGTCTCCCAGCTGTATCACACACGGGAGCCAAAGCCTGTGGGACACCTGTCCCCAAAAGTCCGAGTCCCTGTGTGCCTTCACCAGGAGAAACCCTTTCCCCAGAGCATCTGTGAGATGTTAGATCTCCCCTGGAAGGGGACTGGGTGCACCCACAGTGTCTGCAGGCAAGGCAGAGCTCTCCATGGAGGAGCAGGGCGGTTTTCACAGCTCACCTCAGACACACCACAGCAACCAGCACGGGCTGCTGCACATTTCCTCTCCCCCTTCTTCAATAAATCACAGCTTCCAGCATTCATGCTTTTGTCACTCATAAATCTTCTGCTGTCTTACACCACATGAAAGCACAACAATACCTGAACTGGCAGGCACTTCCCTGCACAGGAGCAGCTGCAAACACAACCTGCAGCACAGGAACCTGCTGCCTGGCCCTGAGCTGCAGGGAACTTACACACAGCAGGTAAAGGAGGGCTGCTCCATGCTCTAGAAAGCCCCACATGTGTTGCTTTAATTTTTAACGATTTTTTTAAGCTTTCTGATGTTTACATTTTCGTAACGAACTTTCTGTAAATAACTTATTGCTTTGTATTCTTTCATGAAAGAAGAGAAATTTGATAGACTTTGTTTAATGTCATTGGAAAGGTAGCACCTTCATTTTCTAATCTACTGTCACTTTTGGAATTCTCTAAATGTAAAGTCAGAAAATAAACTTCTCTTTTTTACCTTGAAAGCAACAGTGTGTGCACATTGTGTTATATCGTGTCCTATAGTGACACACATGGAACACCAGGGCACACACAAAACCTCTTTGTGCAACAGGACCTCATTAATCCATGGAACACACTGCCACAGGAAATCAGGGCAGCACACAGACCTCACCTGCACCTCTGATCAGGGTCCTGTCCTGGCTCTGGCGCCTTTGGCTCAGTACAACACACCTGAGCCTAAAGATGCATCTCTGTCCTTTGGTAGATGAGGGAACCTTCCAGTTTTGGGATGATATCTGACCACTGCCAGCCCTGTGCCCAGGAGAAGAGATCCAGAGAGCAGCTCTGTGGATCTGCATCTCATCCTTCCCTGGGAGCAGCCAGCTGAGCCTGAGCAGCGCAGAAGCCCTGGCTGTGCCTGAGGCAGGGTGAGCCACAGCTCCTGGGGAGGGCAGCAAGCCCAGGGGGGGCTCTGAGCTGCTCACAGGGCTGGAGCCCCCTGCTCTGCAGCCAGGCTGGGAAACTGGGGGTGCTCACCTGAGAAAGCTCTAGGGAGAGCTCAGAGCCCCTTCCAGTGCCTAAAGGGGCTCCAAGGGAGATGGAGAGGGAGTGGGGACAAGGGCCTGGAATGACAGGACAAGGGGGAATGGCTTTGAACTGCCAGACATATGGGGAAGGAATTGTTCCCTGTGAGGGTGGGCAGGCCCTGGCACAGGTGCCCAGAGCAGCTGTGGCTGCCCCTGGATCCCTGGCAGTGCCCAAAGGCCAGGCTGGACAGGGCTTGGAGCAGCCTGGGACAGTGGAAGGTGTCCCTGCCCATGGAACAGGATGAGCTTTCTGGTTCTTTCCAACCCATTCTGGGATTCTGTCATTCTAAGATGAAATGCTTACATGGCTGTTTCCTTTCTCAGCCCCCAGGCCCTCAGGGGCTGGTGGGGTCACTTTCAGGGATGCAGAACCAGGGACAAAGCAGAACTGCAGAGATTGATTCCTGCAACCAGAATTTTTTCTTGCTTCCTCAGAGAAAGACAGAAGATGAATTTCTATATAAAGGTGCAAATGTCTTTCCTGCAGATTTCAAAGATAAATATTTGCTTTACTGAGGCTGAGAAATGCCCACAATTGTGAATTCTCTTGAAATTTCAAGACACAATTATACCCAGAGCCATCCCCACATCAGGTGACATCCTTGGGGAGGTGACTTGTGCCTTCTGACCCTGCAGGTCCCTGAGATCCCTGGTGCTGCCACATGTCACACTGCCACAGCCCCCATTGCTCCATGCTGGCGCAGCCAGTGCTGGGAGGTGGCACAGGCAGGGCTGTTCCAGATTGCAAGGCAAGATGTATTCTATCACCATCTGTATGGCAGATTATCTTTTGTCAAGTGGGCAGTTTGCCTTATCTCTCTCTGAGTGATCACAATCACTGCTCCCTCAGAGGGGACACCTGCTGATAACAGCCATTGAATGTCCCTGCATGGCTGATAAGAGCTGCAGCATCCCACTGGGAGATGTGAGCCCAGAGGGAGGAGCCAAGCATTCCTACCCGGATAGAATCTGGAGATTCTGGAACACCAGCACGGCTTCTGCACTGGATTTCCCAGAGGAACAGCAGCTGCCTCTGCCACTGGATCTTCAGAGGAAGATGCACCTTTCTCCAGGATCCCTGCTCCAGCAGAGCCACCCCTGACACTGCAGGAGGGCTGAGCCACAATTCCAATGGGACTGTGCCAGCACCCTGACCCACAGGGTGTCAGGCTGTGTTCTGACTCTGTCAGTGTTGTTCTGGTGTACTGCACTGTTTATCTTATCCTTTTTTTTTCTTCCCTATTTAAAAACTGTTATTTCCTTCTCCCATATTTTTTTGCCTGAGAGCCCCTTAATTTAAAATTTATAGCAATTCAGAGGGGTGGGGAGGGTTTACATTTTCCATTTCAGGGGAGGCTCCTGCCTTCCTTAGCAGACACCTGTCTTTCCACACCAAGACAAGGGGGAATGTCCCACATGGCCTTCAGGGCTCAGTGTCACATCACCAAACCTTTCAGCCTGGGTGTAGGGCAGCCCCAAGCCTGCCTGCCCCTGGTCTCCCTGCCATACTTGGCAGAAGAGGCCAAATTTCTGCTCCCCTTCCAGCCCTGTGGTTCCCACCGTGGCACATCTGATGGGATGACACGTGGTGCTTGGGCTTCACCTTCCCTTTGAACCAAGGGAATGTTCCTAATTGGAGCCCCATGGGGGTGTTCCGTGCTGGAAACCATCCTGTCTCCCGGGCTCTCTTTGTAGTGGGACCTGTGGCTGCTCACAGAACAGACAGCCTGTCCCTAGAGCATGTCCTGCCCTTACAGGTGTGTTCCACTGCTCCACTCCCATGGGCACTGCTTTTCATTTGCAAATCCTTCAAAGGGCTTGAAACAGCTACAGGAAGGCTGCAGACAAGGCAAAGGGAGACAGAGAGCTGTGGATAGCCTGAGAGACCTGTCCCTCCATGGAGGGGAGGAGACTGGGAGCTGCCCTCCTTCATCCCTGCCAGCAAAGCCTGGTGCCGCTGGGAATGGTTTTACATGAGCCCTTTTTGGGTCCTTGATGCATCCCTGCAGGATTGGAGGCACCACCCGAGCTTCCCTGGATCCTTCCCCTGCTCTCCATTCTGGCCGAGCTCCTGCCTCCCCACGGGCTGCAGCCTGGCTCTGTTTCAGCTGGTCCTGCTGCTCCTCACAAAGACCTTTTCTGATCTCTCTTCTGCTCCTACCAAACTCAAGCCATTCCCCTCTCGGTGCCCTTCCCACCACTTCCCAGAGCGCTGCTTGGTGATCCCGGTCCTGACTACTCTCCTGTCCCTCCGGTCCCTGTCCCAGCGGCAGGACCCCGTCCCTGAGCCCAGCCCAGCCCCTGGGGGCAGGACCTGAGGAGCAGAGAGCTCCAGAGGCACGGAGGCTCCACACCCGGCCGAGTGTGCGTGTCCCGGGCAGCCACAGGCGCTGCCCTGCGGCGGGCAGAGGGGGCTCCTGCTCCCCAGAGGGTCCCTGGGCTCCCCAGAGGGTCCCTGGGCTCCACTGCAGAGCTGGGAGTGCTCTGCTCCCCCTGCACCCCAAAGGGGTCCCTGGGCTCCCCAGAGGGTCCCTGGGCTCCCCCGTTCCCTGAGGGGTCCCTGGGCTCCACTGCAGAGCTGGGAGCGCTGCGATCCCCCTTCCCTCCCCAAAGGGCTCCCCCTGCACCCCGAGGGGTCCCTGGGCTCCCCTCGCTCCCAGAGGGTTCCCTGGGCTCCTGAGGGGTCCCTGTGCTCCCGGTGCTTCCCCGTTCCTGCCCCGGGCCGCCGCTGCTCCCTGACCCAGGCAGGTGCAGGGGGGGAGCGGCGTTCGCAGCCCCAGCGCTGCCTTTGGCACCGGAGCCCCCAGCAGAATCAAAGAGCTTTTCAAAGCAAACCTGCAACTGCTTTAATCGCCGGCGAGAGCTCCTCCCACACACATCTAAGGGCCATGAGCTCAGTGTTTTCGTTGCCCCAGGCAGATTTATGAGGTTATTCTTCAAGAAAGGGCGGGAGAGAGGGGAGGCCGTGGCATATTGCTTAGCCCGGGGGGCGGGCAGGGAGCGGGGGGAGCGAGGGAGGCTTTTGCACTGCAAGGACCCGGCAGGGAGCCGGGCGGTGCAGGAGAGGAAAAGCGGCCGGGCGAGCTGGAGCCCGGGGCTTGGGGCCGGCCAGCAGCAGCTCCCTCCATCCATCCCCGGCTCCTCCATCCCCAGCTCCTCCATCCATCCCCGGCTCCTCCATGCCCGGCTCCTCCATCCATCCCTCGGCTCCTCCATCCCCGGCTTCTCCATCCCCAGCTCCCTCCATCCCCGGCTCCTCCATCCATCCCCAGCTCCTCCATCCCCAGCTCCTCCATCTCCATCTCCTCCATCCCCCAGCTCCTCCATCCCCGGCTTCTCCATCCCCATCTCCTCCATCCCCCAGC
The DNA here is from genome assembly GCA_039654755.1 of Calcarius lapponicus. Lineage (NCBI taxonomy): Eukaryota > Metazoa > Chordata > Aves > Passeriformes > Fringillidae > Calcarius > Calcarius lapponicus. The sequence continues at coordinate 17,467,955 of JBBFKN010000012.1, read as the reverse complement.
TCCTCCATCCCTCGGCTCCTCCATCCCTCGACTCCTCCATCCCCGACTTCTCCATCCCCAGCTCCTCCATCCCCAGCTCCTCCATCCCCGGCTTCTCCATCCCCAGCTCCTCCATCCCCAGCTCCTCCATCCCCCGGCTCCCTCTCTTCATCCCCAGCTCCTCCATCTCCATCTCCTCCATCCCCCAGCTCCTCCATCCCCAGCTCCTCCATCCCCAGCTCCTCCATCCATCCCCAGGCTGGGCTGCCCGCACCCAGCCGAGGGACGGCACCGGAGCATCCCCAAAGCCCGAGCGGAGCGGCCGCGCTCCTCCATCCCCAGCCTGGGAGTGTTTGTGGAGGGAAGGAGGAGGATCGAGGCGTGCTGGCAGCCCAGGCTGTCCAGCCAGCCCAGCCCCAGCTCGGGCACAGCGGCTGCAAGCAGCCCCTGCCCTCCCTCTGCACACCTGCTCCCCTTCTTTCTTTTCCTTTTTCTTTCTCTGCTTTCGCTTCCAGTGCAGCTCAGGCTGGGCTGCTGCCCCTCCTGCAGGGTGACCTGGGCGCCAGCTGGTGGCTTTGGGATGGGGCAGAGCCATCCTGCATCTCCCCTCGTGCAGGAGTTGAATTCAGCCACTCTCATGGGTCCCTCCCTTCTTAATCAGCCTAATCCCAATAACAATCTACATCCACTCTGGAACAGAAAGCCTCACTTCCTTCTGAGAATGAAAATTCATTATAAACTTCAAAATCCCCATCAGCCTAAAAATAGACTTCTACTCCCTTACCTTCCTCCCCATTGCACTATTCGTATCATGATCTATCCTACAATTTGCAACATGATATATGGCCTCAAACCCCTACATTAAAAATTTTTCACCTACCCACTATTCTTCCTAAATGCCATACTCATCCTAATCATCACCAACAACCTATTTGTCCTATTCATTGGCTCAGAAGATTCCAGAATTCTGTGGTATCTGAAAGTGTCCCCATCAAGAGTCAGAGATCTGCCCACATCCAGAAACCCTCATGACTTCCCACCAGCCCTGCAAGAGAAGCCTCTTTGCTTTGGAACCGAGATCCTGGGGAGGTCTCAGGTGTGATGGCTCTGTCGGCGCAGCCATGTGCTTACAATTGTCACCTGCATTGTTACCTGCATGCATTATCACCTGCATTGTTATCTGCATTGTTATCTGCATTGCCACCTGCATTGTTATCTGCATTGTTATCTGCATTATCTGCATTGCCACCTGCATTGTTATCTGCATTGTTATCTGCATTGTCACCTGCATTGTCACCTGCATTGTTATCTGCATTGTCACCTGCATTGTCACCTGCATTGTCACCTGCATTGTTATCTGCATTGTCACCTGCATTGTTATCTGCATTGCCACATGCATTGTTATCTGCATTGTTATCTGCATTGTCACCTGCATTGTTATCTGCATTGTCACCTGCATTGTCACCTGCATTGCCACCTGCATTATCACCTGCATTATCACCTGCATTGTTATCTGCATTATCTGCCTTGCCACCTGCATTGTTATCTGCATTGTTATCTGCATTATCACCTGCATTATCACTTGCATTGTTATCTGCATTGTCACCTGCATTGTCACCTGCATCATCACCTGCATTGTTATCTGCATTGTCACCTGCATTGCCATCTGCAGCTGCCTGTTGTGGCTGGAAGGACTTGAGGGATGCCCCCCTTGTTCATGGACCAGTTTCCTCCAGAGAGCACAGCCATCCTACTAATGCCAGCCCTACCCATGCTGGGCAAACAGCAGCCAGGTAAGGTGAACACTGCTGGACCCAAACCTCGTGGCATCGAGAGCAGAGGGGGAGCAGAGCCTGTGGCAGAAAAGAGGCCTGGGAGATGAAGCAGCAGGAGGAAATGGGAAGAGATGTCATGAAACTCATTGGAAATTCAGAGACTTCTGAACTTCCTTTCCCTTGGGCTGAGAACAAAGAGCCAGCATGTCAATATTTAGCATAGAACAAAAAAAAACAATGCATTGTGTTTTAAAAACAGCAAAATGTTTTGCTTTGATAGTCTTGAAGTCCTGCAATGTGAATTTTAAATGGCCTATGGGTAAATGTAACACCAGCAGGTGAAAATATGTAAATGGAAACTCTTTTTTAGAAAGACAACGTGAAGTGAAAACATTGAAATGCTCTCTCCTGATTGAACTTGTTACTACATTTCTACCATTTACAGCCCCATGAACACTGTCCATTTTCATTAAGGTTTTCCTTTTCAATTAAATGAGATATTGCTTGGAAAACCATCCCACCAAACATGCTCTTCGGGCAGCTTTAGGACTGACTTCACCATTAAGGCATGCTGAAAGCTCTGGGGCTCAGCCTGGAGAAAAGCAGCTCTGGGGAGACCTCAGAGCCCCTTCCAGTGCCTAAAGGAGCTTAAAGAAGATAGGGAGAGCAATTTTTACATGGGCAGACAGTGACAGGATAAGGGAGAACGGCTTTCCACAGACAGAGGGCAGATTAAGATTTTATGTTCATAAGAAATTGTTCCCGGTGAGGGTGGGGAGGCCCTGAGAAGCCGTGGCTGCTCCATCCCTGGAAGTGTTTGGGGTCAGGTTGGATGGAGCTTAGAGCAGCCTGGGATGGTGGAAGGTGGAATGAGATGATCTTTGAGGTCCCTTCCAACCCAAACTGGGGCTCTGTGATTAATGGTCCTGCAATTCTGGCTTTGCTCTGAGCATTCCCACCCACCCCTCACTCCCTCCAGCCCCTGACCTGGGCTCCCTCACCACTATTTTGTCTGCTTGCTGTGCAGTTTGGTGTCTTTGCACTGCCCTGAGCCCGGAGTCCAGACTCACAGCCATGAAGCATCTGCAGAATCGTGCTCATCATCCTCAGCACAGGGATGAAGGCACACTGAGCACTGCCAGGGGACCAGGGCATTTCAGCTCCTGCTGGCCTGGGAGCTCCACCTCCCAGAGAACAAAAAAGAACATTAGAAACACTTGCTCAGGAGCTGTGCTGTTTCCTTGTTGCTGTTCAGTTTCTCTCAAAAGCTGTGCCTGGTCCCAGATTTTCTCAGTTTGATTTTCTCCTCCTTACAGGATGGGGAGCACAGAACGGGAATTCCTGTTTCTGGTTAGTGCTCATCTCCCTGCTCCAGAGGGAAGCACCAGCCAGAGCCCTGGATTCAGTGCCAGCAGCTCTCCCTGAAGTCAATCCTTGGTTTGGACCAGCCCATTTGGGTATCCCAAAGTGCCTTGGAGCAGGAGTGCTGGGAGATGTTCCCCCTTGGGGCACTCACAGCAAACAGCCACTGTCACCCACGGGAAAGCCTGAGGCTGTGATTGAGGTGCTGGGCAAAGGGAGCTGAATCCCTGCCTGCCCTAAAATCTTTGGGATGTTGCTGGCAAGGATGCAGAGCACACCTGTGTCCCTGTGGAGTGCCTGTGAGGAGTCAGCAGATGGACTCTGTAGAGTCCCTGTGAAGGAACCCAAATCCCTGAAAGCAGGAAACCCTTGTTAGACCTGAAATTTTAGCTGTGGAAAAAAAAATAGTTCCTCAAAGCTGATGGATGGAGAATATAAACCTGTGAATGCACTGCAGAGTGCAGAGCCCAGCTCTTCAAGTGTCCCTCACCATCTTTATATCTCCCCTATCCACAACCCCAAGCCTATAAACATTTCCCATTGTTTCTGCTTTTGTTTCCCTTCTCCCAGGCGTTCCCAAGGATGAGACTGTGGACTTTGGACTGTACAGGTGTCCTGGCTTGCAAGATAAGTGTGTGTTCTATCACCGTCTGTCAGAGCTGGGGCAGTTCTCTGCTGTTCATGGGGCAGTTTTCTTTATCTCTTCCACAGCCAATCCTCCCTCCAGGAAATATCCTCTGTTCATGGGCCATTAATTATTAATTATCTTCTGTCCATGGCCAGTGAGTGTCCCTGCAGGGCTGATCCAATTCCAGCATCCCATGGGGAGATGCTGCGCCCAGGGCAGGAGCCAAGCATTCCTACCTGGATCCAATCTGAGCTTTGGGACACCCCAGCAGCCTTTGCCCCCTGCATTGCCAGAGGAGCAGCTTTCTGCTGCCCTGCACTGCCAGAGGGAGCCCAGGCCCATCTGCAGCAGCCCTGGAGCTGCAGAGGAAAACTCCCCCCTTGTGCAGGATCCCTGCTCCAGCAGAGCCACAGCTGGCACTGCAGGAGGGCTGAGCCCCCATGGGATGGGGCTGTGCCACCCCCTGACACACAGGGGGCAGGGCCTGGTCTGACTCTGGCAGTGGTTTTTCTTTTTGTACTATTGCATGTGTATTTCTTTTTTAATTTTCCTAGTAAAGAACTGTTATTCCTGCTCCCATATCTTTGCCTGAGAGCCCCTTAATTTCAAAATTATAATAATTCAGAGGGAGTGGATTTACATTTTCCATTTCAAGGGAGGCTCCTGCCCTCCTTCAGCAGACACCTGGCTTTCCAAACCGAGACAACAAGGCAGGAGTGGCTCTTCCCATCAATCTGCCAGCAGGAAGGAAGGTCAGGCAGAGAGCAGCCCCAGTTTGGTGCCAGCTGTAGCAGCATTTGGTAGTCCTGGGCTGCATCGTGGCCTGAGAAATGGGAGGGTCTGGGAGTGAGTCTGCACCTCTGCGGTGCGTTTGGATGGGTCCTGCTGCAACTTGGGCCTCCTGTGGTGACCTTGGCATGAAGATTGAGCTGTAGATGGGCACTTGCAAGCATCGGGCACAGGGTGGTGACTTACTGGTCTGTACACAGTCACCTGGAGCAGGAGGGCAGCACTGCCCCCAGGAAGGAATTAATTTGCACTTTGCATTGGGATTTTGCGCTCTCTGCATTTTGGTTGCTCCCTCTTTCTCCCTAGGGTCTGTGACTGTCCCAAAGGCACACAGGGGTCCCTGTCACCCCTGCAGGGAACTCCTTGGGAGCTTTAATCACCCCTTCAGCCCCAACCCCTTCCCCAGGGCTGTCCTGCCTGCCCAGAGGGCAGCCCCACGTCCTGCTGTGCCAGCCCTGGGGCAGCTCCTGGTGCTCTCCATGCTGGGGGGTTCTGGTGGCTGTCCCTGCCACGGGGGGGCTGCAAGGGGCAGATGCTGCACATGGGGAGGGGTTTAGGCTGGGGGCAGCTCCTTCAGCTGCTGTGCTGCTGCAGGCACCAGCTGCGGACTGAGCCTGCAGACCTGCTGCCTCACCCACCTGTGGCTCTTTGGGAAATGCAAATATCGAGAAAAAGGCACCTTTCCCTCACACTGCCCTGTGCTGGACCCAGCACTGTGTGTCCTGGGAAGTGCCTTCTCAGCTTCAAAGCATCTCTGTCTCCTGCACACCCCTGTCAGGGCTCTGTGGCACCTGATTCCAGAGGGCAGCTCAGAGGAGAGTGGGTGATGCAGGGCCCCAGACTCCCAGGGGGATGCTAAATTCCAGACAGTGTCTCAAAATGTCTCTGCAAGGTGAGAACAGCCCTGAAGGCTCCTGGTCCCCTTTTCCTTGAGAGAAAGAGTGTGAGGAGTGAGAAGCATCACGAGATGCTTGGTGATGTCTGGGAGCAGCCAGGACCTGCTGCTTTTGCCTCCCCCAGCTCCTGCTGTGGCAGCAGCAGCCTGCCAGCCCCACCAGCTGTGTCCTGCCCCAGGTCTCTGCTGGATTCCCAGGACACAGAACAGCTCTGCAGGCTGTGCCTGGCTCCACAGCGAGGTGTTCAGGGGCCTGGGGCAGGATCACAGCCGGCACTGGTGTCTCTGGGGATGGGCACAGAGCAGCAGAACTGCCTGACCCCTCTGTGGGGCTGGGGAGACCTGAGACCCCTGGGAAGGGGGGATGGCTCCTCCAGCTGTGCTTTGAGCCTGGGTGCTTCTGGTGGTGGCACCCTCCAGGTTTGTGCTCCTCATCTCTCCCCCTGCAGTATCTGCCTTCCCCCTCTCCCACAGGGCTGTGCTCCCCTCTCCTGGATTGCCAAGGGAATTGGATTCTATTTGCCATTTTATGGCAGCTGGCTTCTGTTCCGTGGGCAGTTTGCCTTATCTCTTCCACAACCACTCCTCCCTCTGGGAGGGATAATATTATATTATAATAATACTTATCTGCTGATGTTATAATAATAATTATCTGCTGATAACAGACATTGAATGTCACTGCATGGCTGATAAGAGCTACAGCATCCCACTGGGAGATGTGAGCCCAGAGGGAGGAGCCAAGCATTCCTACCCGGATAGAATCTGGAGATTCTGGAACACCAGCACAGCTTCTGCACTGGATTCCCCAGAGGAACAGCAGCTGCCTCTGCCACTGGATCTTCAGAGGAAGATGCACCTTTCTCCAGGATCCCTGCTCCAGCAGAGCCACCCCTGACACTGCAGGAGGGCTGAGCCACAATTCCAATGGGGCTGTGCCAGCACCCTGACCCACAGGGTGTCAGGCTGTGCTCTGACTCTGGCAGTGTTGTGCTGGTGTACTGCATTGTTTATTTTATCCTTTTATTTTCTTCCCTAGTAAAAAACTGTTATTTCCTGCTCCCATATTTTTGCCTGAGAGCCCCTTAATTTAAAATTTATCTCAATTCAGAGGGAGGGGGTTTACATTCTCCATTTCAGGGGAGGCTCCTGCCTTCCTTAGCAGCCTCCTGGCTTTCCAAACCAAGACATCCCCACTCTGCCCCACAAGTTGCTCACACCAGGGGGGTCGATCCGTCCTCACCAAAACAGGAGCAATAGTTAAGGGTGTTACTGCTCTCTTTAACTATTGACTGGAAGGGTGTAGAGAAGCTGGAGCCAAGATCTCCTTGGAACTGTGCAGGGGAAGGATGAGAGGTAATGGGCACAAAAGAACCATAGGAATACGCAATTTGATATTAGGAAATATGAGATGGTAAAAAATGGGAAAAAGGTGAGGGACACTTAGAGATACTCCTAAGATTATCCAGTAGGTTTGCCTGCTGGACAAGATCCTGACCAGCCTCACAAGATGGACCCATTTGAATGTGGATAAGAGACCTCCAGAAGTGTCTTCCAGCCTGGATATCTGGGTAATCCATCCAGTACCTCCCCATGTACATGGCTGGGGATAAGAACCTGTCACACCCTTCTAGACCTGTGCAGGGTGTGGGTGTTTGTGCTCCCTGACCAGCTGATGTCCACACGTGGCCATGGCACCACCGGTGTTGCCTTTCCATCCCAAGGTGTTCTCTGCTGAGACAGACTCTCCCTTTCTTTCCTGCAAGTGACAGCTGGGCAGGCCAGCACATCCCTGGGGGGACCTGGCAGGCACAACCAACACAGTGACTTTTGTTTTTTTGTGAAAAAGGAGCAGCTTCAGCAAACTGAGATCGTTACCTCACCCCCAGCATTGCCACCTGTCCCCCTTGCAGAGGCTGGAGCTGAGGGGAGCTCAAGATTATAAATTTTTACAAAGCAGGCAAAATATTTCCAATTTTCCTTTTCCTCTTGGGTGTTAATTTTTAAAGAGTCCACTCTCTGATAATTTTGATTTTTTTTTTTTTTTTTTTTTTTGCTTTTGACCATATTTTGAATGTTAAATATTCCCATGTGACTATGAGGGATAGTTAACTTCCAGCTGCCTCACATTAGAAAACACTTGACTGGTGTTTTATTTTTGATTGTTCATTTTGCATCTTTGCTGCTTTTCCTTTCTCATTAACTGCTCCTCATCCATCCTGGGGCAGGGGGCTGAGCTGAGCACCTGCACCCAACTGGTGACAGCCAGGGGACAGCTGGGGACAGAACTGCACCAGCCCCTGTGATTCCCTGGGCAATCCGAGGTGGGGCTGCTCCTCCAGGTCATGTGCAGGGTGGGCAGTGGTGCCAGGGATCGCAGCCAAGACAATATTTTAAGCACAGAGAAGCTTTTCCCATCCTCCTGTGAGCCCCTTAGTGCAGTGGCCTCTCTGCTGCACAGGAACCTTCCCCAGTGCAGCTCCACTCTCCTGCACCCCCAGTTTGCTGCAGTCCTCTCCAGGGAGCCCCCGGAAGCTCCAGCCCCCTGTGCTGCAGCCCCAGATCAGCTCTGACACACCCTGAGGGACAGAGATGGGGCAGGTGACACAGGGTGGCACCGGCACCTCAGCTGAAGGGGAAATCTCTCCCCTCTCCTGGACCACAGCTGCAATTTCACCAGCGATGGAATTTTCACCTCTGGAAACACCTGGCTTGGGGTGGGATCGGGGTCATGTTCAGAGGGGTGCAGGAGTGAGCAAGGACAGGGTTCTTGCAGGGACACAGGCACGGGGCATGGCACCGGCAGGACGGGGCGGGCTCATTAGTGTGAGGCAGTGTCTAATCAGGGCTGATTACTGATCCTTGCTTCTGCTCCGGAGGAAATGCTGCTCTCACAGTGCCAGTGGCTTGCTGACAACACAGGGCACGGAGCAAAGCAGCTGGAAAGTTTTGTGAGCAGCTGCCCACCAGCTCCGTGCTCCTGCTGCCATTCCAGGGCTCCCTCTTCAGCTCTTGTGGCTCTCCAAGCACTCCAGCAATTCTTTACACATTTGAATGTGGAGTTCAAGCCTATATTTCCACGAAGAACTAAGATCTCACTGCAATATCCATACTTTCTACAAAATTTATGCTGATTTGTTGTGACAAGCCAGCTGCCCACCAGCTCCGTGCTCCTGCTGCCATTGCAGGGCTCCCTCTTCAGCCCTTGTGGCTCTCCAAGCACTCCAGCATTTCTTTACACATTTGAATGTGGAGTTCAAGTCTATATTTCCACGAAGAACTAAGATCTCACTCCAATATCCATACTTCCTACAAAATTGATGCTGATTTGCTGTGACAAACCCCCCACCTGTACCTGGGGAGCTGATCTCACACACCTTGCTGACAGTAGTGACAGGAGCAGGGAGGAATCACAGCTCTCCAGGGCTGCTCCAGTCATTCCCAGCTCGTCCCGACTCTCCACCTCCATCCCGTGCGTTGGGTGCTCTCGCTGGCAGGCTTGGTGGAGAAGCACCGGGCGGGTCGGTTTTCCCCAAAGAGGAAGGGAGGGAGGAACAGCGAGGCTCCCCCGACCCCGCGGGCCCGCCCCGCACCCGGAGCGCCCCCGGCCGGGCCAGCCCTGCGGAGGGGAGGGGGCTCTGCCCGGGCACGGGGACACCGCGGGCAGCGGCAGCGCCGAGCGAGCCCCGGGAGCGGGGCCGGGACAGACACGGGGAACGGGGACGGGACAGACACGGGAACGGGGACGGGACAGACACGGGAACGGGCTGGGACAGACACGGGAACGGGGCCGGGACAGCCCATGGGCGCTACAGACACGGGAACGGGGACGGGACAGACACCGGGAACGGGGACGGGACAGACACGGGAACGGGGCTGGGACAGACACGGGGGATACAGACACTGGGAACGGGGCTGGGACAGACACGGGAACGGGGACGGGACAGATACGGGGGATAGAGACACGGGAAACGGGGCTGGGACAGACACGGGAACGGGACAGACACGGGAACGGGACAGACACCTGGAACCGGGCCGGGACAGACACCGGGAACGGGGCTGGGACAGACACGGGGGATACAGACACGGGAAACGGGGCCGGGACAGCCCATGGGCGCTACAGACACGGGAACCGGGCCGGGACAGACACGGGGAATGGGGCCGGAACAGATACGGGGAATAGAGACACCTGGAACCGGGCCGGGACACCGGGAACGGGGCGGGTACAGACACGGGAACGGAGCCGGGACAGACACGGGCAACGGGAACAGGACAGCCCATGGGGGATACAGACACGGGAACGGGGCCAGGACAGACACAGAGAGAGCGGGTCCGGTACAGCCTATGGGGGAACGGGGCCGGTGCAGACACGGAAGCGGGTCCGGCTCAGACACCAGGAACGGGGCCGCGGCCGAGGACAGCAGCGGCAGCATCCCGAATGCGGGTGCTCCAGGCTGTCCCGAGGATCCAGCCCCGCTGAAATCCAGGGCTCTGCCAGCAGTGCCCGGCTGCACCGCTCTGGGCGGCAGCACCCCCGAGCATCCCCCTGCTCCATGCACAGCGCTCCGGGTCCCAGCGCTCCGTGCCCCTGCTCCAGCCACCGCGGGCAGGGGGAAGGCGGCACCGAGCTCCGGGAACACCGGAATGTCCCTGGGCTCGTGGGACAGCTCTGCAGCTCCCAGCCCAAGCTCTGTGGGGATGACCTGCAGCACCTTCTCTGAGGAGTGGCACCCCATCCTGCGGCACCCCAGGGTGAAGGGGGTGCCTGGTGGGGCTGCCCCTGTCCCCACAGGAGCAGGCAAGGTTCTGCATTCTCCCACATGGTCCTGTGACTTCTCACTCGTGGGCAGCCGGTTCCAAACCAGCCCCAGGGACAGTTCTGTGCAGTCGCACCTCATGTCACAAGTGGTTCCCTCTCCCAGGGGAAATACAGCCTGCATGACACGTTTCTCCCATCCTTTATGGTCTCCAGTGAGCATCGCCCTTTTCCTGCCTCATTTCCCTCCCAGCTAACCCAGCACAGCTCTGGCCATCCAGTGGCTGGCACAAGACTGCGCTCCTCAGGCGAGCGGGAGGAGCAGAGCAGCTCTCACCCAGCCCTGGCAGCTTCCACCTGGCTCTGCGAAAGCCCTTCCTGGGCGGGTTTGGGTGCTCTGCTCTGACAGCTGAGCCCCTGCGTCTCAGCACCATCCCGGGAGGTCGGGAAAGCCCCCGTGGTCTGTGTGCCACCCCCCGGCAGGGTCCCCTCTCAGCAGCGAGCACAGCGTGAACATCCATCCCCAGCCCCGCCTGGGGCTGCCGGCGCTCCCCGAGGGCACACACGGCTTCCCCTGGCACTGCCTGGCCGCGTTCCGAGCTGGGGATGCCGCGGTCCTGCCCAGCCCGCTGCCAAACTGCTGCGGCTGCAGCGCCGGGTATGAGCCCAGGAAGCATCGGGGTAACTCGTCTCCCGGAGAGGGATCTTTCCCGGTTAAACCCTGACATTTCCCACACTCGTTCGTCAGTGTCCTCAGCCATCACCTTATGATGGCACCGAGACCACCTCTGGGGCTAGAAATGAGCGCAGCAGTCTCTGTCAATTAACCCGTCGGGGTATTAACATCAGAAGAGGTATGAAACACTCAGACAATCAATAATTCCTAAATAAAATTAATACATAAATCGTCACAACACCTACTAATCCCCCAGATCTCTCCCAAGGCTTAAATACTCATTTTAAAAAGGCAGCTCGGACACTGCTGGTGGCCCGCGCAACCCAAACCCCGCAAAGCTCTGAGTTATTGCAGCTATTGAAATGCTTGACAGAAGGATCCCAGAGCAGTTTGCGCTAATTGCCGTGTAAAAACACTCCATTATGTGCTCAGACAATCAAAATCGACCCAGCAAGTCCGTTCAGGGTCCGCTGCAATCCCGGAGCGGAGCGAGCGGAACATCGCAGCGCAAGCAGCGCAGGAGGAGGGGAGCCGGGCAGGTCCTGCCCAAAGAGCTGCCTTTTCCCTTGTTATTTCGCTTGGTTTCTAATTTCCACAGGAAATTTAATTTCGGGAATATGTGGCACCAACTTCCAAGGCGGAGGAAAGCCGCAGCCGTCGGAGGGCTCCGGGGGAAGCGTTGCAAAGAGAAGCAGCGAGGGTTAAGGTCAGGCTGTACTTACAGGTATGCGGTGAGAGGGCTCAGGCTGGCGGGGAGCTCCGAGAGCCCCAGCTCGGAGCAATCCACCGAGAGCGCGATGCCATCCTGCTCGCAGTGGCACTGGGGCGGGCAGGAGGGCGCGCCGGGCTCGGCGGGCACCGCCTGGCAGCGGGCGCAGCACGCCAGGAGAATGCCCCACAGGAGCAGCAGCCCGTCCATGGGCACCGGGCCGAGGGCACGGCAGCGCCGGGGATGCGGAGGCATCGCTGAATGATCTTGGTTATTGGGTTTCAAGGGCTGGGCAGGGGCGTGAGACGCTCCAATGGGAGGAGTTAAACTTTCTACTCTTTCCCTCTCTCTCTCTCTCTCTTAGAGCTGGCAGGAATTTCATTCAAAGGGAAGAAAGGGGAAAAAAAAAAAAAAACAAAAGGAACTTCAACAAATAAAGACCTGTTCATAGCTCCAGGACGCAGGCTTGTTTTGTAAGCGTGTTTTTGTGAGATAGCAGGGCAGGCAGGGCAGGGGAAGGCAGAGCTGGCTCCAGCAGGGCAGAGCAGTGTGAGCAGCGAGGCAGGAGCACCCACGGCACTTCAAGGGCTCCAGACTTGGGGACGCTGAAATGCAACCCCAGATAAAGGACTCTGTGTCTGTGCTGGCTGCTGGACTCAGCTGTGACTGGAAAGTCAGGGGAGAAGGGGCTGAGGAGCTCAGGACCAGCTCTTTGCTGGCAGGGACCATGCCCAAGGCTGTCTGTCTGTCTGTCCGGAGCTGACCGTCTCCAGCAGCCTGGGATGGAGCAGCAGTGTCCCAGGGCTCCATGGGGGACACGGTGCTGTGTTGGCTTTGCCCAGGTGTGACCAGGTGTGAGCTGTGCTTGCAGGAGCTGCCCAGCACTGCTGGCAGGAGCAGGGGCTGGGTTCCTTCCTAACCCCGGCTAAAGCGGCCCAAGTAGAGGAATAACCCACTGAGTGTGGGCTTGAAGCTGTGTGGCCTGGAGCTGTGTCACAGCCTGGCTTAGCAGCGGGCACTGCCCAGGCCAGGGCCTCACAGTGTCCTGGAACCTGTGGGATGGGCATTGGATTTCGTTCATAGCAGGCATCACACCAGGAGGCTGTGCCAAGGAGCTGCTGAGCTCTGGGGCAGCAGAAACACCTGCCCAGCCAAGGCTGCTGGAGCTGCACAGGAGAGCCTGCAGAGGACAGCCCTGTGTCCCCTCTCCTGCCAGCCACAGGCTGCCAGAGGCACCGTGATGCCCTCAAACCCTCATGGCAGGGGCTTGAGGGATTGGGCTGAGCCTGGCCCCACAGCTTGAAGCAGCCCAAGTCTCTGTGCAGAGCCAAGCACCTCCTCTGTAACAGGGACAGCAGCTGCACCTGGGTCTCACCTGAAGACAGACAAAAGCTGTCCATGGGCTTTAGGGGCATCTGGACCCTGGTTTGTTCCTCCCTGGTTTGTTCCTCCCTCTCAGCCCTGCATGGGTGAGGTGAATGGGGCAGAGAAAGAAGGGCCCAGGTGTGGGTGGCTGCAAAGTGCACCCAAAAAGTCACTCCCACTGTAGCCATGCTATGGCAGAGTGCCCCGTGGCCAAGGCACAGACTGAGGGATGCTTTCACAGCCCTGCTTCCTCTGAACAGGCCTTTCCTTTGGCATGAGTTTCCTGACTGATATCCCCATTACTGCAGGGTAAAAGAGGTGTAAGTGTTATCTGGGGTCAGGAAGGTGAACTGGCACAGGGGGAGACTTAAACAGCTCCAGCTCACGGGGCTGGGGTGCCTTGAGCCCTGTGAGAGCAGGAATCTGCTCCCCAGAAAAGTGCTGGGATGGAGCTCAGGGTTCAGGACTGATGCACAGACCCTGGCTGAGGGCTCCTGGCTGGGGTGATGCTGGATGTGAAATATTTCACTCGCAAAGTGCATTGAGACCCTGCAGCTCCAGGACTCCCTGAGACTGCTGCAGTCATTGGAGATCACCCCCCAGTGCAGAGAGAGGATTTTGGGCTGGGAGCAGGAACTGGTTTAATTGGAATTAAGCTGCTTCCATCATGAACAGTGCTGGGGATGTCATTAATTAAACATTTGCAATGCCATTTGACAGCTCCAAATGTAAAACACAAAAGCTTGGTGGGGAGACAGGAGCCCTCCTCAGAGGGATGAGTCCCTGGGGCTCTCAGCACGCCTCCCCTCCAGCTCTGGGACACTGGCAGGGCCTGGGAAGGCTCTGACAGCAGCCAGGAACTGGAATTTGGGCTGGAGAAAGTTCCCTGCAGCTGGATCAAGGCTCCCTTGGATCCTCGTGTCCTTTACAGGGAGGACAGAGCCCCTGAATTGGAGCTGGGGGTGAAATCCAGCTGGGTTTTCCTGGCCCAAACAGGATTCCATCCTCATTCTTCCATCCTCCCTGGAAACTGCAGCTGGATCAAAGCTCAGAGCTCCCTTGGGTCCTCGTGTCCTCTCTGGGGAGGGCAGAGCCCCCGAGCAGAGCTGGGGGTGCTCTCTCACTCCTGGCTGCAGCAGCAGCAGCTCTTACCTGTGACCCCTGTTCCTCCAGCCTCAGCTGCCAACACCAACCACATCACCCCCTCCTGACAATTCCTCATCAGCAAATTGTCCTCAGCACCAGGGCTCTGCCTGATCACGCTGTTACTGCAGCTCTTGCAGAAAATCACACTGAGGAGGTTCCTATTGCAACCATGTATTTCCTCAGGAAGGTTCTGACTGCAGTTTTCACATTTCTGTGGAGCTGCATGTCCTGACATTGCAGAGCTTTTCTCCACGTGCCTCACTTTGAATTCTCTGTTTGCCTTTTATTCCAGGCTGCCTGGCAGGGGGTTCATATCCACGTCTTATTTCTTTGAGGTCTTATAACAGCAGCTAACATCCAAAGCATCTTTTATTCCAGTGGATCCTGGCAAAACTGAGGGTCTACACACCGAGTTACTTGGACCACAGAACTTGGACGCTTCCATAGTCTCATCATTTAACATAGGAAAAATTTAAATAAGTTATACAAAAACTTGTCATATAAGTAACATATTGTATAAGTATATAAGTACATAAGTATACTTTTAAATATTGAACCTCTGAAAAAGACACATGTTAAAGATGAAAAAAACCCAAGAAACCCAATTTATCAATCTCAAAATTAATAAAATCTCAAATTAACCAACCAAAACCACTACACATGGCAAACCTGGCAATTTTGAATAAGTCCCTCGGGGGTGGAAGTGTAATTTCCAGCCCCGTCTGGCTGAAGCTGCAGCTCAGAGCGATCCGCGGCATCACTGCGGGCTCGGAGCTCCCGCTGCTGCTCGGGGTTGGGCTTTTCCCGCAGCTCAGCCGCGTTTGTGTGTTGTCCTCTAGCGGCAGCGAGCGGAGAGCGCTGCCCCTGCCGGGTTCCCCTGGCTCTGGATTGAAGGCACTTGAGATGACAGCTCATGTTCAGACTCAGGTGTTCATTATTTCTTATCAGTAAAACAGAAGCTCTCACTGCTGTGAGCTCGGCAGCTTTTCATTAGAAGGCACAAAATGGCCAACAATCTCTTGTTACAAGGTCTTTTAAGGCTAAACTATCCAATTAAGAAAGGACAGGTTTTTTTCAATTTTAGCCCAATAGCTAATCATTCAAATTTGGCAGTGCAGACTTTTCTGTCCAATTACACAAAACCACCCAAACCCACGGAGAAGAAGGTGAAGAAGAAGGAGCAGCCTCTGCCCTACAACCTCCATCTTGCCCCTTATATATTGCTATATTACAAACCCTTAAACTCAGTTTCCCACCCTGTGATATTACACAGCTCCATTCAAACTCCACACCCACAACCCCAGTTCTATCAATCAGTTTTGGAAGCTTCTCCACGGCCTCAGGTCAAATGCAGTGTTCTCTTGGGGGTCATATCAGTTTCTCTGCCTCTGGATTGAAGGCACTTGAGATGATAGTTCATGTTTGGACTCAAGTGTTCATTATTTCTTATCAGTTAAACAGTCTCACAGCTGTGAGCTCGGCAGCTTTTCATAGAAGGCACAAAATGGCCAACAATCTCTTGTTACGAGGTCTTTTAAGACTAAACTGTCCAATTGGGAACTGACACCTGGATTATTTTCCCTTTTAACACAATAATTGATCCCACAGAGCCCCCAGTGCAGCCTTTTCTGCCCAATTACAAAATGCCACCCAAACCCATGGAGAAGAAGGAAGAAGCATGAAGAAGAAGAAACCCAGGATGAGACCCTGTGCCCTCCATCTTGCTTCCATCCACAACATACTAAAAATCCCAAAACCTCAATTTCTCACAAGTGATACACCTACACTGCTCTCTATGATCTATTTCACACTTTTGTGATTCCAGTCTATCTTGAAGCCTGGGAAACTTTCTCCATGAATGAGGGTCAAAGTCAGTGGTCCCCTGGGGTCAGGGCACCCCCGAGCAGACAGAGAAATATTCCCAATGTGCTCTGGGTTTCCACAAGTGGTGTCCCAGCAGCCCCCATCAGGCTGTGCCCCAGCTCTGAGGGGTGGCTGTCCCTTCTCCTGTCACTTGGCAGCAGCAGCCCAGCCTGTCCCTGCTGAGCCAGCCTGGAAAGGGGAGCAGGGAGGAGGAAGGGAGGTCCAAACAGGGAAGATCTTGCTCATCTCCCCTGTTTTGACCCCTGCACTGGGATTGATGGAGGAGGGCCATGGTTGGATGCTGCTCATCTGGAGCACGATAAACATGAAGAACATGTTATGGCCCAGAACTCACTGGGCAGCTCAGGCCAGGGGTTTGTTTTGTTTTAGTGCTCTGTTGTCTTTCTCTCCCCCTCTGGGTTTCATGGCTCTTGAGCTGCAGGGCTGGAAAATTATTCATCCCAACCACAGCTCCCACAGCACCCTCTGTAAGCATCTGTGGCTGCAGACTCCACTGCAGCCCTGGGTGGGAGGCCATAAATTCATCATCATCATCATCATCCCCAGCCTGGCCTCCCGTCAGGCAGGAGCAGCACAGGCTGCGCCACAGACACACCCTGGCTGGGCAGAGCCTGTGGGACAGTTTGTGTGACAAATCCCTGTCCTGGGCTGCCCTGGCATGAGGAGTGGGAGGAGGTTTTACAGTGACTTCTGTGAGCCATGGAGAAGCTTGAGAAGGGGATCCATGCTTACCCCTGGAAGAATTTTCTAACAAGGTCATTGACACAGAAACCAAGAAAGAAAGAAGGAGAAATAAGCAAAACCTGCAAGTGCCTGTTCCAATGAGCACTTTGTTTGTCTTTCCTGATCAATGAGTAAACTTATGGGTTTTGTAAGAACGTATAAAAAGCACGAATGCTACAATAAAAACAGCTTGAAGCCTTCTGAAATTGAGTGTGTTGCTTTGTATTGTCTCTGTCTCAACTACAACAGAGGAGCTCCCACCACAGCTGCTGGAGGAGCTTTACTGCAGATGTCTGCAGGTTCACCTTGTGCTGGGAGCACCCTGCAGATGTGCTGGCCAGATGTGAGGGCTGAGGCACCACTCACTCCTGCCTTTATGGAAGCTCTATGGGCAGCACCGTGGCTCCCCCACCGTGGCTTTAACTTCCCCCCTTCTGTCTCAGGGCCTGAGCCCTGGAGCCCTGTGCTGCCAGCTGTGGGTTGTCAGGACCCAGGACACCCCTCTGGCTGTCCTGAGCAGCCCAGACCCTGCCAGGGGGCTCAGGGACCCTGGCACAGAGCCCAAAGCACCTGTGGGTTTGATTATGACCCGTGGAGCAAATTACCAACCTTGTATGAAGATCAGCAAGCCACAACAGTTTAGGTAGAATATTAGTGAAGTTATCACAGGGTGGAAAAGTAGATTTTGGGGTTTTTGGTATGGGGGTTCAGGAGGCAAGATGGAGGGAACTGGGCATGTCCAGCCTTTCTCCTTCTTCTTGGCCTCCATCTTCTGCTGTGATGCTGGCACTTTTAGATTGGTTTAGAGTAGAAGCTCACTGTCTAACACAGGTGATGGGTATTGGAAAGTAATTGTAAATATTGTACATGTAGTTTTTAGTATAAAGACATAACAGCACCCTGGGGGCAGGCAGAGTGCCTGGAACTGTCTTGGTGAGTGACCTCGGCAGGACAGGGGAAAAATTTTTTACAAATAAGATCCAATAAACAACCTTGAGACCGAGAAATTAAGAGCTCTGACTCCTTCTTTAAGCTCTGGGCTGGGAGAAGAGATTTTCCAACTTTTCTCGGGGTCACTGTGACAAGCTAAAGATCCTGACAGTGGGTGACACCCTGTGCCCTGTCCTGGCACTGCTGGCTCTGCACAGACACACAGGACACCCAGGGGCACTTCCCAAGGGATTGTGGAGAGTTCCCTGTGCCCTGGCCATCCATTAGAGGGTGGACAGCCCTGTGCTGTGCTGAGCTCCAGGATGAGAGCTGCTGTGGTGCCAGCAGAGCTCAGCCCAGCCCTTGCTTGGTCACTGCCACCAGAGCACGGCCTGGGGTGTGCCCAGGCTGGTGTTCTGCTCTTCTCCATGGAATCAGTTCTGTCCCATTCTGAGCCTGCCTCGTGTGCCATCAGCTGTGGAGGCAGCCCCAGAGCTCCTGCTGACAGAGCAAGGCTTTGAGCAAAGCCCAGCCCTGATGGCTCTGAGCACCACGGGGTGATTCTGACTGTGGGAGAACAGCAGGGAGAGCCTGGGGGTCTCCTGCCTCTCCCTGTCCCTGGCAGCTGCCCATCCTGGCAGTGACACGTGGGAGGACTTGTCCCTGCAGAGCCCAGGGGGACAATGCCCACCATGCCGGGGAGCAGCAGCAGCACAAGAGACTGAACCCCCATTCAGGCTTCTTCTGTGCCCCTCACAAGGCTCCTGCTAGCCCATGGCATCCTCCCTGCCACTGTGAGGGGCCCTGCTTTGCATGTAGGGCACTCCACAGCTCCTGAAATCCTCTGAGACAAGGAGCATCAGGAGCTTTAACATCAGAGCCCGTGCAGGGACACACAAGGGCCAAGGCTTCTCAGTGCTGAGTACAGACTGAAGGAGAGCCTGAGCCAAACCCCATCTCCACACACCCCTGGGGATGTGGAGCCATGCTCAGGATGGTCCATGGCCTCAGCTTAACCATGGCCCTGAGCTCCTGGGCCATGCAAAGCCAGGAGAGCCACAGGCTGTGCCCAGCTGTCACAGACACATTTTATGAAAAATCCTTTCCTTAGGATTTTTTTCTCCTGAGAAGCTGAGAGGCCTCAGGAACAAAATGTAACCAATGGTTATCTGCTGCTGTGGGATGCAACAGGTGCATCTGGGATTGGTCTCATAAAGTTGTTTCTAATTAATGGCCAATCACAGTCAGCTGGCTCAGACTCTTGGTCAGACACAAGCTTTTGTTATTCATTCCATTCTTTTCCCTTTCCTTGCAAGCCTACTGATGAAATCCTTTATTCTATTCTTTTAGTATGGTTTTAATATAATATATATATCAAAAAATAATAAATCAGCCTTCTAAACATGGAGTCAGATCCTCGTCTCTTCCCTCATCCTCAGACCCCTGTGAACACCACCACACCCAGCAGCACCAGCAGGGTGCAGCTGGAGCTGGATCCAGGCCTGGGTCACCTCTGCCCTGTTTGAGGACATCACAGCAGCCCTGTCCCACAGCAGAGCTCCCTCACTCCCTCCAGCACAGGAGGCTCTGCCTGCTCATGCTCTGCAGCTCAGCTGTGCTGGGGTGAAGCAGTGAGAGGAGCTCTACTGTCAGAATTCAGGACATCCCTCTGGATTGCCAGCACCCCTGCCAGGGGGCTCAGAGATCCTGGCACAGAGCCCAAGACACCTGTGGGTTTGATTATGACCCATGGAGCAAATTACCAAGCTTATATGAGGATCTGCAAGCCACAAAAGTGTAAGTAGAATGATGGTGAATTTATCACAGGGTGAAAAATAGATTTTTGGGGTTTTTAGAATGGGGGTTCAGGGGGCAAGATGGAGGAATCTGGGCATGTCCAGCCTTTCTCCTTCTTCTTCTTGGCCTCCATCTTCTGCTGTGATGTTGGCATTTTTGGATTGGTTTAAGGTAGAAGCTCACCAAGAAGAAGAAGGAGAACGGCTGGACATGCCCAGATTCCTCCATCTTGCCCCCTGAACCCCCATTCTAAAAACCCAAAAAAATCTATTTTTCACCCTGTGATAAATTCACCATCATTCTACTTAAACTCTCGTGGCTTGTAATTCTTCCTATAAAGGTTGGTAATTGTTTTTCCAAGGGCTAAATCAAAGGCACAGGGGTCTTGGGCTCTGTGCCAGGATCTCTGAGCCCCCTGGGCAGGGGCTGGAGCCCTCCAGGGCAGCCAGAGGAATTTCCTGGGTTCTGACAGGTTTGACTTTGCAGCTTGCTTGGTGACACATCCAGTGTGCCCTGGGGTGTCCTCCCGTGGTGGCCCGGACACACAGGGCAGGTGCCAACAGCCCAATGCCCCTGATCCTGGCTGTGGAAACAAACATTTCCCTCTTGTGACCCTCATCCTGCAGCCCCAGTGTGCTTTAGGACTTATGGTTACATAAAAGCCACAAAGCCATCAGGCTCCTTGTGAGCTGGGCTCCTCCCAAGGCAACATCATAAATCCTTCTGTGCACATGAGAGCATCCTCTGAGCTTCACAAGGCCTTTTCATGTTGGGAGTATTCACTGATCCTCCTGGAGAGCCCCTGGCATGTCCCCAGGAGCAGCAGTGTCACTGGATGGGCACTGGTGCAGCCTGAGCAGCAGGGACAGGGCACAGCACACTTGGCTGACCCTGGCACAAAGATGTGGTGACACAGAAACATTTCCAAACGGCAGCTGCTGCCAGAACAGGGCAGCTCAGGAGGGCTGAGGGTGCCCACGACACAGAATTTGTCCTGTGTGCACAGAAAGTGTCCTGTGTGCAGGGTGACACAGAATTTGTCCTGTGTGCACAGAAAGTGTCCTGTGTGCAGGGTGACACAGAATTTGTCCTGTGTGCAGGGTGGCACAGAGGGTGCCCTGTGTGCAGGGAGTGTCCTGTGTGCAGGCATAGAGGGTGTAGAAGGTGTCCTGTGTGCAGGATGGCACAGAAGGTGTCCTGTGTGCAGGGTGACAGAAAGGTGTCCTGTGTGCAGGGGTGACACAGAATTTGTCCCATGTGCAGGATGGCACAGAATTTGTCCTGTGTGCAGGGTACACAGAGAGTTTCCTGTGTGCAGGGTGACACCAAAGCTGTCCCGTGTGCAGGGTGGCACAGAATTTGTCCTGTGTGCAGGGTGACAGAAAGGTGTCCTGTGTGTAGGGTGACACAGAATTTGTCCTGTGTGCAGGATGGCACAGAGAGTTTCCTGTGTGCAGGGGTGACACAGAATTTGTCCCATGTGCAGGATGGCACAGAATTTGTCCTGTGTGCAGGGTGACACAGAGGGTGCCCTGTGTGCAGGGTGACACAGAGAGTTTCCTGTGTGCAGGGTGGCACTGAAGCTGTCCTGTGTGCAGGGTGACACAGAGGATGTAGAAGGTGTCCTGTGTGCAGGGTGACACTGCTCCCAGCCAGCTGTGCCCTGCCGTGGCCCCAGCTGGGCAGGGGTGCAGCGGACAGCAAGCAGCACACCTGGCACACCTGGCACACACCTGGCTGGGGCTGCACAGCACTGCTGGGTGCTGCAGGGTGGGACCAGGGGGAAACCTGATTTAGGAGAGGGGAAAAAGGATCCCCAGCTGCAGAAAAGCCTCCTCCCAGGGCAGGGGTGGCTGATGCTGAGGTGCCCTGGGTGTCCCATCCTGGGGCAGATCCTCGTTCTGGAAGAAGGAGGAGCTTCTAGTGGAATCACAGGGGCATTAGGAGGAGTGGCCAACTCAGTCACACACCTGGGGCTCTCTGCTCCTCATGCCAGCTCTTGGGAGCCCCTTTCAAACCTCTCATGTCTCCTCAGCCCACCCCGAGGCAGAACATGGAACAGTGGGCAGGATTTTGGGCCACACTGGGGCAGGGTCACTGCTTTGAGGCTGCACTACAGCCCCACCCTGCCTGAAGGGGAGCAGAAGGGCACCCAGGGTCCCAGGTACAGCTCTTTCTGCATCAGGAATATGCTTGTGAAACCATCTTCTTTTTTGTAACTCTTCATTCAGTCTTGCACTTGTGATTTCAGCTTGTGCATGGCCAGCCCTGCTTGCAGAGCAGCCACGTCCCTGCATGCCAGCCCAGCCCCAGAGCAGCAGGGCTGCTGAGGCTGCCAGGGGCTCTCCAGTGCCCAGCTGAACCAGGTGGCCCTGCCCTGATCCTTGGTGCAGGTTCACAGCTCTGAGCCCTGAAAAGGAGCCTGGGTGGGCTGGACATTCACTGCACAAGCGTTGCCTCAGGGGAAGGAGCAGAGAGAGTGACCAGAAGCTGCTGAGCCGTGGACTGCGGCATCTGGAGCGCCCAAGGGACACTGCTGTGACCCCTGGCTGGGGACACAGCTGCTCTTTTGGGAACATCTGCTGTGCTGGAGCCTTCACATCAGCTGCAGCCCTCAAAAGCCAAGCCCCCCTTACAAGCACACACTTTCCTAGGGCTCTTTATTGTTTGTACCTAAGACCATTCCAGCTGAGACAAGGCAGCTCCCCCAGGGCTGTGCCCACAGCAGAGCCCAGGGGCACTGCAGCCCATGGTGCTCCACCCTGGTGCTGGGCTCAGGGGCACCACAAAGCCCCACAGTGTGCACTGAGCGGGCACAGAGCCCTCCAGGCACCAGAAATCTCAGGGGATCTCCAAAAGAGGAGAGGATCCTGCCCAGCTCCTCACTGCATGCACTGCGAGGCTGCAGTGGGGTGTGGCAGGACACTGTCCGTGTGTCCCAGGACACTGTCCGTGTGTCCAGGAGTCACAGCTGGCACCACTGCCCAGGGAGGGAGGTCACTGCTCCTGCAGGGCTCCTCTGTGCCCCCAGCAGCCCCCAGCTCTGTACAGGAGCAGGCAGAAGGTGCCAGAAGGGCCAGGTGGTGTCAGGGCTGGTTGTGAGCCAGGATGTTCTGGATGCAGGTGTGCAGGAAGATGTACTGGTCCTGCAAGAGAGAAAGCTCAGAGTCAGGTTTCTGGCAGAGACATCCAGGTCACACATTAACCTTGCAGTTTGCTTTAAAAAATCCTAATTAAGGAGCAGTGTCTGGTACCAGAGCAGGATTTGCTCTCCCCAGTAGTCCATGGTGGTTCTGTGTCACCACAGCCACCCAAGCCTGTTACACCATGCTTGTTTCCCCTTCCTCATCCCCTGTGATGGGGCTGAGAGGAACATCCCATCCAAGCTGCAGAGGAACAATTTCATTTGGCTTCCCCTCCAAGGGCCCCAGTGGCTTTTAGATGTGCTGTGGTGCTTGCATGTGAAACAAGAGCAAAGAGCAGCTCCAGGGACACTGCAGGGCACAGAGATGGGGGCTTGGGGTCTGGCAGTGACCTGGGGCCAGGAGGGAAGGTCTCTGGACCAGCATCTGCCCTGCTCTGCTGTCAGCTCCTGACTGGTACACTGGGACTGCACCAAGGGAAAATGGGGAAGAACCCTGGAGCAGGAGTTTCCCTTGGCATAGGAGCTTGTAGAGTCAGGAGCTGCCACAGCAGATCAGGGCAGATGCCTGCAGGCTCACAGAGCTACAGAAGGATCTGGGTGGGTTTAGCCCAGCTGCATCGTTTGTCTCTTTTTAGGATCACCAAGCTGATCCATCAGGTCCAAATGTGAGCTCTGAGGTCCTGAGTCTCTGTGTTTGACATGAGGTTCTGCCCAAACACCAGGCTGCCCCAAAATGACACCAGGCCACAAACCCAGGGCTGAGGAGGCAAGAAGTGAGGAGGTAACTGGGGTTGTACTCAGGGCACAGAGCTGGAGGCAAGGCAAGGGCAGGCAGCCCATGGTGTGGGCTGGGATCACGTGGCATGGCCGGGGGGATTAGGGCTGCAGAGGGGCCCCAGAGCATTCCCAGGGCTCATTAATGCTCTGGCTGAGCCACAAGTCACGAGGAGCCTCCTCCCTGTGCTGGGGGCTCAGCCTCACCGAGGGTGAGCACACAATGGCTGAGGCTCAGGGTCACACAGTGTGTGCAGTGAGTCACAGATTGTGAAACGGGCAGGGACAGCCCAGGCACACTCAGGGACTGGCCACATGCAAGAGCACATCCCCTGGGACATGCACCACGCTGCTGGGGCTTAATATCTGACACTTATCCCTGAACATCCATCAAAGGTTCATCTTCTTCCTTGCTTCCCCCCCAAAATCCAATGCCTCCAGCACAACAGCAGCCAATGACCCCCAAGACACAAAGGGGGGCTGGCAGGGCCCCAGAGGGGTGGAGGAGGCTGCAGGGCACCCTTGCTGCTCCTCTGCTGCCCCCCTTCAGCAGGACAGCAGCCAGGATAGGCCCTTGCTGGGCTCTGATGGGAAGGATGAAAGTTTGACAAGAAAGTCTCACAGATATGTGTGTTTAGCAGAAAGATTTTTAAAATGTAGAGTCTGATGAAGGAATAGAGATGGAAGCAAGTTTTGATATAGAAGAATTGCTGAGCCAGTCTTGCTGGCTAACCAAGGAGGCAAAGGGTGTGTTAATTAGAAGGGTTTTTTATGGCTTAGAGCATAGGCTAAACCCACCTCGAACAAGATATTTTTACAGAAAGAGAGCACAGGCAAAGAAGTCAGCAAATGTTTCAAGGAGAAAAAAAGTCTCAGAATTTTCTACTGCAAGAAAACTGAAAAACAACTTCTAGCTTAAACTGTAATGTACTGACTTTTAGTGACTGGAGAACAGTAACATGAATATGGTAATTGCAGTAGTTATGATAGGCTATAGATAATAGTTAAGGTATAGATTGGTTCTACTGTATGAAGATGCTCAGAAAAGAAAAGTGTATAATGCAATGTAACCAAAAGAAAAGTAGATAATGCATTTTAACAAAAAGAAAAATATATAATGCACTGTAACCAAAAGAAAAGTATATAATGCAATGTAACCAAAAGAAAAGTAGACAATTCATTGTAACCAAAAGAAAAGTATATAATGCACTGTAACCAAAAGAAAAGTATATAATGCAATGTAACCAAAACCAAAGGGTCTCCAGGCCTGCCTGCAGCTGGAGCTGACAGCTGTAGGCACAGCTCTGTCACCCATGACCCTGGGCTGCTGTAACCTCTTGGATGGAATAAACTGCATTTTGGAGAGCTGCCCGGAGTCCTGCATCCCTCATTTCAGCTCTTACAGGGAATTGTGTCCCTGCAGGGCCGGGCACAGCAGGAGCACAAAGCGCCTCTGAAGAGGGGCAGCGAACGCCTGGCCCTGCTCTGGCTCCCACCACGCAGATGGTTCACATTAATTAAGAATGTAATTAGCTTCTTGAAGGAGGCAGTGCAGCTGGGAAGCCTTGGAGAGATCTTGCCCAGTTCTGCTGTGCCCTGTGGGGAGTGTTTCCAGGGCTGTGCATCAGCTCACTCAGCAGCTGCAGCAGCTGAAGCATGTCCAGAGGCACCGGTGCCACAAGCAGCCACCAGGGCTGGGCTGGCATGGAATGGCTCAATCAGACAGTGCTACAGCCCACAGGGTGCCTGCAACGTGGCACTGCGTCCCACTGTCCCCTGGCAGGCTGCCCCAGCTGTGACAGCAGGCTCTGGGGCTGGGGGATGCAGCAGGAAAGGTGCTGGCTACAGGGACATCCAGCAGGAAAGGTGCTGGCCATGGGGACACACAGCAGGGAAGGTGCTGGCCATGGGGACACACAGCAGGGAAGGTGCTGGCAACAGGGACACACAGCAGGGAAGGTGCTGGCCATGGGGACACCCAGCAGGGAAGGTGCTGGCCATGGGGACACACAGCAGGGAAGGTGCTGGCAACAGGGACACCCAGCGGGGAAGGTGCTGGCGATGGGGACACCCAGCAGGGAAGGTGCTGGCTACAGGGACACCCAGCGGGGAAGGTGCTGGCCATGGGGACACACAGCAGGGAAGGTGCTGGCTACAGGGACACCCAGCAGGAAAGGTGCTGGCAACAGGGACACCCAGCAGGAAAGGTGCTGGCCATGGGGACACACAGCAGGGAAGGTGCTGCCCATGGGGACACACAGGCTCTGGGTGCCCAGGCTGACAGCCATGCCCAGGAGCCAGGGGGGAGCAGGCAGGCTGTGTAGGGTGACACCAGTGCTTCACTCTCCCTCGGGAGCAATGGGAAGAGTGCTTTATTTACTGTGAGTTCACATGCAATTTAACTGATTTTAACTCAGAACCCAGGAGAGGGAAAACTTTCACCTGGGAAAAGTCAGTGCCCTCAGCCCTTGGTGGCAGAGCCACGGGGTGGGGAAGGAGCATGAGGAAATCCCTGCTGAGGCTGGACAGGCAGCAGGGAGCACCCAGGAGTGGGCAGGATGCTGCCAGCTCCAGGCAGGTCAGAAGACTCTGCTGCAGCCTGCCCACCACCCCCTGTGCTCCCCACCTACCAGAGTGGGGGTCAGGAGGCAGCAGCTCCTGGCCAGCTGGAGGCTCACACCATAGATGTCCACGGTTCTCTCAGCTTTCATCTGGTGCAACAGGCAATCCAGGGAGATCAGGGTCCCCATCTGGCTCATGTCACCACTGCAGGGGACAAGGGGGGGTCACTGATGCCAGGCCAGGCTGAGCCCCTCTGGAGGGGGCACAAGGAGCCATGTGGGCACTGAGGGACTCTGAGCTCTCTCTGTGTGCAAGGGAGGGGATCAGGGCTATCCCAGCACCCCTGCAGCTCCCCAGGGATGGCCTGGGCACCTCAGCCTGGGAATGCCTGCTCCACCCACGCTCCCCAGCCCAGCCCTGTTTGCCCTGTCTTCTCCCAGCCCCTGGCAGAGCACTGTGACCTCCCAGGCTCAGAATTTCCACTGGCTCCCATGGACCCAGGGCATGGCCCATCTGCAGCAGCCCTGGAGCTGCAGAGGAAAACTCCCCCCTTGTGCAGGATCCCTGCTGCAGCAGAGCCACAGCTGGCACTGCAGGAGGGCTGAGCCCCCATGGGATGGGGCTGTGCCACCCCCTGACACACAGGGGACAGGGCCTGGTCTGACTCTGGCAGTGGTTTGTTTTGTACTATTGCATTTGTATTTTTAATTTTCCTAATAAAGAACTGTTATTCCTATTCCCATATCTTTGCCTAAGAGCCATTCATTTCAAAATTATAATAATTCAGAGGGAGGGTGTTTACATTTTACATTTTACATTTCAAGGGAGGCTCCTGCCCTCCTTAGCAGACCCCTGTCTATTCAAGCCCAGCCAGATTTTGGCAAGCCAAGGCCCTGGTGCAGGTGCAGCCCTGGGTACCTGCAGTGCAGCAGGACAGGAGCCCCTCTCCTGCGGGGGGGGCTGCCCCGCCTGACAGCCCCCAGCAGCTCCACCAGGCTCTGCACATCAGGCTGCTTCTTGCTGCTCCACAGCGTGTACAGGAACCTCTGCACCTGCCTCTCCTTTGCCTTCTTCTCCTGTGAGGCACAAAGAGCTGATGTGGGCGTTGGGGAGGGATGGGGGAGTGTGGATGCAGAGGAGCCCCAGCTCTCCCGTCCTTGGGCTCTCTGAGGCTCCCCTGAGCTTTCTGCCAGCTTCTGGAAAGCTGTCCAGGCACCCCTGCTGGGGCACTGCCCACCACCCACTCTGGCAACCTGCTCTCCTTCCCCACAGCACCCTGGATTGCTCCTGGAGGCAGAAATGAAAACTTCAAAAGGCTCAGACAGACCCATCAGCCCCAGGGCTTCTCCCATCTATCTCCTGTGTCCACTCAGTTCTGGATGCTGCCATCCAGACTCACTCCTGCACTGCTGGCACTCTGCTCTTGCAGCCTGGAGAAGCCCCCCAGACCCTTCAGCCCCTACAGATCCCTGCAGACCCACCCCCAGCCAGGAGCTGGGAGCCAGCACAGCCCCATGGACACACACGTGTTTCAGTTTGAGCTGGGCGCATCTCCATCCTGAGACAAGCTTCTCTGTGTCACACTGGATGGTCAGTGTCCTTGTGCAGAGAGAGTCTCCTTCCAGGGGCCAGCACACCTCACCTGGGACCTGTGTGCAACAAGGAGTTTGGCTTTTTGTTGGTGGGCATTGTCTGTCATACCAGTCACCCTCTCTGGGGCCTGTGCTGGGGCTGCCCCAAGAGCACTCCCAGTACCTCTCCATGACAGCTCACCCCCCACTAAAACCTGAGGGAGTTCCAGCAACACCAGCAGGCTCTGCCAGCACCTGTGGGAACCCAGAGCTGCCGGGCAGCTCTGCTCAGAGCTCTGAGCTGGAGTCTGGTCAGCCAGTGCCCAGTGCCCAGTGCCCACGCCCTGGCTGGGCAGAGCAGGAGCTTCTGCCCTGAGTCCCACACAGCTTGAGGGGCCCCAGCTGAGTCCAGGCATGGGGGTGACAGAACCCATCTCCCATGACAAGCTGTGGGAGCACCTGGGCACAGGAAAGGTCCAGCTTTAGCTAAGCTGGGTCTGCACCCAGGAGGCAGTGAAGAGTTGAGAGCTCTGCTAGTTCCAGCTCCCCTGAACAGATTCCCCTCTGCCATGGCACAGGTGGGCACAGTGCCTTACCTCCCCCTTCTCCTGCCATGGCAGAAGTGTGAGGATTGTGTGAACATCCTGTTCCCACACCAGGGTCCAGAAGTCCTCCATGGTCAGCTTGTCAGGGCCATGGACAGCCAGGTAGTCCCTGCTGGAGCTGCAGCCCTGGGTGGGGATGGGAATGTCACTGTCCTGCTCTGCTGCCCAGGTGGCTGCAGGAATGCTCAGGGAGAGCAGAGAGCTCAGCAGGTCAGGAGGCAAGGAGAGAAGGGAGGCAGGAGAGGAGAGCCCAAAGTGGGCAGGGGAGGGAAGGGATGTCCTCAGTCCCTGCAGCCCCCTCTTCTCCACACAGAACCACTACTGGTGACATTTTTGCCTGACATCTGGGAGGAAGGACGGATCTGACTCTATTGAGATCAGAAGGCAAATTAATTGCTTAATTATACTATATTATTCTATACTCTCTTACACTATATTACATTACATCTAAACTGAATCTGCACAAGCACCCAACTCAACTCCACTGCCCAGAACCTCGTGACTGTCTGCTGACTGACAGTTTGGACATGTGCTTGGGCCTGAAAGGCCAAGGAAACAAAACAACATCACTGGGGGTGAACAACCTCCTGTTCCAGATTGCAAGGCAAGATGTATTCTATCACCATCTCTATGGCAGTTGTCTTTTGTCAAGTGGGCAGTTTGCCTTATCTCTCTCTGAGTGATCACAATCACTGCTCCCTCTGGAGGGGACATCTGCTGATAACAGCCATTGAATGTCACTGCATGGCTGATAAGAGCTACAGCATCCCACTGGGAGATGTGAGCCCAGAGGGAGGAGCCAAGCATTCCTACCCGGATAGAATCTGGAGATTCTGGAACACCAGCACGGCTTCTGCACTGGATTCCCCAGAGCTGCCTCTGCCACTGGATCTTCAGAGGAAGATGCACCTTTCTCCAGGATCCCTGCTCCAGCAGAGCCACCCCTGACACTGCAGGAGGGCTGAGCCACAATTCCAATGGGACTGTGCCAGCACCCTGACCCACAGGGTGTCAGGCTGGGTTCTGACTCTGGCAGTGTTGGTTTAGTTCACTGCATTGTTTATTTTATCCTTTTATTTTCCTACCTATTAAATAACTGTTATTTCCTGCTCCCATATTTTTTGTTGCCTTAATTTAAATTTTAAAAAAATTTAAGAGCTCCTTAATTTAAAATTTATAGCAATTCAGAGGGGTGGGGAGGGTTCACATTCTCCATTTCAGGGGAGGCTCCTGCCTTCCTTAGCAGGCACTTGGCTTCCCAAACCAAGACACTTCCATATTTCATTCTACTGTGGCACAATACAAGACCAACCAATGAGATAAGAATTGTTTTGATGGTTCTTTTCTCTGCTTCTCTCAGGTTTGGACAATGTGAATCCCACAGACCACAGTGACAGGGAGCAGTGGAGCAGAGCAGGAGCACAGCTAGGATGGAGACAGGCAGAGGGTGGGTGCTGCTGCTGGGGGTGATGTTGGGAAGTATGAAATTTCGACAAGAAAGTCTCACAGATATGTGTGCTTAGCAGAAAGATTTTTAAATGTAGAGTTTGATGAAGGAATCGAGATGGAAGCAAGTTTTGATATAGAAGAAAAGAATTGCTGAGCCAGTCTTACTGGATAACTAAAGAGGTAAAAGGTGTGTTAGTTAGGAGGGTTTTTATGACTTAGAGCAAAGGATAAACCCACCTCAGACAAGATGTTTTTACCAGGCAGAAAGATAGCACAGGCAAAGAAGTCAGCAAATGTTTCAAGGAGAAAAAAAGTCTCAGAATTTTCTACTGCAAGAAAACTGAAAAACAACTTCTAGCTTAAACTGTAATGTACTGACTTTTAGTGACTGGAGAATAGCAACATGAATATGGTAATTATAGCAGTTATGATAGGCTATAGATAAAAGTTAAGGTATAGATTGGTTCTGGGATGAAGATGCTGTATGAAGATGCTCAGCAAAGAAAAGTGTATAATGCATTGTAACCAAAAGAAAAGTATCTAATGCATTGTAACCTAAACCAAAGGGTCTCCAGGCCTGCCTGCAGCTGGAGCTGACAGCTGTAGGCACAGCTCTGTCACTCACAACCCCGGACTGCTGTGACATCTTGGATGGAATAAACTGCATTTTGGAGTCCTGCATCCCTCATTTCAGCCCTCACAGGGTGGGACTCACCGGGACACGCCAGACCTGCAGCAGTCCTGAGAGAGGGCCCTGCTCCAGCAGGGAGAACTTCACCCTGGAGCGATCATCTGCAAAGAGAGCAGCAGCTGCAGGGATCCCAGGCACTCCTGCGCTCAGACAGGTTTTGCAGACTGACTGCCACACAAACCCAATCCTTCCTTCACCATTTCTGGGCAAGGGCACTCCTGCAGTGCTCACCTCCAGCCTGCTGGCTCCCACAGGCCAGGTCTCTACCCCTGCTCAGTGTCTGAGCCAGTGGAGATCTGCCCCTCTCCAAGGGTGGAGAGCCTGTGAGCTCTCTGGGCCTCTGTTCCAATGTCTGACATCTCCATGGAAATTCACTATTCCTTCTGCTGAGTTGGATTACCCTCCCAAACCATCCCCTTTCCTCTTGTCCCTCCATGGCACCTCTGATCAGACTCCATGAACTCCCTGTGCCTTCCCACAGGTAGCTGAAAACAGCAATTAGATTTCCCCTTTTCCTTCTGCAGGCTGAGCAAGCCCACCTATCCCAGCACCACGTGCTCCATCCCAAACACCCTGGTAACCTTCTGGGGGAGTCATCAAACCCTCAAAGTACTTTCTCATGCTCTAGACTACTGGCTCTGGTCCAGCCTGGCTCCATGGGGGAGGAGAGGGAACAGGAGGGAAGAGGATGCAAAGTGTCCCAGAACTCACAGGGCAGGATGCTGGAGGAGGGCCGTGCCTGCTGGCTGCCTGAAGATGGAGATGCAGAGCTGGCTTCTTCCTTGACAGCCTCCAGGAGAGCCTGCCAGGGTGAGAGAGTGGAGGAGGCAGTGAGGGAAGGGTCAGGACAGGAGGATCCAAGGCCTCCTGAGGACACCTGGACTCAACAGAGGGGACATGGCAGCACAGGACTGAGCAGCAGAGCCACGAGAGCAGCTCTGCAGGGCTGCCAGGGCTGTGCCAGGCTGCCAGGAGAGGGCTGCTGCTGTCCAGGCAGGCACCTGGGAGGGAGGGGGTGGTGGACAGACCCTGAGCAGTGCAGAATGCCATGGAGGGGGGACACTGCCAGAACACCCAGGGAACTGGGGCCATATTGGACCCACCCAGGAGGCACTTCCAGGGTGTCCTCCAGCCCCAGCAGGTTCAGTCACTCCCCCCGGGTCCCCTCAGCACACACAGCTATGACAGCACTCCCTGGAAGTCCCCAGGCCAGCTCTCACCTCATACTCCCTCAGGAAGCCCATGTGGGACTTGGCTGCCTTCTGGGCACAGTGCTGGGCAAAGCTCTTCAGAGGGATGGGGCAGGACCTGGGGAGAGAGCCAAGGCACAAGGGTGAGGCTGAGCTCCCTGAGCAGCAGCCAGGCTGTGTCTGCAGCAGGTGACAGGGCTGTGAGCAGATCTTCACTCCCCAAATGCCAGGGGTGTCCCAGGCTGCCAGCCCAGCCTGTGACAACCTGCTCTCCCCTAGACAGGGGAGGTCTCAGGGGTGACACAGCCCAGGGCTCATTCCCAAGAGGCAGCAAGGACAAGGACATTCTGTTCTGC
The DNA here is from genome assembly GCA_039654755.1 of Calcarius lapponicus. Lineage (NCBI taxonomy): Eukaryota > Metazoa > Chordata > Aves > Passeriformes > Fringillidae > Calcarius > Calcarius lapponicus. The sequence continues at coordinate 17,436,201 of JBBFKN010000012.1, read as the reverse complement.
ATGAGGCAGGAGACAATCTGACCACAAAGACAGGTGCATGATCTCCAGATATAGCCCCAGGACAATGAGATAGGTGGTCAAAGCCATGCCCAGCTGGACCCTGCTCCATCCTCTTGGCCTCCATTAGGAGCACATCCCAAGGTCACCCAGCTGCCAAGAGCCTCTCCAGTTTTACAGATCTCCAGGGCATGTCTGTGGGCTGGGAAGCCAGAGGCTGAGGGAAATGCCTTCCCCAGGACAGCTCTGCACATCTCTGGTGTTGGGGTACCCAGGAGATTGCACTTTGGTCTGTACTGCAGGAACAACCACCCCCAGCAGCAGCTGGGATGGCTGCTGGGCTTCCTGTCCTTCTGTCCTGCAGCCCAGGCTGGCTGGGAGGGGCTGTGATCAGCGTGGGCAGAGGGCAAAGCACAGCAAGGCCTCACCTCTGTGTCCCTGATAAATCCAGGAGAGGCTCCTCCAAGATCTTGTCCAGAATGCAGCTGTGCAGGAAAATGTACTGGGACTGGAAGGCAAAGGCAGAGAGGAGCACAGACCATGACACTGCAGGGACAGCAGCAGAGGGGGGCTCTGGTCCCTCTCCTGAGGGCAGTGCTGACACCTTGTCCCAGCCCCAGGGACTGGAGACAGGGGACAGCCTGGGGAGCACCACAGACCAACAACACGGTGTGAGTTAAGAACGGCCTGCAAAGGGCCTGACCCTGCTCCTCAGTGCTCCAGGGTGTTTCTGAGCCTCCTGGGAGGTCTCTGAGGCTCTGGATGTTGCTGTTGTGGGTCTAGCAGGGCATGAAGCAGCTGAAGACCCCCCCAGCAATTTCCACTCCAGCTGAGCTGCTGCTTTCAGCAGCAGGATGGCAGTGACAGGCTGAGGAGCAGCCTGGGGGTGCTGGGGCTGCCTGCCCAGCTCATCCAGCTGCCAGCCCTGTGAACTGCAATGGAGTGAAGTGAGGGGCCAGGGGAAAGAGGGGGCAGAGATCTCACCAGTGTCTGAATCATCAGGTACCGGTTCATCCTCAAGGAGTACACAACACCAAAGATGTCCACCACCTTCTCCTGCCTCATCTGCTGCAGCAGCCGGTCCAGGGCAATGAAGGTGCCCGTGCGGCCCACGCCAGCACTGAGGGACACAAAGGGTTAAACAAGCCTGACACAGCCCTGGCTCCCTCCTGCTGCTGGACAGGCTCCCAAAGGCTTCTCCCTGGGCACCCAGGCAGGGAGTGGGGCTGAGGAGCACCCAGGCTGCCCTGGGCTGGTGCTGACCACCTGCCCTGTGGGGTTTCTGTGGCTGAGATGACCGTCCAGGAATTAGAAAGTCTCTTTTTTCCCAGGCCTGTGACTGAAAAAGTTGAGATTCCTCAGTTCTGCTTTTCAAGGTTTATTTTTCCTTATCTATTCCATTCTTTCTCTGACCTGCTGAGATCTGTCCAGCAGGTCAGGTTCTGGCACAGTGACTGCCCTTGGGGTGGTGTTAACTTTTTATACTAAGAACTACCTGTACTTTATTTACAATAATTTTCCAATGCCTATCACCTATGTTAGACAGTCTGTCTCTATTCTAAGCCAATCCAGAAGTGTCAGAAGAATAAGACGAAGAAGAAGACGAAGACGAAGAAGACGACGAAGATAAAGAGAAAAAGAAGACGATGAAGACGATGAAGACGATGAAGAAGATGAAGAAGATGAAGAAGATGAAGAAGATGAAGAAGAAGATGAAGAAGAAGACGAAGAAGAAGACAAAGAAGAAGACAAAGAAGAAGACAAAGAAGAAGACAAAGAAGAAGAAGAAGACGAAGGAGACGAAGAAGAAGAAGACAAAGAAGAAGAAGAAGACGAAGGAGACGAAGAAGAAGACGACAAAGAAGAAAATGAAGAAGACAACAAAGGAGGAGGAGGAGGACAGGACATGCTCAGATTCCTCCATCTTGCCTCTTGAACCCCCATTCTAAAACCCCAAAATTCTACCTTTTCACCCTGTGACAAACTATCATTCTACTCAAACTCTTGTGGCTTGTAACTCTTCACCCAAAGTTGGCAATTGTTTCCATGGGCTAAAATCAAAGGCACAGGTGGTTTTGACTCCGTGCCAAGGTCTCTGAGCCCCTTGCCAGGGTCTCGAATCACCCAGGGCAGCCAGAGGAATGTCCTGGGCCCTGGGACAGGCTGCCAGCAGACCTGTACTCCTCAACACCTGAGCAGGAGACTCCAGAGAGCAGCTGTGTCTCCTGAGCTTTCCCTCACTCTCAGTTTGTGCATCCCTCATCCCCCTGCCCTCTCCCATCATCCCTCCCCCATCCCAAGGGGCAGAGCCTCACCTGCAGTGCACCAGGGTGGGCCCTGCATCCTTGGTGCTCTGGATGTGCTCCTGGACCAGCTCCCTGAAGGCCATGATGGACGTGGTGGACTCGGGGATGCCGTGGTCGGGCCATGCTGTGTAGTGCAGGTGGGACACGAAGCGTTCTGCCCCCAGAGCCTCCTGCAGGGCAATGCTGGTGGGTGTGCAGCCCCAGGGCAGCCTCACAGCCCTGACAGCACCTGGGCACCTGAGGACACCTGGCTCAGCTGCAGGAACAGCCAGCATCAGGTTTGCACTGCCTGGTGGCCCCTGCTCCTCCATGCTCCCCACAGCCCCTGCAGCAGGGGAATTGTTGGTAATTGTTTCTCCCACTTTCAGACCTTCTCCCAGCATTTAACTGACTGAATCTTTTGAACTGGAATCAATCTCTTCTTTTTCCGCTCTCCTAAACACTTACTCTCTTGCTGTGGTAGACTACTGTAGGCTAGCTACTAGAGCTTTTCATTTTCACCATCTCTGTTTTATATCCTCAGGCCCTATGTCACTCCTTTCTGTATTAGTCAGTAGGAGGTGCCAAAATATCGGCAAGAAAAGTAATTTTCTCAGGCCAAGACAGAATTAATTGCCTCCATTTCTGTGTCTTGCAACCAGGAGGGAGGGAGGGAGGGAGGGAGCACATCTGCCTTTGGCTGCAGGGAACATGGCCTGGAAACCACAGGCTGTCCTGGGGCAGGGACATGGAAACCAGAGAGCAAGGGTGGAGAGCAGCATGACACGTGCTGGACACCCTCCTGTCACCCTCACTGCTCCTCAGGGCTTGAGTCTTCTCTGAGCCCCAGAAATGGCAGGGAAAGGGGAGGAGAAATGCCAGTGCCCACCCCAAACCCCTGCCCAGAGCCCCTGGAGTCTGCACTCACGTGCCACAGCTTGAACTGCCGTACTGTCCACTCCTCAGAGCTGCTCTGCATCAGCAGGTGCACCCTCACCTGCCCATAGGACACTGGGGCAGACTCTGATGGCCAGTAATGATCACACAGCACCTGGAGCAGGACAGGGCCCAGTGAGGGACCAGATCTGGCTCCAGGGAGCATCTGCAGCAGCTGTAGGGGAGCCAGGACAGGTCCTGGGGAGCAGGCAGGGGTGTTCCCCCTTCCCACCGGGAGCTGTGCACAGCTCTCCCTCACAGCCCCTTCACCTGGATCTCAGCCTCCTCCAGAAAAAAGGACCTGTGTGGGTCTCATCACCCCTGGAGGAACAGTCCATGTGAGGTGGCTCACCCAGAGGACATGGCAATGTCAGATTCTGCAGAAATATCTGAGGGTGATGGGCATGGTCCTAGCTGGGCTGTCACCCCAAGCTGAGGCTGAGCTGCACAGAACAGCCTCTCTTCCCCCAAAGCTGTGTGGGCTGTGCTCATCCTGGAGCCACATCAGAGCAGGGTTTGTGGAGGACACAGCCCCAGCCCTGGGCTCAGCTCCCACCACCAGGGCAGGCAGGGCTGGGGCTGGCAGGGACCTACCCTCCCGTTCTCCATGCACACGGTCAGCATGATGATATTGCAGACATTCTGCTCCCACACCAGCCTCCAGAAATCCTCTATGGTTTTCTTTAGGGGCCCCTGGGTCGCAATGAACTCTTGCTGGGATGTGTAGCCCTGAGCAAGAGGCAGACAAGAGCAAGATGAGTTAGCAGGTTGCCAAGGCAGGCGGGTCCTGCCCTGGGACCAGTCAGTGCCTGGTCTGTTTCTGTGGCAGAAGGAGAAATTCCTGCTGCCCTCAGCCCACGTGGGCACAGTTCCCAGGCAGCTGATCTCAGCAGCAGCTGATTTCACAGGAAGCATGAGCTGCCCAGCCACACTCCCTACATATTTGGAATAAAGTGACCCACACCATTTCCCTCCAAGCAGTTCCTCATTCAGTCTAACCAGAGAAAGACAGATCTGGGTCTGCCTGTGCTTCCCCTTCCCTGCTGAGGGCAGGGTGGGCGTGCAGGGTCTCAGGGTGTGTTTGCCCTTGGACACACACATGGCCCAGGTGCACACAATGCCCGTGCATGCAGCGTGCCCTGCCTGTTACCTGGGAACACCTCACACAGGGGGGGTGAAGGCACAGCTCCAGGCTTGTTCAAATGCAGCTGCACAGACCAGAAGGGAAAAGAGCAGGCAGAGAGACAGGGCAGTAAGCTGGGAGGTGATGGAAGAGGATAGATGAGAAGAAAGCAGAGAGACTTCCCACACTCACAGCATTTGCCATCTCACAGGCTCCATCAGTGCCTGCTACAGGGCAACCACCCCTCTCCACCTCCCCCCAGCTTCCTGCTGGCCTGTGCCAGCTGTGCCAGCTGTTCACCAGCACATCCCATGCCCAGCAGCCCTCACAGAAGGGGACACTGCCTCAAACCAGGCAGAGTTTCTGTGGCCACATCTCAGTGGGGAAGGCAAGTGGGCACTCACTGGCATGAAGTTGGCATTGATGTAGTCTGAGTGAGGATCCTGCCCCAGCTGGCTCAGCTTGACCCGAGAGTGATCATCTGAAAGAGACCCCACACAGGTGAGCCCCAGGGACCCTTCCCCAGGATGTGGGACTGGGTGAGCCCCAGGGACCCTTCCCCAGGATGTGGGACTGGGTGAGCCCCCAGGGACCCTTCCCCAGGACGTGGGACTGGGTGAGCCCCATGGAGCCTTCCCCAGGACATGGGACTGGGTGAGTCCCTCACCAGGAGATGGGACTGGGTGAGCCCCAGGAGCCCTCACCAGGACATGGGACTGGGTGAGTCCCTCACCAGGACATGGGACTGGGTGAGCCAGTGCAGAAGCCTCAGCAGCTCCTGCAGGGATGCTCTGTGCTCTGCCAGGCACCTTCTCCCCACAGAGGTGGGCACTGCCTGCCAGCTGGGCTAGCAGAGCACTGGCAAACACAGCTGGGATCATGAGGGCCACCAGTGAAGCTCATGGACCCCCTCTGGTCTCCTGGTGGGACCCATCCTGGGCTGGGCTCACCCAGCACAGCTGGAGGAGCTGGGCAGGGTGGTGGCTCAGCCCTGCCTCAACCTTTAACCCTTGAATCTCCAGCAGGAAAATGGAAACTGAGCCCATTTCAAGAGTCCTCCTGCTGCCAGGAAGGGAGCCAGGCACTGGCCCTGGCAGGGATGCAAGGTGAGCCTGCCCTTGAACACTGCCCTGTGAGCTCCCTGGCAGGGATGCAAAGCGAGCCTGCCCTGTGAGCTCCCACCTGGAGGCTGGGGGAGAAGGAGGAGACAGCACTTACAGGGTAACACATGGGGATATCTGTTCTTGGAGACATTTGCTGGCAGCTCAGCCTCCACCTTGGACTGCTCCTTCCCAACTTCCTTCAGCTCCTGTAGGACAGGGGAAAAGAGAAGCACAAACATTCCTCTGGAGAGCTCCTGGTCAGCTCAGCTCCCTGCTCATGGCCTGTCTGGAGGGTAAAGAGGATTATCCTCACACAAAGAACTGCTCCTCTCCTCCCTCCCATGGCCAGTGCACTCTGAGCCATGGTGGCTTTTCCCACTGCTTTTTCCAACAATATTGTTCATATTTAAAAGAAAAGCCCAAGAACAAATTCTGGGGGGAAAAGCCTTGGAAATCTACCACAAAGCTCAGAGGATTTTCTGCTGAGCAAACAGAAATATTTCATGTTGCATCTGCTTCTGCCCCTGTCCTGACTCAAGAAGCCAGGAAAGGGTGATCTGAGGAGGGTTTGAAGTTGCTGATGGGAATTTGAGGATGCAGCAGCAGAACAGTCCAGAGGCTGCAGATGTTGGCAGTGGGAGCCAGGGAAGGCAGCCTGAGGTGAAGCTCACAGCCTGACCCTGAGGTCTGAGAGTGCTCCTCGATCTTCCCTCTGGCTGCAGGCTCTTTCCTACCACTGTCAGGGTGGTTCTCATCACCTCCCCTCTCCCCTTCACCTCCAGTCAGGCCTGGGGCTCTCTGCTCTGTGCTCGTTCACCTCACACCACACGTGCTTTGACCAGAACTTGAACAAAGCAGGTTTTGAGCAAAGGAACTGCTTGAAACTTGGTCCATCCAATCTTTGGCCTCCAAGGCTGCTCCTCAGGCTGGCTGGATTGCCAGAGATTGGTGACCAGCCCTGGAGAGGAGCACTCCATGTTGGACAGCCACCAGCATGAGCCACAGAGTGCAGAAACCAAATGTCATCTCTAGGAGGTGTCACTGGGATATTTTCTGAAAAATTCCTTCACCAGGGTTTCTTCTCTTGGGAAGCTTCAGCTTCTCCATGTTTTGCTCCTCTGGAATGTGATTTGGAGAACTGTTTACCCAGCACATGAATTGCTTTTAATTAATGGCCAATCACAACCAGCTGGGTCAGACTCTGTCACGAGATTTTATTATTCATTCTTTGTGAGCCTTCTGATGTCTCCTTTCTCTTTCTTTAGTATAGTTGCAGTATGTTGTAGGAGCATCAGGGGTAGGATGGTGGGGATGGATGGAGATGAGAGATCTCTGCAGCCAGGGCTTGGAATTTGTGGTTTTTATTTATTGCAAAGGGCCTGGGTGCAGGGCCCTGCTGGGAGCTGACAGCCACAGCTGGAGCAGGCCTGAGAGAAGTAAAGAGAGAGAAGGCAAGAGCATGGTAAAGAGGATGAGAGAGTAAAAGAGAGGATAAGAGAGTAAGAGAGCGAGGTTCCTGTTACAATACCATAAATCTTCTCGTGTGCTGAATATTCTGATTCTCACTCACCAATCTAGCACAAGATACAAATCCTACAGCATTTACATACAGTCTATAAGAATCATTACATTACTACACTGTGTTACAATTTAAACCCTAAAAACTCCTCTTTGGACCCCTTCTGCCAAGCTGGCAGGGTCTGCTCTGACCCTTGGAGCTGTCTGCAAGCAGAGGGTGTTGTTCCATCAAAAGGGGATCACCTTCAGCTGGCCACACCATTGTTTTCCAGTTGTTCAGTAACTGAGGGATCTCACAGCTTGCTTTCATTTCAATCTCACTTATAATTTCTATATTCCCAAAATCTTTTGCTAGGCAATCATATTTATAAGGCTCTTCTGTTTCATCCTCCCCAACAGTATATAATTTTCTTTTAATATAATATCATAAAATAATAAATCAGCCTTCTGAGAACTTGGGAGTCAGATTCTCATCTCTCATTTTGTCCTGGGTACCTTGGTGGTGTTCACAGGGGTCTCAGGATGAGGGAAGAGATGAGAACCTTGACTCCATGTTTCAGAAGGCTGATTTATTATTTTATTATATATTTTATATTAAAAGAAAATGATATATTAAAACTATACTAAAAGAACAGAAGAAAGGATTTCATCAGAAGGCTAGCAAGGAATAGAAAAGAATGATAACAAAAGCTCGTGACTCTCAGAGAATCCAAGCCCAGCTGACTGTGATTGGCCATGAATTAGAAACAACCAACATGGACTAATCAAAGATGCACTTGTTGCATTCCACAGCAGTAGATAATTATTGTTTTTCTTTTCCTCTGAGGTTTCTCAGCTTCTCAGGAGAAAAATCTTGGCAAAGGGATTTTTCAGAAACTATGGTGACAGGGACCCACAAGCACCACCACAAGGAGGGTCTCATCTCACCTCAAACTCCTGGAAAAAAGCATGGTTAGCACTTGCTGTCTTCATCTCATAGTACTGCTTGAAGTTCTGCAGGGGGACTGGCCGGTGGACATTCCTGCAGGAAATGAAGTCCAGAGGAAAACTTGCCTTAGTCACTGGGAGGCCTGGCCAGGCTGCCAGGGGCCACTGGGACAGCCCTGCTGGCACACCTGCAGGCACACAGGGAGGCTTTACAGCCACCTCACTGCCCAGGAAAGGTCCAACAGCTCAAATTCTGGAGGGATTTGAAGGTGATGAGAATATTCTCTTGCTGCAGAAACTCGCAGAGGAGGTGTGGACAATGCATTGACTTGGAGTGGAGCTGGGCAGTAAACACTGAACTTGGGAAAGGTTGATTTATAAAATAACTGAGGGGAGGAGACAGTTGGACTTCTCCTGAGTCAAAGCATGAAAAAGGAAGTAGGTAAAGGACAGTGGGGCCATACAGAGGGCAGACTCCAGCACTCACCTCAGGCTGTAGGTCACCATCTCCTGGGGTGGGCTGCTCTTCTTGGTTCTAGAATCAAAGCACAGGGTTAGGGAATAATGTGTTCTGAATCTATGATTTAGAAGGCTGAATAATTGCTTTATTAAGCTATTCTATATTACACTAATACTAAATTACATATTAAAGAGATATTATACTAAATAATATTACACTACAGAAATACTAAAGGAAAACCTGTGACTGTCTCCAGACAATCATGACACACGTAGATTTAATTAGTCAAGGAATTAAAACAACTTTCACTAGTGTCTAATTAACAAATCACTTGGAGTAAATATTCTCTAAAATGCATTTCACATATCCACACATCCAAAACAACAGTAAATAAAGGTAAGAATAGTTTTCTCTTCTTCTTTGAGCTTCTCACTACCTTTCCCAGAGAGAAATCCTTAAAAACTTGTGCCTACTGCTTTCTGTGAAGAGAGCTGTGGCTACACACAGGAGCTGTTACTTTGGCCTGCAGTGCAGAGATTGATGCCATGAGATATTGTGTACCACTGGCAGGTACACTGTAGGGTTTTGTGACTTAACTGCACATGGGCAGCTCCTCTGTCCCCTCTTCCTTTGGCTTCTGAGCTTGCCAGGCACAATTCCACTAGCCCACATGCTAGTTTTGTCCAAGTCTCTTTTTACACCCTCTCCCTGCTCTCCTCCAGGCTTGGCACTGAAGGTTGGGTATTAACAGGTAAGATATGGCTCATGCTCACCTCCTTGCTTTGAGCTGTTTCCAGTAAACCAAAGCAAAAACAGCTGCAAGTGTCAGAAGAAACCCCACAATGATTCCAGCAATTACTGGCATTGAGAGTGGAGCTGTGCCTGCACTGGATCCAGCAGCTGGAATTGAAAGGAGAGAGTATAGAGAGAAGAATCAGTAAAAACATTTTTTTTATGATGAGGGTTGTGAGGCCCTGGGACAGATTTCCAGAGCAGCTATGGCTGCCCCATCCTTGGAAGTGTCCAAGGCATGGCAGGACAGGGCTTGGAGCACCCTGGGATAGTGGAAGGTGACCCTGCCCATGGCAGGGAGTGGAACCATATGAGCTTTAAGGTCCTTTCCAACCCAAACAATTTGATAATTCTATGATATATGGCTGCATTTACTCTATTTATTGTATTTACTATAATTTACTAAATTTACTAATATTTACTATGAGCTCCCTCTGACTGTTCATTGTCTCTAATCTACACAGCCAGGTGGGGAAGATGCCACTCTCCAGCTTACCTGAGAACATGGTGAATGTCACAGCAGGAGCTACTGGGTCATATTTGGTGAAGGCAGCAATGCTGAACCTAAAGGCAAAGCAGAGTCCTGAGTCAGGACAGCCTGAGCTGGGCACAGCACCCAGAACCCAGCACCCAGGGGGACACAATCGCTGCCTGGATAAAGCTGGTTTTCTGTTATGGATTTAGGGGATGTGTGGAAATGGTCTTCCCTCCCTTTTCTGCCTCTTGGAAAAGTTGTTCCACTTGGGAAAGCATGAGAAATGGTTCAGAAAGCACCAATGGGAAGCAGCTCTCCTCCAAAGGGTTAGGAGAAAAAGGTAGAGTCTGCTCTCTTATAGGACACAAAAATTAAAACCATATCATTCATGTCTGCTGGTTAGCAGGGTTGACAGGAAAGAGCTGAGCCCTGTTTGACATTTCAGCTGGAAGGGCCATGTCAGGACCCAGGACATCCCTCTGGCTGTCCTGAGCAGCCAGAAACCCTGCCAGGGGGCTCAGAGAGCCTGGCACTGAGCCCAGAATGCCCCTGTGGTTTTGATTATGACCCGTGGAGCAAATTACCAACCTAAGATGAAGATCTGCAAGCCATGACAAATTAAGTAGAATGATAGTGAATTTATCACAAGGTGAAAAAGTAGATTTTGAGGTTTTTAGAATGGGGGTTCAGGGGGCAAGATGGAGGAATCTGGGTGTGTCCAGCCTTCCTCCTTCTTCTTCTTGGCCTCCATCTCCTGCTGTGATGTTGGCACTTTTAGATTGGTTTAGAGTAGAAGCTCACTGTCTAACATAGGTGATAGGTGTTGGGAAGTAATTGTAAATATTGTACATGTAGTTTTTAGTATAAAGCCATAACACCCTCCTGGGGCAGGCAGAGTGCCTCTGACTGTGTGCTGAGTGGACCTAGGCTGGAGAGGAGAAAGCATTTTATAGATAAGATACAATAAACAACCTTGAGACCAAGAAATGAAGAGCCCTGACTCCTTCTTCAAGCGCCAGGCTGGGAGAAGAGACTTTCCAGCTTTTCTCGGGGTCACTCTGACCAGTGAGAGACCCTGACAGGGCCAGCCCTGCCCAGACCCTTCCTTGCACTCACACACAAAGTGGCTGCTGCACCCTCTTCCCTGTGCAGCTCTACCCCTCATCCCCTCCTGGCAGCAGGCACACCAATGCCCACAGCTCTCTGATTTTCCTCCTCAGCAGGTGACCTGGAAGGGCCCCTTCTTGTGCCCTGAATGCAAGCCAAAGCTTTTAAAGGCAGCACAGGATTTTAGCAGCCAAGGGTTTGTTGCCCGTGTGTGGGTGCCCACACCTGGCTGCCAGGGCACAGACCTCCTCTGAAAATGAGCCTGCAGATGCCAAGGCATGAAAGATGAGGGCTTGTGGATAAATAACTCACTGAAAGACAGGAAACAAGAACAGAAATTCTGAGTGGGAATGAGCTGTCAGCTTTTCACCACCCTAATAATCATGAATTCAGCAGCACAGTCTACTGTGCATATTTAGGTCGGATATTTAGGCTGAGTGTTCCAGGTACTGAGGATAGTTAGGCTGGATATTTAAGATATTTAGGTCAGATATTTAGGATATTTAGGTCAAGTGCTGTTTGTACTGAGAACATTTATGTTTTTAGGGCAGCCAAACTGAAAGAAAGCTGTGGTGTAAAAGCACCTTCTAGTCCTGAATAACTGGACAGTTCAGTTCATGTTGGTGACTCATGGGATGGAATCATGGCAGGTGGATTAATGACAGGGCCTGGTGGCCCTGAAAAAGCTGCTCCCCCCAGGGAGGTCCCTGCTGAATGGACACAGGATGGGAGTGCACTGTCACCATTCTCCTGCCAGGCAGGATCACACAGCACACAGAACTGCTCTCTGCTCTCCATGACCCCACTCTGGCTGGAATTTCCCAGGCAATGGCTCTCTGGAAACTCCCCATTTTTCCCCCCTTAGGAAAAACAGCCATTTCCCACCCCCTGGGTGTTATCACCAATCTGGGCCAGTGCTGCCCTAACTAGCAGCTTAAGAGTCCCTGTTTGGCACAGGTGTATAATAAAAAATATAATATTTAATAAATATTATAGTAAATAAATATATTATTAAATAAATAGTATAAAATATATTATTAAATAAATGTGTTATTAAATATTATATTAAATGAATATTATATTACATAGATAGATAATTAAATAACTATTATATTAAATAAATATAAAACAACTTGGAATCAGGTAAAGTTTTCCATGTCTGCACACAGGGGGGAAGGGAAGGGAAGGGAAGGGAAGGGAAGGGAAGGGAAGGGAAGGGAAGGGAAGGGAAGGGAAGGGAAGGGAAGGGAAGGGAAGGGAAGGGAAGGGAAGGGAAGGGAAGGGAAGGGAAGGGAAGGGAAGGGAAGGGAAGGGAAGGGAAGGGAAGGGAAGGGAAGGGAAGGGAAGGGAAGGGAAGGGAAGGGAAGGGAAGGGATTTTCATTCTCCCTTTATTCCCAGTGGAAAGGGAAGCTCTCTCATGCACACACTCTCCCACAGACTTTCATTCTCTTTTCCTAATGCTCTCAATGGTTTTATCACCATCAGCCATCCTTGCTGCCAGTTTTTTTAAAGTGAAAGGGGATAACTTTCCAGACTCTGGGGGATCACAGAAATGCCTGTGGATGTGGTCCCCATTTGATGAAACTGTGAGCTGCTAAATTAACAGGACTGACTAAAGATACCTTTGTTAGCAGTGGAAAACCTGGTTTTCCATCAGCAGTTTTAAAGGTACCCTACAAGAAAACATGTACCTCCATGTTCCTGGATCCTATTCACTGTCAAGTAAGACTCTGAACTTATGACTGTGTATCCATGTGTGTGTCTCACGAGGAGCTCAGACCTCAGCCTGAGTGTGTGCCAATCCCAATCTCTGGACCTCCCACTGAGTAGGCACCACTGGAACTCTTTCCAAATCAGTTTCATTTTTGCACTGTCTCCACATGGTTCTGAGTCACAAACGAAGGTCCTACAAATTACAGCATCTGTTTTAGTTCCTGTCTGGGGGCTGGACATCTGCTCAGCTCCTGAGACAACACACAGAGTCCTTGGCAGCCTCAGCCTTCCCTCTCCCTGCCAACTACACTGCCTAATACTCCCTGCTTTCCAGCCCTGCCTTCCTCAAATGCTGCTTGGAGGAGAACCCTTGGGGATTTGGGGGTGTGAGGCTGAGGTGACATCCAGGGAGCTGGTGGCATTCCTGCAGGGACACGTGCACTCCTTTTTCTCCTCCAGCCCCTTCCCCTCAGGAGGGATGCTGACATCTCTCACCTGTACTGCTCGTTGGCTTTCAGCTTCCCATTGCAGGTGGCCCTGGACTGGCCACACTCCTCTGTCCCCACGGGCACCCTCCAGGTGTTGGGGGAGCTCCCCTGATGGAAGGGGTTGGGAAGGAGCACTGCCAGGTAGGAGTCCTCTGTGCCGTAGTAGTGATCGTACCACGTGCTGGACATGATCTCCTGGGTGGGCCTCAGCACTGCAGGGGAATGTGCAAGGTCACAGTGACCAAAGGGACATCCAGGGCTCCTGCTGCCCTCCAGGGAGCCAGCACAGCCTGGGACATGCAGGGACACTTACGTGACTCGTTGGTGGTGGCAATGACACCGTAGTACTGGATCTGGCCATTCTCCTCGCTGAACAGCTCGGGGGAGATGATGACTGTGGAACTGGCCTCCACTGGGAACACCTCTGCACGCAGGGGAGGGGGCAGGGCTGGAAGAGCAACCAGCAGGCACAGAGTGTCAGGGTGTCCCTGCTCCCAGACCCCCCTGCTCAGCCTGTGATGGTCCCAGCAGCACAGCCAGAGCCCTGACCCACTGCAGGGCACTGCAGCCCCGTGGGGCTCCCAGGCACCCCAAAGAACCCCAGCTCTGACCAGCAACACAGGGTGCCTCCTCCTGGGGTGTTCCCCTGTGGAAAGATGTCACAGACATCTTTTATGAAAAATCCTTTCCTTCAGATTTTTCCTCCTGAGAAGCTGAGAGGCCTCAGGAACAAAATGTAAACAATGGTTATCTGCTGCTGTGGAATGCAACAGGTGCATCTGGGATTGCTCTCATGCAGTTGTTTCTAATTAATGGCCAATCACAGCCCAGCTGGCTCGGACTCTCTGTCTGAGCCACAAGCCTTTGTTATCATTCTTTCTTTTTCTGTCCTTAGGAAGGGATGGGGATCAGCCCTGGTTTGTCATGTACACATTGCGGGGTGCCAAGGGGTCTGCCAAGACAAGGAAGGGAGAATGAAATCTGCCTGTACATTCTCTTTCTGTTCTTCTTTCTATTCATCCTTCTGATGAAATCCTTTCTTCTATTCTTTTAGTATAGTTTTAATATAATATATATCATAAAATAATAAATCAGCCTTCTGAAACATGGAGTCAGATCCTTGTCTCTTCCCTCATCCTCAGACCCCTGTTAACACGATCACAGAAAGAAGGGACTCACGCTCCACTGCTGTGCTGCAGAGCAGAGTCACAGCCTGGCTCCTCAGGGTGTTCATGCCCACGGTGCTCACAAGGATTTGGTAGGAGGAGTTTGGCTCCAGCCCCTCCAGACTGGCCTCGCTTGAAGGGATGCTCATGGTAAGCCTGGAGGTGGGGGGTCCTTCAGAAAGTCTCTCTGTCACCACCTCATAAGCCTCCACATCTCCAGGAGAGCTCGTCCAGTTCAAGTAAAGGCTCCTTGACTCTGGTAGGCACTGCACATCCTTCACTGGATCTGGCTCTGCAAAGGAGACAGAGCAAACTCTGGACCCACAGGATCAGAGAAATCCCAACCTCTGCCCCTGTCAGCAGCTGCTCCCCAGGCCAGTGAGATGAGCAGGGCTGGTCACCTGCAGCCTGTGAGCCTGCTGTGCCATGGGCCACAGGACAGTGGGAATGAGCAGGGCCTGAGCTCACATCTGACAGGAGACATCGACAGTGGAGATCTGCAAAGCCTGCTCTGCTCCACAGAAGCCAGATCTCTGTGGTAGGGCTAGCTCAGGGAGCCAATGGCTACCAGAGGGTCACCTTGCTGGCTTTCCCCATCTCCCACCACAAGACCTCCCATGCCTCTGCTGACACTCCAGAATTGAGGCCCCCCAGGTGTTTCTCCCTCTCCCATCCTGCCCCCTCCCTCCCCATGGCAGTGTGTACCCACCCACGGGCACTGCCAAGGGCTTGGTGCTGCTCCAGTAGGGCCCAGCCACGCAGCTCAAGGACACAGAGTAGTTCCTGCCTGGGATCAGCCCCTGGAGGAGGTGCTGGCCTTGTCCTCTGGCCAGGGAGTGCCTCCAGGGCAGGGAGCTGTTCCGGGGGTCCCGCAGCCACAGCTGGCAGTCGTCCTGCTGGCCAGGGACACTGCCCCAGGAGATCAGCATGGTGCTGTTCCCTTCAGCCAGCACCGAGAGATTCTGGGGAACTGAGGGGGCTGCAACAAAAACCACACCAGGAGCAGTTACTGGTATGCATGTGCTCTCTTCTGTTCTACAGACACACAAGGAGGACTTGGGTGACACAAGGAGACTCCACATGTTCAGTGATAACATTGCCAGAAATGACCTTTAAATGGCAGCTGAAGGACATGCAGAGTGAGGAGTGGGAGGAGATGGATTCTTCTTCCTGCTAATTAGCAAGTTTCATAAGAAACCTGCCCAAAGGGCTCTGCACATGACTCCCTGCACCCTGCCAGGGGATGGCTGAGCGTGGGAGCAGGGACTGCTGGATTCCCCAAGCAAAGTATGGGGACTGTGGGGACAAGCACATGAAAAGGCTTATTGTGCTTATCTGCATTTCCACATTCCATAAAAAGGAAAAAAAAGCCCATCCTCCCCTTATACCCCATGCCAGCAATTCTCTGAGTGCCTGGAAAAAATGCAGCAGGAATGGTGGGGTGTGCCCCCCAGCTGTGAGGCCTCATGGTCCCCCAGGCTGTGGGTGTCACCTACCAGAGCAGCACTGCTGTGCTCTTGTTCAGTCACCCGTGCCTGGAGGAGCCAGTGGGGCCATGGGCTGTCTCCTGGGACAGCACTGCTGGCTGCCAGGCCCTGCCACAGGCAGCAGAACTGCCCTGCCCCACTCTCCTGCCCACCAGGGCTTGCCCAGCCCATGATCCCACAGCTACACTGGTACCCCCCACCCCATCTCATCCCATCCCTGGAAATATCCAAGGTCAGCTTAGACAGAGCTCTGACAGCCTGATCTAGCTGAAGATGTCCCTGCCACTAGCAGGGGGGTTGGACTAGATGGTCTCTAAAAGGTCCCTTCCATTTCCAACCCAAACCGTTCTCTGACCCCACAGCTCCCAGGCTGAGTCTCTGCCCTTCCCACTGCAGGTGCTGAGCACACCCGGATGGGAAGGCTGAGCCTCGTGCAGGATGCAGAATCTCCAGCTCTGACACTTACTTGTCCAGTCACTGATGTTCCCTGCTGAGGCTGCATAGGGCCCTGCCATGGACACCACCTCCAGCAGGTATTTGTGTCCTGGAGCCAGGCCAGAAAAGGTGAATTTGCTGGTGCCTTTCCCAACAGAGACGTTGGCTGCCACAGTGCCTGAGCCTGAGTGGTACAGGAGGAGCCTGTAACTGTCCTGGCCCTGGGGCTCAGCTCTCCAGGATGCACTCAGCCTGTTGGGATAGCCCTGGTTTGTCATGTACACATTGCGGGGTGCCAGGGGGTCTGCCAAGACAGCATGGGACACACGTCAGCAAAGGGACCCAGGACACTGCCTGGGGCTCCTGGCAGTGCCATCAGAAGGGATGCACCACACTTATTTCTCTAAGAAAATTAACTATGTATTTTACAGTATTTTACATGTATTTTACTTATTTCTCTAAGAAAATTAAGTATGTATTTTACAGTCTAGATAAATAACTTTTAACAAGATTTAGGATAATTTATATTAAACAGCACTTAAACTTACATTGAGTAAATTATAATCACAAAGACTTAATTTTAATAGAATATTAAAGTGATAAAATGTAACTCAAGAGTACTTAAAGTTAAACATAGTGAAACTTAATCATATTAGCATTCAACTTATTAAAGGTTATTATTTATAAATGTTTTAACTTATTTTTATATTAGTAACACAAAAGGTATTAAAATCTAAATAAAATAAATAAAATAAATATATTAGAAGATCTTTATATTAAACAGCACTTAAACTTACAATGAGTAAACTTTAACCACAAAGAATAATAAAATTAATTTTAATAGAACAGTAAAGTGATAAAATGTAACTCAAGAGAACTTAAATATAATGAAACCTAATCTTATTAACATTCAACTTATTAAAGGTTATTATTTATAAATGTTTTAACTTAATTTTATATTATAAACACAAAAAGTATTAAAATCTAGATAAATTAAATAAAATATATATGTATATTAGAAGATCTTTTAGATGGACAGAGCCCTTAGCCTCCACTGTGTGGCCCCACCCACCAGCCCAGAGGCAGCTCAAAGCTTCTGCACAGTTCTCTGTGCTTGTCTGGGCAGGGACAGCCCTGTCCCCTGGGGAGGGGTGAGGAGGGAACATGCAGCCTGCTAGGGGACAGGGGAAGGTGAACTCCCCACGGCTGCTCCCTCCTGCCTGGCTCTGCCCTGAAGCATGGCTCTGGAGCTCCAGCTGCCCTCACCCAGGCTGCTGGAGCTGATCACAGAATCACAGAATCACAGAATCACAGAATCACAGAATCACAGAATAATGAGGTTGGAAGAGACCTCTTAAGATCATCGAGTCCAACCTATGTCCTGACACCTCAACTAGACTGCAGCACCAAGTGCCATGTCCAGTCTTTTTTTAAACACATCCAGAGATGGGGATTCTACCACCTCCCTGGGAAGAGCATTCCAGTACTTTATTATTCTTCTGGTGAAAATTTTTTTCCTAGTATCCAACCTGTACCTTCCCTACCATCGCCTGAGACTGCGTCCTCTGGTCCTCAGTGCTGCCCTGTGGAAGAGACTGACCCCACCTGGCTACAACCTCCCTTCAGGGAGTTGTAGAGAGTGATAAGGTCACCTCTAAGCCTCCTCTTCTCCAGGCTGAGCACCCCCAGCTCCCTCAGTGGTTCCTCACAGGGTTTGTGCTCCCAGCCCCTCTCCAGCCTCGTTGCCTCCTCTGGATGCACTCAAGTGTCTCAATGTCTTTCCCAAACTGACGGACCCAGAACCGGACACAGCACTCGAGATGTGCCCTCACCAGTGCCCAGTGCAGGGCAGAATGACCTCCCTGCTCCTGCTGGCCACACCATTCCTGAGCCAGGCCAGGAGCCATTGGCCTTCTTGGCCCCCAGGGCACTCTGCTGGCTCATGTTCAACCAGCTGTCACCAGCACCCCCAGGTCCCTTTGTGCCTGGGCACTGTCCAGCCACACCATCCCCAGCTTGTAACACTGTAGAAGATTTTTGTGGCCAAAATGTAGGACTTGTCACTTGGACTTACTAAACTTCATGCTGTTGGACTCTGCTCATCCATCCAACTGATCTAAGTCTCTCTGCAGAGCCCTCTTTCCTTCCAATAGATCAACACAAGCTCCCAGCTTAGTGTCCTCTGCAAATTTACTAATGAAGGACTTGATGCCCTCATCCATGTTGTAATAAAAATATTAAACAGAACTGGTCGCAGTACAGAGCCCTGAGGGACACCACTGGTGAGTGGCCCCAGCTGGATGCAGCCCCATTCACCACCACTCTCTGGGCCTGGCCATGCAGAGATGGTGAGAGTGGGCAGAGCCCTGCTCACTGCCATGGCCTGGGCTCTGCTCTGAAGGTCAGCAGGGCCACGTTCTTGGCCATGAGCTTTCCTGACTGCCCAGCAAGGCACAGATCTGTGAGATGCTGAGAATTTGAAACTTTCTGTGCTGAAAGGCACAGATCCACAAGAG
The DNA here is from genome assembly GCA_039654755.1 of Calcarius lapponicus. Taxonomy (NCBI): domain Eukaryota; kingdom Metazoa; phylum Chordata; class Aves; order Passeriformes; family Fringillidae; genus Calcarius; species Calcarius lapponicus. The sequence continues at coordinate 17,417,672 of JBBFKN010000012.1, read as the reverse complement.
AACACTGCATTTGACCTGAGGCTGTGGAGAAGCTTCCAAAACTGATTGATAGCACTGGGATTATGGGTGTGTAGCTTGAAGTGTGTAATACCACAGGGTGGAAAACTTAAAAGAGTTTGGTGTTTTAGAATATAGAAATAAATATGAAGCAAGATGGAGGTTTTAGGGTGGAGACAGGTTGTTCTTTACCTTCTTCTTCCTTCTCCATGGGTTTGGGTGGCATTTTGTGATTGGACAGAAAAGTCCACACTGTGGGTTTTGAGGGATCAGTTATTGGGTTAAAAGGGAAAATAATTCAGGTGTCATTTCTTAATTGGATAGTTTAGCCTTCAAAGACCTTGTAACAAGACATAGTTAGCCATTTTGTGCCTTGCTAACGAAAGACTGCAGAACTCACAGTTTTGAGGCTGTAACATTGATAAGAAACAATAAACACCTGATCCTGAACATGAACTATCATCTCAAGTGCCTTCAATCCTGACAGGCAGAAAAAACAAGCAGAGAACCCACACACATCCCCTCAGAATAGGTACTCACATGTCCAGTTGCTGACGTTCCCTGCAGGTGCCCTGAAGGAGCCAGCCACAGATGCCACCTCCAGCAGGTATTTGCTCCCTGGGGCCAGCCCCGTGAAGGTGAAGTTGTGGGTGTCCCTGCCAAGCGAGGCTGTGGCTGCCACAGTGCCCAGGGGTGCCCGGTACAGGGTCAGGCTGTATCCATCCCTGCCCCCAGCTGGGGCTCCCCAGGCCACGCTCAGCCTGTCGGGGTGCCCTGGGCTCAGCAGGCGCACGGCGGCCGGGGGCAGCGGGGCTGGGGAGGAAACACAGGTCACTGCCAGCAGCCACTGCTGGGCTCAGCCAGCACAAGGACATGCTCCAGGTCTGTGCCAAGCAGCCACAGCTGGGATCAGCACAAGGAGAGGCTCCAGGTCTGTGCCAAGCAGCCACAGCTGGGCTCAGCACAAGGAGAGGCTCCAGGTCTGTGCCAAGCAGCCACAGCTGGGATCAGCACAAGGACATGCTCCAGATCTGTGCCATAAAGTCCCCCCTGCCCCAGAGCAGCTTTGCCCCCGAGCAGGGCAGTCCTCTCCGGATAGCTCAGTCCCTCTTGGAGACAGAGCGCCCGAACACCCAGGCTGCTCGTAGCCGCTGCTGCCTTAAGCAAGCTAAGTGGATTTCAGCTCTTCAGTGATTATCAGCTCTCTTAGGATTTCAGCTCTTGCTTGCTAAGGCACCTGTGGGCTAGGGGGAGAAGCAGATGAGAGAGGAGAAGGAGAGGTCCTGGTGGTTCCACAGCCATGATTTTATTGAGGGGTCTGTGAAGGGTTCCAGCCACGGCTCTTCTTCTGCTGAATGGGCTAAAACAGCCCCTTTTTATAGGGTACAGAGGGATCCAAACTTGTCCAATAGTAGGGGTTGGGGGAAAGTGACCTATGGGGTTACAGAGGTAAGCTGGGGTCCAAGAGGCAGAAGACAGGAGCTTATTTTGCTGTCTCATCATGACCCAGCAATTCCTACTGTTAAGTCTCATCCCTCCGCAGAGTCAGACAATTCTGTGGGGTCTGCTACAGTGCCAGGCCTGTGCTGCAGGAGCTGGGGAGCCACCACACCTTGTGTTAGGGACAGGACACCCAGCAGCAGGACACAGACACCTGGTGGTCATCGTGCAGCAGGACAGGTGCTCCCCGAGGGAGGATCCCCTCTGACAAACACCTCCTCATCCTCACTTCTCTCTTTTCCACTCCCATCTCACCTCACCTTCAATGATGCTCACACTGACTGGTCCCTCACATGCCAAGCCCTCCTCATCCAGGTCATGCTCATTCCCACAGCCCAGTGGGAACACCTGCACCCTGCCATGAGCACAGGGGTGTTCCCACACCCAGCCCCTCTGTTCTCTGACCAGCCCTAGAAGCTGTCTGGGTGAGGAGAAGTGCTGGATCAGCCCATCTCCAGAGCAAAGCCCCGTTCTCCTGGGAGGACTGTGGAGTGGTTTCTTGCTCTACACTGATTCATTTAATGAACCTTCATGGTAAGCTGGTTTCTACCTGTGGGAAAGGACTCAGTGAGCCTCCTGTACACAGGTACAGTACAGGTGCCCTGTACACATCTGTGCTTCTGTGCACAGGGAGATGGGTCAGCACAGGCAGGGAATGTCCCAGCACAGGCAGGGAATGACCCAGCACAGGCAGGGAATGTCCCAGAACAGGAACATCTAGGCAGCCCTGTTTTGTAGCAGGCCCAGGGCCTGCAATGCCCCCATGGCATTCAGCAGCCCAAGATAGGAAATGCCCAGTGATGATGACTGCACCTTAGAAGCCCCTTTTTCTGTCTCAGGTCCTTGCTTATCTCTCTGTAAGAATATAGGTCAATTTCCTTTGACCCTTACTATTGGACAATTTCTAAAACCCCTGTATCCTATAAAAAACCCTTACTTTTGCTCAGTTTGGCAGAAGAGCTGTCCCTGAGACCTTCACAGAAGATTCAATAAAGACACTCCTATTTAACCTCACACAGCCTTCTCCTCTCTCTCCCTGTGTCTGCCCAAGGCACCCAGCAAGCAAAGAGCTGAAATCACAAATGAGCTGATAATCACTAGAGCTGATATCACCTAAGCTTGCTAAGGTGGCCTGTGGCTGGGAGCTGTTTGGGAACTGGGACAGGCTGTGCTGAGCAGGACTGGGCTATCCAGATCCCATTGGGAACTGGGACAGGCTGTGCTGAGCAGGACTGGGCTATCCAGACCCCATTGGGAACTGGGACAGGCTGTGCTGAGCAGGGCTGGGCTATCCAGACCCCACTGCAGCCCCCGGGGATACCCCAAAACCCAGCAGAGGCTGCTTTACTGTTTCATCAGCATGGCCCTGTGCAAGCCTACAGCTGAACATGCCAGTGCCATGCAGCCAGCAGTGTGCCCCTGCACTAACTGCTGAGTGTTGCAGAGGTGTGCGCACATCTCCAAAGCCACCAGGTCCCCCATGAACCCCCCAACCGTCCCCAGGACAGCCCATTGGTGTGACATTTCCCACCCCTCTGCAGAGGACACTGCTTCAGGTACTTACACGTCCAGGCACTGATTTTGGGTGCTGCTGCCTGGTACTGTCCAGCTGTGGCAGTGACTTCCAGCGAGTACTCGTGTCCTGGGGCCAGCCCCGTGAAGGTGAAGTTGTGGGTGTCCCTGCCAAGCGAGGCTGTGGCTGCCACAGTGCCCAGGGGTGCCCGGTACAGGGTCAGGCTGTATCCATCCCTGCCCCCAGCTGGGGCTCCCCAGGCCACGCTCAGCCTGTCGGGGTGCCCCGGGCTCAGCAGGCGCACGGCGGCCGGGGGCAGCGGGGCTGGGGAGGAAACACAGGTCACTGCCAGCAGCCACTGCTGGGCTCAGCCAGCACAAGGAGAGGCTCCAGGTCTGTGCCAAGCAGCCACAGCTGGGCTCAGCACAAGGACATGCTCCAGGTCTGTGCCAAGCAGCCACAGCTGGGCTCAGCACAAGGACATGCTCCATGTCTGTGCCAAGCAGCCACAGCTGGGCTCAGCACAAGGACATGCTCCATGTCTGTGCCAGGCTTGTGCTGCAGGAGCTGGGGCAGCGGGGCTGGGGAGGACACACAGGTCACTGCCAGCAGCTGGGCTGGGCACAAGGACGTGCTCCATGGGGAGGAAACACAGGTCACTGCCAGCAACCACAGCTGGGCTCAGCACAAGGACATGCTCCAGGTCTGTGCTGCAGGAGCAGGCAGTGGGACTGGGGAGGAAACACAGGTCACTGCCAACAGACACAGCTGGGCTCAGCACAAGGTGTGGTTTCTACCTGTGAGAAAGGACTCAGTGAGCCTTCTGTACACAGGTACAATGTGCGTTTCTGTACACAGGGAGATGGGTCAGCACAGGCAGGGAATGTCCCAGCACAGGCACATCTGGGCAGCCCTGTCTGTGCCAGCCTGTGCTGCAGGAGCTGGGGCAGCAGGGCTGCAGAGGAAAACACAGGGCACTGCCAGCAGCCACAGCTGGGTTCAGCACAAGGAGATGCTCCAGGTCTGTGCTGCAGGAGCTGGGGCAGCAGCAGATGTGGGGAGGAAGCACAGGTCACTGCCAGCAGCCACAGCTGGGCTCAGCACAAGGAGAGGCTCCACATCTGTGCTGCAGGAGCAGCAGGGTGCCACAGGCTGGCTGTGGCTCTGTGGCAGCTGTTTCCTGCCTGGCTGCTGGCTGAGACTGTGGGTGGCTGCCAGGGACAGGGTGTGGCACAGGGTCAGGCACAGACTCCTCGTGCTGCATCCAGCAGAGAACAAGCACTGGGTACGTGCAAGGGTGGCAGAGGTAAGCAGGACAGCTGCACCAGTATGGTGCCTGACTGAACTGGGAAGGGAACAGAAGAACACAGCAAGGAGAGCATCACACTCACATGTGCAGTGGGTGAGGTTGGGGGTGCTGGCATGGAAGGGCCCAGCTGTGGCCCTCACTGCCACGCTGTAGCGGGTGCCAGGACTCAGGCTCCTCAGGATGTGGCTCCTGGCATGGCCACCCAGCAGTGTGTGCCCCACAGGAGTGCCAGACACTGCGTCATGGGCATCCACCACGAAGCCTTCTGCCCCTCGGCCCAGCACTGCCCAGGACACCACCAGTGCTGAGAATGAGGGGCTGCTCAGGGTGAGGTTCACAGGGGCCAGGGGATCTGCAAAGCAACAGGGAGACAGACAGTGAGCCCTCCTGTTCAGTGCTGAGAGCTGGCTGTTGTGCCCAGGGCTCCTCCAGGCAGGCTGGAGCAGAGATCCTCTGGAGAGAAGCCTGGGCACAAAGGGCCAGGCAGGGCACATGGCTTTGGGAGTGTCATCCCTGGGGTCTGCTGCTGGTTGTGGCAGGGGAGATAACCAGAGCCTCTGGGGTGGATGGGGGGGATTGGCTCTGTGTCCAGGATGGAGTGAGGGCAGTGGGCAGAAAGGTGGGACCATCACACAGAAGCTGTGGGCACGGCTTGGGATGGGAAAGGGGATGGTGGGTGCTCTGGAAGGATCAGGTGGAGGCTCACAGTGGGGTGCCCAACCCAGCCAGTCAGACTCACATGTCCATTGGGTGACGTTGATGGAAGAGGCTTCTAACGAGCCTTTCACAGCAGTGACCTGCACAGCAAACTTGCTGCCTGCTTCCAGCTGAGTCCAGGTGGTGTTCAGGGCCTCTGGACTCAAGGTCTGGACCTGAATCCTGCTCTGGGTGCTGAGGCTGTACAGAGTAACATGGTAGTGGTCTCTCCTGCCAGGGGGCTCATTCCAGGATGTGTAAAGCTCTGAGGAGCTGCCTGGGTTGGTGAGGCTCAGGTTTGTAGGTGCAGCAGGAACTGTGAGGAAAAACAAGACACACGAGTCAGAGAGGAAAAAATACACTTCTGAACATGCAGCCATCTTCATACACAGAGACTGTGAGAGGCAGGATGTGACCACAGGCCAGCTTCACCAGAAACCAGGCCAGGGTGCCCTCCTTCTCCTTCTCCTTCTCCTTCTCCTTCTCCTTCTCCTTCTCCTTCTCCTTCTCCTTCTCCTTCTCCTTCTTCCCCTTCCTTCTCCTTCTCCTTCTCCTTCTCCTTCTCCTTCTTCTCCCCCTTCCTCCTTCTCCTTCTCCTTCTCGTTCTTCCCCTTCCTTCTCCTTCTCCTTCTCCTTCTCCTTCTCCTTCTCCTTCTCCTTCTCCTTCTCCTTCTCCTTCTCCTTCTCCTTCTCCTTCTCCTTCTCCTTCTCCTTCTCCTTCTCCCCCTTTCTCCTTCTCCTTCTCCTTCTCCTTCTCCTTCTCCTTCTCCTTCTCCTTCTCCTTCTCCTTCTCCTTCTCCTTCTCCCCCTTTCTCCTTCTCCTTCTCCTTCTCCTTCTCCTCTCCCTCTCCCCTCCTCACTGATGCCACCACCCTGGGTGTCAGCTGCTGACCTGTGCAGCCAGTGATGTTCTCGGGGAGGGAGCGGTAGGGCCCAGCCACTGCCCAGATCCTCACAAGGTAGCATGTCCCTGCCTCCAGCTGTGGCACAGTGACATTGGTGCTGTCCTTCCCTGCTTCCAGGTTCCTTGGCAGTGCAGAAGAGCCCTCCTGGAGTACACTGAGCAGGTATCCATCCCTGTGGCCAGGAGCAGCCTCCCAGTGCACAGCCAGAGCCCGAGCTGTGCCGACGGGGCTGGCAGACAGGGAACGAGGAGGCAGGGGGACTGTGGGAGAGAAACAGCGTCACTGGGGCACCCCTGGGCTGGCCAGAACTGACTCTAGTGTGGGAATGGAGCTGGGAGCTGGAGGGCTGCGGGCATCCACACGATGCCCAAGGCAGGTGGGAGCAGGGGAGCTGTGTTGTACCGGTGTAGCCGATGGCAGTCTGAGAGGAGATGCGATGAGGCCCGGCCTGGGAAATGATCTCCACGCGGTACCGGGAGCCTGGCACCAGCCCCCCCAGGGCCAGCTGGGTCACTCCACGGGGCACAGACACATTCCTGATGATGGACAGGGACTCAGCCACTGAGAGCTGCACCAAGTGATCTCTGCCACCTCCGGACTCCACCCAGCTCACACGCAGCTCCTGGGGCTCCCGGCCAGGCTGCACACTCACGTTAGCCAGGGACAGGGGATCTGGAGGGAAGCAGAGCATGGACACCCATGAGGTGGTGGAGGAGCCAGGGCACAGCCTGCACCTCTGCACAGGGCTGAAAGAGAAGCGGGGGCACCTGCCCACCGGTTCTCCTGTTCTCCTGGGGGACATGCAGGCTGCCTGTGCATGTCCCCAGGGTGCTGCTGGCAGGCAGGTGCTGAGAGCACCCAGCTCCCAGTGGGCTGCTCTGCTCCAGAGACAGGCAGCAGCAAGCCCACACAGGTCTCTGTGCTTCCTCTCTCACATCCCTCTCCCACCAGTCCCTGGCTGGCCTTCAGATCACCACTGGTCTAGGCAGAAGGTTCAACTTGACTGGGGAAAAGGATCTTTTGGGGTCCACCTCAGCACCTAACCTATGACACCTGCTCTGTCTTCCAGGACAGGGAGCATGCAGGTGTCACTGGAGCCCTCCCTCCACCCAGACAAGTTTGTGTCACTGCTAGTCTTGCAGGCAGTGCCAGGATCTCCCATCCCTGCAAGAGACTGCGAACACTTCTGACTCACATGTCCACTCAGTGGCAAAGTGTGACGAGGATCTGTATGGGCCAGCGAGGACAGTCACCTTCAGGAAGTACTGAGTGCCAGGGGACAGCCCCAGGAATGTGAAGTTGTGGGTGTTTGGCCCCACTGAGGTGTTCCTCTGTGCTGCATGGCTCTTGCTGTAGAGCTGCAGGTGGAACTGGTCCACATCACCAGCAGCCTTGTCCCAGAAGGCCGAGAGCCCCATCGGGCGCCGGGTGTTGGTCAGCGTCACTCCAGATGGAGCCAGGGGGTCTGAGAGAGAGGAGAGAGCCAGGCAGTGAGAGGAGAGAGCCAGGCAGTGAGAGGAGAGAGCCAGGCAGTGAGAGGAGAGAGCCAGGCAGTGAGAGGAGAGAGCCAGGCAGTGAGAGGAGAGAGCCAGGCAGTGAGAGGAGAGAGCCAGGCAGTGAGAGGAGAGAGCCAGGCAGTGAGAGGAGACAGCCAGGCAGTGAGAGGAGACAGCCAGGCAGTGAGAGGAGGCTGTGCTCTGCTGTGGGGCTGTCCTGGGCACCCTGCCCTGTCTTGTGCCTGCTGGGGTTAGGACAGGAGTCAGCACAGCAAACCCAGAGCAGCCAGAGCCCCTGCTCCATAGCAGACACAGGAGTGGGTCCCCACCTTCCCCTGGGTGACATTTGGGAACATTTTCTGTGCAGTGATGGGTTCCTCCTGCACCACAGACCCTTTTACTTCCAACATGGCTAAATGTGACTTGGAGAACCTGTCTCTGATTCCCACCTCCCCACACATGGGCCACTCTGACAGAGCATTCTGCTCTCAGGGGCAGGGGTGGTTGTGACCTGCAGCAGGGTGAGGTAGCACTGTCACACTCACATGTCCAGTCAGTGGCTGATCTCACAGGGGATCTGTAAGGCCCAGCCATAGCAGCCATCTCCAGCGTGTACTGCCGCCCAGGGACCAGGTTCTCCAAGGTGACATTGGTCCAGTCACTCCCCACAGTCACATTCCTGACCTGCTCCTGGGACTTGGTTTCCCAGAGGGTCCCTGTGTAGCCAGTGCTGCCAGAGGAAGCTGCTCTCCAGGAGGCTTGCAGAGAGGTGCTGTGGCCCCCATTGCTGAGGGTCAGCTGCTCTGGGGGCAAAGGGTCTAGAAAAGGAAAGGTCTAGAATCACCTGGCAGAAGTGCAGCTCCAAATGTGCTGGGGCAGGAGTCCCTTCCCTGGGAAAACCTGCACCCAGGTGCTTTGACCACTGCCACCCCTGCTGACACCCACACACCAGTCTGGCAGGGACTGGGCCAGCACAGCTCAAACTGGCAGAGAAAAAATTGTTCTGGTGCTGGAGGAGGTGGTGGGTGGTGGAGGGGGGGCTGAAGGCAGTGACAGCCTGAGCAGTGCCACAGGAGGGTGGCTGAGGAGGAGAAGGGCACTGGGCTCAGCTGCCCCTTGTGCCTGGTGACTGGGAAACAGCAGGGTCACACACATCAGCAGCACCTCTGCCTCCTGCTGAGCTTTTTGCCCAGTCACTGGATTAAGCTGTGGAAGATGTGTGCTGTCAGTGCCCTGAGGTGTGACATCAGGGGAAGGGATTCCTCTATATTTCCTAGTATTAAAAACGAAACAATCAATCATCATCATTCCACAGTCACCCCAAAACAAATACAGAACTAATCCTAAAACCAACCCCTTCCTTTTCTTCCCCTCCCCCACAAAAAAAACCCCAAACAAAAATATAAATCATGATCACAAATCATCAATTAATCATCCACTAAACTTCAATGTTCTTGTAGCTTATAAAAAGCATGACACTGGAGATGTCAAATGGCTACCACACACACCCAGGGACAAAAGACTCAGTGCTACCATCAGGGGCTGAGGCACTCACATGTCCAGTTGGAGATGCGCTGAGGTGCGGATGTGTAGGGCCCAGCCACAGTGCTGACCTCAAAGGTGTACAGGCTCCCAGGGTGCAGGCCCTCGTAGGTGAAGCTCCTGACACCCCTGGGCAAGGAGCTGTTCTGCACAGGCTGCTCTGCAAGGCTGAGGACCAGCAGGTAGCCCTCCCCTGAGGCCTCCTCCCAGCTGGCCAGCAGGCTGTGGGGGCTGCCCTGGCTGGACAGGCTCACAGCAGAGGGTGCTCGTGGTTCTGCAGGGGACAAGGACAGCATGACATGGGGCAGTGCATCAGGCATGGCTTTCACAAGGTATTTTCTGCTTTTCAAATTGCTCTAGGTGACCCTAGAGCAGGGGGGGTTGGACCAGATGATCTCCAGAGGTCCCTTCCAACCCTAGCAGTTCTGTGATTCTGCGACACTGCAGTTGTCTCCATCCCACACAGGGGCAGAAGGGGCTGCAGGGAGGGCTCTCAGTGCCCCCAGCACCACGGGTTGGGTGGGCACCTCCCCACAATTGTCCCTCCCCAGAGTGGCAGCTCTGGGACAGCACCAGCTGTGGCTCCACAGGTCACCCAGGAGAGGCTGAGCACAGGGAGATGCCCCCTCTGGGGGTGGGTGGTGCTTCCCTGCCCACCCATCCAGCTGTGCTGAGGGGAAGCAGAGTCCAGAAGGTGCCAAGCAGAGTCCAGAAGGCACCAAGCAGGATCTGCTCTTGCTCTGTGCCCGACACAAGCCTGCCCAGGACCTCTGAGCCCACCCTCACCAGGAGCTGTGGGGAGACAGAATTTCCTGCTCTGACCCACAGCCTACTCTTAAGACCAGGTGTCCCAGGTGCCCTGTCCCTGTGCCTGCCTCACCCCCAGCCCCCTCCAGGCAGCAGGAACAGCCCCAAGGGCCACACATGGGCTTTCTGCTCACCTGTCCAGGCTACTGAGCTCTGTGCTGATGCCCTGTAGGGCCCTGCCACCACCACCACCTGCACAGAGTACTGCTGGCCAGGGCTCAGCCCGTGGAAGGTGACGTGGTCGTTGTCCCCACCCACAGAGATGTTCCTCGTTGGAGCACTGTCCTGTCCCTCCTGCAGTGTCACCAGGTAGAAGTCCCTGTGTCCCCCTGGGACACTCCAGCGAGCCTCTAAGGAGTTCTGTTCCTCTGCACTGCTCAGGGTCACATTGTCAGGACTCAAGGGGTCTGCAAGGGAATAGGGCTGTGTGAGTCAGGGTTATGGGGTACTCTGTACCCCTTACACTGCTGAGCCTCATTCCTGCAGGGTTACGTCCAGCCTTAGACATCCTTTTGGACTGAGCCATCTGCACTCCCCAGCACAAGCATTCCTGGACTAACAGAGTCCAGACAAAGCTGGCAGCCTTGCTGGGAAATTCCTGAAAGTCTCCTTGCACTCCATTCACATCCCACCATGAGCTTGCTGATATTCCCAGGAACTGGCCTGGACCAAACTCCTGGCCAGACGCCCCTGGCTCGTGTGTCTGGCATGGGGGAATTCTGTTCTGTGGAGCAGGTCAGAGCTGCAGACAGCAACGGCAGGGATCAGCCTCACTCCAGAGCAGAAAGAAACCAGCTGGAGCTCTGGAGGCTTTCCAAAATCCCATCTGCATGGAGCAGGGAGCAGGCTCCAGCTTCCCAGGCTGGCAGGTGGAGCAGGAAGGAGCTGGAGATTTGACACCTGGTGGCACCCAGCTCCTCCCAGCATACACATGAGCAGTGTCTGGCCAGTGCCAGGACAAGTCACTGGCCACAGCAGCTCTGAGTCTGCAGCTTGGCACCTCCCTCATGTGGGGGCCAACACTACCTTGGTGTTCAGTGTGAATCTGCTCTGCCCTCTTCATTTCCCTCCTGGTTCTCCTGGAAATATCTGGAAGAGCAAGTTCAGGACTGGAACTTTTTACTGGGCTATGGACATGGTGTCACCAGCAAAGTCCCCCTCGTTCAGGACCCTCATCAGGCTGAGGCCAGAGCAGAGAGTGGCTGGGGGAATGGTGCAATAGTGGGTTCTGGGAAGGCTGCCCTCACTGTCTTAACCTGCCAGAGGCTCCTGGATTCCTTGGCTGTATTTGCACAGCACCCATCATGTTGGGAACATCCACCAGGATGAGGTGATCGGGTGCTACCACAACATATCCTTGACAACAACCAAAGAGCACCAAAAATCCATTTCATAGAACCACAGAACTGTGGAATAGTTTGGATTGGAAAAGACCCTTAAGCTCATTCATTCCCCCTTCCACTATTCCAGCCCTCCAGCCCTGTCCAACCTGGCCGTGGACACTCCCAGGGATGGGGCAGCCACAGCTTCTCTGGGCACCCTGTGCCAGGGCCTCAGCACCCTCACAGGGAATAATTTCTTCCTAATATCTAATTTAAATCTCTCTTATTTTAGTTTAAATCCATTCACTCCTTGTCCTATCATTGTCTCCCCATGTAAAAAGTCTTTCTTGTTCTTGCATAAGCCCCTCCCAGAAACCTCCAGTTCAAACCAGCTCAGCTGCTGCCCCTTTGCCCCATTTTTTCTGCTGCCCTTGTATAGCCATGAGAGCCAAGCCCCTGAGGCACTGAACACCAGTGGGATCTGCTGCCCTTCCATCCTCCTCCTCGGGGAGAGCCCACAGGCTGCTCCCACTGCATGCCAGGGAGAAGCAGCCAGCACAGGGGATCCATCTGCTGAAGGGATCCACTGGCCCCACCACAGCGGTGCCCCAGAGCTGGGTCCTGGAGCAGCTTTTGGCCAGGTCCAAGCAAAACCACCCTGTGCAGCCAAGGATTTTTGGATTCAGAGGCTGGAGAAGAGGCAAGGAGAAAGCTGGGGCCACCAGGCTGATACTCACATGTCCAGGCAGTGGCATTGGGTCCCAGTGCAGTGTAGGGCCCAGCTGTGGCACTGAGCCCCAGCCAGTAGTGAGTGCCAGGGTGCAGATGCTGGAAGGTGTAGCTGCTGAGGCCCCTCCTGGCTGACAGGCTCATGCTGACCTTTTGGGTGAGGAGGTTGTGGAGCTCCAGGTGGAGCCAGGCAGCCCCTGCAGCCCCTGCCCAGGAGGCGACGAGGCTGGTGCTGGATCCTGGGCTGAGCCTCAGCTGGGTGGGGATGGAGGGAGCTGAGGAGAGGACACAGCAAGGGTCAGCACTGGTGATGGTGGTACCTGGAGCCTCCTCTCTCCCCTCTGTGCCCACAGCTGCTCTCTGTGGCATGGGGGTGAAGGTCTGGCAGGGGTCTGCTGAGGGATGTCTCTCCTGTGCCCCCTCCCACACGGGTTGGAGGTCCCTCCACATTGCCATGTTCTTTCAGGCTGCAGGGCAGAGGGGTGGCAGACTGGGTACTGCAGCACCCCCACAGCTCTCAGCAGTGAGGACTTCCAGGATCCCCAGACTGCCCCTCTCTGTTGGGAACGGACAAATCCAAGCCATGGGTGCTGCAAGGCAGGCCCAAGTGCAAAGTTTTCCCCTTGGCCCAGGCACTCAGCTCACAGTGGGGATGTGAAGCACTCCAGCTGTTCCCCACCATTCAAGCTCCACATCCCAAGCGATAAGACCTCCTCCCCTTGCCAGCCTGCCACATGTGCTGCACCCTTCCTAGCACCCCCCCCTCCTTGGGCACCGTCACTCCCTACCTGTCCACTGGTGGACACTGGTGCTGGCCTGGTGGGGCCCAGCCAGCGTGCTGATCTTCAGGGCATACTCACTGCCCGCCTGGAGCCCCTCGAAGAGGAAGCTGGAGGTGCTGGGCAGGAGGGACACGTTCCTCACCAGGCTCTGGGAGTGGCTGTGCCACAGTGCCAGGCTGTAGCCGTCCCTCTGGCCGTGCCCGTGTGCCCAGGCTGCGCGCAGCGAGGAGGAGCTGCTGCTGCTCAGAGTCAGGTTCAGGACAGCTGAGGGACCTGCATGGGACATGGACAGACACTGCTGGCTGCCTCTGCCACAGCCTGAGCTGGCAAGCTGCTCACAGGCTGGCTGAACTTGCCTCTGCCAGGCAGCTTCACAGGACCCAGTCACAGAATCCTGGAAGGGTTTGGGCTGGAAGGGACACTAAAGCTCACCCAGTCCCACCCCCCTCATCAGGCTGAGGCCAGAGCAGAGAGTGGCTGGGGGAATGGTGCAATAGTGGGCTCTGGGAAGGCTGCCCTCACTGTCTTAACCTGCCAGAGGCTCCTGGATTCCTTGGCTGTATTTGCACAGCACCCATCATGTTGGGAACATCCACCAGGATGAGGTGATCGGGTGCTATCACAACATATCCTTGACACCAATCAAAGAGCACCAAAAATCCATTTCATAGAACCACAGAACTGTGGAATGGTTTGGATTGGAAAGGACCCTTAAGCTCATTCATTTCCCCTTCCACTATTCCAGCCCTCTAGCCCTGTCCAGCCTGGCCGTGGACACTCCCAGGGATGGGGCAGCCACAGCTTCTCTGGGCAGCCTGTGCAGAGACACCTTCCACTGGCTCAAGCTGTTCCAAGCCCTGTCCAGCCTGGCCCTGGGCACTACCAGGGATGGGGCAGCCAAAGTTTCTCTGGGTAACCTGTGCCAGGGCTTCCCCACCCTCACAGGGAAGAATTTCTTCCTAAAATCTGATCTAAACTTCTCCTCTGCCAGTTTAAAACTCTTCCCTCTTGTCCTGCCACTATCTGCCCATGTAAAAAGCCCCTATTTCTTCATTTTCAAATCCCCTCTAGGCACTAAAAAACATTTTAAGGTCACCCTGGAGCCTTCTCCTCTCCAGCCTGAGCAAACCCAGCACTCTCAGCCTGCCTCCAGAGCAGAGGGGCTCCAGCAGGGATTCCCCAAGCACAGCCCCATCCCTGACCACTCACCAGCCTCCTATGGGCTGTGTGGCTGCACCATCCCCTTGGATCAGTTTCAGCAGTTCCTCTGAACAGAGCAGGGAGGCTTTGTCAGGCCCAACACATAAAGGTGAAGCCATCATCACCTGGAAGCTCACCTGCTGACAGGTCCTCTGTTCCTGGTGGCCCTGTGGTCCTACCACCTCCCTTTCTGTGACAACCAGCTTCTGCTTCTGCTGCCTGACAGCAGCCCTTCCACTGCCCAATCTCCTCCCTCCAGCTCTACTCTCCTTTGCGAGGTTTCCCACCTTCACCTACACTGATTTACTCAAGGATCTTCTGGAGAGGTGCGGGCAAGGACTGCCATCCCCTCCTGAGCTGTAGAACCACCAGCTCTGTCCCCTTCTCCAGCCCTTGGCACAGAGCAAGGCCTGGGGGTGAGCAGTGATTGACAGAGATGTGCCAAAATTGCGGAGCAGATGCTCCTTCCTTGTAGCTATTTCTAGACTTTTTCTAGACTTCCAGGCATGACATTTTTCACCCCTCAGTTCTCTGTGAGCCACATCATGGGCTGGTCCATCATTACCTCCATTATTCTAGGAGAAGACACAGCATGAACCCAGCCCATACAAGGTGCAGGGGTAGGACAAGGATGAGGGAATGACTCCTAAGACTCTGGGGACCCAGAGAGGACCCTAACTCTTGTGAAAGTGAGGAAAAGCCCAGCCTAAGACTCTGGGGACCCAGGGAGGACCTAAATTCTTGTGAAAGTGAGGGAGCCCAACCTCCCACGAACTAGTAGGACTCCAAACAGCATAACAATTACTGGTAAGAGCACTGAGGTCCCGGGGAGCCCTTACTTGTCTGTGCTGTGATGGTCTGGCTGGTGGTGTCCCTGCAGGCCAGCGTGGCTGTCACCTCAATCTCGTAGCGTGTGCCAGGAGTCAGCCCATGGAACCAGAAGCTGGTGGTGTTGGGTCCAGCAGAGCCATTCTGCAGCAGCATGCCTGACCCCAGGGGGGACAGGGCAAGGAAATATCCCCTGGCACCTCCCTCTGGCTCATCCCAGGACAGGAGGAGGGAGTCTGAGCGGTCATGGTCACTCACACTGACATTCAGGAGGGTGCCTGCAGAGGCAAATCCAAAATTCTCAGCAGGGATTGGTGGTGTTGGGTGCCAGCCTGCAGGACCAGCTCCCAGCCACCCACCCTTGCTGGGGTACACCACCATCCTGACCCCAAGGGCTCTAGACAGCCTTCTGAAGAACATTCAGAAGCCTTCATTAACTCAAAGGAAGCTGTCAAAGAGATGCTCCTAAGCATGGAGCATCTGCTCCACTGGAGAAAGACCACAATGCTTCAGTCACCATGGGGTTTGTCCAGAGACTCCTGGTTTAAGGCAGAGAAGTTCCCTGGCTGGGTATAATCCATTGCTCATCACCTTGGCTGGCCTGAGCCCCCCCAAAAAGATGTTGAAGGCTCTGAGTCCACCATGGAGGAGCAAGACAGGGGGCAGGATGGATGTGGCAGGGGACCATTGTGCTCCCTGCAACAGTCTCTGCCCCTGTGTGGGCTCTGACAGAGGAGGGGCAAAAACTGCTTTGAGGGGGATCCAGACAATCAGTCACCCCCATCCTCCCAGTTCAGAGGTGACATGGGAGGAGTGGGACACTGCATGCATGGAGGAAATGTGGGACCAGAGAGGCCCCAGCCCCTGCTGAGCTGTGTCTCTGCCCTGGCTGTGCTGCAGCAGTGAGGACAGTGCACTGGGGCTGTGGCATCCCCATGGAGTGTCTGGGGACAGGGAAGTGGCATTCAGGGCTTGGCCTAAATGATGGGTCAGTGGCTGAAACTGCCATTGAATTCCTGTCCTTGGAGCTGCTCAGGAGTCACCCACACAACAGGAGCCAAGCAGAGCCTGTCTGTCAGGCCCAAGCTGGTGGTGTGACCAGGGCAGGGTCCAGCTCTGCCTCACAATGTCTCCAGCAGATTGTTACACACCCCCATCCTCAGCCTTGCTGTCAGTCATGGAACCATTTAGGCTGGGAAAGCCCTTTCAGATCGTTGAGTCCAACTGCTCCCCCAGCACTGCCAAGTCCAGCACTAACCCAAGTCCCCAGGTGCCACATCCATAAACCTTCTATGGCACTCAGCCTTTGGAAAATGCCAGAACAGCTCTAGTGCTAATAAGACATTTGTGAAATAATTAGCACTTAAAATTGATGGTGTGCAGCGTGTTATGACAGGCTTACACAGGGTCTGGCACGGTGAGACAGCAGGAACCAAGCACAGTGACTGCCCCAGAGCCCTGCCTTGGGGCACCCTTACACAGCCAGGGAGGAGCAGTGTGGGGTGAGCCTGGGGCAGGGACACTGTTGGCACTGCTCAGGAGCTCTGTGTGTGTGTGTTTCCCAGAGCTGAAGACTTTCAGAACTACGTGTAACTTATTGTTCCATGCAATGCTGTGATTTGGAGCCTGCTGGTGAGGGGAAAAGGACCAGAGGACATCAGATGGACACGAACAGGAGCACGTAGTGCCCCACAGGGCCGTCCCTGAGAAGTTCAAGTGCGTAGTTAGGATCAGCCAGCTCAGGAAGGGTAGCATGTAGCTAACTGAATGTAGCTGGGTGCCATGGGTGAAGTGTCTATACCTTTTAGCAGACACCCAGAGCACCAGGCAGAGCTGACCTGAAGGCAACCCACAGCTCACTGTCCTGCCTGGTGTCAGGCAGGGATGGTTTGTTACTGCAAGCTCTTTCTTATCTCCTGAAAGGGGGAGTTCTCACTCCATGTTCCTCTGCTTCTCTTGAGTTTCCAGCAGCTTCATCACCTGCCTCCCTCTGTCACCCTCTTCACATCTGCAGCACAAATGTACCTAAAATGGGCCAGAGGCCTGTGACCCCAGCACTGCTCATGTTCCCACTAACCACATCCACACACACCTCATGCCCTGACAGGTGCCTGTGGGTCATCCAGGTGATTTCTCACTGGCACAGGCTGATGCCACGTGGGCACTGTGCTGGCTCCAGGCCTACAGCAGCTGTGGGGCTGCCTACAGATTCTGATCCTACCCAGGCTCTGAGCAGGGCACCTATGGCTGCACTGCCACTGAGCCCAGCTGGTGCTCTGTGGAAGCAGAGAGCTCTGGAGCTTTGTCCATCTCTCACGGTGCCCCCATCCAGTTGGTTGCTGGAGAAGGATGGGACTGACTCTCCCCCTTCCCCGGGCATGTACTCAGCCTAAAGCAGAATATTTACAAAGCTACTTTTAACTCCAAGGATCCTGGTCCAGCACATCTCATCTCACTCCTCCAGGCATGAGACCATCCTGCCCTCCTCAGCCCGGGAACCTCCTTGCTGTGACTCACCTCTTTCACCAGGTGCATCCTGGCCCTCCAGCCCTGCCTGTGCTGTGTGGTTGCATCCCTCGCCCTGGGGGATTGAAAGTGTCAGGTGAGAGAGGAGCAGGATGAGCTGGGACCAACACCTGGGAGAGGTGCCCTGTGCCAGGCACAGCTCCCCCCCTGACATGGCATCTGTGGGCTGTGATCCCTTTTCCTGGGAGAGCCTGGGTCACTTCTCAGACCTCCCTTAGCCAAGGCAAAGAGTCAGACTTGGCAGATGCAGCTTGTGGGCTGCCCTGGCCTTTTGCACGGGTCCTGGGGCTGCAGACAACACGGGCCATGCCCGCAGGGGAAAGGCCACCAAACCAGCCACGACACAGAAGTTCTTGAGAGAGAGTAAGGGATTGAGCTCTGCACAGGGCCTCGCAATCTCATTCCCTCTACAGGCACACCTCCCTCCCACCATCAAGGGAAGGGAGGGACCACAGACCTCAGTCCAGCTGCCACCCCCAACGGGCAGAACAGAATCCCCGGAGCCCCTGGCACCCTCCCGGCAGTGGCGACACCCGTTCTCTCACAGCCTGCTCCCGGCAGGGTGTGCCGGGACTGGCGTCAGTTCCCCCCACGTTAAAGGAAATGTCTCCTGCTCACTCCCTGTCCTGCTACAAGCCACAGCAGAACCATCACTTTCCTGGCGTTCTTTTCCCTCGGCTCTGCGGGCAGACTCGTGTCGGCTCCCCACCGATCGCGGCGCTTTTGGCAGAGGAGAGCGAAGCGGCCGGGGAGCCTGGGAACAGCAGGCGGGCCAGTGCCGGGCGAGGAGCCGCGCAGCCACGGCAACGGGGACACGCCGCGCTCCCAGGCAGCGGGCCCGGAGCACCGGGGCCGAGGGGCAGCGGGGGAAGCGCCGCTCGGGATGGCGAAGCCGCTGATGTGGCGCAGCTGCACGGCCAGAGAGAGAGGCACCCGCAGCCCCGAGCTGGCAGCCGAGAGCCGCGGAGCCAAAGCGGGGCTGGGGAGCCGAGCCCTTACCTGTGCCAGGGTCCCTGGGAGCCGCGGCACGCACAGCACCAGCAGCGGCAGCAGCAGTGACCTCATGGGGACCTGGTGGCAGCAGATCAGAGGGATGACAAAGTTGGGGTGGGGAGGCAGTTTCTCAGCAGCGGCTGTCCCCAGCCAGCCCCGTGTCCCACGGCAGCCAGGAGCCGTGTCCCCGCATGCTTTCCGAGCGCGGGTGACAAGTTGACATCAATGGGGACCGGCCAGCGCGGGGCACCTCGGCCGGGCCCGCTGGCCCTGGGCGGGGGCAGAGCTCGCCTCCAGCCCGGGAGAAGCCCAGCGGGGGCGGCTGCCTCTCGCCGGGCGCATTTGCTGTTGTCGCCGCAGGTCCGTGTCCTCTGCGGTGACTCCGCAGCTGGCCCGGGGAGAGCGGCTGCGGGCTGCGGGCAGCGCTGCCGGCCGGGGGGAGGCTCCGCTGGCCGGGCTCTCGGGGGACCTCGCTGCGGCGGGGGCTCGGCCGGGCTGGAGCCCGCTCTGGCATCAGCGGGAGCTCCGGGAGCCGGAGCGGGAGGGGCCGGAGGAGCGGGAGGGGAGGAGACGGCACTGGACTGATGGCGGCTCCAGGCTGGGAGGGCGCGCCCGAACCAAGCCCAGCCCGGGGAGCGAGGGAGGGAGGGCGCAGCAGTGGGCTGGAGTGCTGGAGGGAGCCGCGGCACGAGTGTGGAGTGAGGAGTGCTGTGCACCCTCTGCTCTCTCTGTGCCGCACATTCAGGCACCCTTCAGCTCGGTGTGCTCTAATTGCTGTGCAGGTGCGGCTGGGGAGGGGGTTTGGGTGCGCCGAGGGCAGGGATGGGGGTGTTGCTGTGCCGTGCCCCTGGCCCGCAGGCTGCGGCGGGGGCCGTGCACAATCTGAGAGGCTCCTGCCGTGGCATCTCGCGGGCACAGAGGTGCCCAAACCACGCTTTGCCCGTCTGAGGGGTGGCTGAAGCGAGCTGTGCCCGGGTGGGAGGGCGCTGTCCTTCGGAGGGTTGCCCCGGGGACCAGGCTGTGGCCCGGGCTGCGTGCAGGGCGGTGCTCTGCGGTGTCTGTGCAATGCGTGGCACAGTGCCAGCCCTCATTCACAGCAGAGATGCCATTGGCTTCACATCAGCGCTGGGGATCTGGGACAGTGCTGGAAGAGATTCAGTGATGCATCAGTCCGGAAGCCAGCACAGCCTTTGTGGCCGTGGGAGTCTATCCCAGTGGCCAGCACGGCCACCTATGGGGGCTATTCAAGCTCTGCTCATTACTGTAAGCCACCGAGCTGTCAGAGTAGGACACATCCCCCACCTGTCTTCTAGAACACCAGAATCCTTCGACAAAAGACTCAGAAGTTTGTCAGGTGGGACCTGTGACAGACAGAACAACCCCCAGTATCTGGACAAGGACACGGGAATGCTCCAGCTCTTGCATGCAGTTAAGAGGAGAGGGGGACACAGGGAACCTGGTCTAGGATGCACCTCCAACCCCAGGTCCATACCCCAACCCTTCTGACAACTCCCAGGCTGATGGAGCCAGCTGGAAAAGGGGACAGGGAACATGAATCCCCCTCCCTTGGCATGGGCAACAGTTAATTTCCCTGGTCCCAGCCAAATGGGACTGGTGCCAGGAGTCCGGGTCCATGGTCACAGTCACGTCTCTGCAGAGGTCCCTGCCTGGACTGGGCTGAGGATAAAGGAGCCCTGGCCCTGCAGCTCAGCCCAGCAGTCAGGGCCTGTTTGTCACTTCTGTCTAAGGACTCAGATGTTCCCCCAGCTGAAAGGTACAGCTCTACTACCAGAGCCTCTCCATGTCACTGTCTCCAGACCTCCCCCTCCCCTGCACCCTGAACACAGAGATCAAGGTGGGAGCAGAAGGCAATGCCTTGGCTCCAGCACAGGCAAGATTTTTAACCTTTAATGCCCACAGCTCCAAGGGCTGAATGCCAAAAATGCCATGAGTGCATCTGCTCAAGTGATGGATGCCCAGGGTAACAGCTGTGGCTCTTAGAGATCTCCTGATAAGCCTTGGGACTGAGCACCTGGGGTGATGAGGCTGACACATCAACCAGTGCCACAGCCAGCTCTGGGGATACCCATCCCTGCTGCTGGGCACTGGCTTGATGGGCAGCTGGCCACCCCCCATTTAGTGCAAGGTTAGTGCTCACAGGGACTGGGGTGAGG
The DNA here is from genome assembly GCA_039654755.1 of Calcarius lapponicus. Classification (NCBI taxonomy): domain Eukaryota; kingdom Metazoa; phylum Chordata; class Aves; order Passeriformes; family Fringillidae; genus Calcarius; species Calcarius lapponicus. The sequence goes on along the minus strand of JBBFKN010000012.1, from coordinate 17,397,353 downwards.
TCCTGCAGCCCCTGAGATGAAGCACCTCCCCAGAAATGAGACAGGGGGAGATTTGGGCCTGACTGCTGCCGTCTCCAGTGGGCTGGGGACTGTTTTTAAAGGCCCCTTTCCAGAGCTGGGCAGCTGCAGCCGGCTGGGAGGAGGCTGGAGCTCCTCACTGCAGGGAGGGTTTGCCAGGCTTACCCGGGGGCCCAGGCAGGATCAGGGAGGTTACAGCTGCCTGCTCCCCAAACACGTTTGCAAAGGGCCTTTCACTGGATGTCCCCTCACAGTCCATTTTGGGGTGCAGGCTGCCAGCTCAGGTGACCACACTGTGGATGGGGAGTGTGGGGTTGTTTGCTGCCATGAGCAGCCTGGAGGGTCACCTGGAGGGTGGCTGGGATAGAGGCACTGCAAGCAGTGCTGGGGACTTCAGTGTCCCTAGAGTGTGGCAGGTGATGGAAGAGCTGAGCTCAAGGAGCCCCTGGCTGATGAAGCAGGGGATGGAGGGCCTTGCTGGGCTGAGAATTGTGATCCAGGGACATGGGACAGGAGGTACCCTAGATTTTGAAGGAAAATCCTGGAAAAAGACGTTGCATGCCCCAGTGTCAAGGGCAGTATCCTCTGCAGTGGTGGCACAGACAGGAGGTTTTCCCTAGAGTCAAGGTGGGGCTCCTGCAGCTTCAAAGCATACCAAAAAGCAGTTCCAGGCCAGCAAGAGGACAAACCCAGCCACTGGGATACTCCAGCTAGATTGGGTTTGCCCGGCCCAGCTGAAGAGAATCCGAGTCCATGTGTGGTTACTGCACCTACCTGGGCACAGTCTCAGTGCCCCTGCACCAACCTCTGCAAAGGCAGGCATCTCCAGCTCCAGCCACAACCTCTGCTGCTGCAGCCCTGCGTGGGGCCACCACTCCCCCACTGAGGCAGTCTCTCTGGACAGTGGCTTGCCCAAGGAGCAAAGGGTCTGTTCTGCCTGTTCTGGTTTCTGAGCTGGGCAGCTAAGCAGGGATTTCTAGAACACAGCGTTCCCTCGGATCTTGCTGCCATACTGTGCCACTGCCCCACACCTCCCCAACCAGAGGAGATGTAACCTCAATCGGCAGCCTCTGAGCATGGACCAGGAGACATCCCAGCAGCTTTCAGAGCCTCTGCATGTCCTGGTGGCACAGCAAGCTGTCACCCCCTGACAGGGGGACATGTGTGAATACCAGCCCTGCTTATTTAACCTTGGGTCCCAGTGGCTGTGCTCCCTCAGCTCAGGGAGTTTGGGCTGTGGCTGCAGTGGAAACAGCCCAAAGCACTGCTGGGAGCCAAGCTGAGGCCCTGTCCCTGGCGCTGCAGGGCTCAGCAGCCTCTCCATGGGACAGAAGCTGCTCATCCTGTGCCAGCCCTGCCTTCCCCACAGCCACCTCAGTGATACTGTGCCACCTCAGGTAGGGACACAGAGAGGGAGAGCCCTCCTTCAGCTGGGGATACTGGATCTCCCCTCCAGTCCCCCCTGACCATGAAGCCTTCAGCTGTGCCAAACCAAAAGACAACTGCAGAAGTTTCTCCACCCAGCGGCTGGAACCAGGCCTGGAAACTCAGGGGCTGCCGAGTCATCACATTTTCCGCGAAGCAGTGAACGAATGAACGAACGCTACCGCAAAGAGCAGGGGGATGGGGACACCCCACCACCAGGGGGGATGGGGACACCCAACAGCCCAGGGGGACGGGGACACCCCCTGCCCGTGGGGATGGGGACACCCCCTGCCCGGGATGGCTGCAGGGCTCCCGGGATGGCTCCAGAGCTCCTGGATGGCTGCAGGGCTCAGCCCACCGGAGCTGGGAGGGGACAGGGGCTGTGCAGCCAAGCCACCGCCTCTGGCAAGGGGCAGAGCCCAGCATGGGACTGACTGTTCATGCCCTGTGCTCCAGGGGCATCACCCAGGAGCAGGGATGGGAAAGGGGACACAGCGTGCCTATCACTGTGGTGATAGGCACAACAGCCACAGTGCAGTGCAAAGGCCCTGCCTGGCAAAGGCTCTGGGCTGTCCTCCTGAGCAGAGCCAAGCCCAGAGCAGAGCAGGGCCCACCCACATTGTGCTCCATGCACTGGCCTCCTCTCCTGAGCATGGAGCTGGCAGCACTGGGTTTGTCCCTGCTGAGGCATCTCCTCACTTGAGCATGGTCCTGCACACCTGGAGGAGCCAAGGCCTCCCTGGGAAGCACCTGCTGGGGTGACGATGGGCAGGGTGGACAGCAGAGTGCCCACCTCACCTAAGGGTCCCAGCTGTGTCACAGGGTCTGTGTGAGGTGACAGTAGCAGGTGATGCTCCCAAGGCTGGGCACAGGCAGAGCCTTGCAGGGCCCCTGCCAGGGGACAGCATGTGGCCAAGGACACTCCCACAGGGACTCTACCTGTCACTCAGAGGGCACAGCCATGAGCTGGTGCTGTGGGCAATGCTGGCACTGCACAGAGGAGACTTTATTGCTGTCTGGACATGCCCTGATGTCTCTATGAGAGCTCTGCCATCCCTCCCTGGGCAGGATTCTGTGCATCCAACCTGGCACTATACAATAACATATGCCCAGGGGCCCCATGATATGTGGGACTAATATACTGCCCCTGGGACTGGGCTGGGAACAGCTCTGGGGCTCCTGTCCTGCCTCAGGCCAGCACCAACCCTTTGTCCCTCTCCCTCAGTCCCTCCCAATGCCCACCAGCACTGTGAACTGCCCCAGGCTGCAGTTTCTCCTCTCTGCTACTCTGAGGTGCTGAGTGCTGCCCAGGGCTGCAAGGGAGGAACAAGAGGAACAGGCTGCTCCCAGGGCAGAACCTGCAGAGGATGCAGGTGCCAATGGGACCTCTCGTTTTCCAAGGTTCACACGCCATGGTTCTCCAACCCTAAAGCCTAGAGCACTGGGATGCTCCTTCTCCAACCCCTGGCAAACGTTTAATCATTCCCACATGGAGCCCTGCCAGCACCGCTGCCGCCTCCTGACCCGCTTTGATACCTTGGAGCTCTTCCCATTTTGCAGAGGCAGGAGGGCGGGCAGGCAGTGGGGGACGTCACCCCTCTGCAGGGCAGGGCACAGCCACGCTGTCCAGGCTGGGGGAGAGTGACAAGTGGCAGGAATGACTCTGTCACCATCACCTGGGTGATGCTCTTGGCTCCCCGCACTCGATGCTGCAGCTCTGGCAGCTGAGCAGGGATGCCTGCGGGTGCGAGGCAGGCGCCTTGCAGAGCAGGGAGCGCAGGGCTGCGGTGACTCAGAGCGCGCCCAAAGCCGGCAGAGCCGGGCAGACCTGCTCTGCACCCCCAGGGCGTGGGTGCCGCCCCTGGGGCTCAGCAGGCTCTGCTTCCCCTGGCCAGGCAACAGGCACTCACTGGGGAGAGCTGAGAGCAGCCTGGATAGTGCCGGTCCCAGACCTACTGCTGGGGCAGCACCTGGTTCCAAAATCACCCACCCTGTCACCAACAGCCTGTGGAATCCTGGGGGGCTCTGCTCCCACCCTGTGATGCAGTGCCAGCACAGGCTGGCTGCAAGGGTGCCCTACGCTGCAAGGATGCCATGCACACAGAGCTGAGAAGTAGCCGTGAGCAGCTCCCAGTGCCCACTTGGGCCACACAGGGCAAGGGGCCCAGGCACGAGATTCCCCCTGTGCAGGGACAGCCACTGAGTGCCAGGCTCTGCTTCCAGCACAACTGTGCTCAGAGGCTGCCCATCCATCCCCTGCCTCCCCCTGGGGCTGTGGCACCAGGTTTGCCTGCACCGTGCCAGGGCACAGGAGGTCCCACACTCCTTTCCCCACTGCACACATCCTGGCTTTGACCAGGTGTCTGGGAAGAGGGAGGGGGACAAGGAATGAGACCCGTAGCTCACCTGGAGGGTGTCCCTGGCGTGGTGCACAGCCCGTTCCTGCGCGCTGGCGCGTGCGGTGTCAACTTGGCACGCTCACACTCACCCGTTTACTCTGCTGCTGCACGGCCCTGACGTTCAAGTCTGGGCTGGACCGGCGGGAAGGCCCGCCTGGGCTCGCCCAGCTCTCAGCTGCAGGATGCTGGGGAGGAGGGATCAGCTGGACAGGGATGTCTCCCATGGCCCCTTGAGGGCAAGGGTCTGCACCCCAGGAGCAGGAGCTGTGTGCCAACACTGCAGGTTGGGCATGGCTCACTCCTCCCTGCACCTTGCCAGAGTTTGTCCCACGTGCTGTGGTTTCAGCCGGGTGCTGGGGATCTTGGTTGTGCTGAGCATCCCCTTGTGCTGCTGCTGCAAAGAGGATTGAGGAGAGCCCCAGGACAGTGATGAAGTCAGCACAGGCATCCAGCCCATGCACCAGCCCTGAGGATATCTGTGGGTTGGGATTGCCAAAGGCTTTGCTGCCTGGAGCCCCATCAGACCAGGCACCATCCCAGAGCAAAGGCATCCTGACCCCTCAGTCCCTCATCAGGGGAGATGGGGAGGAGCTGGTGCATTGGCCCAGGAGGTGCAAAGCATTTCAAGAGCTTGTCCAGAATGGCACTAATCCTCACCCTGGTGAACAGGCTGGTCCCTGGGGACAAGGAGAAGGGTCTGCCAGGGGGTTTGGAGCAGAGCTGGGAGCAGGTCCTGAGGCGCTTCTACTCCCATCTTGGTGGATGGGCAGGCAGAGGTGCAATAGCCATGGTGCTGAGTGTGAGGACTCCTGTCTCCTCCAGTCCCAGCTGTGGGCAAGGTCTGCGCCTCACGGGTCCCATCTCCTTGGCAGAGGCTGGCAGGATGAGCCCAGCTTAGCCTCACATGGGAGCAGTGGGGTCCTGCAGGCTGTGCAGCCCATGGCGGAGGAGTTCTGCACCCAGCCCTTGCCCCAGTCCCACAAAGGAGGGCCACACATTTCAGCTGCCACTCAAGGTATTCAGCCTTACCCCAAAGGGCACCCATCCCTACCTCAGCTGGGCTGATTTCTGCAGACAGGGAGAGGGACAGCAACAGGAAGTCCCAGACACTGCTGCCACAATCCACAGTGAAAACCCAGCCTCCAAATTTGGAAAGCAGCTCAGTTTCCAAATATCACCATGAGATGAAAATCCCAAGTCAAAATGAAACCAGCCCCAGCCTCTAGTTCAAAGTTTCCTGTATAAAAACAAACCTACAGACAGCTGCATTTGCACACAAAAGGTTTTGTTTTCAGGAGGGAGGTTTCTTTTTCAGAGGAGTAAACACAAAGCCTGCCCATCTTTCATGTCACAGGGTAGGAAGGAGATCTGCTTAGCAGCTCAGGTCACAGGCAGGACATTGTCCCCTCTTAGTGCCTGGCTGCTTTTCTCTCCCATGTGCCCTGGCCTGTGCCAGGGACAACACCAAAGCCCCCACCGATGCCACCACCACCACCACCATGACCGTGTCCAGTGGCAAGCCCTGGACTGAGGCTTTTTACACCCGTTCCTGTGGCTGTGGCACCTTTGAGTGTCCCAGGGCATGGGGACAGGCCTTTGCACTGCAGCAGTCCTGGGAAGCTGCTGCATGGCACCCAGGGGTGCTCCTGTCCCTGCAGCGTGGCTGCAGCCCTGGCAGTGCCTGCTTATGCAGCTCCTCAGCTTCTCCTGGCATCTCCTGCAGCTCCTGAAGCCAAACACAACACAAGTCCATCTTGAAAACTGCCAGCAGTGCCTGGTGCTTTCTGCATCCAGACCCCAGCACAAGCAGCTTGGCTTCTTCACAGGAGGAGCTGGGGGATCCCTTCTGGGTTCTACTCCCCCAGCCCAGCTGCAGAGAGCCCCAGCACCACCCTCCTCAGGCAGAGGCACGTTTGGGGCTGGCACAGGCTGGCTGCTCCCCAGGGCGCTGCTGTGGGCAGCCACACATCCCAGCGGTAGCTGCTGCTTGGGACACATCTTGGCCACAGGCACAGCTCCCACAGCCGCTGCTTGCCAAAGGCTCTGCTGGCACATGCTCAGCCTCGCTGGAGGCTGCTGCAGTTCTAGAGCAGGGGTGAGGCGGCCTCAGAGGGACGCAGGATCAGCACCCTCCACTGCTGCTTGCTGACAGTTTTGTCTGTCCTTTCAGCCACAACCTCTGCTGCTTGACTAGGGTCAGCGGGACCATTCACCAGGACCTCCAGAGTGACACAGAGCTCAGCCTTGTCTCTCCAGCAGTCCCCAACAGAGTGTCCATTGAATTGGACATCCTGATTTGGGGATTTGGGGGCATGGAGCATCTGTAAGGCTTGGAGACCTGCCCAGATGCCAAACTTGGAGCGCTGCTCCCTACCCAAAGCACTGGCAGAAGCTATTTTCACATCTGACCTGGAACACACCTGCCTTGCCTCAGTTTGCCATCCACACCCCAGGAAGCAGAGATGCTCTGCTGCTGGAGGGGAGGGAGAGCAGGCTGGTAACAGTGATGCAGCAAGCTTTTCTCAGCCTCCTCATGCCCTCCTGGGCTCTCATTAGCAGCGTGTTTGGCATCTGGGCTGCAAAGCCACGCTGTCCTGCATCACTGCTGTCCTGCATCAGTCGTGGGTAGTGGCTGGGTTGGGTCGGGCTGGGCTCACTGCAAGGCCTAGAGGAACAGCCCCAAGGCTCAGAGGGATCAGCCGGGCTGCCGCTCAGCTTGAGCCACTTGGCTGCGAGAGCCTAAAACAACAAACATCGCAGAACGAGGGAATGTTTCATTGCTTCTTCTGGTTGAGTGTTTTCCTGTTTTCTAAGGAGCCCTTCCAGCACTCTGGGGCAGAGGACTTGCCTGCACAGAGCCTGGTCCCAGAGCAGCCCCCTGTCTGGGAGGCAAGTTCTGCTGCTTGACATCTGGCAGAGGAAGAGGTTGCAAAAGATCGGCTGCGACCTTTGCCAGAGACCTGCATCAGGAGTGCTGATGGATTTTTTCGTCTTTTTTTTTTTTTTTTTTTTTTTTTGTCTTTTTTTTTTTTTTTTTTTCCTTTCTCTCAGGGAATTTTGTCCCATCTGTTGCCTAAGAGATGATAAGAACCGGTACTTAGGAGACAAAAGAAGTGGCCAAGGTGGGGGAAAGGGTGCAGCTGGTTACTCTCTTAGCTGGGCGGGTTTCTCTTGGGAAGGGCAGAGATACCCCGAGATTTTGGCAGGGGGTGAGGGGCTGGGCTCAGCTCCTGGTCCTCTCTCTCGCTCTCAGATCTGAGGGGAACGGTCGAGTTGCTGCCGCTGCGGGGACAATTCACTGCCACCAGAGTCAAGCCCTGTACTGCTTTGTCAGGAAAATCCACAAATGCCAGAGGTTTATGTCCAAAGAGGAGAGAGAGGAGTCCTGCACCTTTATTCGAATAAAGGGAGGGAGTCCACCGGCGGCATTATCCCTGCCGAAGTTTGGAGGGCACAGCCTCCTTTTATCCCAAATTCCCGGCCGCGTGTTGTCTCTTCCTTTCCCCATTGGCCGACGTGCTAGGAAGGTACAGCCTTCCTGAACCGCCTACCACATATTCCCCCTTGAACCTGCTATTTTACCCCAAAGTTCAAAAGTTCAGGCTTGTGCAGACACTTGACTGTTTCAGGAGCCAAGCTGTCTGGGCTCTGCAACAAACCTGCTGCCCGAAGTTAGTAGAGACATTATGACCCATTTCAAAGACGTTGACACCCAAACCTTCACCCATCAAATTGTTTATAAATACATTAGCTTTCCTCTCAGCTTCTTCCTTACTGTGGGTGAGCCTTTGGTGTAAGAATGGCTTTGAACTGGGACCTTATTAACACCCGACCTCACTGGAAAAGGGCCCTCACCAGCTACTGGGGTGCCTCAGGGGAGAAACTGAGGACCCGACTCCTCGGCCACCGCTGCCCAGCCCCGCTGTTTTCTGCTGTTCCTCGGGGTTTTTTCACTACACATTAACCCAGCATCCCGTGCCTGCCGGGACACCTGCGGCTCTGCTAAGGCTCAGAGTTTCTGCCTCATTTTGTTGTCACCCCGGGTGTGCCTCTGCCGCTCCAGCCGCTGCTCCGAGGCTCCTGACACAGCCCCTCTCACCGCCCTGAGGGGCACCGGGCCCGGCTGTGCTGTGGGTGTGAGAGGGAGCCCCTTCTCCATGTTCCCTGCCACCCTGAGGGGCACCGGGCCCGGCTGTGCTGTGGGTGTGTGAGGGAGCCCCTTCTCCATGTTCCCTGCCACCCTGAGGGGCACCGGGCCCGGCTGTGCTGTGGGTGTGTGAGGGAGCCCCTTCTCCATCTCTGCTGCCACCCTGAGGGGCACCGGGCCCGGATGCCCCGTGGGTTTGTGAGGGAGCCCCTTCTCCCTCTCCTCCGTCATCCAGAGGGGCACCAGGCCTGGCTGCCCCATGGGTTTGTTTGTGAGGAAGCCCCTTCTCCATGTCCCCACCATCCTGAGGGGCACCGGGCCTGGTTGCCCTGTGGCTGTGTGAAAGAGCCCCTTCTCCATGTTCCTTGCCACCCTGAGGGGCACCGGGCCCGGCTGCCGCGTGGGTTTGTTTGTGAGGAAGCCCCTTCTCCCTCTCCCCTGCCATCCAGAGGGGCACCGGGCCCAGCAGCTGCCCAGAGGCTGTGACAGGAGCTGCAGATGCTCCTGGCAGGAGCGGTGCCCAGATGGGGTGTGATCTGCCCCAGTGCCATGATGCCAAGCTGGCAGGGGTGGCATGGCAGGGCAGGGTGCCTGCTGCAGCGGGGAGCAGAGCTGGCTGCCTTTGCCCTTTCTCTGCAGCCCTGTGGGTGCTCAGCTGCTGCTTCTCCATCCTCTGCCCCACTGGCCAGCAGCACAGAGCTCTGCTGCCCTGTCCTGCTACCACAGCCCTGGGCCCCAGCACCAAGGTAGGTTCAGCATCACAGAGGAACCCACTCTGCCCCAAAACACCCCTCAAGAGCCAGAGGTGAGGTGTGGGGGTAGAGGGATGGTGAGCCAGCAGCTGCAGCGCTGCACAGTGACCATGGCACTGTGCTGCTGGCCCCAGGGGTGGGAGGCCCAGAGCTTTGCTCAACGTCACCACAAACACCACCCTGGTGCCAGCCCTGACCCCGTGCCCCGCTGGCAGAAGCAGGGCAGGGTGCTCAGCAGCCCTGGGGTGGTACAGCTGCAGTCTGGCAGGGCACTGCTCTCATGGGCAAGAAGCCAAACACTTCTGCTGCATCTGGGGCCCTGGTGACACCAGTTGCTGCCTGCATTTCTCCTCCAGTGCTGAAAGCTCCATGGCTCCACACTTGGACTTGCTGGCAGGAAAGGTGTTCTCAGCCTCAGAGCAGCTAAAGACCCTTCCTAGCCCCAAGAGCAGAAGAAAAGAAACTAAAAAGCTTACAGTTTCTTTGCTTTTCCTCCAGATCTGGGGCATCTGTGGCTCCATGGCTTCCCCACTCTGAGCAGACAGGAATATTTCTGATGCCTGGAACTAGGACAAAGCAGACTCCATGTGCTGCAAGATCCTGTGGATCCCACCTCCAGCCACAAGACCGAGAGGACTCAGAGGAATCACAGGAGGAGCATGCATGGCCCAACATGGCAGCTCCCTGAATTTCTGCAATCCAGAGCAGCTTTCAAAGCAGACAGGCCCACATTCTGGTGTGGCTAGGGGCTGGAGGAGTGGCATTGGGCAGGTCCATCAGCTCTGCATTGCTGCCCTCTGGCTGCCTCTGCCTATCCATGGCCGGGCTCCTCCAGCAGCAGGGATGGGACCTGCCCTGGCTGCCAGGGCTCTGCCTCTTGCCAGGCAAGAATCATCAGAGAGTTTTCAGCTTGGAAGAATCATCACAGAGTTGATCAGTTTGGAAAAGCCTTCCAAGATCACCAAGTCCAACCACTGCCCCAGCACTGCCCTGCTCACCACTAAGCCACATCCCCAAGTGCCATGTGAGAAATGACTGCCCACTTTTTGAAATTTTTGAAAGTTGTAAAAAATGCCAATCACTTGTTTTTAAAATTTTAAAAGTTTAATAGTAATAAAATGGTTATAGAAATAGTAATATAATTAGAGTAATAAAAAGTTGGACAATTTGGATTAGGACAATATGAGACAATAAAAACAAAGAGTTATGGACAGTCTGGGTACCTTTTTCTGGGCAGCATTAGCCTGGAAAAGGACCCATGTTAACAGAGGATTAACTGCTAAAAACAACAGCCTGTTGCATGTTCATACACCTCATACATGATGCATAAATTCTATTCAAACACAGGATTCTGTCTGGTCAGTGTCAGCTTCTTCCTCCTAATCCTAACGGCATCTTCAGGACTGAGCAAGGCAGGAAGAAGTTCATTTCTTCTGATAATGGAGTAATAAATTCTCTTTCTCTGAAAGATTTAAGTGTCCTGTGGCTGCTAACCCTTTGGGAATACCTCATTCCTCTCTTTTAAAAAAAAGTATCTTACATAGCATAGTTTCTATTTTAACATGATGTTATAAGCTAAAACTATATTTAACACACAACTTAGGAAAATTAACAGCATTACTTTCTAACATAACACATATAATATTCATTTTAACATTTGCAAAAAGCCAATCATAAAATATGCATTTTTCACACATGCAAGAAGAGAGAGTTGTTCAGCTTGGAAAAGTCATCACAGAGTTGTTCAGCTTGGAAAAGCCTTCTAAGGTCACCAAATTCAACCACTGCCCCAGCACTGCCCTGCTCACCACTAAGCCATGTCCCAAGTGCCATGTGAAGAATGACTGCCCACTTTTTGAAATTTTTGAAGGGTTATTAAACTTTAACAAAAAAATACAACAAAAGGACTAAATAAGGAAAAATTACAGCACTGGGAGCCCCTGTGACTACCAGCCACATGTTCATCTTCAAAATGCATGTTCTGCCTTTTATACCTTCAGCCCCTCCAGTCAGTTAACCCCTTCCCTGCTGTCACTTTCTTACACCGTGGGTGGAGCTCAGGTGTTGCCATAGTAACGAGCCAACCCTCCCAAATTCCCTGAGCACCAAGGCCATCCCATGATAACAATGGGGGGGGACACAGCACAGTAACACAACTCTACAAAACTTCTCTTAACACACATAGGATGTTCACCCTTCATGGTGAGAGCCACCATCTCATCACTCATCTGTAACAGCCACTTTACCTGTCTTTGTCTCCATCCTGGGCAGGTGTGCCAGTGTCTGATCACCAAGCCTGTGCCAGTGTCTGATCACCCTTTCAGTGAAGGTTTCTTCCCTAAAATATAAGCTGCTGGCACATCCTCCATGGCCCTTTGGCTCCAGCAGCATCTTGTGCACTCTGTCCTTAGCAAGGTCAAGAATCTTAACCCCTGAGCAGTGACTCACTTCTTATTATTGTTGTTTTTAGTAATGAAGGGATGGGATTATTGTTGGGTTAAGAATGATTTATTGTTTAGATAAATATTAGTCTCAGAGGTTAGTGAGATTTTAAAGGAGTAAGTATTTGGTTATAGTTTAAAGTAGTCACAAGTTTCTTTGTTGTAAGGTAATATAGAACTTTTTAAACTAATAAATAGTTGCTGCAGGGTTTATTTTGTTTTTTTAACTTATCACTTTTACTTACTTTTACTGTATTGTGAATATTTTTATTTAATGGGCTTCTAACTCACATATACACATATGCTTTTATAACTTTTAACAAACTTTTTAAAGTTTATTAACTTTTAAGTTTAATAACTTTTTATAACAAATCAAATCCTTCAGTATCTGTAGAAGTTTCTGGTTTTCCAACTCCCACAACTTGCCATTGACTGGACTCACCACACCTATTTCTGCAGCAGACATTGGCTGGGCTGTTTTAAGCACCTTTCTAGCTGTTATCAAAGGCTCGAAGAGGATCTGTGCCTGTAAGGTTTTAAATTCTTTTTGCTAGGGTCGGGATTAAATGTGTGATTTTTTGTTGGGACTCAGATATTTATTAGTTCTTATCTCTGTCACAGTCTCACAAACTCTGAGTTCTACAGCACTTCACTCTAACAAACTAAAAATGGAGCCCTGTCCCTCTCTCTACAAGGCCTTTTAAGGATAAGCTGTCTAATAAAGAAATTAGCACCTAATTTATTTTTATTTTAATAATAACTAACTAATAACTAATGACTAGTTACTAATTCATAATCAATACTAATTGCTAATTGACCACTAATTAATAATTAATAATTAATTACTAATTTACTAATAACTAACTACCTGTGGCCTGCAATGTGGACTTTAGGATCTAATTACACAATACTATTTAAAGTTATGAAGAATAAGATGAAGAAGGAGCAGCCTCTGCTTTAAAACCTCCATCTTGCTTTATCTATATTACTATATTCTAAAGCCTTAAACTCTATGTTTTCCATCCTGTGATATCACACACTTCTGTTCAAACTCCACACCCACAATTCCAGTTTTATCATTCCATTTTGGAAGCTTCTCCATGGCCTCAGGTCAAATGCAGTGTTCTCCTGGGGGTCAGTGCCTGTCAGCACAGAAAATCTCAAATTCTCAGTATCCAGGATTCCAATGTGTGCCTTCCAAACCAGGACAATCACAAACCCTCCCTGGAGATCCCAGAGCAGCCCAGCCAGTGGGAGAGCAGAATTGTGTTTGTGGGGTGCCTCGTGGCAGGAAGGAATAATGAATTTAACTCTATGGTTTTCGAAGGTTGTTATTTTATGATACTATATTATATTAAAGAATACTAAACTAAACTATACTAAAGAATACAGAAAGGATACTTACAGAATGCTAAAAAGATAATAATGAAAATTCATGACTCTTTCCAGAGCCTTGGCACAGCTTGGCTGTAATTGGCCAATAAGTCAAAACAATTCACATGAAATTAATGAAACAACCACCTGTTAGTAAAGAATCTCTAAACATATTCTAAAAGAGGAAAACACAGTAAAAACAAATCAGATGATTATTGTTTTACTTTTTTTCTGAAGCTTCTCTGTTGTCTCAGCTTCCCAGGAAAAATCCTGGGTGAAGAGATTTTTTCCAGAAAATATAAGTGTAACAGGGTGTTATAAATGAATACTCCAATTTAATAATTAAGGAAATTTAGTAAATTATCAAAGTATAAATTTGGAATCAGCCATAAGCAATTCGACTCTGAGCCAGGCAATCAGGGCTGGGGAGACTCAGGATTTGGCCTCTATCACACCAAAGTCCCTGCAGGTCTCCAAAATGTCATTTTGAAGGGGTTTGTTTTATACAGTCTTTTGGGCTCTGGAAGGGGCTCTTATTTAGCATATTTAACATATTATCATAGTTTTTCTTTCTTGCTGCTGTGATTCCTGGAATCAGTGGATAATTCCTGGAATCCTGTCAAGTGAAAACTTTCTGGGATGAACTTCTGATGATGCCTGTCAAATGCCTCCTGCTGAGGTCTTGTCAGACAGAAAGAAATCCCTTGAAATATCCATCCCTGGAGACAGTGCCCTCCTGGTGTTGGAATCTCCATTCTTATCACATAGCCTATTACTGCTTGTTGCCTGACATTGGCTTTGTACACAAAATGCTGTGGTTTTAATTTCTGTGAAAAATGTGTATTTTATGATAGGCTTTTCACAAATATTAAAATGAATATTATATGTGTTATGTTAGAAAGCAATGCTGTATTAATTTTCTTAAGTAGTGTGTTAAATATAGTTTTAGGTTATAACAAAATGTTAAAATAGAAACTATGCTATGTAGGATACTTTTTTTCTAAAGAAAGGACTCACACTAAGATAGCAGCCACAGGACACTTAAATCTTTCATAGAAAGAGAATTTCTTGCTCCATTACCAGGAGAAATGAACTTCTTACCACCTTGCTCAGCCCTGAAGACGCTCTTAGGATTCAGAGGAAGAAGCTGATGCTGCGCAGACAGAATCCTGTGTTTGAATGGAATTTATGCATCATATATGAGGTGTATGAATATGCAACAGGTTATTGTTTTTAAGGGTTAATCCTCTGTTAATGTGGGTCCTTTTTCGGGCTAATGCTGCCCAGAAAAAAAAACCCTGACATCTGTAACTCTTTGTTTCTATTGTCTCATATTGTCCTAATCCAAACTGTCCAACTTTTTATTACTCTAATTATATTACTATTTTTATAGCCATTTTATTACTATTAAACTTTTAAAAACATTTTAAAAAGAAGTGATTGGCGTTTTTCACAATTTCCTTTAGCAGGCATTATTGGATCACATATATCACACAGGGCAGCGCCGTTCCCCGTGCCCGTGGTGCGTGGGCGCAGCTCCTCGTGCAGCAGAGCTGGCAGTGACAGCTCTCTAACCGCTTCCTTTCTCTCTGGGGCTCTGTCTCCTGCCCCTCCTGCCCAGCTCGTTTCCTGTCACTGATAATGGCACTGCTGAGAGTTCACCAGGCTCGGTGTCCCCTCGAGGGAGCAGCCCAGGGACTGAGGCAGCAGGGCTGTGCTGGGCAAACCCAGCAGGGCTGTGCTGGGCAAAGCCAGCAGGGCTGTGCTGGGCAAACTGAACAAGGCTGTGCTGGGCAATCTCAGCAGGGCTGTGCTGGGCAAAGCCAGCAGGGCTGTGCTGGGCAAATCCAGCAAGGCTGTGCTGGGCAATCTCAGCAGGGCTGTGCTGGGCAAACTGAACAAGGCTGTGCTGGGCAAAGCCAACAAGGCTGTGCTGGGCAAACTCAGCAGGGCTGTGCTGGGCAAACTCAGCAGGGCTGTGCTGGGCAAACTGAACAAGGCTGTGCTGGGCAAAGCCAGCAAGGCTGTGCTGGGCAAAGCCAGTAAGGCTGTGCTGGGCAAACTGAACAAGGCTGTGCTGGGCAATCTCAGCAGGGCTGTGCTGGGCAAAGCCAGCAGGGCTGTGCTGGGCAAACTGAACAAGGCTGTGCTGGGCAAACTGAACAAGGCTGTGCTGGGCAAACTCAGCAGGGCTGTGCTGGGCAAATCCAGCAGGGCTGTGCTGGGCAAACTCAGCAGGGCTGTGCTGGGCAAACTGAACAAGGCTGTGCTGGGCAAACTCAGCAGGGCTGTGCTGGGCAAACTCAGCAGGGCTGTGCTGGGCAAACTGAACAAGGCTGTGCTGGGCAAAGCCAGCAGGGCTGTGCTTGGCAAACTCAGCAGGGCTGTGCTGGGCAAACTGAACAAGGCTGTGCTGGGCAATCTCAGCAGGGCTGTGCTGGGCAAACTCAGCAGGGCTGTGCTGGGCAAACTCAGCAGGGCTGTGCTGGGCAAACTGAACAAGGCTGTGCTGGGCAAAGCCAGCAAGGCTGTGCTGGGCAAAGCCAGTAAGGCTGTGCTGGGCAAACTGAACAAGGCTGTGCTGGGCAATCTCAGCAGGGCTGTGCTGGGCAAAGCCAGCAGGGCTGTGCTGGGCAAACTGAACAAGGCTGTGCTGGGCAAACTGAACAAGGCTGTGCTGGGCAAACTCAGCAGGGCTGTGCTGGGCAAATCCAGCAGGACTGTGCTGGGCAAACTCAGCAGGGCTGTGCTGGGCAAACTGAACAAGGCTGTGCTGGGCAATCTCAGCAGGGCTGTGCTGGGCAAAGCCAGCAGGGCTGCCAAAGTCCCGCTTGTGAGAAACAACTGCTCACTTTGAAAGTTTAAAAAGGTTTATTAAACCTTGAAAAAAGTACAACAAAAGGACTACATAAGGAAAAATTCACAGCAGGGGAACTACCCTTGTGCATACCATGTGGCTGGTTCGTCTTCAAGATGGATGCTCAGTCTTTTATACCCATGAAGTTTGCATCAGCCAGCCCTGGCCCCTCTCAAAGTCTGTCAGTCAGCTCTTCTTTGCCATTTATCTGTGGAAACTGCTTTCTTGTGACTGGATTGGGGGTCAGGTGTTGCCATGCTGCACCCCCTAAGCACCCCCGAGCTTTTCCATTCCCACCTGCCCCAGGTAAGGGTCACATGTGCAGCTTCTTTGTACCTGTCCTAGCCAACCCAGGCTGTCTGATGGCAACAATACAGGGGGGAAAGGGAACTATGGGGAGAACAGAGGACACCTAAACTATAGTAGCATAACTATACATCACTAAAGCTTTTCTTAATATCCACACAATAGTCATCCTTTAATTGTGAGAGCCAATCATCTCATTATCCATCTACAACACTCTGCTGCAGTATGCCAAGGCAGCCAGGATAGGAAAAACATGATGAGTCTTGAGGATTTTCAGGCCTTTTTGTGCCTTTTTCACTGAGATCTATTGTTGGTCAAGAGTCTATGTACAAATCACAAATGGGATGGGACTGCTGAGGAACGTGCCTTGAGCTGTTTCATTTTCCAGCATCAGTCTCATTACATGGTTATGACAATGGGAAGATGCCATCAGCTCACATCCCAGGCAGCAGACAAAGAACTCAATGTTACAACTCACTTTATAAGTTTTTTGACCAATCACACAAAGCAAAAGCACATTGACAGTAATTCTGTCCACCACTATAAGCACAGGTACCTTCAGTTAAAACAATGCTTGCTTATTTCAAATCCAGTACCTGCTTGTAAGTCTTAAAACACAATGCACAGAGCTCCATTATTAAGCTTAGAACTCCCTAATATCTCAGTAGATATACTTTTCTGCAGCTTAGGGAGTTATTTTAGACAAGTATTAATACCCAGATCACTGTTCTATTTGTCCTTACTTTCTACTTCCTATATAATTTTTCTGCTGACAAACCTTATGGCTACTGCTTAGCTCTAATTGCAGTTCTGCTGTCTCTGAGGCCTGCCTTTTGCAGCTTTCCCAAACCCCTCTAGTTTTAAAGATTCCCACAAGACCTGCTTTGCCCTGTGTGCTGTGAGGATGGAGAGGAGCTGGGGGTGTCCTGTTCCAGGAAAACTTCTTTTTGCAGGCAGTCCTGTGCCCTGGAGCCTCCCAAGAGGATGTGTGTGCCTCTTGGCCAGCCCACAGGTGTCCAAGCAAGGCTCACTCCCCAAGGGAAACCAAAGCACACAACATTTTCCTGACAGCATTTCTAAAAGCACAGCTCTCTTGGAGGCACAGGACAAGCCCAAGTGACACATGGATGAGCCAGGTGCTGCCACAGGTGCTGGGGCTGTGTCCCCAGCAGGCTGTCCTGGTAACCAGGTCATTATGTGGCCCTTGCTGGCCCTCTGTGGCTTCTCCACTGGCACTTGTTGGCTAGAGTGTCAAAGTCTCAGCACCTTTGAGGACTGGTCCCATGTCCAGGCTTAGATCTCCTTCACCCTCACCCCCTGGGGACATGATTTAGTGGTGAACATGGCACTGGTCAGTTAATGGTTGGACTTAATGATCTTAGAGGGATTTTTCAACCCTAATGTTTCTGTCATTTCCTGATTCTATTCACCTGTCTTAGGAACAGTCCTCCACTGTAAAATGAACAGGGGGAGCTTCTTCCCACATGAGGAGAGGAACAAACCAAGCTGATATAAAGCACTTTCACTCTGGAGATCACCATTCCCAGGGGAACTGTTCCTGTGCCAAGGCAGCTTCTTCAGTCCACAGCAGCACCAGCTCTGCACCACTGTTAGCCCAGCCCAGTGGTGCTGGTGCAGCCCAGCTCTGCTGCTCTGTTGGCAAGTTTAGAGGAAAGCTCAGCTTGTTTGCAGGAGATATGGGTGAGTATCTAATTCCAGAAACCAAGCATGGTTCTACTCAGCAGTCATAGAACCATAGAATATGCTGAGTTGGAAGGAATCCATCAGGGTTATCAAGTCCAACCCCTGGCCCTGCACAGACACCCAACAATCCCACCCTGTGTCTGACAGCTTTGTCCAAATGCTCCTGGAGCTCAGACAGGTCTGGAGCTGTGACCACTTCCCAGGGGAGCCTGTTCCAGTGCTCAACCATCCTTTGGGTGAAAACATTTTTCCTTTAATCATTTAAACCTCCTGTGACACGGATCCAGCTGTTTCCTCTAGTCCTGGTCACAGAGAGCAGAGACTGGAACTGCCCTTCATGAGGATGTTGAACTGCTCAGCGAGGTCTCCCCTCAGTCTCCTCTTCTGTAGGCTGAACAAACCGAGTGATTCAAAGAAAACAAAGAGTTAAGCAGGAAATCCAGGTCCTAAACTCTTCCTCTGGTTCTCCTTGAGGAGAGGGCTGGCAGCCCCAGCGGCAGTGCCTTGGCAAAACGAACCAGCGATTGCTTAATTGCTCCCAGCTCCAGCCAGGCACAGCAGGAGCAAACTCTGCCCAGAGCGGCACCGGCCACGGGGGAAAGGTCGCGCATCCGCCGGGATCATCCCGGTCCCGGTGGGATGCCGGGGCTCCGGGCTCGCAGGCAGCGCTGAGCTCCGAGCTCCGCAGCCCGGCCGGAGGATGCTCCTGCCGGGGCTGTCCTTGGGAACGCGCTCCCCTGGAGGACGCTGGAACAGCGAGAAGCCGCTCTCGGGAGGAGCCATCGGCGGGGCTGCTGCCCTCGGCCCCGGGCCGGCGGGCGGGGGACACGGACACAGGTGAGGGGCGGAGGGCTCGCTGACCCCCGGGCGGCTCTGCGGGATGCTCGGCATGGCCGCACCGTCCTCATCCTCCTCGTCCTGTGCCCTGCCGGCAGCTGGCACAGAGCCTGCTCTGTCCCCAGGCAGCTGCTTCACCTTCAAGCCTGCGAGCGATGTTCAGGCAGCGGAGGAGATGGGCTCATTTCCAGCAGCCTGCAGGACATCCTGACTGCCAGCCGTGCCAACGGAAGCAGAACCATCCCTTCCTGAGTGCCGGACCCAGAGGTGACGGGGCCTGGTGGGACAAAGCCGTGGTGCGGTTGGCAGCCCTGGGGAGTGAAAGTGTTGGGCGCTGTCTGGGCTTTGGGTGCCAGCACTGCCACTGAGCTGGCAGTGCTGAGGCGGCTTTGGGGCTGCAGTGCTGTGGGGACACGGTGAGGAGAGGCTCTGGGGTGTGGATCAGGGCAGGGAGGCTGGTGAGGGAGCCCATGCCCAGGAGGATGGGGAGCAAAAATGGCATAAGGTCATTAGTGGGAAAACAGGTCCCAGTCTGGAGCTGGAAGGTGCTCTTTGCACAGAGGGAACTGGCTATGAAATCATGGCCAGAGGTGCAAGATGATCCCATGGAAGAGGAGTTTTAAAATGCAAGCAAACAAACAGCAAGTACCAGTCAGGGATAAATCCAGATTTTCCTTTCCAGAGCACCAACTCCATAGGGACCCCGTATCTTTCTGGAAGTAAAGCGACACCTATAAAGATTCTTCAAGGCCCCTGAGACTGTGTCACAGACCTCTCTAGTCCTTACACCCCAACAGATAATCCTAATGCACAAATGTCCATGGGCAGAGGACACAAGGGATCCCAGGTCTGGCACATCCCTGGCTGGGTCAGGGTTAATGGCTGGTGTGGTAACAGCTGGAACTCTTCCCTCCATGTCCATCCCTCCATCACCAACCCTCCCAGCACCGCTCTGGGCATCACCATCACCCCTGACACCCCACTGCCACCAAGGTCAGAGCAGAAAGGAATGCTGGGGGACAAGGGATGTTCCTGTTCTGGGACCTCTCCGGTTCTCCCTCCCCACCAGGGGAGGGAGGCAGGAAGGTGAGGAGCACAGCAGTGACCTGCCTGGAGCCATTTCCTTCAGTGCTGCTTCCTCCCATCCCTTCCTGGGTTTTGTCCCTGGACACTGTCATTTTCCTCTTTGCTCACACCAGGTTGCAGTGGCTGTCCTGGTGTCCTGGTCCTGTCCTTACAGCAAACTGACCCTGGGCTGGGATCTGCCCCCAGCATGGACACTGTCTCCCCTCAAAGCCAGGTGTGCCCTGGCCCCAGCAGTCCCTGCTTGTAGGATCCAGCAGCTCTGCTCCAATGCTGCAGAGCTGGTGATGTGACATGGGACAAGCAGGGCTGCACACAAAAGGCACAGTCCTGGCCAGAGCATCCCCAGATCTCTGCTCCCCACTGCTCACACCCCTCTGTGAGCCCAGCCAGGGTCCCTCAGGAGGAGCCAGCTGGCAGCATCCTGCTCCAAGCAGGGGCTCCGAGGTGCCAGAAGTGATGTGCCCAGAGGTGCATTTGGAGGGAGGCAGGGAGGTAGGGCAGGTCTGGACTGCCCTGCTCGAGGTCTCTGCCCACCAGCAGGGATGGGCACTGATGAGTGACCAGGGACACCTGCAGGTGTGGGTGTGCACCTCCTTTGTGCCCAGCGGGCAGGAGGGGCAGGGCTCAGTCCCAGGAGGGCAGCAGATGTAGGCGGGTGCAGCAAGGTACAGGGGACAGCTTGCTGCCCAGGTGGCACTGAGAACTGAAAAGTGCCCTGGGTCAAGCAGTGTGTTCTGACTCCCTCTGCTCCTGGTCTCCCTCATATCCAGGCTCTCTCTACAAGCTCATGCCTCCTTTTCTACCAGCACCTTCCTTTTCCTGCTGTGGTCTCCACAGGTCTGTGTCCCCTCCCATGCTCTCCCTCCACATGCAGCTCTTCAGCGTGCTGGTGCTTTGGCAGAGGGGAGGAAGAGCAGCCATGCTGGCAGGTGGGAGCACACTGGGCTCCCATTGTGCACCATCAGAGTTGTGTAAGGGTCAGGACATCTCAGCAGTGTAAACTTTTCTGCTCATAGGAGCCTGGACCAGGGCACATCCCCACACAACATCCCTACTGCATTCCTCCTACCCTGGGTGAGTGGCCATGGCCAGGACAGTCCCTTCAGTCTCCACTGAAGTTTTCTGCATAAGGAGCAGCCCCAGGGGCCAGGTATAGCTTCCAGAGGCTGCATCCTGGGTGTCCTGCTTAGCTGCAGCTGGCACAGGCAGGTGTGTGACTGGCAGGGCCAAGCCAGCAGCACGGGGAGCTCTGAGCAGCAGAGGGAAAGTGCTGCAAGGCTTTCCTGAGGACATCCCTGAGCAGGAGGACCTTGGTGTTGTGATGCTTCAGAGGCAAAGGATGCACTGCAGCCCAGCATCTCAGCTTCCCTTTTTTACCCTGAGTGGGATCCTTTGTCATGACCAAATTCGAGTGGAACCAAATAAGCCATTTTGCAAAGGAAGTGCACCAGCATCCTCCCTGCAGCATCCAGGGGCATTTCATGAACAAAGCAGCACCTGGCAAGAGGAATGTCTTGGTTTGAAAAGCCAGGTGTCTGCTAAGGAGGGCAGGAACCTCCCCTGAAATGGAAAATGTAAACCCCCTCTCTCAAAATTATTATAATTTTGAAATTAAGGGCTCTCAGGCAAAGATATGGGAATAGGAATAACAGTTCTTTATTAGGAAAATTAAGATACAAATGCAATAGTACAAAACAAACCACTGCCAGAGTCAGACCAGGCCCTGCCCCCCTGTGTGTCAGGGGGTGGCACAGCCCCATCCCATGGGGGCTCAGCCCTCCTGCAGTGCCAGCTGTGGCTCTGCTGCAGCAGGGATCCTGCACAAGGGGGGAGTTTTCCTCTGCAGCTCCAGGGCTGCTGCAGATGGGCCTGGGCTCCCTCTGGCAATGCAGGGCAGCAGAAAGCTGCTCCTCTGGGAATGCAGGGGGCAAAGGCTGCTGGGGTGTCCCAGGCTCAGATTGGATCCAGGTAGGAATGCTTGGCTCCTGCCCTGGGCGCAGCATCTCCCCATGGGATGCTGGAATTGGATCAGCCCTGCAGGGACACTCAGTGGCCATGGACAGAAGATAATTAATAATTAATGGCCCATGAACAGCAGAGATCTCCTGGAGGGAGGATGGGCTGTGGGAGAGATAAAGAAAACTGCCCCAGGAACAGCAGAGAACTGCCCCAGCTCTGACAGATGGGAATAGAATACACACCCCCATTTCCAACCTGAGACATTCTATCCTCAGGAACCCCTTAAGCTCAAAGACACCCAGATAGGACAGGTGCCCTCCACACTTAGAGGACAGACACAGTCCCAGCCTCAGGAAGCTTCTGCATGTCTGGCAGCCTGTTACTCCAGCACAGATCCTTGTTTGTTTACTCTGGTTCCTACTGGGAGCAAGTTTCTGCAGACACCTTGTTTAGTGCCTCTGTTGCTGGTCATCCCAGCAATTCCTAAGCTCTGTCAGGGACAGTGGGAAGGAAGGGCAGTGTGTGGTGGGGCTGCCTCCAGGCCTTACAGATATGTTCTTTCATCCCACACAGGGCACAGAGAATTCCTCAGTCTATCCTCTGGCCACTCTAGGATCTGCAGGTAAGACAAGGGTGCTGGTGGCCTTTTCTACAGGATAAGGCTGTTCTGCTGCTGGCCAAGCCCTGCACTTTGCTCTGGAACTTGGGCCCTCTGATGTCCTAGCCCTCGGGTGGCACTGGATGGCACTGGGTGGCACTGGCAGGGCTGCCCAGGGAAGCTGTTCTGGCACACCTGCAAACACACAGGTGTGCACAGACACGCAGCTCTCTAGTGAGGTGACAGCACAGTCACCTCAGTGAGCTGGGCTGGGGTGGCTGTGGCCAGAGCAGCCCTTGGAGCAGACACAGGGAAGGGTTTGGGGTCCGTGGGGCTGTTGGGGTGCAGCAGGAGCTGCTGCAGCACAGCGGAGTGGGGGCTGAGGAGGAAGGAAGCTGTAGAGCCCGGCACGAGCAAACAGGAAGAGCAGTGGGGATGTGTCAGGAAGGATGTGCAGTGCCCCAAGGGCAGACCTGGCCTACCTGAGCCAGGCCCAGGGACCTGCGACCCCAAATCCACTCCTGCCCTTCCCTGCTGGGGAGGGGGAGCCCACCTGTCGTACCCTGAGGTACCCAGGGGTGGTGGTGGGGGCAGAAGGGTGTCCCAATGTGGGAAGGGGTTGGGACAGTGGGGTCGCACAAGGAGCACATGGACAGGCACCGAGGGTGGGAGGCGCTGAGCGAGCCCTGGCACATTCCAGGGGGATGGGGAACAGCCAGGGCACGGCCTGGGCAAGAGGACAGCAGGCACGGGGGGATTCATGGCAGCAAGGGAGGATTCATGGCAGCATGGGGGGATTCATGGCAGCATGAGAGGATTCATGGCAGCATGGGAGGATTCACTGCAGCATGGGAGGATTCACTGCAGCATGGGGGGATTCATGGCAGCATAGGGGCATTCACTGCAGCATGGGGGGATTCATGGCAGCATGGGGGGATTCACTGCAGCATAGGGGCATTCACTGCAACATGGGGGGATTCATGGCAGCATGGGGGGATTCATGGCAACATGGGGGGAATCTTGGCAGCATGGGGGGATTCATGGCAGCCTGGGGGGATTCATGGCAGCATGGGGGAATTCATAGCAGCATGGGGGGAATCTTGGCAGCATGGGGGGATTCATGGCAGCATGGGGGCATTCACTGCAGCATGGGGGGATTCATGGCAGCATGGGGGTATTCATGGCAGCATGAGAGGATTCATGGCAGCATGGGGGGATTCATGGCAGCATGAGAGGATTCATGGCAGCATGGGGGGATTCATAGCGGCATGGGGGGATTCATGGCAGCATGGGGGCATTCACTGCAGCATGGGGGGATTCACGGCAGCATGGGGGGATTCATGGCAGCATGGGAAGATTCATCTTGGCTTCCTGAGGGGCTGTGGTGCCCCCAGAGCAGCCCCACTGCACCATGCCAAGCAGCCTGCCTCACGCCTCCTGCCCTCATGGCTGGCTCCTGCCCATCCCTCCATGCCCCAGGGTGGCACAGGACTGGCCATGGCGTGTCACAGAGGCCATCGAGCTCACCCCACAGCCCTGTCGCAGCTCCTGTGGAGCCCCCCGGGGCTCCGGGGAGGCCGGGCCGTGCCCGGGGCAGGCGGGCCGGGGGGAGCAGGGCCGGGCCGAGCTGCGGAGCTGTGGCCGGTATGTGTGTGGGCGGCTGCCGGGGTGGGGGAGAAGGAGGGAGAGGAAGCAGCAGAGGCAGCAGCTCCTTTGATAAGCGGCTTCCTGAACACTTTCAAACCGTGCTGTCAGGCCGAGCGAGCGGTGCCCGCGGGCCTGGGCCGGGACCGAGGAGCCCTCACGGCAGGGCAGCAGGTAGGCAGCCCTCAGGGCACCAGGCTGGGCAGGAGAGCCCTCAGGGCAGCACCCAGGCTGGGCAGGAGAGCCCTCAGGCAGTGCCAGGCTGGGCAGGGCAGCCCTCAGGGCACCAGGCTGGGCAGGAGAGCCATCAAGGTACCCTCAGGGCACCAAGCTGGGCAGGAGAGCCTTCAGGGCACCCAGGCTGGGCAGGGCAGCCCTCAGGCCACCAGGCTGGACAGGAGAGCCCCCAGGGCAGCCCTCAGGGCATCAGGCTGGGCAGGAGAGCCCCCAGGCAGTGCCAGGCTGGGCAGCAGAGCCTCCAGGGCACCCAGGCCAGGCAGAAGAGCCCCTGAGCACCAGGCTGGGCAGGAGAGCCCCCAGGCAGTGCCAGGCCTGTGCCAGGGTGGTGGGCATGTGCATTTGGATGGCAGCACCAGGCAGGGTGGGATGCTGGACAGGCCATGTGAGCTGAGGTGCTTCCCTGGCATCTCCCAGGTGTTTCCTGGCCAGACTGGGATGTGAGCCTGCGCTGTCTCTGGTCAGTGGCTGCTCTTGTCCTGCCTGGATTGAGGGCACAGGGATGGTGTGAGTGGCAGTGGTGGCATTGCCACTCCCAGAAATGCCACTGGGCATCAGGGAATCCTGGGGAGCAGCTCCTGCCCTAGCTGTGTTCCCAATCACCATGTGGACACCAGCTCTGCACAAAACCTCCCTGAGCAGATGGGCTGCCTGGGATCCCACTCTTTGGCCCCCAAGAGCTGTGACTCTGCATCATTCCCTGGCTCTGGTCTGTCTCCTGCTCATGAGGAAGCAGGGAATGAGGAGGAGGCTCAGGACCCAGGGTGCTGCCTGCACCATGAGGAGCTGTGCCCAGAGGTGAGTCAGCATCACCTGCATCTCCCCAGCCCTGGTGATGGAGGATGTCTGACACCTTCCCCAGCTGGGCTGCCCCACGGCCTTTTGCTCAATGACCCACATAAAGCAGTTTCCCTCTCGACAGTTGCTGTGACCTGCAGGATGTAGGAGGCTGTCCCAGGGCCATGGGGCTGTAGAGGGTGCCTGGTCTGTGTGTCCCTGCAGCAGGAGATGGCCAGGCTCCGTGCAGTGGCTACAGCCACCTCGTGTCACCTGCTGAGCACTGCTGTGCTCAGACATTCCAGCTGCCACTTCCCCACCATGTCCCCAGGATGGAGCAGGGGGATGTGATGGGGAAAGTTTGGGAACACAGGGCATGTGCTTCCATGGGGGTGGAGAGCATCTGGGGCTCCCCCAAACCAGAGCTGCCCTGTTGCTGGAGTGGATGTCCTTCCCTCAGGGGAAGCAATGACCCTTGGTGCCATGCCCAGAGTCACCAGTGCGGGCTGCAGTGCTGCAGGGAGGGTGACTGTGCTGGCAGCTCTCCAGGATATCTGCCTGCATGCAGGGGCTGGGGGTCCTGCTTCCAGGACAACTGAGCACTTAAAATCCATCTCTTGCTTGCAGACTATCTGTGGGGGCTCCATCCATCCTTGTGGTGTCTCTCAGATCTAACTTTTCTTTTCCAGCTGCTTCTCCTCTGATGGCTCCGTGCTCTCCCAGGAGCTGAGAGCCCCCCGTGTGGCCCTGCCGTGCTTCAGGACGAGGGCTCTGTGCTTGCTGCAGCATGGTCCAAGCCTGCTTGGTGTGCTCCAGAGTTCATAGGGGCAGCCTGGCAGCCCAGGCAGCTGCAGAGGACATGGACAAGGCAGAGAAGCCCAGTCCCCCTGCCAAGAAGCACGTGCGACTCCAGGAGAGGTGAGTGTGCCTCGGGGTACCCATGGCACTGCTCATCCCCAGGGCTCCCCTGACATTCCTTCCTGCCAGCCCTCTGCCTGCCAGCTGCCAGCTCTGTGTGTGGAGGCAGCCCTGGCCCCCACCCAGCCCAGGACAAATCCTGACACTTCCAGTCCTTCAGGGGACCTTTCTTCCCAGCAGAAAGGCAAAATGTTCAGCTATCAATCATAAAATGTTCAGCTGGCTCCTTGTTCCTCAGTCTCCCCATCTGCTGGGGTCTCCATCTGCCCTTTGCTCAGTGTGGGGTGGTTTTAGCTGATGATGCAGTGGGGTGGGCTGTCCTTCTGTCCCAGGGTGGCAGTAGGTCAGCCAGGGACCCCTGTGCCTTGCAGGAGGGGCTCCAATGTGTCACTGGTGCTGGATATGAGCTCTCTAGGGAATGTGGAGCCCATCCAGCCTGTCTGCACGCCACGGGACATCACACTGAAGTTTCTGAGGACATCCAGCCACGTGCTGAGGAAACAGGAGCTCCAGCAGCACGCCCAGAGCCTGGCACAGCTCCAGGAGGAGTTTTCGGTGCGATGATCACGATTTTTCCTCTCCCTCCTCACAGGAGGGGTGGCAGGGGCTGGCAGTGGTGGGGCTGACAGGGTGAACATTGGGCTCTGAGCCCAGCTGTGCCCCACAGCCCCAGTGGGAGGGCAGGAGGGGTGGGCAAACAGAGGGGAGGGGTGCCCAGGTCCCACCTGGTCCCTGGTGCACACATGTCCTGTTGGGGTCCCTGCAAAACCCTGCCCTGCCCTGCCATGCCATGCTCTTCTCCCAGCACTGCCTCTCTGGAAGGAGTCCCACCACAACTGGAGTAAAGCCAGGACTCATCCCAGGAGCTGGCATCTCTGCTGATGCCTCTGGGCCAGCTCTGCCCTGCTGGGCAGCCAAGTCTGCCACCAGCAGGGGACACAAGTGGCAGCAATGGGCTTTTCCTCATGGCTGTTTTCTCCCCCTGCAGAAAATCCCACCCAACTTTGTGAGTCCGGAGGAGCTGGAAATCCCTGGGCGTGCTTTCAAGGACAGATACAAAACCATTCTCCCCAGTAGGTGCCACTGTGTCCCTTTGCCTCCCGTTTGCCTGTGTTTTCCTGTGGGTGAAGGGTGGCTCAGAGCAGCCCTGGCACTGGGGTGGGCGCCCTGGGTGCTGTTGCTGCTCCTCCTGCCCGTGTTGCAGGGGTGTGCACAGTGCTGGGGTACATGGGGAGCTGCTCCTTCCCAGGTGTGCAGCACTCCTGGGGCCTTCCATGTCCCAGGGGCATGGTCCTGAGAGGGTAAAGGCTGAGGAGAGGCTCAGCTGGGCTCTGGTCAGGTTCTGTGGATGTCCAGGGGATCACTGCAGGTGAGTTACCCCACCTGCTCACTGCTCACTCTGGCACCTGCAGGTTTGGACTGTGCTCTGCCAGGGGAGTGAGTCTGAAGTGGGACAAGAACAGGCCTGAGGGAGGGTGCAGACAGCTCTGGGCATGGCATGGAGCAGGAGGACTCAGCCTCCAGCCCCTGGGGTTGAGGAGGGAAGATGGGCAGGATCAGTCCCTTGGGTGAGATCTGTGACATCTTTCAGATCCTGAGAGCCGGGTCTGCCTCAGGAGGGCTGGGAGCCAGGAGGAAGACAGCTACATAAATGCCAACTACATCACAGTGAGTGTCCTCTCCTCGCAGGGCTGCAGCCCAGGGCTCTCAGGGCATCAGACTGCAGGTGCCACACTGGGTCACTGCAGGTGCCACACATGCTGGGGCACTATCACCTGCTCTCCTGTGGGTGCCCTGGGACAGCAGACTTAACTTGCCACCCCTGCTGGAGCTGGAGATGTGGCTCCATCTGCCCAGGGCAGATACACTGTTCCTGGGGTGGGAGAGTCTCAGGAGGGAGCTGTTCTCAGCTCCTGGGCACACTGAGCACCCCAAAAGGCTCCCTGGCAGTGGCTTCTCCATCTGCTCCTCACACACTGGCCCATTGTCTGGCACAGGCATGGGAGGCAAGCTGTGTCAGCAGGTTATGGCAGCTCAGAGATCCTCAAACCTCACTCATCCTGGGATTTCCTCTCTGCTCAGGGGGCTTGCTGCAATTTCCCAGGAAGGGAGCTAATGAAGATGGGCTGTGGCTTATGTTTGGCATGTGGTGGGGTTCCTTTCCAGAGACTGAGAAATCCCCAGACCCTAGGGTGTACTTAGACAACTTGGTTTTGATTCCATCCCTGTGCAAACCCTTCCAGGCTGCCGTCTCTGCCAGAATGGGATCTCTGTGGGCCATGTGCCAGCTTTGCCTTTGGGGCAGGGCCCTGGCTGAGCCACTGATCTCACTGCAGCACCCTGCCCTTGGGGCTGCCCAGGGCCTGGGAAGCAGAGGGGGGGCTGTGGGTGCTGTGAGTGAGGCAGTGAGGGAAAGCAGGAGGACGTGGAAAAGCAGCCCACAAAAAGTGCTGGCTGGGGTGCCACACAAACCCCTGGGAGGTGGAGCTGTCAGGAGCATTTCTCTTCTGGTGCTGCTTGTGGCTCAGACCCACAGCAGCAAGCAGCACCCAGCAGGGAGGGTGAAAGCTCCTTGAGACAGGAGCACTGTGCCCAGAGCTGCTGGGAGCTCCAGGGGCACTTTGCCCACGAGCAGCAGAGGAGCTGTGTGTTCCTGAGGCAGCCTGGCAGCTGCACAGCAGGTGACACTGCCACCCTGTCCCTACAGCCCGGCTGTGGCACACCCAGGAATGCTGGGCTTTTCTTTACAAGGTCTTTTTAAGGCTAAACTATTTCATTAAGAAATGAACCTAAATTATTTTCACTTTTAACTCAATAACTCAAATGATTACTCAAAGTCCACAATGTGGGCTTTTTTGTCGAATTACAAAACACTACTTAAACTCATGAAGAAGAAGGAGTAGTAACTGCTTTAAAACTTCTATTTTAGTTCTAGATATATTATTGCATTCTAAAACTCTAAACTCTAAGTCTTCTACTCAGTGATATTACACACTTCTAACTGAACTCATAATCCTAGTGCTATCAATCAGTTTTTGAAGCCCTCTCCACAGCCCCAGGTCAAACAGTGTTCCCCTGGGAATCAGAGTCTGTCAGCATAGAAAGTTTAAAACTCTCAGCATCCACAACTCCAAAATCTCCCCCTCTTGTTGCATCCCCTCTGCCTCACCTCACTGCTGGCAATGCACAAGCACTGCCATCCCTGTGGCACACACACCTGCACACAGGTGTGCACACTGAGCACACCCGTGCCCACTCCCCTCTGTGTGCAGCTGGTATTTCCTGACCCCTTCCTTCCCCTTGCCTCCTCAGAGGTGTAGCAGTGCAGGAATTTGTGGGCACATCAGAAAATTGGCAACCCAGCCTGCCTGGGCATGCCAGGGAGACACAGGAATCTGGGAGGGCTCTGCAGGTGTTTGATCACATCAGCCCCACCTGGGATTGATGCTCTTCCTGCTGAGGTGTTCCATGAAATGCTTTTGAGCATGGCTGTGGGGGGAAGGTGGAATTCCCAGGGTTGACACCCCCAGGGAATGACACTCCTGAATGGAAAATCACATTTCCTAAGAAAAATAAATCATCTCAAGGCATGAAAACAGGGCTCTGCAAAATGTTCCTGAGAACATTGCTGTCCCTTAGCTGGGCCAGTGCAACTTCTTGTGAGACCAAAGCATTACCAGATTGCTGGGGAGGCCTGGATTTTCTATACCTTTGGCAATTTTATACCAGGAGAAGTGTCTGGAGACAGAGGATGCCTGGAGCTGTGAAGCAGGGATTCCTGCTTGTCCTTGTGGAAATGCCCCCAGTGAGGAGTGCAGCTCCTTGTGTGAGCTTTGCCTTGCCAGGGCATCCATCAGCTATTGCCACATTGATACTGACTTTGGGTGTGCTAGGATGGACTTGCTCCTGGGTGATGGGACCAGTGGGTGGGGAGGATGCCTGGTGCCTAGTCAGCAGATCTATAAAAGCATTTTAAGGACGGGTTTAGTAAGAAACAGCAAGGGTAGCTCAGCCTCTAAAGCGTGGAGGAGAAAAGCGTGGTGGGGGCTGCAGTGAGCTGGGCACAGCCCCGGTGCCCTCAGGGAGCCCCGGTCCATGACAGGCTGTGCTCGGCAGGGCTACGCGGGCCGGCCCCGGGAGTACATCGCCACACAGGGCCCCCTGCTGAACACCGTGAGCGACTTCTGGCAGATGGTGTGGCAGGAGGAGGCTCCCCTCATCGTCATGATCACCGAGCTCCAGGAGCGCAAGGAGGTACCAGGGAGCCTGCCCAGCCCTGGGCACAGCGGGACGGGGTGCTGATGGCAGCAGAGGGCTGTGTGAGGCCAGATGTGGGGCTGTGCACCCACTCACTGTGCTTTTGTCTCAGAGGGTTCCCTGATGAATCACAAGTGGAGGAGGAGATCCCCAGGGCTGCAGCCTTGGCACCATCTGGTTTTCCTCCTCACATGTCTGTGCGCTCTGGGCACGCTTTACCAGCTGGATAATAAAGGGTTAAAGCTGGATAAAGGGTTTAGGGCAGAAGCAGTGGGCAGCAATGCCCCTCTGGCCCCCCAGAGCTCTGCCCTGGGCTGAGAGCTCTCAGCCAGGGGATCCAGCCCAGGGGAGAGCTCTGGGGAGCCAGAGGGCACTGCTGCCCACTGCTTCTGCTTCTGGGATGGGAGCCAACAGCACCTGCCTGGGGAACTGAGAACTGGAAACTCTTTCCTGGCCATGTCCTTGTTCCCTTCTCTCCCAGCTGACAGCCTCCCTGTGCTCTGGGTCCTGCTGCATCTGGAAGCTTCCTGGGCTGAGCAGGGATGCACATCCCTGGGGCCTGAAAGCCAGGCCAGGGCATGGGAGAGGGTGCAGGGATCTATCCCTTCTTTGCTTTCCCTCTGTATCACTCTACCTCCACCTGCCCCACTCCCCTACCACCCCCGAGGTGAGGATCCCTCCCACCAGCACTGACTCAAGTGCAGTTCAAATGTCCTTGAGGAGGGTCCTTGGATGCCTTGAGCATCTCCACAGCCACAAACCTGCCTTGTTCTCCAGAAATGTGTCCACTACTGGCCCGAGAAGGAGGGAACCTATGGCCCCTTTACCATCCACGTGCAGGGGGTGAGCGAGTCTGTGGAGTACGTGGTGCGGGATCTCTCCATCCAGGTGGGTCTGAGCCTCATCCTGGGGGCACAGAGGGGGCACTTGGGGCCCAGCAGTGCCCCTGGCGCCCCTGGCATCTCTGGTGAGATGGCAATGCTCTGTGACAGGAAAGAGGAGGGTTCATGATTCTCAGGAGGGCCCTGCCAGAGGAGGGGTGTGCAGAGCCTGGGGAGGCTGGGAGGGAGCAGGAGCCAGCCCTGAGGTGCAGAGAAGGGGTCAGCTGGGCAGAGCAGCACCAGCCTGGTGTTTTTGCACTGTGTCATTGGGCTCTGCCCCATGGGCTCTCTGTGTCATCCTGGGCTGACACCAGCCAGAGGATCTAGCTTGCTTTGCCTGGACTCTGGTGGCAGTATTTGAACACTCTGCATCTGTTCTCATCCTCTGGGATGGGACACATCCATTGGCTCTGGCCCAGGGATCTCTCCCTCATGTCTGGCTGAGGCTCAAAGAGGGATTCAGAAGGAAAGTGGCTGAGATGGGTACAGGCTGCTTGAGCTCTGCTGAGCTGAACTCCCCATTATTTCATCTGGCCCATGCCCTCACATCCCCATTTCTCTTTGTCCTGTGCTGGAGAAGCTTGGGAAGGAACGCCGCAAGGTCAAGCACATCCTCTTCCCTTCCTGGCCAGACCAGCAGACACCTGAGTCAGCCAAGCCCCTGCTGCACCTGGTTGCCAAGGTGGAGGAGGCCCACAGGCACCCCCCAGCAGAGCTGTCAGTCAGCAGCTTCCTGTCCTCGCAGCTCAATGGTGGCAATTAGAGTGGGCATATCCTGTACTGGGGTCCAGCAGGGGTGGGAGCAGGAGGGGTCTGCATTGGGACCCAGCCACCAGCCCCCACCCCACACCCACAGCTCCAGCTCTGGAAGATCCTGCTTGAGCAGGGCGATGGAACCAGGTGACCCTGTGGTTTGGTCCCCTTTGAACCTGAACGCATTCCTGCTCCCCCGTGCCACCCAGCATGGCCTTGTGGCTTGGATGTGGAGCCATGGTTTTCAGGACAGCCCCTCCTGCAGGAGGTGGCCTGTGCCTATTCTCTCCTTGCTGAGTGGAATTTGGGGGACAGTGGAGCAGAGCCACCCGTTTGTCCCCTAGGGAACATGCAGCATGCCACTGCTGCAGGCTGAGTGCAAACGAGGGCCACTGGGGTTAGAGCCCAGCCTGGGAGGGGCTGCAGAGCCCCCTGCACTGCACAAGGATGGGCCCCAGACGGGGTTTTTGTGCTGCAGAGCAGCCTCAGCCAGGCTGTGCCCACACACCAAAAACTCCCTGCCATGGCACAGTGACCCCAGCCCCACGGCTTTTTGGTGCCTGGCTCAGAAACCTTGGTCTGGCAGCTGGGGCCAGGGACCCCAGCATCCCCTCTAGGAAGAAATCCCATTCCAGGAGTGCAGCAGCTCAGCAATTGCAGGTGCAGGCAGTGGGTGCTGAGGGTGCTCACAGCTGTGGTCTGCCCTGCAGCGCGGGCATCGGCCGCACCGGGCTGCTTTCATCGCCACCAGGATCGGGTGCCAGCAGCTGCAGGACACGGGGGAGGTGGATATCCTGGGCATCGTGTGCCATCTGCGGCATAGGACAGGTGGGGTACACAGGGCAGGGGGCTCCCTGCAGGGTCCTGCTGGGTGCCAGCCTGACAGCAGGGCTGTGGGAGGGATGTGGCAGAGACATGGCATGGGGCACCCCCAAGGGGGCACGGGCACTATTTCTGCTGGGAACCAGAAGGGTGGCTGGGGGATGCAGGTGTGGTGGATAGCAAACAATTTCCCATTGCCAGGCTGGTTTCTGCTGTCAGAGCTGTTGTAGCTCTGACATGAGGACATGAGGGGAGAGGAGAGGGGCTGTGAATCTGGCAGCCATCTGCTTCCTCCCCTTCCTGCTCAGCCACTACATCCAAAAAACACTCCACCTGGCCACTTTTTCAAAAAGTACAGGTGAAAATTAGCAACCAAAATCAGCTGCTAATCTGATTTTGAACAGCCCAGCAATGCTTCTGAACTGTCTATTCTCTGGGCTGCTCTGCTGCCTGTTTCAGAGGCATCTTGACATGGCTGGTTGCAGCAGGAATTGTTTGTGCCCTGGGAGCAGAGAGCTGGAGCAGGGTTCTGTTGGTCTGTGAAGTGTCAGTGGGCCCTGCCTTTCCCCTTGCAGAGGTGGGATGATCCAGACGAGCGAAGCCAGTACCAAGTTCCTCCATCACACGCTGGCTCTCTACGCTTCCCAGCTTGCCAGAGGGGGGCAGCCCGCTAGTGCAGGGCTCCCGCCGGGCCTGTGGCTCCCCTGCTCCGACCCTCTCCTGCACCAGCCTCGGGGACACCTTCACCAAAACCCCTCCTGATGCTGCCAGGGCCACAGAGCAGCAGCGAGAGCATCCCTCGGGATGAGCACAGCTCAGCCAAGCCCGACTGTGGCTTTGGAGCCTGGGGATGAGCAAGGTGGAGGTGCTTGCAACTGGCTGCTCCAGGTGGCCACTGCTGCTGGCTCCAGGCAGATTTTCACCCACCACAAAGCAGCTTTGGCTTTTGAGAGGTGCAAGATCCTGACAAAGAAGAGCAAGCTCTGTGGAGGAACTACAGCTGGGAGTGTGGTTTGGCCTTTCAGCTGCACACAAAATGTCCACCCTGTCAGACACAGCACTGGTGGAAACTACCCCTGAAATAAACAGAGGCCTCTGTCCTGGCTGTGCATTCCTTTGTGGCAGGGGCTGGGCTTGCTCCAAACATGCACCACTTAAAACTCTTCTTGCTAAAGGCACACCTTGATGGCTTGGTGCTCAGTCCACTAACAGCGTTCCACAGCTTGCTTTACTCTCTACCTTCAAACCAACACCTTCTCAACAGCCTCCCAAGCAGAATCATAGAATTATAAAGGTTGGAAAAAGACCTCCAAGATCATCAACTGCAACCTCTGATCAAACCCCACTGAACCCACTAAACTGCATCATGAATTGCCACATATATTTGTTTCTTGAACACCTCCAGGGATCCACCACCTCCCTGGGCAGCCTGTGCCCAGTGCCTGAGCACCTTTCAGGGGAAAAAAATTTTCCCCAGTATCCAACCCAGACCTCCCCTCTCTCTAGCAGGGGAGAATTTCCAAGTGCAGTGTGCAAGTGATGTGTTCCCAATTGCCTTTTTGTTACATGAGGGTGGGGATTTTTGAATTCTTGGGGTTTTCTTCTGAAATCAGAGCAAAAAAAATATTTGATTTTATTAGGTTGTCTTTTTAACTGATAAAACCCGGGGGGGGGGGGGGGGGGGGTGGAATAGAAGGTGGAAAAAACAATTTTTGTTGTAAAGCATGGAGATGGAAATACTCTGTGAAGTATTTTTGAAGTACTATAAATGTATTCAAAGCTGCCCCTTGCCAATGGGGCAGTCAAACTACCCACTTGGGCAGTGAGGGCTAGGAAGGAGATGGGAAATGTCCACTCTGTGCCCACCCATGTCCCTAAGCCCCTGACCATGACTCATGTGAGATCCAGGAGGGAAAGGCTCAAATTTTCCTGCTGGAAAGACGTGTTGCCATGACCCTACCCCTTCCCCCACGCCATGGCTCCCCCAAGATGCAGCTGAATTTGCTGCCCAATGGTCTTCCCTGCCCCACTTCCCTCCCTTGGCACCAGGAACAAATCTGCTTCCTGGCCCAGCAGCAGGAAAAGGAGCAGATCTCAAGTGACATCCTTTCACTTGCTGCATTTCCATCACCCTGGCAGAGGAAATCCCCATTCCTAGTGCCCAGGTCAGCCCTTTCCTCAAGCCCCAGCCTGCCCAGTCCAGGACATTTTGGGAGGGAATTGTGTTCTCTGTGGGACTCCTGTGTGATTGCTCAGGCACTTGGAGAGGCTGTGGAGCTTCTGCAAGCTGTCTGCAGGTCAATGCATGGCTCAGGACCTTTGTCCTTCTCAGGTAAATTTGGTGTAACACTTTGTCTTTAATGATGGTCTCTGAGACACACATAGAGGTTTGAGTTGTGAGACAGGCTTTATTCAGCATCCCCCCTCCTCAAGTCCTTTCCTCACCCATTGCCATCAGGCAGGTTGAAGTTGAAGACTTGCAAACTGCACCGGGACAGTTTTCCTGCACTCCCTGGACAGCAGGACAACATAAGCCTTTTTCCTCTTGCTTTCAGTCTTGCTGAAACAGAGGAGAGCTCTTAGGGCAGGCTCAGGCCAAGGGCTGCCTGAGGGGTCTCCCAAGGCATGCAGGAGCAGCACCAGGATCACACTTGGCCGGGGGTGTTGGCACCTCCTCCCAGATTCCCCATCAGGTGCTGGGGAGTTTTTCCAGCTCAGCTGTCTGATGCAGATTATGATCAGTCAAGCAGGTTTTCCCTGCCTTTTGATCTCAGTTTTCTACCAGCTCCATCTGCTCCACACTTACCTGGCCCCCTGTGGGAGTTCTCTTCATCCTCTGTGCACTGACCCCCTGAACCATCCCCCGTGTTTTTTGCCAAACCCCTCCCTGGGCTCACCCCATGTCAGGGGTGCAAGCAGGGTTTGTTGTGGCACAGTTTGGGGGTCACTGGGAGTGGGGCTGGCCCAGGCCTCATCCCCAGTGGGGTGCAGCTGTGAGCAAGCAGGTGAGCAGCACTGACCAGCACTGAGCCATGGAGTTGCCCAGGTGTGCTGAGCAACCACAGAGGGAACAGAGGGGCACAACAGGTGCACTGCATGAGCCCATTGAGGGTGTAAAAGGTGGGCTAAAGAACAGAAGGGCCCCAATGCCTGAAGCTTTCTGAAGTGGGTTTGTGTTGCTACTCTGCATGGGTTGAAGCCCTTCTGACATTGTATGGTGGACACTGTGAGTGTCGTGGCTATCTTAGCTGTGACATGTGCTGTGACAGCTTTGAGCTGCTCTGGCTGTGTCCTGAGAAACTGCCTCAGGGTGCCAGCAGACAGAGAAAAGGAATCTCTTCAAAATCTTGTGCTTTCCCTTGCCCTGGGCTAGCATTAAGCCCCTGAACTTGGCCAGGGATTTTAGCCCCTGAACAGCCAAGATTCCTGCTGTTCCTTGGTACCCCACTTAAACCTAGGAATGGTCCCAGCTGTCCTTGTCCTGCATGGTGTTCCTGAGCTCCAGGGGAGGTGCAGCCCAGGCAGGCAGAGCTGGGGGCCCTGGCTTGCAGCATCCTGAGATCCATGTCCCCAGGGCTCAGGAAAAGTCCTTCTTCTACAGAATCATAAACCAGTTTAGGTTGCAAGTCTATCTAGTCCCAACCCCTTCCACTATCCCAGGCTGCTACAAGTCCAACCTGGCCCTGGGCACTTCCAGGGATGGGGCAGCCACAGCTTCTCTGGGCAGCCTGTGCCAGGGCCTCACCTATCTCTTTGTGAAACGTTTCTTTCTTACATCTAAGAAATTATATTAGGTATAAAGATACAAGATGTAAGATCTTGTCCCAAGCACGTGACTGTAATTTTGGCCTGGGGTTTTCCAGGCTGGTAGTCCATTCCTTCCCCTTGCAACAACTCACTGGGATGGGAGGAACAAAATATGGTGGCTACGTGGCACAGATCACTATTGTGGCACACACCAGCTTTGGTGGTGGCAAGTAGACCCAGAATGCTCCAAATTCACTTGCAGCTGGTGGAAAGCTTCAGTGCTATCAAACACAGCACTGCTTCAGCAGGTCCTTGGAAAAGCAAAAAAAATCCAGCATTTTGAGTAATTAGTAACAGCTTTGCTGTCAGGTGAGTGATGGTAACCACAGGCTCCAGCAGCACCTGTGGACTACAAGTAATCAGTGACCAAGCCATGAGCTGGAAAGGAGACATTTCAGGCAAGATTTCTTCACCAAAAAGGTGCCCAGGCCCTGGCACAGGCTGCCCAGGGCAGTGGTGGAGTCGCCATGGGACATGGTTCAGTGGTGACCATGGCAGTGCTGGGGTAACAGCTGGACTCAATGAAATTAGAGGACTTTTCCCATCTGAACAATCCTCTGATTCTGTGGGGAAAAAAAAAATCTTCAAACAAAATTTCCATGCAAGATTTGGGGGATGATGAATTTTTCACTGGTATGAGGAGTTCTGAAGGTGTGATTACAGAAAACAATGATATTTGTGCTTCCTCAGGCCTCCCTTTGGGAGCACAGGGATCCTGAGCAGGCTGCAGCAGCTTGGAGAGCAAAATGCTTTCTGTCTCCAAAAATAAAGTCAGCTTCCCTGTGACTTACAGCACATGAGGGAAACTTCCCCACCATTAATTGTCAGGGGCGGTGAGGTGAATTGAGGCCTAACCCAGTTTCCCCATTTCCTGTGCACACCCATTTGTCTCAGGCAGCCCCAGCAGTGGATTCAGCACTGTCTCTCACAGAG
This sequence comes from Calcarius lapponicus, assembly GCA_039654755.1. NCBI lineage: Eukaryota > Metazoa > Chordata > Aves > Passeriformes > Fringillidae > Calcarius > Calcarius lapponicus. The sequence continues at coordinate 17,360,421 of JBBFKN010000012.1, read as the reverse complement.
CACCAGCAACTGCTGCAATAAAGGACCTGCAGTGAGGGAATTGCAAACAGCCTGATGTGTTAGTCCTTGCTTTAGGCCTGGCTCAAATCCCACGTGGATGGAATGAGCCCATCCTGTTGGAGTGGCACAGGCAGGGAGCCCCTGCCCTGAGGGCATGGTGTGGGAGAGCATAGCAGAGCCAAGGCACAGCCAGCACAGCCCCTGGGGCAGCTCTGCACCCCCAGCCCAGCAGAGCTGAGCAGGACCAAAGCAAGAGGGTTTTGAGGCTGCTCAACCTGATGGCTGAAGGCTGCTGAGGCAGCAGGCTGGGTACAGCTCTCACAGGAACATCCTTTGAGGGAGCTGTGCCTTTGGGTTGTGTCTTGTTCTCCAGGTGGGAATTGTCAGTTTCTGTGGCATTGCTCGGGGCTCCTGGCACCCCCTGCACCCCAGTGCCACCCTGGCTGCTGGCCCCCAGCTCTGCTGCACACCCCACACCTGCACCCCAGTTCTCCTGCACTGATCACAGCCTGCACCCTCAAGTGCCCCAGGAGCTCTGCAACCCCTGTGCCCTGCATCTCCCCCAGCCAGCACTGCCCACACTGCCTGCACCCCTCAAACACCTGCACCCCCAGCACCCTCAGCATCCCTGCAGCCTGCACCTGAACCATCCCTGCACCTGAACCATTCCTGTCCCCTGCAGCCTGCACTGAACCATCCCTGCACCTGAACCATCCCTGCACCTGAACCATCCCTGTACCTGAACCATCCCTGTCCCCTGCAGCCTGCACCTGAACCATTCCTGCATCTGAGCCATTCCTGTACCTGAACCATCCCTGCACCTGAACCATCCCTGTCCCCTGCAGCCTGCACTGAACCATCCCTGCACCTGAACCATTCCTGCATCTGAACCATCCCTGCACCTGAACCATTCCTGTACCTGAACCATCCCTGCACCTGAACCATTCCTGCATCTGAACCATCCCTGCACCTGAACCATTCCTGCATCTGAACCATTCCTGTACCTGAACCATTCCTGTACCTGAACCATTCCTGTACCTGAACCATTCCTGCATCTGAACCATCCCTGCACCTGAACCATCCCTGCACCTGAACCATCCCTGCACCTGAACCATTCCTGTACCACTGCAGCCTGCACTGAACCATCCCTGCACCTGAACCATCCCTGCACCTGAACCATTTCTGCATCTGAGCCATTCCTGTACCTGAACCATCCCTGCACCTGAACCATCCCTGTCCCCTGCAGTCTGCACCTGAACCATCACACACACATCATCTGGGGAAACTGAGGCCTGAGGCCAAGCACAGCCTCCAAAGCCACCAAAGCAGTGACTGTCCCACCACTGAAGAAAACAGCAGCTGGGTGAGGTCCTCTCTGTGCCCCTGGAGGTCCCATCAGAGCAGGTGCACCGCCCTCAGGGCTGGAGCTCCAGGTCCCCCCTCACCCACCGGTGTTCCCCAAGCCTCAGGAGCCGGGGCCCTGCTGGGACCTCGCCACCCCTGGTGTCCCCTTGGCACATCCTCCTTTGGATGCCACCAGCCCCGGGCAAGGGGCACTATGGCCAGGGGCAACTCCTGCGTGGCTGTACCTATGGCAGGGGACACCAGGGGGGCAGTGGGGCAGGAGGGCAGAGGGGCAGCCCCACGGGCTGGCTCTGTCCTGCTGTGCGTGCCAGGGGTCCCAGTGGCACTCCCAGGTGTGTGGGGGGCTGGGGTGCAGGTACAGGTGCAGGATTGGGGTGTGCCCCGTGGCACGGCTGGAGGGGCTGGTGCCAGCTGTGGCAGGGCACTGCCAGGGGTGCAAGGAATGCACCTGCTGGTGCTGGGTGCAGGTGACTGGCATGGAGGTGATGGAGATGGAGGTGTGGGGGGTGCTGGGTGCAGGTGACCAGCACGGGGTTGATGGAGATGGAGGTGTGGGGGTGCTGGGTGCAGGTGACCAGCACGGGGGTGATGGAGATGGAGGTGTGGGGGTGCTGGGTGCAGGTGACCAGCACGGGGGTGATGGAGATGGAGGTGTGGGGGTGCTGGGTGCAGGTGACCAGCACGGGGGGCACTGGGGCACAGGGTGATGGAGGTGGGGGTGCTGGGTGCTGGATGCAGCGGGCACCAGGTGAAAGGGCGCTGGGAGCACGGGAGTGCGGGCTGGGGGGATATTGGGGCTGCAGGAAGGCTTTTGGCTGCAGGGGAGCTGGGGTACAGGTGTGTCGGGACGCAGGGGTGGGTTCGGGGAGATGTGCAGGGCTGTGGGGGGCAGCGGTACGAGGGTGCACCCCTCCCCTCAGGCCGTACTGCGACCTGAGGAGCCCTGGGGTTACCGAGGGTCGGGGATGCCGGCAGTGACCAGGGCAGGGCTGTGGGATATTCCGCTCTGTCCGGGCTGTCCCGGGCCCCGCCGCTCGGTGCAGCGGCTCCTCCGGGCCGGCAGGGGGCGCGGCAGCGGGCGGGGGAGGCGGCGCGCGGGCCCCACCCGGTGCGGCAGCAGGGCCCGCGGCGCGCGGACAATACCGGCGGCGGCTCGGCCTCCATCGGCTCCGCTCGGCACCGCTCGGCTCCACCCCGACTGGCCCCGCCCCGACTCGGCCTCGCTCGGCTCCACTCGGCCTCGCTCGGCCCTGCCCGGCCCGGCCGCGCTCGGCTCGGCTCGGCCCCGCTCGGCCTCGGCCCGGCCCGGCCCGGCTCCGCTTTGCTCGGCCCGGCCCGGCCCGGCTCCGCTCGGCTTAACTCGGCCCCGCTCAGCGCGGCCCGGCCCGGCCGGCACCATGCTGGCGCTTTTCAACAAGCTGCTGGACTGGTTCCGGGCGCTGTTCTGGAAGGAGGAGATGGAGCTGACCCTGGTGGGGCTGCAGTACTCGGGCAAGACCACCTTCGTCAACGTTATCGCGGTGAGCCCGGGGACGCCCCGCATCGCCCCATCCCCGAGGGGTCACGTGCCCAGCCAGGGCTTCACCCTTGGACCCCCCCATTGCATCCCCATTGCATCCCCATTGCACCCTCATTGTACCCCCATTGCATCCCCACTGAACCCCATTGTACCCCCATTGCATCCCAACTGCATCCTCATTGAACCCCATTGTACCCCCATTGCATCCCAATTGCACCTCCATTGCGTGTCCCCATTGCATCCCCGCGCCTTCCGCCCCCCATTGCATCCCAATTGCACCCCCATTGTACTCTTGCATCCCCGCTGTACCCCCATTAGCGTCCCCATTGCATCCCCATTGCATCCCCATTGCACCCCTGGCTATTCTCAGAACGTCTCCACCCTATCGCACTCCAGCCTGAAAATGCCTTTGGGGAGGGGGCGCAGGCTGGGGGTGCGGGATGCAGCAGTGGGGTGCAGTGTGGGGTGCAGCATGGGCTGCAGGGTGGGGTGTAGCAGTGGGGTCACTGTGGGGTGTGGGGTGCAGTGTGGGGTGCAGCATGGGCTGCAGGGTGGGGTGTAGCAGTGGGGTACACTGTGGGGTGTGGGGTGAAGTGTGGGGGTGCAGCATGGGCTGCAGGGTGGGGTGTAGCAGTGGGGTACACTGTGGGGTGCAGGGTGCAGTGTGGGGTGCAGCATGGGCTGCAGGGTGGGGTGTAGCAGTGGGGTACACTGTGGGGTGCAGGGTGCAGTGTGGGGTGCAGGCCCGGGGCAGCCCAGGCAAAGCGCAGCGTTCGCTGCCCGCATCCCCGGAGCCGAGGGGGTCTCGGGGTGCAGCCGGAGCAGGCCCTGGGGCAGGTGCAGTTCGGCCCTGCCCTGTGGGCCGGAGCCCCGGCCGCGGTGAGCGGGCGATGCCGGGGCCGGGCCGGGCAGTGCCCCCCAGGCGCTGCGGGAGCTCCGCTCTCGGTCCCGTAGCAGCGGGCGCTTTGTCATGGTCGCTGCCGCCGCCTCAGGACGGCCCTGCCGCGCTCGGTGCCGCCGGGGATCCTCGCCTGGGGGCCGGTGTGGAGGTGTTTGCCTTCCTTCCTCGGGAAGCACGCGGTGCTCCACCCCAGCAGCGTGCTGAGGGTGCGGGCCCGAGCGGGGCAGGGCAGGGCAGCGACCCCGCCTCGGGCCCCTCTGCCCCGGCCTGTCCCCGGCCCATCCGCGGGCTCCCTGCGTCCAGCGCAGGATCGGGAGCTGCGTGTCCTGGATGCCGAGCCCAGGGCGTGGCTTCAGCCCTGGGGATGCTCGACAGGCTCCCCTCCGGCTTTTCGGGTTGTTCTGGGCCTCTCAATAGTGGTGGTGCAAGGCGGGAGGATCCTGAAGGGTGGGTTTGGGCTGTTCATGGAGGGAGGTAGATGCAGATCCGCCCTGGTTCCCCCACTGATCTCCGGTTGCTCTGAAGTCTGTGCCTGCCATGGCTCCAAAGCAGAGCGAGTTGTTGGTGCTTGCTCAAGGTGCTGGACGCTGCTGGGCTGTCAGAGGGGATTTTCAGCTCATATGGAGGCTCTGTTGCATTGCTCTTTGGGAGGTGCTGAGGGAGGAAAACGTCCTTCCTGAAGTGTCTAGGGGCAGAGAGAGGACAACCCGAAATGCTTTTCATCCTGAAGATGGTGGCACTCCTGTTCTCTTGCTGGAAGTCACTTCTCAGTGCTCCAGTCTCCTGCTGGTTCCTCCCATAAACCAACACCAGCGTCTGGGGACAGGGAGCATTTTGGCTCTGGGGCAGTGACCCTGAGCACCAGTCCTATTTTTGGGGAACCTCTCCCTGCCATTTGCATGTTTAGTAGTCAATTTTTGCAATCCCATGCCAGTGTGGGAAGTGGTGGTGCCACGTGTAAGCTGCTCCTGCTCTTGGTCTTGTGGGTGCTGCTGCCTGTTAACAGCACCCAGGCTACCTTAAAAATGGCAGAGTAATTTAGTGTTGGTTTTAATCACCCAGTTAAGCTATGAAGAGTGATGGAGCTTTATCCCAGAGCTGCTGCACTGTTCTGCCTGCAAAGGGCAACCCTGAGGGTTCCTTGGTTCCCTGTTCCTCACGTCTCCTCCTCTCCGAGCCACATCTGGAGCAGACAGGGCTCAGTGTGAGCTTTGTGGGGTTTGCTTCTGTGAGTAAATACTTTGTACCTGCCACTTTAACTGTGGGCGAGACCCCACTGGCAGGACCCGTGCACTGGGACTCTCTCTGCTTAGCCAGGATTGCTGGTGCAGGGAAAAGGGATTTTGAGGAATTACAGCAGCTCTTGAGATGGCTGAAGTTGGCACCATGGCCTGCTGGTCTGGCAGGTCTGTTGTGGGGTGTTTGAGACCCTCACACGGCAGTCAGGCTCAGGGTGCTGAGTTTGGCCTCTCAAGTTACTTGGGAAGTTCAAGTTTTGTGGCAGACGCACACAAAAAGGGGCACCAGCTTTTGAGAAGATATCCTGGAAAGAAGGACTTGTTGGGCACAGCGAAATAGGAGCATGGCACAGGAAATGCCAGCACAACAGGAACTGCCTGAGAAGGTCTGGAGGTGCCTGGCTTTAGGGTGTTGGAAGGGGAAATAGCTGTGATTTGGGCTTTGTGGGGGGATAAAACTTGAACTGGAGAAGTGTGGGATTTTGGGGTGTTGGAGAGATGTCGGTGCCGCCGGGGAGAAGGGGAGAAGGTCCTTTCTGGGACCAGAGCTGCTCTGGGGGGTTGGCACCATCCTTTTCTTGCAGGATTTGTAGCTGCAGCTGACTTGGCCTCTGGTTCCCTGGAAGGTGGGTGGCTCCCTCCAGCAGCCAGGCTGTGCTTGTGCCAGGCAAGGGCTTTGCTGAAGGCAGCTGTGGTCAGGGTGACACCTCGTGGGTCACCCGCCTGGGGTGGGAACTTTGATTTTCCAGGACCTATTTTTTCTTTTCCCTAGCTGTTGATAGCTGAGGCTTGAAGTCTTTCCTGCAAGGAGAAGTGAAAACTGTAGATACACACCTGGTCTTGATTTACCCTGAAGCTAGTGGGCCTTTTGCTGCCTTTTCTGCAGTCTGGTGGTGCCATGGATGACTCAGGGGTGTTGAGAGCTCCTCAGTGGGTGCTGGAGCCCAAAACCTGTCAGTGCAGGCTGTGGTTAGAGCAAGAGAGCATTGCTGCTTTTTACCATCATGTGCTTTCTACCTGTGCTGGAGCCTTCCGAGAGAGTGAGGGCACAAGTGCCAGGGTGTTGGACATGTGGTGGGGGCTCTGGGGCACCATCCTGTGCTCCAGCCCTGCCTGGAAAGTGATTGAGACCAGTGCTGCAAGAGGAACCATGGAGCTCCTGGAGTGAATTCAGTGGAGGCTGTGAAGATGCTGACAGGACTGGAGCATGTCTCCTTTGAGGGAGCTGAGGCTGTTGAGCCAAACAGCCAAAAAGAGATGGCTGAGAGGGGCCCTCATCAGTGTCTGTCAGTGCCTGCAGGGAGGGCTCAGAGATGCACCAGGCTCTGCTCCCTGGGGCCCAGCACTGGCACAAGAAGAATGGACAGGAGCTGATGCCCAGGAAGTTGCACCTGGACATTTGGAAGAACTTCTTTCCTGTGCAGTGACTGTGCCCTGACCAGGCTGTCCAGAGAGGGTGAGGAGTCCCCTGTCCCTGGAGACGTTCCAGAGCTGTCTGGGGGTAAAGCTGTGCCATGTGCTCTGGGGTGGTCCTGGCTGAACAGGGGGGGTTGGACCACTGTGCTCCTTCCAGACTGAGCCATCCTGTGGAACCACACCAGCCTCGTGTTTGGCTCCAGGTAGGATGTGCATGGTGGGGCAGGTGCCAGCTCTCCAGCAGGGCTGGGGGGAGACATGGCCTGGGAGTGGCTCAGAGGACTGCAGAGCTCAGCACCTGCTCCCATCCCTCCTCAGAGAGACACTGCCCTCTTGGGCAGCCAGCTGACCCAGCTGGGCAGGATTTGTCCTGGGTGAGCCTGGGAGGGAACGTGCAGCTCCAGGTGTGCAAGGTGCCCAGGGTCTGCTGGGGAGGCAGAGCAGAGAGGTGCTGAGGAAGTAGCAGGGAGATGTTCTGATGTATTTGCACCGGTCTGTCCTGACACCCACCTCTCCCAGGAGCTCTGGGTGTGCCCCAGGTGGGGTATGGCAGGGCCAGCGTGGCTGGGACATGGCTGTGGGTTCTCATTCTGCCTCAGATGCACACCTGGGCCTTCCACAGGTGTGTCTGTGCTCATTAGCTTCATACTGCAGAAGGTGTCAGGTTTTCTGGGGGGTTTCTCCATATTCCTGGAAGAGGAGGAGAATCTGGCTGAGGTTTGGGTCTTGTCTTGCTGCTGTAAGCTCTGTCAACATGAGCCAAGGAAAATGGACAGTGGCTTTCCTGAGATAGGATCACAGAGTGGTTTGGGTTTGAAGGGACCTTTAAAGATCACCTTGTCCAACACCTTTACCATTGGCAGGCACATACAGACACCTTCCACTAGACTGGTTTGCTCCCAGCCCCATCCAGCCTGACTTGAACATTCCCAAGGATGGGGCAGCCACAGCTTCTCTGGCTAACCTGTGCCAGAGCCTCACCTCAATCACAAAACATTTCTTTTTTATATCTTTTATATATAAATTTCCCTCCTTGTTAGAGCCTGGACAGGGTTCAGCAGGGCCTCAAGTGCCACATGGCAGGAGTGCCAGGCTGGGAGTTTTGGGGATGCTCCAGGCAGTGGTGGGACACACCCAACCCAAGGTGCTGGGTGACCCACAGAGGGCCATACTCTGGTGATGGAGACACAACTGCAGAGACCCAGAGCTGGGCTTCCAGCACGGCCATCTCTGCCCTCTGGGGAGCAGGGCTGCAGAGCAGCCTGCAGTGATGGATCTAGAGCAGGTCACATCAGTTCTGTGCTGGGACAGGGTGACAGCCACCTGGCCATGGTGAGGAGCAGGGCCTGGCCAACCTCAGCTCTGTGTGCTGCTCACCAGAGCAGGGGGAGGCTGATGTGGCTTCTCTGCATGTGCCAGTGAGCCCTGTGTGGGCCAGGGGTGATGGCTGAAGTGGCCATCAGGGGATGTGGTGTCCATGTGCATGTGTCAGGATGAGCTCAGCATGACCTGGGGGCACCACTTATAAAACCCTTCACTTTGCCCTGGAAAATGCTGAATTCTGGCCACCTATCCCAGTGACCCACCTGGGGCTGAGCAGAAAGGTCTCTTGCTTTCCAGGCAGGGCACCAAGGCAGAGTGGTTTGGGCAGAGCTGTGGGTGACCCTGGCAAAACCAGCAATGAACTGGAGTCTGTGAAGACCTGACCTGCCATTTGTGGCCACAAAATCCATCTTGCCTGCAACAGTTTTTGTGCTTCCCAGTGGAATTGGGTTGCACTCAGTCTTGAAGGTCTCTTCCAGCCTAGTCATTCTGTGAATTCTCTGAATTCTGTTCTTAAGCAATTGGTGTGGCTTGGCATCATCTTCAGGGTGAGCACGGGTGCTATGTCCATTACATAACCAAAATCTGGGGGAAGAGTGTGTCCAGTGAAGCTTTTGCTTGTCTCCATCTGGGTGCTCCCTGCTTTCCTGGCAGTGGAGCTGTGGATGGCTGGACCCTGCAGGGAGTTGAAAATAGGCTGAAGGCACCAGCATCAGGGGTAGTTGGAGAGGGAAGAGGAAACTCTGTGTTTCCACCACTGAGAGCTGCTTTCAGAGAGCAGCTGATGCAGGGTGAGCTGATGGAGGAGGAGCACGTGCAAGATGCTTCAGTGGGTGCTGGGACAGCAGGGAGCACGTGGGAGCCATCCTGGGGCACAGTGCCTTGCACTCCCTGCTCAGCCTGTTTTGGACAGCTCAGGTAGTTCTGTTTTGGCTCCATGGACAGCCTGGAGGCAGGTGCTGCAGTGGGAGAGGGGTTTGGGGCAGGAGCAGGGCTGTGGTCACTCACACAGACATGCTCTGTCCAACTTGTGGAGGAAGGAAGAGGTGACTCCTGGCTCCTGCCTCTCACCCCTTCCTGGAAGAAACTTCTGTCACATGGGAACCTTATCTAGTGTGGCTTTTGCACAGCCAGCAGATGCCATGATGTGGTTTGCAATCCCTGAGGGAAGTGCCTGCAGCTTCCAAGAGCTCTTCAGCAATTGCTCTCTGTGCCTGAGAATTCCTTCATTTCATAGAGCTCAGCTGTGTGTTAAACCTCAGCCCATAGGAGATGTCCCCTGTGGATCCCTGGCTGCTTCCCCTCCTCTCCCCACGCCCTTCCTCACAGTTCTGTCTGGGGGCAGCATGGCCTGAGCACCCCTTGGCTGCTGGCTTTTGCTGCTGAATGCAAAAGGGATGTGAAAAAGGGAAGCAGGGTGTCTTGCAGAGCCTCTGGAAGAGGTCAGGAAATCCCTGGGGACTTGCTGATGTGCTGCATCTGGAGGAGCCACAGGCTCCACCAGGCACAAAAATCTGTTTATGACAAAATAGCATAAACTGACTTCCTGTTTTGAGGTTTGTGTTAACTAAGAGAAAAGCCCTCAAGAAACTGAGGATTTCAAGGCAGTAAAGACCTGCTAGGATGAGTTTGGCCATGGTTGGTGGTTCCTGCAGGTTTCTGGCACTGATGGCTGAAATCCCCAAGGCTGCACTATCCTGGTTGTGAAGCATTCTGCCCTACTGTCTCCTCAGCATTCCCCAACATTCCCCAGGATGCATTTACAGGCCATAAGCATGGTTTGAGTGCCAGGGAAGCTGCTGGAGGTGAAGGGCTGTGCCAGCTCCTCTCCCCTGCCCCAGAGCTGCCACATCCCTGCTGGGACTGCCCTGTGCTGTCCCTCTGTGCTGCTCCACCTGGGCCTGTCCTGCAGAGATGAGTAATGAGATGGTGGCTCTCACAATGGAGGGTGAACATTCTGTGTGTGTTAAGACAAGTTTTGTAGATGTAGAGTTGTGTTACTGTGATGTGTCCTCCCCTTCATTGATGTCATGGGATGGCCTTGGTGCTCAGGGCATTTGGGAGGGTTGGCTCATTACTATGGCAACACCTGAGCTCCACCCAAGGTGTGACAGCCAGGAAGGGGTTAACTGACAGGATTTTCAGGGGGTCTAGAGCTATAAAAGGGGGGAGTATCCATTTTGAAGATGAGCATGTGGCTGATAGTCACTGGGGCACCCAGTGCTGTAATTTTTCCTTATTGTTGTCCTTTTGTTGTATTTTTTTTTTTTTAAGGTTTTATAAACCTTCAAGAATTTTAAAAGTGAGGATCATTTCTCACAAGACCCCTTGGTGTGTGCTGGGCACGGGGCTGGTGAGCCAGCACCAGCAGAGGGATGGCTCCTGCTCACTGCTCCAACGAGCCTGACCTGTTCCACAGCGGGGCTGGGCTGCTGCAGCCCCAGGGGCATCTCATCATCTGATGCATAAACTCAGCAGACATTGGAGCTGCACTGGGAGCAGCTCTGGGGGACCCTTTGTGATCCCCAAGTCACCCAGCTCAGGCAGGATGCAGAACTGGGGGAGCAGTGCAGACAGCTCTCGTTTGAAAGCAGAAGTCAGTCTGGTTTGAGCTGGGCCATGAGCCATCCAAAGCAGAAACATGAAACATGCTGGTGCCCCCAGGAGCTGCAGCTGGGAAGGAGCTGGAGCAGGAGGTGACTCCCTGGGTGGGGAGCCCAGCCTGAAACCCCCGGGGTCCTTCCAGGGCTGCGTCACCAGAGGTCCCTGCAGAGGAGCAAGGTCTCAGCCTCCTCCACAAAGGGCATGAGAGAGCTGGCATGGGCAATGTCCCAGCCCACGGGGACAGCAGTGAGCCCAGGGCTGAGGGTGGCAGCTGCCTGCAGGGTTGGGGCTGCACTGGGGCACCCAGGGCACCTGTGCCCATTGCAGCAGCCACAGCCTCATGGTTTAGGAATGGTATTCCCCAGTTTGGTGCTCCCACTGGTGTTAGGTGTTGGCTGCCTCTTGCTTCCCCTTCCCCTCCAGCTGGAAGCACAAAAGGCAAAGGTGATGGGATGAGATAAGAACAATTGACTAGAAACAGCAATGAGATAAGAAGACAGGAAAAGCAACACTACAAATAACAAAAGTGTACAAAGAGAGGGTGATTTACATGCAAAATGCTCAGCAAGCCCGGCACAATGACACAATGGCTTCCCTCTGCCCACCAGGCTTTCTCCCAGCTGGAAAAGAGCAGCATTCCCATAATCCTGGTGGCACTGTGTCTCCTGGGCTCTGTGCTCCTGGCATGGACCTGCAGGAGGGCAGAGCCTTGGGGCTATCCCAGGCTGTCAGCATTGCTGCCCTGCCAGGGCAGGCTGGCCCCATTCCTCCACCTCCTAACGCTGTCCCACCTTGTTCTTGCAGTCAGGACAGTTCAATGAGGACATGATCCCAACAGTGGGTTTCAACATGAGGAAGATCACCAAAGGGAATGTCACCATAAAGGTAAGATGCAGTTGTTGCTGCTGGTGAGGGCTCTTGGGATGAAGGGTGAAGGTGAAGACTGGTGGCTCTTCTGCTGGAGGTGGAAGAATTCCAGGGATCCCAGCTGCAGCTCACAGAATAGAAGCATGGCAGAATTAAGGGTGGAAAGTCCCTTTAAGGTCGAGTCCAACCAGGAGTGCCATGTTCAGCACTAAACTTTGTCTCCAAGTGCCACATCCAAGTGTTTTGTAAACATTTCCAGGGATTCCACCACCTGGAAGTGAAAGATTTGCCCTGTTAGGGTTGCAGGTACCCACCAGAGGAGGTGATGGTGGGAGCTGGAGCTCCTCCTCTGTAGGAGCTCCAGACTTGTGCAGTGAGAGCCAGTCTGGGCTGCAAAGCTGGAGGTTTCCTTGTATGTCTGGTTTGCTAATAGGAACTTATGGATGTGGTCACCTTGCTGAGGATGGTAGTGCTGGGAAAAACAGGCCATGGCTTGTAGTGGTGGTCTCTGCCTTGGGAGCAGAGGAAGAGGAGGGTTCTACCTGGGTTTTTCAAGGGCTGAGGTTGTACTGGGAAATAGCTGTTGGACAGGCTTGAAAAGCTGGCTGGGGCATCTCTGGCTGCTGCAGGAAGACTTTTGAGAGTGTGCTGAATGTTCTTAAATGGGAAATGCCTGAGGGGAATGGCAGGGGGTGTGATGGGCATGGGGAGGAGCACCCAGCTTGGGCCAGGGGTCCCTCCGTGCCAGCACAGGGGGTTCAGCATCCTCCAGCTCCCCTGCCTGAGGTTCTCCTTTCTTTATCAGGTCAGGAGCCTCCTCCTGAGGCTTGAGCTGAAGAGGAGAGGATGGGGTGGGTTTGGTGCATGGCCAGAATGCCCCAGGTGGGGGAGGATGGGTGTGGGGCAGAGTGTGGGGTGCTGGGCACGGTGCCAGGGTAACAGTGCCAGGGTAACGCTGCCGTGTCCCTGTCACAGCTCTGGGACATCGGGGGACAGCCGCGGTTCCGCAGCATGTGGGAGCGATACTGCCGTGGAGTGAGTGCCATTGTGTGAGTATCCTGAGCCTGCTGTCACCCCCTGCTGTCACCCCCTCCCATGGTGTGAGTGTCCCTGAGCCCTGCTGTCACCCCCTGCCATCCTGTGAGAGTCCCTGAGCCCTGCTGTCACCCCCTGCCACCCTGTGAGTGTCCCTGAGCCCTGCTGTCACCCCCTGCCACCCTGTGAGTGTCCCTGAGCCTGCTGTCACCCCCTGCCATGGTGTGAGTGTCCCTGAGCCCTGCTGTCACCCCCTGCCACCCTGTGAGTGTCCCTGAGCCCTGCTGTCACCCCCTGCCATGGTGTGAGTGTCCCTGAGCCCTGCTGTCACCCCCTGCCATCCTGTGAGTGTCCCTGAGCCCTGCTGTCACCCCCTGCCATCCTGTGAGTATCCCTGAGCCCTGCTGTCACCCCCTGCCATCCTGTGAGTGTCCCTGAGCCCTGCTGTCACCTCCTGCTGTCACCCCCTGCCATGGTGTGAGTGTCCCTGAGCCCTGCTGTCACCCCCTGCCACCCTGTGAGTGTCCCTGAGCCCTGCTGTCACCCCCTGCCATCCTGTGAGTGTCCCTGAGCCCTGCTGTCACCCCCTGCTGCTGCTGCTGAGCCTTGCCAGGGGCTGGGCCATCACCCCAGCCTGGGTTGCTGGGGTGCCTTTGCTGCCCGAGCTGGACACCCGTGTCAGGAGTTGGAATCACTGAATCATCAGGGAGTCATAAAGGTTGGAAAAGGCCTCTAAGGTCATTAAGTCCAACCATTAACCCAACACCATCATATTCACCACTAGACTATGTCCCCAGATGGTTTCTGAATACCTCCAGGGATGGTGACTCTACCACTGCCCTGAGCAGCCTGTGTCAGAGTCTGGCCACCCTTCTAGGGGAGAAATTTTCCCTGATATCCAACCTAAACCTCTTCTGGTCCAACTTGAGGGCATTTCTTCTGGTCCTGTTGTTTGTTTCCTGGGAGGAGAGCCTGCCTCCTGTCAGGGAGTTGGAGAGACAAGAAGGTTCCCTCTGAGCCTCCTTATTTCCAGATAGTTTCCCTGGGGTCTGATGTCTACATGGGCTCTACACAGGTCCCTCCAGCTATGCCAGACCCTCCTCTTCCCTTGCAGCATCTCTCAGTCCAGCTCTGTTCCTCAGATCTTCCTCTTCCAGGCTCCCATGCATCCTCTGTGCTGGCTGCTCACCACAGGGGCTCAGCCCTTCCCACAGGAGAGGCTGCTTTCCAGCTCAGGATGTTTATGTGCTGCCAGATAAATCTTGTGCTGAGAGCAGGAGTCTCACCTGCTACTGAGTCAGCGAATCTGAGTGTCCCTGGATGTCCCCTGCTTGCAAGCAGTGCAGGAAAAGCAATGCCAGGGAGTGCAGGCTGGGGGGGAGCATGGCAAGGCACTCATGGGAAGCAGCTTGCCTGTTCCAAAGGACAAATACTGATCTTGGGACACCATCCTGGGGTTACTTAAACCCAGTCAGAAAATGAGATTTATGGGATCTTTCCCGAGTGACCATCCCCTGAGATTTGGAGGGCTGCTTCCTGTGCTGCCCTTCCCAACTCTAAACCTTGGCAGGTGAGGAGGAGTGTGGTATTGCTTGTTCTGCATGTTGGGACATGGCCTTGGACCTGCAGGAGTGTTTTTATTACACTTTTTATTACAATGAGCTTTACTGGAAGTGACAAAATCTCTGTCCTTTCACTCCTTCTGCTGCCTCCTTCCATAATGTCATCATTTTGGCCCATGTGGTTGTCAGGAAACAAAAGGACCTGTCAGCATCCAGGTCACACTCCAGTCTGGCCTCATCACATCAAGCTGGGTCAGGTCCCTTTCCCTTTGCTCTCAGCTTCCCCCTGTGCCCAACATGCCAAGGGCTGGGCCAGTCCCTGGGGGTGTTTTTCCCTCTTGGCACAGGTTCCCATTTTCCTGTGTTAAGCACTTTAGTAGTTAGTAGCTCTTTTCCTATTTTTAAATGACTCCCCAAAGCCTGGTGAGCTGGTGTTTCTCACTCCTTCTCTCCCAGCTTCTTGATCTTTGAAATCAAGGCTGCTTTGATCAGTTCCTCACCCAAGTTTTGGCTTCACTGACATCATTTGCAGGATAAAAGTTGGCCTTTAAGAACAAAATCCTTTCCCAAATCTCCCCTTCTGCTCAGAGAAGCATTGGTGGCCACCAGCTTCACATCCTTGTGCTCCATGGCCCCTCCCCAAATTCCCTTCCATAATGTGATAATTTTGGCCCATGTGGTTGTCAGGAAACCAAAGGACCTGTCAGCATCCAGGTCACACTCCAGTCTGCCCTTGTCACATCGAGCTGGGTCAGGTCCCTTTCCCTTTGCTCTCAGCTCCCCCCTGTGCCCATCCATCGATGGGATGAGCAGGTCCTTCCCTTTTTGGGTCATTGTCACCTCTGCATCCTCAGCTTCTGCTGCCTGCTCTGCTTGTCCTGGGTGTTTACATGGCAGCTCCATGTGCACGTTGGAGACAAAGTGTGTCCTGCAGCTCCTGCCTGGCCTTCCCTCACCCAGCCTGTCTGTGGCAGCTGCAGAGACAAGGATGTGCTGCTCCCCCACTCCCCTGGGAGACATGAGGAGCTTTCAGCTCCACAGCCATCCTTGGGAAGAGGTGAAGAGGTGGAAGGATCCTGGTATCAACCCTTCCACGTGCTTGTCCAGTTCCCAGTGAGCTGCCATCATGGGAGGAGGTTTGGGATGGCACAGACACCATGGAGACCTGGGCACCAGTGCTCAGGGCTGTCCCTTCCCTTGCAGGTACATGGTGGATGCTGCTGACCAGGAGAAGATAGAGGCCTCCAAGAATGAACTGCACAACCTGCTGGACAAGCCCCAGCTCCAGGGCATCCCGGTGAGCCCCAGTGCTGCTGCCCAGGCTGGGCACTGCCAGGGCCTGCAGAGCACAGGCAGGGAGGGCTCCCCTTCCTTGCATTCATTTCCCTGCTGCACTCCTGAGGGACCAGCTGGGACAGTGGCACTTCCTAGGGCAGAACTGGGCCAAGCAACACAGGGGGAACTTTGGGGCAGAGAGCACAGATCAGGCCCTCTGGGTGAAATCTCCTCTCACAGGGATTTACACCTGATTTGTGCTGTGACAGGAAGGTCTGAGAGGGGCTGCTGGGCTCTGGCATGTGCAGGAGGTGGGACATGGGGCTGTGGCATGTGCAGGAGGTGGGACATGGGGCTCTGGCATGTGCAGGAGGTGGGACATGTCACAGGTATGCTGTACCTGTGTGTTGCAGCCTGAATTGCTGCTAGCAAAGTCCAGGGTAAAGAAGCAAAAAGGGACTTTGCATAATATCCATAGATGTTTAATTCAGGTGGACAGTGAGATGTTCAGGTCCCAGCCCACACACCTGGAGAGTTCTGCTTTCTCTCTCTGCAGGGGCCTGGGGCTGACCCTGGTCTCAGGGCAGTACAAAGATGAGGGCTAATCAGGGAATAGGGAAGGAGTGGCTCAGGAACATAGGAACAGGGGAAGGAGCCAATGGGGTCTGACAGCTTTTTGAGGGAAGCTTCTTGTGTCTCCCTAGACCAGGGCATGCCCCCAGGGTCTCCACACCTGTGGATGGATGCACCATCCATCCCAAATCAGCATCCTTTGGAAGGAGCTAACTGAAGACTTGCCAGGATCCCAAATGTCCTGCCAGCTAAATTCAGCTCCCGACACACCAGGCTGCAGTCCCAGGCCTCTGGGGGCTCTGTTCTGAGAGAGGCTCCTGACTGAGGCCAGGCTGGGGGAGATGCTCACCCTGAGCTGCTGCAGAGCCCGGCCCAGTGCAGGCTGGCACTGCCCCTGCCAGGTGACAGTCACATGGCTGCTCCGAGGGACACAGCAGGGATGGCACAAACAGCTGGGGCTGCTTTGGGCTGCCTGCCTGCACTGGGCTGGCTCTGCCCAGCACCCAGGGCTTGCTGCTGCTGGGTGGAGTCAGTGTCAGACATTTCACTCCACTTTCTGCTCACAGGCCGCGAGAGGCTCCTGGGAGGGTGTCCTGGGTGCCACAGCAGATGCTCCAGAGAGGATGAGCTGTGGTGTGAGCGTGTTCACAGGGGTCTGAGGATGAGGGAAGAGACAAGGATCTGACTCCATGTTTCAGAAAGCTTGATTTATTATTTTATGATATATATTATATTAAAACTATACTAAAAGAATAGAAGAAAGGATTTCATCAGAAGGCTAGCTAAGAATAGAAAAAGAAAAAATGATAACAAAGGCTTGTGGCTTGGACAGAAAGTCTGAGCCAGCTGGGCTGTGATTGGCCATTAATTAGAAACAACCACACGAGACCAATCCCAGATGCACCTGTTGCATTCCACAGCAGCAGATAACCATTGGTTACATTTTGTCCCTGAGGCCTCTCAGCTTCTCAGGAGGAAAACTCCTAAGGAAAGGATCTTCCATAAAAGATGTCTGTGACACTGTGGGGCCATGAGCATGGGGAGCAGGGAGTGCACAGGAGATGCTGTGTAGGGCTAATTAAGGCAGTTAATTGAAGTGCTCTGCCTCCTGAGCGCTGCTGAAGGGGTTTCTCTGCCTGGGACACCCTAGTGGAGCAGCCAGGGCTGTCTGGTGGCACAAGCAGGCTCTGGTTCTGCATGGCACAAGCAGGTCCCAGCCTGCTCTGGTGGCTTCAGGTGCTTCAAGTGTCCCCTGTCCTGCCCTGCAGGTCCTGGTGCTGGGGAACAAGAGGGACCTGCCCGGTGCCTTGGATGAGAAGGAGCTCATTGAGAAGATGTAAGTGTGCCATTGTCCCCTGGGGGTGTGACACAGTGTGCCAGTGTCCCTTGGGGCACAGGGGGTGTGACACAGTGTGACCCCTCCCCATTCTGCTGTGTCCCCCCCAGCACGGTTGCCCACCTGGGGTGGCACTGAGATGTCTGGGGTGGCACTGTGAGCCTGGGGTGGCACTGAGATGTCTGGGGTGGCACTGTGGGGCCTGGGGTGGCACTGTGAGCCTGGGGTGGCACTGTGAGCCTGGGGTGGCACTGAGGGCCTGGGCTGACTGGCAGACACGAGTGGCTGAGGATGTTGGAGGTGACACCTTGTGGAGACGCAGAGGAGCTGGAGGCAGCAGTGCCAGGGCTGGTGCCACATGCCACATGGTGGCGTGGGGGCCTGGCACAGCGTGGCACTGCCTGCTGGAGCTGGTCTGCCCCAGATACCGCCCTGGCAGCGGGGCTGGGCTCCTCCACAGGGGCAGTCTGGGATGCTGCACTGGCTCCCAGCATTTCCTGCCCTTCAGCCACCTCCCAGAGCACCTCTGGACATGGGCACCTGTGCAGCTGCCATTGCTGCTCCTGTGCAGCTGCCAAGCTGCCAGCCCCCCCGAAACCTCCCTGCCCCTCTGCAGGGCTGGGGGGATCTGTGGAATTTGGTGATTGGGGTCTCTGTGGGATCAGATCCCTCCTGCCCTGTCAAAACCCCCCCCAGAGCACCCCCAGGCACGGAGCCCTGGTGCCTGACCCACACAGCTCCTGGGGAGCTGCTGCCCCTGCCCTGTGCCCTGTCTCAGAGCCCAGAGAGACCCTTCAGGGGCTGCCCAGGCTGCCTGGCCACCCCACCCAGGTCAGAGTGTGCAGCCAGCCTTGCTCCCTTCCCCAGGAACCTCTCTGCCATCCAGGACCGAGAGATCTGTTGCTATTCCATCTCCTGCAAAGAAAAGGACAACATTGGTGAGTGCTGTGGGCATGGGGGGTGTGTTAGCTGGGCTACAGGGGGAGGTGACAGCCAGAGACAGAGGCTCTGAGTGTCCCCTTCCCTCTGCAGACATCACCCTACAGTGGCTTATCCAGCACTCGAAGTCCAGGCGGAGCTGAGGGCCCTGGCTCGGATGGAAGCTGCCATTGTCCAAGCCCATGCCCCTCTCTCCTGCTCTGTCCCTCCAGCTCTCTCTCTAGATGGGTATTTTTAGGGGACCCCAGACTCTGCTGACGTTGGGGCAGAGTTCTTGTTTTTATTGTAAAGAAGATGTCTGACTGCCCTCCTGTCCCCCTGTCCTCTCCTCCCCCTCTCTTCCTCTGTTTTGGCACTGTTCTGTTGTTGTCTGTGTATACAGTATATATATATATGTATATATATTTTAATTTTTTAATTTAAGGGATAGTGCTGTTATTAAATTGGGCCCTGTGAGCAGTAGGAAAGCTGGGGCTCCCCAAGGCCAGCCAAGGGTCAGTGCTGGGAGGAGGAGGAGGAGGAGGAGGGTGGTAGCAGAAGGCAGCCCTTGGGGATGGGACTGTGCCAGCTGCAGGCAGGACCCCTTGGGCTCCCTTTTCCCTTCTCTGGGTGTCCTGCTGCTGCCTCCAGGCAGAGACCACCCTAGGGGTGTTGGGGGTGCCCACCTTGCCCTACCTGCCTCAGGTTTGGAGTGGGGGGAGATGTGTCAATGCCACCTGCAGGCTCCTCACCCCTCTGGGGGACAGGGATTGGCCACAAGCCACTGCCACCAGCCTCTCCCTGCTGCCTCCACTTCCCCAACCCCTCTTTGGGGTCCAGCCCCACTTGTCCCCCTGCCCCACGTGTCCCCTGCTCTTGTGCCTGGCCAAATCCTGCCCACTGCCCAGCCTGGCTGCTGGGGGATGATCTGGGGCGCTGGTACCAGTGCTGGGGGCCCAGCAGTGCCAGCAGCCCTGGGGGAGCTGGGGCTGGCACCTGCCTCCCACCTGTCCCCCTGTAACCTCCCAGGAGAGCTGAGCTGGCTCCCCACGTGCCAAGGGGCATCACCTGTGCCCAGCTGGGGCTGCTGGCCCTGCCCTGGCCAGGCACATCCCTTGGGATGCCAGAGAGGGAGGGACACATGGAGGCACACTCAGAGCATCTGTGCACCCTCAGTGCTGCTCACAGACCCAGGGGTGTGCTCTGTGCCTGCTCCCCATGCCCTGCTCCCCATGCCCTGCTCTCTATGCCCTGCTCCCCATGCCCTGCTCCCCCATGCTTGCTCCACATTCCTACTCCCTGTGCTCTGCTGCCTGTGCCTGCTCCTCCTTTCCTGCTCCCCATTCCCTGCTCCCCATTCCTCACTCCTCATGCCCGCTCTCCCCATGCCCCTCTCTCCATTTCCCATTCCCCGCTCCCCATTCCCCCCCTCCCCATTCCCCTCTCCCCATTCCCCGCTCCCCATTCCCCGCTCCCCATTCCCCGCTCCCCATTCCCCGCTCCCCATTCCCCGCTCCCCATGCCCCTCTCCCCATTCCCCTCTCCCCATGCCCTCTCCCCATGCCCTCTCCCCATGCCCTCTCCCCATGCCACCCTGCTCTGCTGCCCTGGCTGTGGGGCACAGGAGCCGTGGGGCACGGCCAGCAGGGCTTGTGGGGACAGTGGTCAGGTCTGTGTGTGTGCACAGGGCGGGACAAAGGCTGTGCCATGTCTGTGCCATGTCTGTGCCATGGGCTGGGGCTCCGAGGGGCAGCCAGGGCCTGGCCAGGTTGTTTGGGGCCAGTCTGGGGGCTGGGTGAGCAGGGGAGGCAGCTGCTGGTCCCAGTGCAGGGCTGGGGCACACGGTGGGGGCCCTGCAGCCCCCTCAGCCCCTTCCCACTGGGCTCCAGGTGTCAGGCTGGAAATTTACCTTCTGTTCTTGTTTTTGCAGAATTGCACAAAGAGAGGTTTCTTTTTGTTGTTTTGTTTTGTTTTTTCTTTTTTTTTTTAATTTAACGACTTGTAAAGTGTTGTCTCCCCCCCACCCTCCCTTTTTTTTTTTTTTGTAAGAGATATTTTGACTCAGATTTGACCTCTGTTGGGAAATGATTCTTGTAACTGTACAATTTTTTTGCCTCCTAATAATAAATTAACAATTTTGCGTTGCGGGTGTGGTTGCTGCCAGGTCACTTCCTCACCATCTCTGCCACCCATCCCTGGGGGCCCTGCGTGGGAGGGAGGTCCCTGTCCCCTGGGTGGCACTGGGCACCGTGTGGCCATTCAGCAGGTACCTCTGATGGTTTCAGGTCCTTGTTTCCCTGGCCTGGGTGCCAGGACCAGCTCGGGCACTCCATCCATGGCCATCATTGCTGCTGGCCCTGCTGGGTCTGGGCTCCTGCAGTGCTCCTCCCCCCTCTCCCTGCTCTCTCCTGGGGGCTGTGCCCACTGCTGCAGGGCTCCTGTGTCCTTTGGAGGTGGCCTCCATGTCCCCAGGAGGGGGTGGCCCTGCCCTGCCCTGCCCTGTCAGCTGCCCCAGGGTGGGAGCAGGGCTGGCCCGGGGGTGCTGCCACAGGCACGGTGCCAGTGCTGCCTGCACCCCCTGCCCCTCCCCACGCCCGCAGCACAAGCCTGGCTTTGTTCACCCTTGGCCCAGGCTCAGGAGGAGCGATGTGGACCAGGCACATGAGAGGTGCCCTCCCCCAGCAGCCCAGAGCCGCCAGACCCTGCCGGGACCCCGCTGACCCCGCGGGCACTCGAAGGTATGGCCTGGGTATGAGCCCCCTGCATCCCTGGGCTGAGACCAGACCCCTCCTCTCCCAAACCGTGGGGCCCAGCACGGGCTCGCAGGGAGGAGGATGAAAGGAAAAACCCAGTTTTGTGCTCTCAAAAGAAAACTGGGGCTTTTGTTTCCCTGGAAACGGCTCGGCGAAAGCGAAGCGCGCGCGGGGCCGGTGGGTGTTGCGCACAAAGCCCGCACTGAGCCCCTGCCTTTCACTGCCCCTGGCAACCGGCTCCCTCTCCCTGGCACTCCGGGGCTGGCTGGCTGCCAGCCCTCGGGACAAGGAGCTCTAACAGCTCTGGTGAACGGGGCTGCGTGGCCAGGCTGCCTTCGGGCAGATCCGTCCCGCCTGCTCCCTGACCCCCTGCCCCTGCCGGGAACTGTGGGCCTGGAAACCCTGGTGCCCTGAAACCGCCCTCCTGGGACAGTTCTGTCCCTGCAATGGGCACGGGGAGGAGGCCCAGGAGCCCTGTGGGGCAGTTTGGGGAGATGCTGTCAGCCCAAGGGGTGCTGGGGGTGGTGGTCCCGCCTCTTCCCGCAGCACTGCCCAGCAGCATCTTGGTTGTGCAGAGTGCACATGGGGAACCAGCAGGCTGGAGGGTACCTGAGCTCTGTTCTGGGCTGGCTGGACTTCACTGAGACCAGTTCAGGTCCTAGAAACCGCCCCAAACCCAACACTTCAGTGGGCACCCTCTCACTCTCAGCATCGCCCCAGAGGGAGGGAGCAAAGGGGCTGGGGGCCTTTCCCCATCTCCCCTGGCTGCTGCCCGCTCTGGCACAGCTGCTCCCTGCCCTCCTGCCCCCCAGCTGCCCATGCCCACCCCAGTGCCCCCCAGGTTTAGGTAAGAGCCATTCCAGGGGCTCCCAGGGCTCAGCCCAGCAGTGCCAGCGGCTGCAAGCACAACGTGCTCTAGGTTACTGGTTTATTGAGCTCATACAGGGCACGGCTTGCATCCGTGGGATACGACCAGTTGGACCTTTTCCTCTTGTGGAGGGGCTGGCAGGAGGGGAGGGGACAGGAAGAGGGCAGTTTGTGTTTGCTGTGTCCTCTGGGAGCCATCATGGTCAGCCTCTGTAGTTTCAGGTGAGACCTTTCCGGCCCAACGCCATCTCCAGAGCAGAGCCCCAGGGAGCCCGGCCGGGCAGCCGGGACAGGAGGGTGCTGCTGTCCTCACTGACCTCTGGGCAGAGGCAAGAGGGTCACCAGGGTAGCCACGGGGACTGGCATTTCAATCCCACCTGCCCAGTGCTGGCTTTGAAGCCCACGGCGTGCGCAGCCCCCTGAGCCGTCTCTCTCTTGTTCCACGTCCAGACACGAGTACTAATGGCAGAACAAGGTTTGGTCTTGGGAGGAGGTGGTGAAACGATCGCTACGGCTCCCTGGTGGCACTTAGCATGGCGTGCCAAGGGCCAGGAGGGGCGGGGGGGTCTCCCGGGGCTTGTCGAAGAAGATGGAGGAGGACATCTCGGTTTTGAGCTTGCTGTCGGCGCTGCTCTCGCTGGAGGAGCTGTCGGGGCCGCAGCCCTCGCAGCAGCAGCAGCAGCAGTCCATGAAGGCCTGGCCCAGGGGACGACAGAGACACAGGAGCAGGACGGGCGTCACCGAGCACTTAAAGAACAGGAAGAACTGGTTGATGAGGTTGAGCAGATCCAAGGTCTGCTTGGACACGTCGGGGGACATGTAGGCCACCACGATGTTGCAGACGTTCTCGGGGGTGGTGCAGAGCCCGTAGATGGCGGTCAGGGCGATGATGGTGCAGTTGAGGTGGCCCTCGGCCTGGCCCTGCTTGGCGCACCGGCTCTCGCTCTTCTTGTCGGGGCCGCGGACGCGCCGCGTCACCAGCTGGCAGCTGACGGTGAAGAGCACGGGCAGGCAGAAGTAGCAGCCGAAGTACCACCACATGCGCGCGTTCTGGTAGGTGAGCACCAGCGAGTAGATGGACTCGGGCAGGTTGGACGAGGGTTTCATGGCGCAGAACTCGCTCGCCACGCCGGACACGGGCGACGTGTCCCGTGCCAGCTGCCAGAGCAGGATCTCGGGCACCGAGAGCGTCATGGAGCCCACCCAGATGACAGCCAGCTTGGCAATGATGGACTGGCACTGCTCGATGGGCCGCGTGCTGGCCTGGGGGCTGGTGGCTGCGTGGAACCTGTCGATGCCCAGGGCACACAGGCTGAAGGTGGTGACTCCCAGGGACGAGACCTGGTGAGGGAGAAGGCACAAGAGGGACATCACAGGGGGCTTGGCTCTGCCAGGCTTGGGGCAAACCCCTGGCAGAGATGAGAAGGTTGACTCCATGTTTCAGAAGGCTTGGTTTATTATATATATATTATATAATATATATATATTATATTAATATATAATACATATGATATGTATTATGTAATATATTATTATAATAATACAATATATTACATAATATTTAATTATTATAATATAATTTTAATATAGTATTGTATATTCTCTTATAATATTATATATTAATATTATACATTAATATTAATATAATATATATCAATAGAATATTATATATTCTAATAATATTATAATATTGATATAATATATAACATAATATAATATGTAATATAATATATATAAAATATATATAATATATGATATGTATAATGATATAATATATATAATATATAATATTATATTAAAACTATACTAAAAGAATAGAAGCAAGGATTTCATCAGAAGGCTGGCTAAGAATAGAAAAGGAATGATAACAAATGTTTGTGACTGACTGAGACAGTCCAGCCAGCTGGGCTGTGATTGGCCATTAATTAGAAACAACCAACATGGGCCAATCCCAGATGCACCTGTTGCATCCCACAGCTCAGATAACCATTGTTTACGTTTTGTTCCTGAGGCCTCTCAGCTTCTCAGGAGAAAAAATCCTAAGGAAAGGATTTTTCATGAAATGTGTCTGTGACACCTGGCTACCTAAGACCACCACCCCTCCTGAAAGGATAAAAATGTCCCCTGCCCCTGTAGTCCCTGCCCAGCTCCCTTTTCTGCAGAAGGGAGAAGTTTAGCTGGATGTCTGTCTGTCCATCCAGCCAAGGTGGGAACAGCAGGGTTGTCCTTCAGTTCTTGCTGTGTTCTGGATGGCTCTTGCAGAGGAGAAGCAGGGCCCATCACACCCAGCAGCACCAGGGCTCCCAGGGCTCCCAGGTTCCCAAGGCCTGCCTGGACAGGCCAAGTGAGTTGAAGGCGCTCTTGTCCCAAATCAGCTTGGGGCAATTTCCGCTGCATTGAGAATAGCAAGAAAAACATCCCCTCTGCCAGAGGAGGAGGCCAAGGCAAGGAGAGGATTCGCTGTGGCTCTGGGAGGGCTGGCCAGGACCGAGCAGCAGAGCCCCAGAGCTGGGAGCCAAGTCCCACAGCCCTTGGCCAAGATGATGGCAGAGTCACATGCTGGTGTCCCAGTGCTGTGGCCACTCCTGGCCTCACGAAGCCATCAAACATCAAACCCCGTGCTGAAAGACCTTCCCAGCACTCAGGAAACCTCCCAGGCCTCCACGTGGTGCCCTGGGAACAGCCTGGAACAGCCTGGAACCCTGCCCCCTGACCCCCCAGCCTTTTCCTTGGCCCTGGGCTGCTCACTGCAGCAGCTGATGGGCAGAGTGAGGCCAGCACTCAGCAGCACCATCAGTTATGCACAGCAGCATCTCCCCAGACACAGAATCAGGACACCAGCCCAGCACCAGCATCCTGCACCCAGCACCACCTCCCAGCATGTCCCAGCTCTGCCCAAAGCCCAGAGCCAGCCCCCAGCACACTGCACCTGCTCCCTGGCTGGCACCTGCAGCCCTTGGTGCTGCTGTGCTGTGTCTCTTCCCCTTACACCCTTCCAAGGGCTCTTCCATCTCTCCTGGTGCCCCTGGTCCTGCGGAGCCCCCATCTCCAGTGCCCTGGCAGGGATGGCACTGGTGGCATCAGTCAGTGCAGCACATCCCTGCACACAGCCTGTCCCCAGGAGCCCCTGTAACCAGCTTTGCTCCCAAAGCCTGGCTGTGTGCCAGAGCACTGAGGGTGCATCTGCTTCCCAGAGCATCCATGCAGTGCCTGAGCCACAGCCCCAGCAGACAGACAGGAACCCAGAGAGGCTCTGGCCTCCAGAGAGCTTCCCTCTCCCGGCTGACTCTGCTGGGATTTGGCTCTGGCCTGGCTGTGGCTCCCTGCAGCTCATGGAGCCCTTTCTGCCCATGCTCTGGGGGGCAGGAGGGCAGGGCAGGATGGCAGAGCAGGACCCCCCACACCAGGACTGTCCTTCCCAGCCTGTGACACACTCATCCTTCTGCAGCACCAACATTCCTGTCCCTTCCTGACTCCTCGGGGACCAAGCTGTCCCAGGGCACCCTGAACCCCTGAACCTGCTGGTGCCACCCCCAGGGTTCTCCAGGGGGACAGGGAGCCCTTGAGCAGCAGATCTTCCTCAGATCCTCCTTTAAACAGGGTCTGTTTTGGGGACATCACCCCTCTCTGGGACACCGAGCCAGCTTGAGCAAACTCCTGCCCCTCTCTGAGTCTACCCAGATGTAGCTGGAAGCCTGAGGTGGAGGACAGGGATGGGGCAAACACTGCAGTTAGTGAGAGGATGGGGTGGGACACCTCTGAAAGGAGCAATACCTGTAGGGCAGGGGCACAGGGGGGCTGCAGGGCTCCCCCAGCAAACACCCCATGCCTGTGCTGGGCTGTGCAGCTTTGGGGCTGTGCTGCTTTGGGGCTGTGCTCAGTGGGACACCCTGGGCCATCCCCCTGCACCCAGAGGAGCCAGGGGTGCTCCTGGAGCTTCAGGGCTGTGCCCAGCCAGGGACCCCTGCACAGGGCAGACCCTGGGCACGGACAGGGGACTGACAGGGGATTCACAGGGAACTGTCACACAGGTGATTGTCACAGGGAACTGTCACAGGGAACTGTTCTGGGGCAGAGCATGGAGCAGACAGGAACCCAGAGCACTGGGGTGGATGCTCAGGGGAGGGGAGGTTCTGAACCCTGGCTGGTCTGACCAAGCCTGAGGGGTTCTTCAGTGACCTGACCCTGTCTTTGAGGTCTTCCAGGTGTTTGCACCCCTTTGATAAACGGGGCATTGACCACAGAGAACAGGGAGGCTTGGTCTGTCTGTCCCACCAGGGCACAGAGGGGCCCAGCTGGACCCCAGGTTCCCTCAAGGATGGGAGATGAGTACACTGAGGGGTGGTTTCCAGCATCAGCCCAAATCCTGCCCTCTGGGGCAGTTTTGCTCATTCTGCCATCCCCTGTCCCCACAGCCCCTCTGCCCTCCTCAGTGGGTGCCTGGCTCTCCCTGAGGGTGCCCAACCTGTCACACCTGAGCTTTGAGGACGAACACAGATCTCAGGCTTCCAGACCTCATTCCTGGGCTGTCCCATTCCACCTGCAGCCCCCTGGGCCATCCTCAGCAGCCCTCAGTGCCCAGTTCCTGCTCCAGCACACTGAGCCCCCAGCTTTGGGGTGGGACAGGACAGACAGATGGAGGGACCCCCGCTGGCAGAAGTCCCTGTGCTGGCTGGGTGAGGGTCTGATGGGCTTTTCCCAGCCCTGGCAGCACCGGTGCTGGCTGCAGAGCCTGAGCAATGGGACAGAGGGAAGGTCACTCTGGGGACTGTCCCTCAACTCCTTGTGCCCCATTAGGGATCTCTGGCTGTCCTTGTGCCAGGCCAGCAGCCCCACAGCCCGCCCCGGAGCAAGAGGGCAGAGAGGAGCCGAGTCCCGGAGCCCTGTGCAGCCCTTACCTCCATGAAGGGCACGATGCGACAGGACACGTCCCCCAGCAGCCTCTTCTTGGTGATCTCGTTGAAGATGACCACGGGCAGGCAGAAGAAGAGGATGAGGAAGTCCCAGAAAGCCAGGCTGGCCAGGATGGAGTTCCAGGCGCTCTTCATGTAGTAGTTGTGCCACACGATGCACATCACGGCCAGGTTGGCCACGATGCCCACGGTGAACACGACGAGGGACAGGAACACGACGGCGTAGGCGCTGTAGGAGCCCTCGGTCACCGGGTAGAGCGGGTTGTGCATCTGCAGCCGCCGGTCGGACACGGTGCTGAGGTTGGCTCGGGGCTCGGCCCCGTCCCGCTCCGTGGGGACCCCGGGGTCGGTGCTGGAGGGGAGCAGGGCCCGGGTGGGCTGGAGGCCGCCGGAGCTCAGCGGCCTCGGGAACTCCACGCGCACCCCCGGCCCGTAGTGCTGCACGGCCCGCGAATCCCCCTCCGTGCCCCGCCGCGGCCTCTCCCTGCCCGCCGGCACCGGGGCCGTGTCCGCAGCCCGCCCGTGCCCGGAGCCGGCCCTGCCCCGCATCCCCGCGGCCCCCGGGGCCAGCAGCAGCAGCAGCAGCAGCAGCAGCGGCGGCGGTGGCGGTGGCGGTGCTGGCGATGCCATCGTGCCCGCTCCGAGCGCTCTGCGGCCGGCGCAGCCCCCGCGGCTCCGGGCACGGCCGCTCGCTCCGGCTCCGGCCGCGGCTCTGCGAGCCCGGGCAGCGCTGGGCAGCAAAAAGCGGCTGGAGGGGAGCCGAGCCCTCTGCTGGTCACCCACCGCCCGGGAGATGGGACAGCGGCCAGATGGGCAGGTCCACAGCCCCGACACCCCCAGCATCTGCCTCAACATCCCCAAACAGCCCCTCAGCATCCCCCCGGCATCCCACAACATCCCCCAAACATCCTCAAACCTCTCCCCAGCATCTCCACAGCCCCCGACACCCCCAGCATCTCCCTCAACATCCCCAAACAGCCCCTCAGCATCCCCCCGGCATCCCACAACATCCCCCAAACATCCTCAAACTTCTCCCCAGCATCTCCACAGCCCCGACACCCCCAGCATCTGCCTCAACATCCCCAAACAGCCCCTCAGCATCCCCCCGGTGTTACGGTGGTCACAAGGTGTTTCAGGGCGAAGGACAGACGAGAATGTGGACTCCATTATCAGAAGGCTTAATTTATTCTATTAAGATATATATATATATTAACTATACTAAAAAGACATGGAGAGAGAGAGAAGGTTTCTCAGAAGGCTAAAGCTAAGAATAGCAATAGAAAGAATGATCAACAATCCAGCTCTCCCGGACTCTGTCCGATAGAGCACAGTCCTTGATTGGCCATTAATTATAAACATCAGAGATGGGCCAATCACAGGTGAACCTGTTACATTCCACAGCAGCAGATAACAACTTGTTTACATCTTGTTGCTGAGACTTCTCAGCTTCTGCTGGAAAAATCCTAATGAAAGGATTTTTATGAAGAGATGTCGGCAACACCCCGGCATCCCCCCAACTTCCCTCAGCATCCCCCAAACCTCTCCCCAGCATCTCCACAAATCCCACAGTATCCTCAAACATTCCCCAATATCCCCCCCCAAAACTCTCCAACATCCCCAAGCATCCCTTCAGCATCCCCCCTGGAATACCCAGTGCCCCTCGACACCCCCAGCATTTTCCTCAACATCCCCAAAAAACCCCTCAATATCCCCCCAACATCCCACAATCTCCCTCAAACATCCTCAAACCTCTACCCAGCATCTCCACAAATCCCCCAGTATCCCCAAATATTCCCCAATCTCTCTCCAGCATCCCCCCCGAATAAGAATTCTCCAAGACCCCCAAACATCCCCTCAGCATTCCCCCTGGAGTTCCCCATCCTGGAATACCCAGTGTCCCCCAACACCCCCAGCTTCCCTCAGCATCCCAACATCCCCCAAGATTCTCCAATGCTCCACAACAGCTCCAGGTATGTGTGTCCCAGGTGCCAGGACAGGGCTGCCAGGGTGGAGCACAGGGCGTTCTGAGTGGGTTTATGGTGGGATGTGGGACATTGCTTGTCAGGACCCAGGACAGCCAGGACCCTGCCAGGGGGCTCAGAGACCCTGACACGGAGCCCAAAACACCTGTGGGTTTGGTTATGACCCGTGGAGCAAATTACCAGCCTTGTATGAAGATCAGCAAGCCACAACAGTTTAAGTAGAATATTAGTGAAGTTATCACAGGGTGGAAAAGTAGATTTTGGGATTTTTGGTATGTGGATTCAAGAGGCAAGATGGAGGGAACTGGGCATGTCCAGCCTTTCTCCTTCTTCTTCTTGGCCTCCATCTTCTGCTGTGATGTTGGCACTTTTAGATTGGTTTAGAGTAGAAGCTCACTGTCTAACATAGGTGATGGGTATTGGAAAGTAATTGTAAATATTGTACATGTAGTTTTTAGTATAAAGACATAACACTGCCCTGGGGGCAGGCAGAGTGCCTGGAACTGTCCTGCTGAGTGAACCTCTGTGACCGTGTTCACAGGGGTCTGAGGATGAGGGAAGAGACGAGGATCTGACTCCATGTTTCAGAAGGCTGATTTATTATTTTATGATATATATTACATTAAAACTATACTAGAAGAATAGAAGAAAGGATTTCATCAGAAGGTTAGCTAAGAATAGAATAAGAAGGAATGATAACAGAGGTTTGTGGCTCAGACAGAGAGTCCAAACCAGCTGGGCTGTGATTGGCCATTAATTAGAAACAACTCTATGAGACCAATCCCAGATGCACCTGTTGCATCCCACAGCAGCAGATAACCATTGGTTACATTTTGTTCCTGAGGCCTCTCAGCTTCTCAGGAGGAAAAATCCTAAGGAAAGGGTTTTTCATAAAAGATGTCTGTGATAGACCTCGGCTGGACAGGAGAAAGAATTTTATGGATAAGTTCCAAAACAAACCTTGAGACTGAGAAATGAAGAGCTCTGATTCCTTCTTCAAGCACCAGGCTGGGAAAAGAGACTTTCCAACTTTTCTCAGGGTCACTGTGACCAGCGAGAGATCCCAACAATTGCTGACAGAGTTTTGGTGTGGGATGGCTCCTGCTCTACCCACAGCCACGCTGTGCTCAGCTGGCACTTGGGACACCACAGCTGGGCTGGCACAGACTCTGGGGGTGGGGACAGAAGGAGTGAGTGCCCCCAAATCAGAGGCTCAGTGAAGCACAAGCCCCTTGTCACCCCTGCCCTGGAGCTGTTCTCAGAGTGTGTCACAGTGAGGGTCAGCCAGGGCTCAGCTGTGCCCCAGGTCTCTCCCTTCTCATGATGCCTCAGGTTTAGTTTTTCTATTTTTCGGATTCTGTGCTGCTTTGGTGTGTGGGTCTGGGCTTCACATTAGGGGATGGTGAGCTCTGCATAGAGCAGGGAGACAAAACAATTCCTTCTCCAGCTGGGCACCAAGGACAAATGACCCAAATCTCAGGCCCAAGAGCACAAACAACACAAACTAAAGACAGAAAAACAATCAGGATGGGACTGCATGGGCTAAACCTGTAATTGGACAATTAACTCCAATATGTAAATGGACCAAAACTTATAAAAGTGAGAGACCCCCATGACCAGCTGTCCATTTTGTGACCATTTTGGGTTCACCTGGGCTGTAGCCCTGGCTGGTGCTGGAATACAAACCCCTCACTCAGGGCACAGGCCTGGAGGGAAATCTAAGCACAAAGATTGAACTGAAACCTCTGGAGAAACTGAGATATATGAAGCTACAAACTGAAATAGAAATATAGATTTAGAATACAGATTTCAGCTTTTAGTAGAAACTTATACTAAGTGCCTTGAATATCTAAAAAGCTGCAATAGAGAATAAAAGCTTTTTTGTCTTTAGGCACAATTCTACCATAGTAGTGGCATTTCTATAAGGTTGCTTTGCCCCAGATAAAATGTAAATTGCTGGGCTCTTGTGCTGCCCAAGGTGGATCTATTGAAGCCTCCTAATAAATCCCTACTTTATTCTTTAGCTCTGTCTAGTCTCTGTTCTAAGCCTTCACCAGGCATCACCCACCTTGCTTCTGCAGCCACGCGCTGCTCTCCGACTCTCAAATGCTCTGAGTTTTGAGCACCATTTGGAAATTCTCATGAGCAAGGGAGGATTTTGGCTCCTGCTGGGCTCTACAGGAGCAGACTGGCAATGCCCAAGGTCTGCCCTGCAGCCTCGGAGGGATCACTGGCCTGAGGAAGAACAGCCCAGCCTGAGCTCCCTGCCAGCCAAGGATCTCACAGGGCTCCCGTGAGCTTCAGGTGCCTGTGGATGTGACACTCTGGTCAAAGAGACAAAGCCAGATAAGCCTTCCCATGAATTGGTCTGGGAAGTTTTAGGGAGGCAAAGAATGGTAAACAAATGGTGAACAATCTGCAGCTGGTGCTTTGAACGAGTTGTTTTTCCTGTAAGGAGTTTACCAAAGGGTGGTTCCTTCATTAACCAACTGGGTTACAGGTGTTCCTGAGAGCCAGCCAGGTTCTGGGTGAACAATGTTGGTTATCAATATCATGAGACTGTAATAAAGATTCCTTTTTAGCCTTCTGATAGTGGATGGAGTGTGTCACTGTCCTCACTGCTGACTCACAGGTGACAGGCTGCGAGGATTCCAGGGAATCTGTAAAAGTTCACGTGAGCACCTCAGGGTTCATGACTGCTCTGCCCTTGATCCACTGCCCTGCACCTGAAATGATCCAAGGATCTTCCACAGTGGAGACAAAACGCCCCAAAGAGCTGAAGTGTGTCTGGTTTGAAGGGGGCACAGCACAGTGCTCGGGGCTGGGGGTGCCAGCAGAGTCAGGGCAGGGGCAGCGTGGCCAGCCCGGCACAGAGAGGGTTAAATGAAGGATGAAGAACCTGAACTTGCTCCTCAGCAAACGCCCATCGCTGCCCCAGCTCCCTGTGCTCAGCTCAGCAGGAGGGACGGGGGCACCAGTGCCCACCCCAGCTCAGGGGTGGCGGCACCTTGGCCAGGCCTGGGCAGTGCCCACGCTGTGCCAGGGGCCAGGACGGGCAGCCTGGCAGCCCCCAGCAGCCCTGAACACCCTCCAGCATCGCCCAGCTTCCCCCCAGAACCTCCAGCAGCACCCCAACATCCCCCAGCACCCACCCAGATCCACCCAGCACCCACCCAACATCCCCCAGCACCCACCCAGCACCCCCAACATCCCCCAGCACCCACCCAGATCCACCCAGCACCCACCCAACATCCCCCAGCACCCACCCAGCACCCCCAACATCCCCCAGCACCCACCCAGATCCACCCAGCACCCCCAACATCCCCCAGCACCCACCCAGCACCCCCAACATCCCCCAGCACTCACCCAGCAGCCCCCAACATCCCCCAGCACCCACCCAGATCCACCCAGCACCCTCAACACCCACCCAGCACCCACCCAGATCCACCCAGCACCCCCAACATCCCCCAGTACCCACCCAGATCCACCCAGCACCCCCAACATCCCCCAGCACCCACCCAGATCCACCCAGCACCCCCCAACATCCCCCAGCACCCACCCAGATCCAACCAGCACCCCCCAACATCCCCCAGCACCCCCAACATCCCCCAGCACCCCCAACATCCCCCAACATCCCCCAGCACCCACCCAGATCCACCCAGCACTCCCAACATCCCCCAGCACCCACCCAGATCCACCCAGCACCCACCCAGCACCCCCCAACATCCCCCAACATCCCCCAGCACGCACCCAGCACCCACCCAGCACCCCCAACATCCCCCAGTACCCACCCAGATCCACCCAGCACCCCCAACATCCCCCAGCACCCACCCAGATCCACCCAGCACCCCCAACATCCCCCAGCACCCACCCAGATCCACCCAGCACCCACCCAGCACCCCCCAACACCCCTCAGCACCTCCCAGCACCCCCAACATCCCCCAGCACCCACCCAGCACCCACCCAGCACCCCCAACATCCCCCAGCACCCACCAGCACCCCCAATATCCCCCAGCACCCACCCAGCACCCACCCAGCACCCACCCAGCACCCCCAACATCCCCCAACACCCACCCAGCACCCCCCAACATCCCCCAGCACCCACCCAGCACCCCAGCACCTCCCAGCACCCCCCAAATTCCCCCAGCACCTACCCAGATCCACCCAGCACCCCCCAACATCCCCCAGCACCCCCCAACATCCCCCAACATCCCCCAGCACCCCCCAACATCCCCCAACATCACCCAGCACCCACCCAGCACCTTCCAGCACCTCCCAGCACCCACCCAGATCCACCCAGCACCCCAACATCCCCAAGCACCCACCCAGCACCCCCCAGCAGCCCCAACATCCCCCAGCACCCACCCAACACCCACCCAGCACCACCCAGCACCCACCCAGCACCCCCCAACACCCACCCAGCACCACCCAGCACCCACCCAGCACCTCCCAGCACCCACCCAGCACCCCCAACACCCACCCAGCAGCCCCAGCAGCCCCAGATCGCTGAGCAGGGCCAGGCAGGTCCTGGGGCAGGAGAGCAGCAGGAGGAGCAGCTCCCTCGCTCCCTCAGTGCCTCCTCAGCTCGGAGGAGGGAGCCCTCGGAGCGCTGCTCCTGCCAGGTAGGGCAGCCAGGTGCTCTGCAGGAGCGGAGCTATTTTTATTTTTTTATTTTTAGTTCCATTCCGCGGCATTGCACAAGGGCCAGGCGTTGTCACGGAGCTGCCTGGAGCCAACAGGAGAGGTCACTGGGGCAAGGTGACACTGCAGGGGCACAGGGGTGACCTCAGGCTGGCTCTGTGACCCAGGGAATCTCTGTCCAGGCTGCCTCTTTGGGATCCTCCTCTCCCTTCCCTCCTGTTTCCAGAAGCTCACGGTGAGCTGGAACCAGGCTGGCCCAGACTCTGCCTGGGAATGGCACATTCATCTCCTCCAGCCTCAATTCCCACAGGCTGACGCTGTTTCCTGGGAGATGAGAGGTTTTTGCAGATGTCTCCTGGGAGGGGCCTCACCAGAGTCCAGATATTCCAATGGGACCCAGGAGAGGATTTTTCCTCCATTCCCCCTTTCCAGGTATTTCATTCAGCCCTCTGTGCTTTGGACAAGTCTGCATAAAAACCGTGCACGACCAACATCCCCCCGTGCTGTGGCCCACAGGGACAGCCCCAGCAGCACATTGCAAACCCAGGAACACATTCCAAACCCAGGAACACATTCCAAACCCAGGAACACATTCCAAACCCAGGAACACATTCCAAAACCAGGAACACATTCCAAACCCAGGAACACATTCCAAACCCAAACTCTCTGATGGGTCAGGGACACGGGGCAGGAGAGTTCCTGAGCCTGCACTGCACCACACCAAGAGACTGGAGCCCTTCAGAGCTGTTCCTCTGGGACAGGAGAGCTCTGCTGCAGCCAAGGGCAGGAGTAAAACCACCTGGGGATGTAAAACCACCTGGGGATGTGTAAAACCACCTGGGGATCAGTAAAACCACTGGGGATGTGTAAAACCACTGTGAATCTGTAAAATTACATGGGGATCTGTAAAATCACCTGGAAATCTGTAAAACCACCTGGGGATCTGTAAAACCACCTGGGGATGTAAAACCACCTGGGGATGTGTAAAACCACCTGGGGATCAGTAAAATCATCTGGGGATGTGTAAAATCACCTGGGGATGTGTAAAACCACTGGGAATCTGTAAAATTACATGGGGATCTGTAAAATCACCTGGAAATCTGTAAAACCACTGGGAATGTGTAAAACCACCTGGGGATCTGTAAAACCACCTGGAAAATCTGTAAAACCACCTGGGGATCTGTAAAAACCACTGGGGATCTGTAAAACCACCTGGGAATCTGTAAAGTCACCTGGGAATGTGTAAAACCACTGGGGATCTGTAAAACCACCTGGGGATCTGTAAAACCACTGGGGATCTGTTTCCCCCCATGCCCAGGTACCCCCACAGCTCCCCAGGTGCTGGGGTGGTGGAGCAGGGACACATCTGATCCACGCTGGGGAGGATGATGAGGGTACAGCCCCAGAGCACCAGGGGCAGTGGGTGGGCACTGCTGGGACCCCCAGCCCTCTGAGGGGTTTCTCAGAGTCCCTCCTTGCCCTGCAGGATGCCCCTGGGCTCTCCTGCTCCTGGAGGAGCCCAGTGGGGTGAGCTGTGCGTGGTCCCTCTGCCACTGCTCACTGAGCTGGGAGATTCTGGGGGAAAGGAGAGTTTCTCCTGGCAATTTCTGGGGGAAAGAGGAGTTTCTCCAGGCCATTTGCTCCAATCCAAGCCCAGAAGAATGGCTGAGATTGAGAAAGCTTGAAAGGCTGGGCAATGAGGTAGAAGTGACTGCAAGGGTGATGCTGGTGCTGAGATGGGCAGGGGAATGGGCAGGGGATGGGCAGAGGATGGGCAGGGGATGGGCAGAGGATGGGCAGGGGATGGCAGTAGATGGCAGGGGATGGGAAATAGATGGGCTGTGGGATGGGTAGGGGATTGGGAATGGATGGGCAGAGGATGGGCAGAGGATGGGCAGTGGATGGCAGGGGATGGGCAGGGGATGGGCACTGGGTGGGCATTGGGATGGCAGTGGATGGGCATTGGGGAGGGGCACAGGATGAGCAGTGGGGTGAACTGTTGATGGGCACTGGATGGGCAGTGGATGGGCACTGGATGGGCATTGGGATGGCAGTAGATGGGCACTGGGCAGAGGATGGGCAGGGGATGGGCAGGGGATGGGCAGAGGATGGGCAGGGGATGGCAGTAGATGGCCAGGGGATGGGCAATAGATGGGCTGTGGGATGGGCAGGGGATTGGGAATGGATGGGCAGAGGATGGGCAGTGGATGGCAGGGGATGGGCAGGGGATGGGCACTGGATGGGCATTGGGATGGCAGTGGATGGGCATTGGGGAGGGGCACAGGATGGGCAGTGGGTGAACTGTTGATGGGCACTGGATGGGCACTGGATGGGCATTGGGATGGCAGTAGATGGGCACTGGATGGGCAGAGGATGGGCAGGGGATGGGCATTGGGATGGCAGTGGATGGCAGTGGATGGGCACTGGATGGGCAGGGGATGGGCATTGGGATGGCAGTGGATGGCAGTGGATGGGCACTGGATGGGCACTGGATGGGCATTGGGATGGCAGTGGATGGCAGTGGATGGATCCCCTGAGGGCAGATGGAGCTGCCTGTGTGCAGGATGAGGAGCATCTCTGCCAGGAGCTGACTTTGCCAGCGATGCTGAGCCGTTTCCCTGAGGCTGGGAGGGCAGCAGGACAAGCTGCCCTGTCCCCCAGGCGTGCAGCACCTGTCACCCTGTCCCTGAGGCTGCTGCCCATGACCTCAGGCTCCTCTCCATGTGTCCCTCGTGTCACTGAGCACCCTCACACCAGCTCTGGGGATGCCAGAGCCTGCCCAGCCCTCATCAGCCCTGGGCAGTGAGAGCAGAAGCCAGCTCAGCTCAGCCCTCCCGGGGCCCTGCAGGGCTCAGACTCCTTCACCCCTGCTCTGTCAGTGAAAACATCTTTTTCTCTTAACCCAGAATCAATGTCAGAACCCCAGGAGGCTTCAGCCCAGCCTCCTGCCGGAGCTGCCCTGAGCTCTCTGTGACACTCAGCAGCCTCAGAGGTGGCAGAGGGGACACTGCTCCAGACCCCTGTTGTTGTTGAGGCAGTTACGACACGAAGTAGAGGCTACAAGCAGTTTTAGTTGGCAACACTTTATTCTTGAACATAGCTAACTTTTATGCATTTTAATTGTTTGTGTTTCTTTTACTTTAGCTATTCGCTAGAATAAATTAACATAATGCTATTAGTAAAAAGTTATAATAACTTTACTTATTTTTCTAAAAATACTTCATCTAGCTGCAAAGTGTTTTTATCTTTCTTCCCTCAGTCACCTTAGTTACAGCTTTAGAGAGAGCTCTTTATCAGCTTCTTCTTACTTCTCAGCTGTGGGAATACTAATTATTAGAAGCTGGAAAAGTGCTGTGTTTAGCCTTCTGATCTGAGTCTTTGCACCTGCGAAAATACTGTGTCCTTGGACATCTCTAAATGTGATAACAAGGAGTCAGAGAGACGTAGGAAAGTGGAATACAAGACTGAAGGAATGAAGAAGAGTTGATGTTTAGCTTGACGAATAGAATGCTTAGGTTACAGAATATGCATGAGCTTATTAACACTATTATAAAAGTATGTAACCTGATCAATAAATTGGAGACCAATGATCATCAACCCCTAAGATGTGCACGTTTCCCCTTCGCCTCCTCAAATGGTGACCCTTCCTTAAATACAGTTTTTCCTTAAATAGAGTATTCTCCTTAAATGGTGGATTTTTTTTTTTCTTTTAACACTCAGCTTCTTCTCGCTTTTTTAGCTCACAGGCTCGCTGTCAGCCTCTTCTACAGACCCCCCCACTGCCGGGTGAGCTGTCGCCCCTGGCACCTCTCCTGCCGCAGACTGGGGGGCACGCGGGGCACACGGAGCCCGTGGGAGGAGGAAAAGGTTTCCCTTTGTTTCCAGCAAACAGCGGGGCTGCGGGAGCGGGGCAATAACCACGCCGGGCCGCGCCTGTTTGCCCAGGAAAGGAGCGAGAGGGCAGGGAGGGGACACAGCAAACACAGAAACACAGACGGGTGCCCTGGGCCGGGCTCGGGCTGCTGCGGGAGGGCTGCAGGCACCACTGAGGGGCCCTCGGGGATTACACCCCTGCGGGTTTCTGTCATCTGTCCTGCCTAGAGGGACATTGAGGCCAGCCCAATGTCCGTGCCAGGTCTGCGTCACCGGGGCACAGAGCTGAGTGTGCCCCACCACCCTGGGGGTGCCCTTCACTGTCCCCATGCAGTGATCCCACACCCTGGGGGTGCCCATCACTGATCCCACACCCACAATGGGTTCCCATCAGTGTCCCCATGCACTGATCCCACACCCTGGGGGTGCCCATCAGTGTCCCCATGGCACCAATCCCACACTGGGGGTGTCCATGGCACTGATCCCACACTCTAAGGGTGCCCATCAGTGTCTCCATGGCACTGATCCCCCCAAACTGAAGATGCCCATCTGTGTCCATATGGCACTGATCCCACCCTGGGGGTGTCCCCGTGGCACTGATCCCGCACCCTAAGAGTGCCCATCAATGTCCCCATGGCACTGATCCCCCCAAACTGAAGATGCCCATCAGTGTCCCCATGGCACCAATCCCACACCCTGGGGGTGCCCATCACTGATCCCCACACTAGGGGTGCCCATCAATGTCCCCATGGCACTGATCCCCCAAACTGAAGATGCCCATCAGTGTCCCCATGGCACCAATCCCACACCCTGGGGGTGCCCATCACTGATCCCACACTAGGGGTGCCCATCAATGTCCCCATGGCACTGATCCCCCAAGCTGAAGATGCCCATCAGTGTCCCCATGGCACCAATCCCACACCCTCGGGGTGCCCATCACTGATCCCACACCCCTGCCAGGCTCCTGGAAAGGGAGAGGAAATCCTGGGGACTTCCTGCAGAGGCAAGGAGGGACTCAGAGGAGCTCATCCCCTGCAGCCCCCAGCTCTGTCACTGCTCCCTGCAGTGCTGGATGCTGTGCAGTGGATGTTGGGGCTTTGGGGAGTGAAGCGCCCTCAGTGTTTGCCCTGCACACCCGCACACCCCGGTGCCAACCAGGAGCCAGGGCAGGCTCTGGATCTGCAGTTTCTCCTCCCCTGCTCCTGGAGATGATGAAAAGCTGCTCCTGTCTGACCACGGCACTGCTGGAGTGAGCTCACAGCCCCCAGGGCCTCTGGGGGACCCTCTGTGGATCCCAGCCCTGCTCCATGTGTGGGTGTCCCAGGAGTCACTGCTGTAAAGCACCACAGGAGCACCCAAACCCATTTTACAGCAGGAAAACCCAAATGGCAGAGGGATTTCCCCTGAGCCCAGCAGGAGGGAGTCCCAGGGACAGCCAGGCACCCCTGGGCTGTGCAGGGAAATGTTCCAGCCCTGGAGCAGGGGCTGCACTGCTGCCTGCCCCGGGGCAGCCTCGCCGTTTTCCCAGAGGAACTGAGAACCCACAGCAAGATCAGCTCAGGCAGAGGCAGTATTTGCACATGGAATTGAACCAGCAATGCTCTGCAAGCAGCAAAAGGCCATGGGGAGAGGCTGTGAGCTCTCCCCTTGGTGGTTCACCTTAAAGCTCCCTGTAAATGTCAGGGAGAAGTCACAAATGTGACTTGGAGCAAAAAATTTCCCAAGTGTAGAGAATGAACCATCCTCAAGTCCACCACCTTTCTTTTGGGATGAGTATTTGGTTTCTCCATTTGTGGCAATTCAGTCCCTCTGTCTCTAGCAAGAAACCCTTCACTTTTCTCTGTTGTAGGTGAACCTCCTGCTCCCTTGCTGCTGCGTGCCCACTCTGGCCATCACACCCTGTGCCCAGGCCCTCCAGAGCTGTGCCAGCTGGGCTCTGGGTGGCAGCTCACAGGGGGGCTGCAGCAGCTCCCCAAAGCCCTGGAGCCATCCTGCTGGGGGTGATGTGCTCATTCCCTGTTCCAGCACCACTCTCGGGGTGCTGCAGCATCCCTGGCACCTCCTGCAGCCAGGGGGGCCCAGCCCTGCTGGCACTGAGGCTCCAGAGAACCACGGGGAGGCTCTGGGGGAGCTCTGGGGGCAGAGGGTCTGTGCTGGGGCTGCTGCTCAGCCAGGGTGGGCTCGGTCACCTGTGCTGCACCCCACCTGCTCTGGCACTGGGGGAGCCTCTGGGGAAAGCAGCCAACCCATGGATCCCCTGTGGGAAGCAGCAGCCCATGGATCCCCTGTGGAAAGCAGCAGCCCATGGAGCTCTGTGGGAAGCAGCAGCCCATGGATCCCCTGTGGAAAGCAGCAGCCCATGGAGCCCTATGGAAAGCAGCAGCCCATGGATCTCTATGGAAAGCAGCAGCCCATGGAGCCCCTGGGGAAAGCAGCAGCCCATGGATTTCTATGGAAAGCAGCAGCCCATGGAGCCCTATGGAAAGCAGCAGCCCATGGAGCTCTGTGGAAAGCAGCAGCCCATGGATCCCCTATGGAAAGCAGCAGCCCATGGATCCCTGTGGAAAGCAGCAGCCCATGGATCTCTATGGAAAGCAGCAGCCCATGGATCTCTATGGAAAGCAGCAGCCCATGGAGCTCTATGGAAAGCAGCAGCCCATGGATCCCCTGTGGGAAGCAGCAGCCCATGGAGCTCTATGGAAAGCAGCAGCCCATGGAGCTCTGTGGGAAGCAGCAGCCCATGGATCCCTGTGGAAAGCAGCAGCCCATGGAGCTCTGTGGGAAGCAGCAGCCCATGGAGCCCCTATGGAAAGCAGCAGCCCATGGAGCTCTGTGGGAAGCAGCAGCCCATGGATCCCTGTGGGAAGCAGCAGCCCATGGAGCCCCTATGGAAAGCAGCAGCCCATGGAGCCCTGTGGGAAGCAGCAGCCCATGGAGCCCCGAGCCAGGCACGGCTCTGCTGCCCAGCCACGCTCTGCCCCCGCTGTTCCGGGCTCTGAGCAAAGGTCAAGGACATTTGTGCTTCCAGGAACACTCGAGTGGGAACTCTGTCCCTTGGGAACACTGTCCTTTATGAACACTGTCCTTTGGGAACAATGTCATTTGGGAACACTGT
This sequence comes from Calcarius lapponicus, assembly GCA_039654755.1. NCBI lineage: Eukaryota > Metazoa > Chordata > Aves > Passeriformes > Fringillidae > Calcarius > Calcarius lapponicus. Next base: position 17,320,345 of record JBBFKN010000012.1, on the reverse strand, counting down.
CCTTTCCTTTGGGAACACTGTCCCTTGGGAATGGAGACTCTGTCCTGCAGGAACTCTGTCCTTTAAGAACACTGTCCTTTCCTTTGGGAACACTGTCATTTGGGAACACTGTCCTTTGGGAACATTGTCCTTTGGGAAGAGTGTTGTTTGGGAGTATTGTCATTTGTGAATACTGTCCTTTGGCAACACTGATGTTTGGGAACATTGTTGTTTGGGAATACTGTCCTTTAGGAATACTGTCCTCTGGGAACACTGTCCTTTGGGAATAGTGTTGTTTGGGAACACTGTCCTTTGTGAACACTGTGGTTTGTATTTCCTCAGAACACTGTGAGGTGGAGGTGGTGCAGAGCAATCTGTGCTTTGTGTGCCCCTCAGGGCAAGGCACCCCTCCAAAGGCTGCAGCGGGCACGGCTGGCACTGGGGGCACAGCTGGCACCAGGGGCACCAGTGTCACACCCTGTGGGAGGGGGCTGTGCCCAGCACCGAGCCAGGTGAGCTCTGGGAGGGGCCCAGGTACATCCAGGGGCTCCATGAGCACCTCAGCCCTGCCTGCAGTGCCTGCCAGCTCCTCGGGTGGTGACCTCAGGTGCAGGGCTTCTATTCAGAGACCTCCATCCCACATTCTTCATCTCCTGAGTGGCCTCTCCTGGCTGTCCCACTTCCAGCCCTCCAACAGACAGCTCACCCTCTCCATCCTGCCCAGATCCTGCCATCCTGCACCCACAGGCAGCCCCTGATGCTGTGATGACCCCAGAAATGTCTGTCCCTGAGTGACCCCAGAAATGTCTGTCCCTGAGTGACCCCAGAAATGTCTGTCCCTCCTGTGCCATCCCCAGAGCCTGTGCCACAGCTCAGCCCTCCCTGCAGAGTTGGGGCAGCCCCAGGGGCTGGAACAGGGTGGGCAGGGGGGACTGGGGGCCCTGGGCTCCCCTGATGCCCAGAAGGGGCTGGGGGCCCTCCCTGGGGGAGATCTGGGGGGTCCTGCTGGTTCTGAGCTGAGCTGGCAGTGCCAGGGTGTGGGGGCAGGCCACAGAGCCCTGGTGCCCAGCTCTGGGGGGAGCACAGTGACAGGGCACCACAGTGACATTTGTCAGCTGGGCTCCCAGCCTGGCTGGGGACAAAGGTCACCCTGCAGAAACTTCAGCTGCTGGCTGGTGGAAAATTCCCTGCTTTGCACACATGCAAATGAGGGTGGGGAGCTGTGCCCACGCCCCTGCCACTGCATTCCCTTCTCCAGCCAGGCTGGGGGTTTCCATTCTGCCCCCACTAAGGTCACCATCACATATCCTGGCCCCCCAAAACCTGTCCTTGCCCTGGAGGTGTCCCTGGCTGTGCCCTGGGGGCTGTGCCCCTGCCCTGCCACGCAGAGCCCCTTGCTCTGGGGCCAGAGAGGCTTTGCTGGAGCCACATCCAGTCAGGGCCCAGAGTGTCCCATGGAGCAGGTCCCATCCCCATTGCTGTGCACAAGGGGGGAGAAAGGTTATGCCAGGCTCCTTGGAGGCAGGAGGCCATGGGAGGAGACAGCCATCCATCTGTGCTCTGCCAGGGCAGTTTGGTACCTGTGCCCACTGCAGGGCACTGCACTGTGCTGATGCTGCGTGGTTTGGGGGGCAGGAGCCCCCTGAGGTCCCAAAGCTGCACACCATGAGCTCTGAGGGTACCCACAGACCAGGCTCAGGCTCAGCCCAGGCTCAGCCCAAAGCTGCACACCATCAGCTCTGAGGGTACCCACAGACCAGGCTCAGGGCAGGGCACAGGACAGGAAGGGAATATCCTAAGCCTTTACCTAAAAGCCCTGTTTTCCAGGATACTGCCTGGGATGCTTGAAGGATGATACAGGAAGGGGAAAACCTCCCTGCTGAGCTTTTTACCTTGCAGACTCTCTGCACTGTGGGATGCTCACTTGACAGCCATGAGGACCCGTCCAGGGGTGGGCAGGGTGTGCTTCACAGTGTTGGAGCTTCTCTACCCAACATGTGCAGTATCAGCACAGGGGTGCAAGTGGGGTTCCTGAGGCTGTCAGCACCATCCATGCCAGGCTCCAAGCCCTGCCAGCTGCAGGACAGAGCTGTCACCTGTCTGTGGCAGCACAAGAGCCAGAGGGAGAGGATGGAGAGCTCCCCAGGCCTCCTGAGCAGTTTCCCCTCTCTGCAGTGACTCAGTCTCATCAGTGAATTGCTCAGCAGTGACTCTCTGACCCACAGGGCCTTCAGCCAGCAACCCACAGGGGCCTGCAGCTCCTCAGTGCCACAGTGGGGCCAGCAGCCTGCAGAGACTGGCCCGCAGGTTCAGGTCAGAGCTCCAGCTCAGAGCCAAAGCCAGGCCCTGAGTCACCAGGTGATGAAATGCTGCTGGAATGTCTCAGGTGTGGCAGCACCGTGGGTGATGTGAGGCAATGCAGCAGCAGCTGTGCCTCGGTGCTGACAGCTGGGGGAGGTCTCTGCTGCTCTCAGCTTTGGGCAGCTGCTGAGGAGCTGGTGAGACTCAGCTGGCACATGTCCAGTGTCTGCCAGGATTTGGGTTCCTCTTCCCTGGGAGAAGCTACAGAGCTCCAAGGAAAGCTCCTCACCTCTGTCCCTGTCACTGACAGCAGAGCCATGGGCACAGTCTGCTGCCTACAATCCTGTAGGAACCTTTCCTGCCCACTCCTCAGAGCCAGAGGCACCAGCTGGGGACAGAGCCAGCCCCAGGCACCACATCCCATGACAGGACCTGAAGGAATGGCATGAAACTGTGCCAGGGCAGGGTCAGGCTGGAGATCAGGGAAAGGTTCTTCCCCCAGTGGGTGCTGGCACTGCCCAGGCTCCCCAGGGAATGGGCACAGCCCCGAGGCTGCCAGAGCTCCAGAAGCTCTGTGATAAATTTCTGGAATGCTCTGCCCTGGGAGGTGGTGGAGTCACCATCCCTGGGGGTGTTTAACAAAGCCTGGATGTGGCACTGGGTGCCAGGGTTTAGTTGAGGTGTTGGGGCTGGGTTGGACTCAAATGATCTTCGAGGTCTCTTCCAGCCTGGTGGTTCTGTGTTCTGTGAATTCTGTGAATAGTGAGTTCTGTGAGTTCTGTGAATTCTGTGAATGAGTGTTTGGACAATGCTCTCAGGGATGCACAGGGTGGGATTTTGGGGTGTCTGTGTAGGGCCAGGATTTGGACTCAGTGATCCTTGTAGGTCCCTTCCAGCACAGGAGATTCTCTGGTTCTGTAATGGAGCAGGGTCCAGGGCTGGCTGCAAACCCAGCAGGGATGATTTGTATTTGGGGCAGAAGGTCCCATGGTTCCACCAGGCTGTCTGAAGTCCTCATGGTGGCCATGCAGGTGGCCATGTCCTGCCCAGCCTGGCAGCTCTCTCTCCTGTCTGGGACACAGAACACTGGAACATTTCTCTGCTGTCCCTGTACAGGAGCAATCCTGGGGCTGCCAGCAGGGAGCAAGGTCAGAGGGGACAGCAGGAGAGTGGATCCCAGTGCTGATACTCCATGAATATCACAAGACAAAGCTCTGAAGGATTTCCAGCACCTCAGGACCTGACATCCCTTTGTCTGTGGGGTGCGGAGTGAGCCCCAAAGAAGGGACAGGAGAGCAGAGGGCCAGTGCTGAGCAGAGCCAGGGGGCACAGCCAGGCTGCTCCTGCCCTGTGAGCCTGTGGCACCCACGGAATGGAATATCTGGGCCATCTCCCCACTGCCAGCATGCAGCAGGCTGGCAGATAAGATACCATGGGCAGGTGTTTCAGTGAGTGCCATACCAGGCTCCAGGACCAGGGAAAGGCCAGGCTGCCAGGCAGGTGCCAGTGCTGCCAGGCAGTGCAAGGACACTGCTGCCAGCCCAGAGTGCCAGCCCACTCCTGCAGCATGAGGTGATGCCAGCAGATTCCCATGTCTTCCTCCTTTCCCAACACTTTAACAGAGACAGCAGTATGAAAAGACACCCACAATGAGACTGAACAGCTAAAAAGCAGCAGCTCTGCCTGAGTCTTGTGGAAGGTGAAGAGAGCAGTGTTTGGAGGTGAAAGATCCTGCAATAATAACAATTGCTGATGCATCCAGAACCTTCCCCAACACTGTTTTGTCACTGCCAGTTGAGAGAAGGCCATGCAGAGCAGACCTGACGTGGCAGCCCTGTGCTGTGTCTCAGCCCTCAGCCCCAGCCATGCCCCTTGTGCAAACACCTCAGGCTGGGGGTGGAGAGAGGCTGACAGAGACCAGGAGAAGTGTGAGAGACTGAGTCAGTTCCACTTAAAATAGAAATCGCCTGACACCAAGGTCTGGCCCTGAGTTTTGGTGCGTGCTTGGAAGGAAGTCATTGCTCCTCCTGCGTTTCTGCTCTGACCTTCACCAGCCTAATTTGATCAGTGCCATGGCCCCAGTTAGGAGGTCACCAGTTCACTGGGGACAATGCCTGCTTTTAGGTCCAATTTCAGACACAAACAGTCCCTGGAACTTGGGGAAAGCTCTGCAATTTCTGCTGTCCAACACGGCCTTTAGCCTACAATGCCTTTCTCATCCCATCTCATCTCCTGTGCCACTGGAAGAGACACCTCTGGTCCCTCATCCATGTTCAAGCTGGGGATCCATCTTCAGGCATCTCCTCCTCTGAGCTTTCTTGAAATGGAACAATTTGCTGAAATAATTTTTTCTCTTTTCCCTATCACTATTTGCTCACTTTTCTTTTTGTCCTGTATTTGAGATGCTGAAGTTTTCTAACCTCAGCCTGGAAGATGGAAGGACCCTTCTCACCCCACTGGTCTCTTCCCACTCGGGGATAGTGACAAGGAGCATAAACTGCTGGCTGCCAGTCACTCAGTGTTGCTGTGGTTTCCTTGGAGTCTCCTTTGGAGGGGTGCTGAGCCTGGGATATCCTGACAAAATCATGCTGATGGGTCACTGCAGAGCTCTGCTCTCACAGGAGCCCTGCAAAATCCATCTACTGCAGCTCCAGGTTTTCCATGTTGGTTCCCACACTCCTCCCTCCCCCTTTCCCTGGTTCCAAACACCTTTGTGACCTTGGCTGACCGAGTTCTGCCCAGCTGCTCTGCCAGGAGGAGGGGCTGAGCCCTCGGTGTGGCTGGGCAGGCGTGGGCAGTATCTGCAAACCCTGAGCCAGGCTGCAGGAATGCAGGCGGGATGGGCTGGCGGGGAAGGACAACAAAAGGACAACAACATGACCCACGATGCAGGGGATCTCCCAGGCTGTGGGTGATGTGTTTCCCTGCAGGTGACACAGCCACAAGCCCTCGTGCTCACACCTGTAGCAACGTGGGGTTTAGATGGTGGTTGCTGCTATTTCCCAATAAGCATCTCCTGTGGAAAAGCTGCTTGGGTAAACATTCAGAGAGAGCAGTCAAGTCCACACACCACACTCACCATGGCTAGCCCAGCACAGAGAGGCAGAAGGGCCTTTTGAATGATAAATTCCAGTCAAGGTTTATTCCAGCACACCGAAGGGAAAATAGGGACAAAGACACAACCATGGGGTGACACCACAGGGATCTCCTCCTGGGTGAAGCCTGTCCAGCCATGTGTGGGCATGTAAAAAACCCTCAGAAACCTCCAAGCTTTGCCCTGGAAAGATCTACCATAGAGTTTTCCCCACTTAGGCTGAGAGAGAAGACTTCCCCCATGGTGCTGAGCAGCACTATTGCCAATCTACATTAGATTGCTTCCCCCATGGGCCAGCTGACCCTGCCCACCCCAACTGTTCATTTCTCATCCCCCTACAGGTTGCTGCCCTTTGCCCTGCCCTGTGCCCTCAGGTCATTGGCCACTGACCCCACACTTAAACCTGTGCACAGCCCATGGTGGTGTCTTTGTCCCTGATCTCTTGGCATGGTGGATGCCATAAACCTTCACTGGAATACATCCTACAAAGACCCTTCCTGTCTTTCCTCTGCTGAGCTGTCTGTGGTGTGTGTGTGCGTACATGGACTTGAAATGGCTGCTCTTGTGGCCTTACTCTGAGCAGCTTCTGAAGAAGATGTTTTGAGGAAGGCTGCAGCACTTCTACCACCCTGCCACAGCCATGGATCTGCAGGGTTTCAGCAGGGCCAGGGTGATCACCAGCACAGATCCTCTCTCAAGAGTTATTCTCCTGGAGTCACACTCAGTGGAGCCCTGCCCAGCCCTGGGGAACAGAAGCAATGCTGCCCACCAGAGAGGAACCAAGCCCAGAACCTGGCTCTGGCTGCCTTCAGGACACCCCCTCTCCATGAGCCTCCGTGGACTGGGCAGGTTTGAGGAGGGCACAGCCCCAGCCATCACTCCCTGCACACCATCCCCAGCTGCTCTGGCAGCTCTCTGCAGCTCTCTAGGATTTCACAGGGGCTCTTTGTGGAATCCAACCTTACTCTCCAAGAACGTGTTCCCAGCAGCTGCTGGAAGCAGCACCACAGCCTGGCCAGCACATCAGCAACTCCTGAGCCCACAGAAACTGCACTGGGCAAAGGGATTGCAGTTCCAGGAAGAGTCCCAGCCAAGGCACAGGTGTGTGGCAGAGGCTGAACACACACAGACACCACTGGAACCTCAGCCCCATAAAACTGGAGCAGGAAATCCCTCCAAGGCTGTACCAATGGGGTGCATGATGGGGCCTGTGCTTCCTCTGGGCCAGGTGCATTATATGGTGTAAATTCCTTGGAGAAAGGGGATTTTTATTAAAATTAATTCCCTAATGTTGGAAACCTGGATACTGAGAGTTTTGGCCTTTCTTTGCTGATAGGCACTGACCCCCAGGAGAACTCTGCATTTGACCTGAGGGCATGGAGAAAGCTTCCAAAATGGAATGATGGAACTGGGATTGTGGGTGTGGAGTTTGGATAGAAGTGTGTGATGTCACAGGGTGGAAAACTTAAGAGTTTAAGGCTTGAGAATATAGTAATATAGATAAAGTAAGATGGAGGTTGTATGGTGGAGGCTGCTCCTTCTTCTCCATGGGTTTGGGTGGTTTTGTGTAATTGGATAAAAGAGTCCTCATTGTGGGCCATGGGTGATTAGTTATTGGATTAAAAGTGAAAATAATTTAGGTGTCATTTCTTAACTGGACAGTTTATCCTTAAAAGGCCTTGTAGAGAGAGGGACAGGGCTCCATTTCTAGTTTGTTAGAGTGAAGTGCTGTAGAACTCAGGGTTTGTGAGACTGTACAGAAATAAGAACTAATAAACAACTGAGTCTGAACATGAAATATCATCTTGAGCACTTTCAATCCCAACACTGACCCAGGCAGAAAAGAAGCAAAAGAACCAGCATTGGCCTAAGTCACTGCCACTGTGTATCCCCAGTGTCCCTCACACTCACCCTCACCTGCACAGGTGTGACCAGGTGAGCAGTGCAGCACTGGGATGAGGATGGTGCTAACTGGGACCTCACTGTGGCTCATGGGGTCTCTTTACTGGCCACAGCACACGGTGCCAGCAGCTCTTTATACAGCCTGCAGGAACTGACCATGGTCATGGAGTGTCTGATCCACCTGCCAGGATGGATTACTGCCTCTCTCTGGGCTTCCTTGCTGTGGAAGGTGCTGTCATGGTGTCAGGGGAGGAGGAGGATGAGAGGGACATGTTTGTATCTTGTGGCCATCCTCCCACTATCAAAGCTCTCCTGCTGGTGTTACCAACCCCCCAGCCCAAATCAAAGTCCAGCCATCTGGGCTGATGCAAACAACAGATTGCTCAGCATCTTCCTGGTCTTGACTGTGTCCTGTGCAAGCCACACTCATAATTTTCCTCTTTGGAGTTCCTTCTGGTACTTCCAAACCCAGCCAGTCACACAGACACTTCCTTCATCCCAGTCTCAGTGTACATGTTAACTTGACTTTACCTGCAGGACAACAAACATGGGCCAAAATGTTCTTCTGATGACCACAAAGATCTCTAGGACAGGAAAACCAGCAGCAATAGTTATGTGCAAAAAAAGGGACACTATGAAAATTAAGAAACTAAAAAAAAGAAGGAAATTAAGAAATTAAAATTAGCAATCAGAAGAGTTCCTGAGCTGGAAGTGGCCATACAGAGGACACCCCAACAATCCCACCCTGTCCTTGAGAGTGTTGTACAAATCCTCCTGGAGCTCTGGCAGCCTTGGGGCTGTGGCCTGAGGAGCCTCTTCAGTGCCCAATCACCCTGTGGGGAAAGAACCTTTTCCTAATACCCAATCTAACCCTGCCCTGGCCCAGCTCCAGCTGTTCCCTCAGCTCCTGTCACTGTCACAGGGAGCAGAGATCGGAGCTGCAGCCCCCAGTGGGGTCTGGCCTCAGATCTGACCATGCCCTCAGCCCCTCCAGCCCTTCCACCACCCTCCTAGCCCTCCTCTGGCTATTCTCTAACAGCTTTATCTCTTGCCTTTATAACATGCTGGCTGTTGTGTAAATATGACCCTGGAGGCAGAAAGTGAGTGTGTTTGTCTGTTCATAGAGGTTGGAGCAGAGTTACAGCAAATGTTTGTGAAAAGCAAGCGTGGGAGCTGGCTGGAAGTAAAGTGATATCTTTGAATAAGCCAAAACCGTGTCCAACCACCAAGGAGGGGAACCTGGGCAAGTGAAATGTGAAACCATGCTCAGGCAAGCCAGCTTTTATTTTTTTTTTTTTTTTTTGAGGGACAACTTGCTAAACCCATAACAACCAACATCCAAGTGGTTTTGTGAGTAGACAAAAGGTGGCCGCCTGCCAAAGAGGTTGAAGTCAACAAACAACGGAGTACAACAGGACCACTCATGAAAATGAGCTGTGAGGAGAAGTGAGATGAATCCTTCACACTGCTGAGGCACTCAGGGGCTTCCCAGGCTGTGCTTTTTCTGCACAGTGAAGAAGTTCAAGGAGGTTCCTCATATGAGGATGCCAGGAGAGGAACATTTCAGAACACATTTGTTTACATGAATGGAGAGAAAAATGTCAGGACCTTCACATGGAGAGATGTTTTCCCTTCAGGTTTGGGAGCTCACAGCTGGGGCTGCTGCCTGGCAGGGGATCCATGCCCTGTGGCCTAGCAGTGAGCTATGTCACAGACACATTTTATGGAAAATCCTTTCCTTAGGATTTTTCCTCCTGAGAAGCTGAGAGGCCTCAGGAACAAAATGTAAACAATGGTTATCTGCTGCTGTGGAATGCAACAGGTGAATCTTTGATTAGTCTCATAGAGTTGTTTCTAATTAATGGCCAATCACAGCCTAGCTGTCCAGACTGTCTCGGTCAGTCACAAGGCTTTGTTATCATTCCTTTTCTATTCTTAGCCAGCCTTCTGATGAAATCCTTTCTTCTATTCTTTTAGTATAGTTTTAATACAATATATATTATAATATATATATTATATGATATATATTTTACATATAATATATATAAAATAATAAATCAAGCTCTCTGAAACACGGAGTCAGATCCTCATCTCTTCCCTCATCCTGGGACCCCTGCAAACACCATCACAGAGCTGTGCTTCAGAGTCAGAGTGATGTTGGCAGTGAAGTGCTCCCCAAAGCCTGAGCTCACCAGCTGGGTGTCTTGGGGCCCCTCTCTGGGGCTGGTGCTGCTGGTGGCATTAAAGCCCCAGAGGCCCTCAGGGTGCCACAGGATCAGCAGTGAGGCTGGTGCCTCACAGAGCTCCTCAGGCCCCCCTGTGTGAGATGGAGCAGGACAGGACTGCTTTGGAGGCACCAAGGGAGATTGAGGCACAAGGGGGGACAAAACACAAGTGGTGCCTCACATCCATCTCCCTCAATGCCCCGTGCCTCTGCCTGCCCAGGTGCCAGCTCCAGCACCTGCTGCACGGATGGAATCCTTCCCTTCCACTATCCTAAGGAACCCCAGATACTGTTCAAAGCTCTCAGACTGCAGCCAGAAACCATTTCCCACCTGCAATGTTTTGTTTTCTCAGGCTCTGCCGCTTGTTCTGAGACCACAGACTGGAGCAACAACGACTGGGAACTGACACTCAGAACCTGCCCCAGGCCCTTGCTGGCCACCGGTGGCCATTGCCAGCAAAGAGTGATCACAAGGGAGGCTCTGCCTCCTGAGGGTGAGGTATGAACCAGGGCTGGGCTCCAGCAAAGCAGGCACTGCTGGGAGAGCCGAGGGAAGGCTCTGCCCCGCAGGAAACAGGGCAGGGGATGGGACAAGGACAGTGCAGGGACAGGGACAGGGGCTGCGACAAGGGCTAGGGCTGGGCCTGCCGCAGGGACAGGGACAGGTGCTGGGGCAGGGACAGAAGCTGCAGCTGGGCCTGCAGCGGGTACAGGGGCTGGGGCCGCCCTCCTCCCTCACGGCCCCGAACGCCAGGGACGGTCCCAGCCACCATGACGGCGCCCAGCAAAGAACCAATGAGCCTCCAGCACTGACCCACGGAGCCAATCAGCGCCAGGCACCCGTCAATAAACCCTCAGGAGAGGCCCGGTAGCCAATCAGAGGCCTCCTGCCGCAGCCGCACTTGAGGGAGCGATAGCTGTGTTCTGATTGGCCGAGTGAGCCACCTTGCTCTGCCCTGCAGCCAATCAGGAGCGGCGGCGCCGCGGGGTTACTCGGGGTCAGGATTTCCCGCGCTGCACCAGCCATGACGTCACCGTACCTGAGGCTGAGGGGCCGCACCTGAGACACACCCGGGGCACACCTGAGGGACACCTGAGTACACCTGGGGTACACCTGAGTACACCTGAGGGACACCTGGGGTACACCTGGGGTACACCCCGGGGCAGAAACAGCACTGTCTCCAAGGAGGTGATTCCTGGTTGCCATAGAAACCAGGGTTTTTGGTGCCCCCTCTGTCTCTCACTGTTGTAAAGATGTGATAATTTTAATGGAACTTTATTTCAGCCCCTGGAGGTTGCTGGAGGGATGGATCCCAGGTGTGTCACCTGCCAGACACCACCACGGGGTTAAGTTACTGTCACACCTGCACAGGTGATGAGAGGTGGCCAGGGAAGAGCTGGTCCTGAATGAGGGGTGTTGCTAAACAAGGGCTGGGAGAAGCTCAGGTGTGTGTCCCAGAGCTGAGGCCCACAGCACCAGGAGCATGGGGTGGGCACGGCCCCCAGGAAGAGGGGCTGTCCCCTCCCCTCTGTGTGTGTCACAGCAGTGGCACTGCAGGGAGGTGGGGCTGGCATGTGTGACAATGGATGGACACACCGTTGGATGGACGCAGCACTGGATGGCCACACCACTGGATGGACACACTGTTGGATGGATACACTGTTGGATGGCCACACCACTGGATGGTCACACCACTGGATGGCCACACCGTTGGATGGATACGCCGTTGGATGGCCCCACCACTGGATGGCCAAAATATTGGATGGCCCCACCACTGGATGGCCAAAATATTGGATAGCCCCACCATTGGATGGCCAAAATATTGGATGGCCCCACCACTGGATGGCCAAAATATTGAATGGCCACACCACTGGATGGCCCCACCATTGGATGGCCAAAATATTGGATGGCCACACCATTGGATGGTCACACCTCTGGATGGCCACACCATTGCATGGCCCTACCACTGGATGGCCACACTGTTGGATGGTCACACCTCTGGCCACATCATTGCACAGCCCCACCACTGCCTGTTCCTGCCCCCAGCCAAGGGCAGAGGCTGCAGGCTGCAGGCGCATGGGGAGCTGTTGCTCTGTCCCTGATTTACTGCCTGGGTGGCTCCTGCCTGTGCTGCACTTTCCCCACCTCCCTGGATACCCTCTGAACCCGGGAATGGGGACAGCAGTCTGATATCTGCCAGGCACTGCTGAGCCTGCGAGCTGCAGGTCAGCCCCAGAGAGGAAGGGGCTGGGCTGAATACACATTTGGGGACCCGCTGGAGAATGGACTGAGGCTAACGTGCCATGCCCATGAGTGCACATGGCCTGCAGGCAGATATTCCTGGCATGGGGTGGGTGAAGACATTTCTATTTCATGTGTGGGCCCTGCCCTCTCTGATGTTCCTGTTGTGGAGCTGGGGCAGGAAAGCAGTCAGGGTGAGTGCTGGGGCACTGTCAGGGTGGAGTGAGTGCCTGGCAGGAGTGAGGATGGCTGAGGCTCCCCAGGCAGCCAGAGAGCTGCCAGACCAGGCCATGGCACTGCACAGCTGCCCCTCACCATCCCTCCCCCCACAGCACAGTGATGCTGGGGGACCAGCCCAGCTGCCCACCTTGACCCAGCCACAGCTCCTGCCAGCCTGGGGACACCAGTTTGCGCCTGCAGTGCCAGCTCCTGCCAGCCTGAACCTTGCTCCGTAAGCAGGCAGTAAATATCCCAGGGACAATGCAATGACACAGGCTCTGCTCAGCCGTTGGCACTGGGAGCTGCCCTGAATCATGCCATGGACACGGGCCAGCTGAGAGGCCAGCAGGAGACAAGCCCACACGTGGTTCTCTCTAGAGGGCCCAGCCTTGCCCAGAGCCAAAGTAGGTTAACTGGGAACGGTGTTTTGAGGTTAACTGCTGCACGCAGGTCATGCTCAGCGTGACGAAGGGTCCGGGCTGGCCAGGAGCCAGCAGGATGCAGCAGGAGGTGACACAGCTCTGCAGTGCCCAGTGTGCCAGCAATCAGCGTGGGCCTGCTGGAAGCTCCTGAGCTCTGCACTGAAGGCTCCAGGACTTTTGTCTGGGGTCTCTGTGTGCCAGGTGCCCCTGCCCATGGCACAGCAGGAGCACTGGTGCCTATCATGCTGAGTGTCCATCCCTGGCAGTGCTGTGACAGCAAAACCAAGTTAACCTAGAGCAGAAAGCAGGGAGATGGGCCTGACACCCTCCTTCCCAGCCCCCTGTGGAAGGAAATGTTGGTGTTTCTGCTTCTCACCAGCATTTCCCATCTCAAGCTCCACAAGAAGCTGAATTGAAACAAAACACTTTTTGCATCTGTTGCCCTTGACTTTCCTCTAGGGAAGTTTCTCAAAACAGCATGTTTAGCTCTGAAACTATCCATACAAAGGGACTTTCCCCTGACTGTCTGTCCTGCCCACGCAGGACACGTATCCTGGCAGCTGGCAGAAGGTGCCCAGGTGGCTGGGATGGCAGTCAGCACAGTGTGAGGAATGCAGGGGAATTTCTGTCCCTCTCCCTGGGCTGACATCATCTGGGTATGACTGCTGCGATGTGCCACCACCTTCCCGTGGTTTGGGACTGTGTTTTGGTACACCCAGCAGTTTTTGGGCACTCCACTACCTCCGTTTGGGTTACTGCTGGAGCAGAGGGCTCCCTGCCCAGCTCCCCACCATGAGCCCGGGGTGGGAACAGGTCACTCCCCAGCTGCGCTGAGCCTGGCGAGCAGGTTCGGGGCTGGGGAGGATGGGCTGCGTGTCCTGGAAGGCAGCAGGCACCCAGGTGCTGGTAAACACATTGCGAAAGGCTGGGCTGAGCCTCGCCCCGCTGGCATCAGCGCTGAGTCACCCCGCGCTCCGGGCTGCTCCTCCCGCCGCCGTCCTGCGAGAAACTACTGCTCACTTTGGGAACTGAAATAGGTTTGTTAAACCTGGACGAAAACACAACAAAAGGACTACAGAAGGAAAAATTCACAGCGCTGGGAACTGCCCCTCGTGGTTCATCTTCAAGATGGATGCTCAGTCTTTTATACCCCTGGGGGTTGCATCAGCCAGCCCTGGCCCCTCTCAAAGTCTGTCAGTCAGCTCTTCCTTGCCATTTATCCGTGGAAACTGCTTTCTTGTGACTGGATTGGGGGTCAGGTGTTGCCATGCTGCACCCCCTAAGCACCCCCGAGCTTTTCCATTCCCAACTGCCCCAGGTAAGGGTCACATGTGCAGCTTCTTTGTACCTGTCCTAGCCAACCCAGGCTGTCTGATGGCAACAATACAGGGGGGAAAGGGAACTATGGGGAGAACAGAGGACATCTGAACTACAATAACATAACTATGCATCACTAAAGCTTTTCTTAATATCCACACAATAGTCATCCTTTAATTGTGAGAGCCAATCATCTCATTATCCATCTATAACAATCCTGCCCTCTCCTCTCCACTCCACAGTGCCACCAGTGCAGGTCCCCTCTCCTGCCAGGGGCTGGGGCCCAAATCCCCCTCAGCATGCCTGAAATGGGAGTCAGTCATGACTTCTGCCAGCTGCAGGTTCCCATCCGTGGCAGAAGGGCTCCCAGGTAGGAGCTGCAGGTTCCCATCCGTGGCAGAAGGGCTCCCAGGTGGGAGCTGCAGGTTCCCATCCATGGCAGAAGGGCTCCCAGGTGGGAGCTGCAGGTTCCCATCCATGGCAGAAGGGCTCCCAGGTGGGAGCTGCAGGTTCCATCTGTGGCAGAAGGGCTCCCAGGTAGGAGGCAGCTGACTCAGTTTACCTGTGAGAGGACTGAGCCATCAGACCCATCCTCCACAGGGCCCAGCGCATCAGGCTCTACCCTGAGAGGACAGCATGACCAGCACCAGCTTTCCAGGAGGACTCTCAAAACCAGGGGCAATTTCTGCACCCTGCAAAGGTTTGGCAGAGCACCCCTTCCAAATTCCATCAGGACGTTTAACCAGGGCCAGCCACTGCTGTTGGGAGAGGGAGATTACTCTTATCCAAGCACAGTGCAAATGCAGCTTGGAAATAAAATGCAGGCACTCAGCTTGCATGGAGAATTTGCCTGTGCCTCTCTGAGCCAGCAGGAACCCTCTCCCTGGCAGCAGTGCTCAGCTGGCCCCCCCTCCTTCATCACTGGGCCCAGTCAGGACTGGTGCTGGGAGACTCTCAAGGTGTTCTCTACACCTTGCAGGACCTCTGAGAAAAGCCAGCTGTGCCAAGATTCCATGAGAGGGGACTTGAGCTCCTCTCCACTAGTTTTGAAATAATGGAGTTCCCTGGCAGGGAAACAAGTCCTTATGGCAGCATGGCAGGATGGTGCTGGCAGCCACCTGGTGCAGGGTGACACAACAACCGGTGGCACAGGGCACTGGGCTGGGAGCTCCTCAAAACCCCCAGCCTGGGCTGGTGGCTGCAGAGCCTGTGCTGTGGCTCAGCCCTGCCATGGGGCCATCAGCCCAGGTGCTGCCCAGTGCAGGCTGCCCTCACCAGCTTCATGGGGAAGGCGTGAGCAACCCTCTAAGGTGGTGTGATGTTGGGGAAGATAAAACAGGAAAGCCTTATAAATATGATTGCCTAGCAAAAGATTTTGAGAATATAGAAACTATAAGTGAGATTGAAATGAAAGCAAGCTTTGAGATCCCTCAGTTACTGAACAACTGGAAAACAATGGTGTGGCCAGCTGAAGGTGATCCCCTTTGGATGGAACAACATCCTCTGCTTGCAGACAGCTCCAAGGGTCAGAGCAGACCCTGCCAGCTTGGCAGGAGGGGCCCAAAGAGGAGTTTTTAGGGTTTAAAATGTAACACAGTGTGGCAATGTAATCATTCTTATAGGCTGTATGGAAATGCTATAGGATTTGTATCTTATACTAGATTGGTTAGTGAGAATTAGAATATTCAGCACAGAAGAAGATTTATTGTATTGTAACAGGAACCTCGCTCTCTTACCCTTTTATGCTCTTACCTTTTCTACTTCCTGCAGTGTTGGGTCTCAGCTCCTGGCTCAGCCCAGCATCTGGCAGGGCCAGGGGCACCTGTGCCATGTTAGAGGAGCAGCCTGGTGTGAGTCACTGGTTCGCTCCTGTGTGCCTGGAGCTGGCCCAGGCACAGCCCACCAGCTTGGAGAGGTGGAGGGGGTGGGCAGGCTCAGCTCAGCTCCTGGGGCTGCCAGGCATTTCTGTCTCAGGCAGGTGAACCCACAGTGATGTGTTCTGCTCTGCTGGTTTGCATACCATGGGGATCTCCCCATCCTTTGGCTCTGCACGTGCTGCTGTGCATCACCCTGGGCACTTCCACCCACTGCTTCCTCTAGCATGGGGCTGCCCTTGGCTGTGAGCAGCCTTGCTGAGCATGAGCCATACTGCCTAGGACTGAACAGAGTGCCCAGCAGCTTGGAAACCTGCTCCACACTGGCTGCTGGTGCTGGAAGATGCCCTGGAGCAGCCTTCTTTCCTTAGCCACAAGATCTAAATCTGGTCTCGTCACCAAGCTGGGGTTTCCCTGAACTCCTTTAGTGAATTATTTTCACTCCAGAGCTGGCAATACTGGAACAGCTGTAACACCTGAGGAGATGGAAATGTGGTATATGTGCCAGACCTGTCTGCTCCAAGTGCTCTGAGCTCCTTGCCAGGCTTTCCCTGCTCACCTCCATGCCCTATCCCCAGCATCCAGCACTGCAGCAGAGCTCTGTCACTCAGACTTGCATCTCCAGCTGTCAGGACCCAGCACATCCCTCTGGCTGTCCTGAGCAGCCCAGACCCTGCCAGGGGGCTCAGAGACCCTGGCACAGAGCCCAGAATGCCCCTGTGGGTTTGATTATGACCCTTGGAGCAAGTTATCAACCAGTCTGGGCTAGCAGTCCCAGTCTGGTCTAGCAGTCCCAGTTTGGGCTAGCAGTGCCAGTTTGGGCTAGCAGCCCCAGTCTGGGCTAGCAGTCCCAGTTTGGGCTAGCAAAGAAGATCAGCAAGCCACAACAGTTTCAGTAGAATGATAGTGAAGTTATCACAGGGTGTAAAAATAGATTTTGGGGTTTTTTAGAATGGGGGTTCAGGAGCCAAGATGGAAGAAGCTGGGCATGTCCAGCCTTATTCCTTCTTCTTCTTGGCCTCCATCTTCTGCTGGGATGTTGGCACTTACAGATTGGTTCAGAGTAGAATTCACTGTCTAACATAGGTGATGGGTGTTGGGAAGTAATTGTAAATATTGTACATGTAGTTTTTAGTGTAAAGACATAACACTGCCCTGGGGCAGGCAGAGTGCCTGGAACTGTCTTGCTGAGTGGACCTCAGCTGGACAGGAGAAAATATTTTATAGACAAGATACAATAAACAACCCTGAGACCAAGAAATGAAGAGCCCTGACTCCTTCTTCGAGCTCCGGGCTGGGAAAAGAGACTTTTCAACTTTTCTCAGGGTCACTCTGACAAGCAAGAGATCCCAAGACACCCAGCTCCGGTCATCCCAGCTTGCCCTCTGGGTGCTTGCCATTAGGCACCTGTGAGATACCCACCAGGCAGAACGTGCTGCTGGTGGGAGCTGTGCTCAGGCTGGCACAGCCTGGAGCAGCCACCACGTGGCAGAGCCTCTTGGGCTACAGAGCCAGTGGGCAGAACTGAGAGCCAAGGAGAGTCTGGGCTAGCAGTGCCAGTCTGGGCTAGCAGTGCCAGTCTGGGCTAGCAGTGCCAGTCTGGGCTAGCAGTCCCAGTTTGGGCTAGCAGTGCCAGTCTGGGCTAGCAGTGCCAGTCTGGGCTAGCAGTCCCCAGTTTGGGCTAGCAGTGCCAGTCTGAGCTAGCAGTGCCCAGTCTGGGCTAGCAGTGCCAGTCTGAGCTAGCAGTCCCAGTTTGGGCTAGCAGCCCCAGTCTGTGCTAGCAGTCCCAGTTTGGGCTAGCAGCCCCAGTCTGTGCTAGCAGTGCCAGTCTGGTCTAGCAGTCCCAGTCTGGGCTAGCAGTCCCAGTCTGGGCTAGCAGTGCCAGTCTGGGCTAGCAGTCCCAGTTTGGGCTAGCAGTCCCAGTCTGGGCTAGCAGTGCCAGTCTGGGCTAGCAGTGCCAGTTTGGGCTAGCAGTGCCAGTCTGAGCTAGCAGTCCCAGTCTGGGCTAGCAGTCCCAGTCTGGGCTAGCAGTCCCAGTTTGGGCTAGCAGCCCCAGTCTGTGCTAGCAGTGCCAGTCTGGTCTAGCAGTCCCAGTCTGGGCTAGCAGTGCCAGTCTGGGCTAGCAGTCCCCAGTCTGGGCTAGCAGTGCCAGTTTGGGCTAGCAGTCCAGTTTGGGCTAGCAGCCCCAGTTTGGGCTAGCAGTCCCACCAGTCTCCTGGGATCCACCTCTCCAGGAAACAAACAAAAAACCTCCTGGGCAGCTCAGCCTCCATCCTGCCCTTCTGGCTCGCAAACCTGGAGCATGGTGTGTGCTGGGTGCTGCCTGTGTCTAGCTCACCTTTAGTGTCCTCCAGAGGCACCTGCATGATCTCATGTGATGCTTCATGGTTGGCCTGGCCCTTTCCTTCTTTATACCACTTGCAAGGGCTTTAAAATAACTCTGCTTGTGCTGTGGGGGTGACACCCAGCACCCTGAGAGCCAGGCCTGGCCTGGTGTGCTGGTTCTTGGCTTCTTTTCTGCCTCTGTCAGGGTCAGGATTGAAAGAGCTTGAGATGATATTTGTGTTCAGACTCAGATGTTTATTTTTCCTTATCTATGTTACAGTCTCACAAGCATTGAGTTCTGCAGTATTTCACTAACAAGCTACAAAAATGGCCCTATATCTATCACTACAAGGTCTTTAAAGGATAAACGATCCAATTAAGAAATGACACCTAAATTATTTTCACTTTCAACCCAATAACTAATCCCTTGAAGTCTGCACTGTGGACTTTTCTGTCCAATTACACAAAGCCACCCAAACCCATGGAGAAGAAGGTGAAGAAGAAGGACCAGCCATGGCCCTACAACCTCCATCTTAGCTCCATATGTATTACTATACTCTAAAACCTCAAACTCCAAGCTCTCCACCCTGTGATATCACACGCTTCTATCCAAACTCCACAGCCACAATCCCAGTTCTATCATTCTATTTTAGAAGCTTTCTCCATGGCCTCAGGTCATGTGTTCTCCTGGGAGTCTATGCCTGTCAGCACAGAAAGCCCAAAGCTCTCTGTATCCAGTGTACTATCACTGGTGCTCAGGCTCTCTCATCCAAACACAAGCTCTGCTGTTCTCAGGCTCAGAACATCCCTCTGTGGTTTTTTCCCATCCTGCAGACTCCTGCTCCACTGTGGCTGTGCAGGTTTGTGAGGAGACTGAGGGGCTCCAGACCACCCTCACACCCCTGGGATGGTAGGGTGTGGATATTCTCAGTTCAGTCGAAGAAAGAACAGAGATAGTTTTTCCCAGGACTTAGATAAAAGAATTAAAACCATTATTATCTCTCTTTATGTAACCAATGTTTATAGATATGGTTCTCCAGAATGTGCTATTCATAGTTCACCAGTAGTGTGAGAGGTTTTTACTTTGAGACCAATCAAGTTGAGTCAGATTAGAAAAAGACCCACTACCTTCATTAAACACCTTATACCTTCTGATTCACCTAATGAAGACCAGAGTCTTTGATTCCATCCCTGACTCAACAGTGTCAGCAGAGCTTTGGCCAGAGGGCTCTTGGGGCATGGGCCTGCATGGCCTGAGTGTCTGGGTGCTGCCAGGGTGGGCAGGCTGGCTCAGAATCACTTCAGGCAGCCCCAGGGTGTGCTCCAAGCCAGGCAGGCAGCAGGCTGGAGGATGCAGGAGAAGCTGGGAGTGTGGGTGGCTCAGTTTGGAGACAAATTTAAGAGGAGACACTCTGCAATGAGCAGTTTCCTCTCAAGAGTGTCAACAGTCCCTCTCCACTGAAAAATGAATGCTAATAGAGGCAAGTGGGGAAAAAAACCCCAACAGTTTATTGACAATAGTGCCCACAAGGCAAGGAAGAAAAGGAAACAACTGCTGAACACCAAACTATCAGAACTCACACCCTCCTCACCCCCCAACAGGAACAAAGACCCCAAAATGCCCAGAGAATAGGGCAAACATTGAAGAAATAAATACCCCTTCCCAACACGAGGTATGAGATGGTGCTGGCTTTCACCCTGGGGGCTCTCTGGTGTCAACCCCTGTGCAGGGCAGAGCAAGCAGCTGGGCTGGGTTCTCTTGTGTGCTTTCTCTGCCCAGCTCAGCTACTGGGGCTGGAACAGGGCTGGAACATTTCCACCAGTCCCACTTCTCCAGCCCCCAGCCAGCAGCTGTTCACTTCACCCCAAGGCAGTGCAAGATTGCTGCTGCAGCTTCTCCAAGCCAGGCAAGGGAAAAGCTTTTTGCTGGGGCCAAAAAAACCCAAGCAAGTCAAGCAAAACCAAACCACACAGTGCCACAGATCACCTGGGGCAGTGAGGCTTCGAAACTGCCACCAAAAAACCCAAAGCTCCCCCCCCTGCACACATCCAGTCCCTGGATTGCTCATACTTTACCATATTAATTAATAAATTGATTGCTGCTTGAATATTGGCCTAGTCAAGCTTCTTATTTATAACAAGTGGGAGATGCTGCAGGGAACAGGGTGGACCTTTCAGCATCCTGCAGATAAGCAGGGATCCAGTCTGATCCCCCTGAACATTGATTAGGGCAGACAAAGAGCTCCTGGGAAGCCTCCACCTGGAGTGGACTCTGCACATCTCAACTTGCTTTGTGACTGAGGGCCGAGGAGGAGGAATGGTTCAAACCCTCAGGGCAGGGTTACATTAGAGATTAGGAAGAAATTCTTCCCTATGAGGATGGGAAGGGCCTGGCACAGGATGCCCAGAGCAGCTGTGGCTGCTCCATCCCTGGGAATGCCCAAGGCCAGGTTGGACAGGGCTTGGAGCACCCTGGGCTGGTGGAAGGTGCCTGTAGCAATGTACCTGAACAACTCAGACTACAGGGTGCACCAGCCATTCACTTGTAACTGCTCTTATCAGAATTCTCTCAGGGCCCTCTAGAATTCATCAAAGTTACTAAGACATGAGCTGTATCAAAAAAAGAAAGAAGAAGCTAAGAAACTAAATCCCAAAAGCACAAGAAAGAAATAACAGAGAACTGTGAGCCACCTAGGCTGTAACCAATCACATATTCTGAGAAGTGCATGCAAAACTCATGGACAAACAAAAGTACCAATAAAAATGTGTGCTCAGTGTGTACAGGAGAGGTAGAATGCATAAATAAGTGCATATTGTAAGCAATAAACAGCTTCTGCTTAATCATAGTTGTGCAGGATTCCTGAATTTCCCATAGGTGTCCCTGCCCTTGGCAGGGGGGTGGAACGAGATGATTTGGAGGTTCCTTCCAACCCAAACCATTCTGTGTCTCTGAGGCAGCTGGGAGCACCCTTGTGTGAGATGATGGTGAGGGAGGTGCAGTCACAGCTCCAGAGGGGGGGTAGCACAATACAGTGCCAGGGCTCCAGGAGGGTGAGCTGCACTGGTTTTGCTCATGGCTGCAAGGACACCTGCAGAGGCAGCAAAGCCAACTTTTGGCACCATGGAGGTGCTTGGCTCCTTGCCTGGGTGGGTGCCAGCACTGCCTGCACCGTGCTGGATGCTCAGGGTACTGGAGCTGGGTCTGGAGGGCTGTGGCACCCTTGGGAGAGCAGCACTCAGCTGGCATTGCTGCCTGGAGAGCAGGAAAGGGTTAGCAATCCTCAGTGCTGTGCCCGGTGATGCCTGCACGCAGCTATGTGAGGTATGTGTGGCACCAGCGCACCTCGGCAGGGGAGAGACTCTCCTTGCCCTGGCTGGGCGGCCTGCAGACAGCTCTGCTCCTGCATGGGGGGAGAGGGAGCAGGAGGGGGGTCCCCACACCCCACCGACAGACAGGCTGGCTGCTGGCTCCAGTCCCTGGGGAGTTCATCTGTCAGAAAAGCAGATGTCCCCATTCCACTGGCCCTGCACAGCCAGGATTTGCCTTGCAAAAGCAGGAGGTGACATGCAGAGAGGGCAGCAAGCACCCAGAGAAGCTGCACACTGCTGGCTGTGTTCCCTGCTATCCATGAATCCATCAGACAGGATGGATTATCACCCCCACAGCAGCTGCTGCCCAGGACCTGTGCTCTGCATTCAGAGCCCATCCCAGGTGCCCACCAAGCCTCCATGGGTGCAGGAGAGGGCTGGGCTGCTCTCTGCCACTGGAGCCACTTGCTGTGGGACCATGGAAGGCACTGGCTGATGTTGGGGAAGATGAAACAGGGAAGCTTTATAAATATGATTGTCTGGCAAAAGATTTTGAGAATAAGGAAACTATAAGCGAGATTGAAATGAAAGCAAGCTTTGAGATCCCTCAGTTACTGAACAACTGGAAAACAATGGTGTGGCCAGCTGAAGGTGATCCCCTTTTGATGGAACAACACCCTCTGCTTGCAGACAGCTCCAAGGGTCAGAGCAGACCCTGCCAGCTTGGCAGAAGGGGCCCAAAGAGGAGTTTTTAGGGTTTAAAATGTAACACAGTATGGTAATGTAATGATTCTTATAGGCTGTATGTAAATGCTATGGGATTTGTATCTTGGACTCAATTGGTTAGTGAGAATTAGAATATTCAGCACAGAAGAAGATTTATGGTATTGTAATGGGAACCTCACTCTCTTACCCCTTTTACTCTCTTACCCTCTCATCCTCTCTGCCCCTCTCTTCTCTCAGTTCTGCTCCAGCTGTGGCTGGCAGCTCCCAGCAGGGCCCTGCACCCAGGCCCTTTGCAATAACCCACAAATTCCAAGCCCTGGCTGCAGAGATCTCTCGTCTCCATCCATCCCCACTGTCCCGTCCCCACTGTCACTCCTACAGGCTGACACTGCTGGCCCCCACCCAGCTCATTTCATTCCTCAGGCTGGGAACAGCCATGCTCCAGCAGCCATAGAGGGAGGAAATCACCCCCCAGGCACAGCCCCAGGGGTCACACTGGATCCCATGGTGTCCCCAGAGCACCTGTGGGGGGACGCCCTGTTCACCAGGGACCAGGCCTTGGCGCTTATCCAGGCAAAGTTTTACCTTGTGCCCCAGCAAAAGCTGTCCCAGCCCAGGGAACTGGCAGGACCGGTCCCCACCCTGCAGCTGCTCACTAACAATGCCTGGTTTTGACAAAGGAAAAGCAAACCACAGCCTCTACACGGCCAAACTGGGACCAGAGCGATTCCCAGGGAGGCTGGGAGGAGAGGGAGAGGAGAGGAGAGGAGAGGAGAGGAGAGGAGAGGAGAGGAGAGGAGAGGAGAGGAGAGGAGAGGAGAGGAGAGGAGAGGAGAGGAGAGGAGAGGAGAGGAGAGGAGAGGAGAGGAGAGGAGAGGAGAGGAGAGGAGAGGAAAGGAGAGGAGAGAAATCTACAGTTATTTTTTTTAATTAGAAATCTACAGTTCTTCTAGAAACAATGATGGACTTAAGATCTGATTGGCCTTTAGGAATCTTCTCTCACCCTATTGGTGAACTGTGAATAACACATTCTAGAGAACCATATTGATAAACAATGGTTACAGAAAGAGAAATAATAATTATTTGACTTCTTTCATCTAAATTTCTTACAGCTTCTACACAGCTTCCCAGGATTTTCCTGGGAGAACCATGTCTCCCTGTGTCCAGAGGATATATAATTACTACACTCCCCCGGCAAAGTCCATGTTGCTCTGAGAAATTCAGGCTTAGGCCTTGCTGCTGCTCTGCTGCTGGCCACCAGCACAGCTCAGGGGCCTGAGCCACTGAGGACACCCAGGACAGTGCCTGGCACCTGCTGCTTTGGGGGCTATGCCAGGAGTGCCCACCCTGCAGTGCCTGGCATGGGGACCTGCCCAGGAGCCCTGGCATGTCCTGCTCCTGCTGTGAGGTGTTGGCACAGCAATTCCCCCATGTGCAAATTCCCTGTGTGACCCATCCCAGAGGCTGCACTGGGGCCGGGGAGGTGCAGGGCTTTTCCCCAGGGGAGCAGGAAGGTTTTGGGTACATCCTGGGGAATAAAGGCCCTCTCACAGTGTTGGGGAAGATGAGACAGGAAAGCTTTATAAATATGATTGCCTGGCAAAAGATGTGGAGAATATGGAAATGATAAGTGAGACTGAAATGAAAGCAAGCTTTGAGATACCTCAGTTACTGAACAACTGGAAAACAATGGTGTGGCCACTGAAGGTGATCCCCTTTGGATGGAACAACACCCTCTGCTTGCAGACAGCTCCAAGGGTCGGAGCAGACCCTGCCAGCTTGGCAGAAGGGGCCCAAAGAGGAGTTTTTAGGGTTTAAAATGTAACTCAGTATGGTAATGTAATGATTCTTATAGGCTGTATGGAAATGCTATAGGATTTGTATCTTGTGCTAGATTGGTTAGTGAGAATCAGAATATTCAGCACAGAAGATTTATGGTATTGTAATGGGAACCTCGATCTCTTACCCTTTTACTCTCTTACCCTCTCATTCTCTCTTCCCCTCTCCTCTCTCAGTCCTGCTCCAGCTGTGGCTGGCAGCTCCCAGCAGGGCCCTGCACCCAGGCCCTTTGCAATAACCCACAAGTTCCAAGCCCTGGATGCAGAGATCTCTCGTCTCCGTCCGTCCCCATCGTCCTGCCCCTGATGCTCCTACATCACAGGGCTGTGCACTGGGTAAATTCAACCTCCTGCAACTAAGAGCCCCCCATTTTCCATGGGTAATGAGGATGAAGAGCTGGGTGGGCTCTCCTGCTGCTATCCCTCACCCACCCAGAGAAGGAGTGGAGGCTGCCAGGGCTTGTGCAGCAGCACATCCTCCTGCACAGCAGCTCATTCCACACAGGGACAGCCCAGCACACAGGGCAGCATAAAGCCTGCATTGTTCCCAGATGGAAATGATCGTCCTGGTGACCTGGAAATACAGAGAGGCTCTGTCAGCAAAGCTATAGCATTTCAAAAGCTGAGATCAAAGGTCCCTCTGGGTCAGATTCTGCAGGCCCTCACAGACACCTGTAATAAAGACACGTGCTAATTATTCTCATTTTGCCTGCCAGAGTCACCAGGGCTGTGGGGCTCATCCCTCACTCACAGAGCAGCAGAGGGGACAGGGACCTGGCAGGAACAAAGGATTCTTGTGTGGGGATGGCTGGGTGCAGGGAGCTTTGGCAGAACAGAGCAGCATTTGCTCCCCTCTGCCTGCTGTGAGCCCCAGCCATGCCTCTTGCCCTGTCCCACTTGCACCACCCTGGCTGGGCAGTTCCCACTGCTCCATCCCATCCCATCCCATCCCATCCCATCCCATCCCATCCCATCCCATCCCATCCTATCCCATCCCATCCCAGTGATGTCCCCCTGGCTGGGCAGTTCCCACTGCTCCATCCCATCCCATCCCATCCCATCCCATCCCATCCCATCCCATCCCATCCCAGTGATGCCCCCCTGCCCAGCTGGGCACACAGGGGGCAGCCAGCCCCACACTGGAGCAGTGCCACTGGGGACCTGCCCTCTCCCAGCACAACCTGGCACCACCAGCACTGTGCACTGGGACCTGTTCCACACCCTGTGCAGAGCCTGGAATCCCTCCCACAGCAGCTCTGCAGAGTGCTCTCCCCAGCCTCTTATCTCCTGGACTTCAGACCCCACCGTGGGACAGATAAAGTATCTGCAGACACACCTCAAGCACACAGCCATCAGCCTGGGAATGCTGGCTTTCTCTCTCTGCTTTCAATTGGCACAGGTGGTCCTGGAAATGCCAGGGCATGTTTTTGTGTCACCCTGGCCACATCCCTTTGAGTCTTGGCACAGCAGGGACACTGTGGCCCCTCTGCCACTCTGGGTGGGGTAGATGAGGGGAGGTGAGAAGTTATTTTGGGTACCCTTTTCAGAGGTGTAGAAGTGCACCCAAAGGGCAGGGACCCTCCTGTGCAGGCCCAGCAGAGAGCTCTGCTGTGGCACATGTGGGATGAGCTGCTCTGTTCTCAGCAGGTTGGGCTCAGCAGTGTTAGGAGGAAAACTAGGACTGTCCCTGACCTCAGATGTCACAGGAGAAAATTAGCACACCTTTCCAGCAAATGGCTGTGCTAATTAGAGGAGGAGGAGGTGACGTATTGTTCAGAGTCTCCTGTGGCCAAGGGTCAGCCAGGTCCTGGCCTGGCACAGGGGCAGTTCTGGCCATGGGCTGCAGGGCTCCCAAGCAGCCAGATGAGCAAGGTGCCACCATGCCTCTTTATGGGTCAGATGGGCCCCCCTGTCTGCTCCAGGTGCTGCTGGTTTGAGCTTGGTTTGTCCTTCCCCAGCGGCACTGGAAAGATGCTTCACCTCCTCCCTTCCCTCCCCTGCACTGGGGCAGCCAAAGGGGGCTGGGAGTGGAGGGGGATGGGGCTCAGAGGTGACAGCAGCAGGGGACATGCCTGGGGCTTAGGGAGGAGGGACAGGCACTGCATGTGGGGTGGGGGACACTGCTGATGGTGCCCAGAGTCACCAGCCAGTCCAGGATCTGCTTCTCAGGATGGCCCAACGATGGCCAATTTGGTGAGATGGCATTAACCACCCTCCTGCTGGGCACTGCTTCTGTGTCCCCAGGAGCCACCAAACTCTCTGTCCTGGGGACTTTGGCCCACCTGGTCCATGTGGCACAGTTAAATCTGCACACTGTGAAAGCAGCTTGGGGGGACAGGGGGACACTGCTGGGGCTGTGGCAGCCAGAGGATGTCCCCACCACTGAGAGAGGTGAGGGGCTCTAGGGGTGCCAGGGCTTTGGCTGTGCCCTGGAAAGCACCAAGCAGCTCTCACCATGCCCTGGCTGCAGGACTGGCACAGCCTCTGTTTGCCCTCGGTTCTGCTCCAGCCGTGTTTGCCTTCACACGGCACCCAGTGCTGAGCAAACAGCACATGGGGACAGCCAGCAGCTGGCAGGGAGGGACAGCCCTTGGAGGAGTGCCAGGGGGTAGGACAGTGGGGATGGATGGAGATGAGAGATCTCTGCAGCCAGGGCTTGGAACTTGGGGTTTATTGCAAAGGGCCTGGGTGCAGGGCCCTGCTGGGAGCTGCCAGCCACAGCTGGAGCAGGACTGAGAGAGGGAAAGAGAGTGGGAAAGAGGATGAGAGAGAGACATTCCCGTTACTATACAATAAATCTTCTTCTGGTCTTGGAACTTGTGGGTTATTGCAAAGGGCCTGGCTGCAGGGATCTGCCTGGAGTGGCCACAGCTGGAGCAGGCCCCAGAGAGGGAGAGAGAGGGAAAGAGAGAGAAGGCAAGAGTGTGGTAAAGAGGATGAGAGAGCAAGGAAGAGTAAAGAGAGCAAAGTTCCCATTACAATACCATAAATCTTCTAATTCTCACTAACCAATCTAAGATACAAATCCTATAGCATTTCCATACAGCCTATAAGAATCATTACATTTCCATCCTGTGTTACATTTTAAACCCTAAAAACTCCTCTTTGGGCCCCTTCTGCCAAGCTGGCAGGGTCTGCTCTGACCCTTGGAGCTGTCTGCAAGCAGAGGGTGTTGTTCCATCAAAAGGGGATCACCTTCAGTGACCACACCATTGTTTTCCAGTTGTTCAGTAACTGAGGGATCTCAAAGCTTGCTTTCATTTCAATCTCACTTATAGTTTCTATATTCTCAAAATCTTTTGCCAGGCAATCATATTTATCAGGCTTTCCTGTCTCATCTTCCCCAACAAGCCCTGGCTGTGTCCCCAGGCCTGCCTCCCCCTGCTCCCTCCAGGGCAGGCTTTGCAATAAAAACACAGATCCAGTTTGAGCTGGGAGGCTGCAGGGTGGGGGATACTGGCAAGCCACAATTCCAGAGCAGGAGGGCTGTTGCTGGCTGCAGGAGGGATTCAGCAGCTTGCTTTCAGGGGTGAACAGGCCTGCATTAATTATCCTGCAGATATCCCCATGTGATGGTTGTGGGGATGACACAGAAACTTCTACATGGGAAGGGCAACTTGCCCTGACTGGGTGGGTGCTGGGAGCAAATCTGGGTCTGAAGAAATCTAGCCATGACACCTGAACCTGCACCCTCCTGTATGCCATCATTGTCCCGTGGTCTCAGCCATGACAGGGCACTGAACTCTGCTTTTTGCTCTTGGGGTTTGTTATCTCATATTTGGTGGCTGCAGACTCATGGCTGTCCACAGTTAATGAGTGGGGAGAGCTCAAGCATCCCAGGGACTTGTGAGGCTTCTCCCAGGCAAGTGGCCCCTGGGAAACTGCACTGATCAATCAGATGGGCTGGGTGAACAGATTTCTCCTTGCTCAGAAGGAGAACACAGAGACATCCACAGCCCAGTCTGCTGACAGAGCAGAACCTCTCCAGACTCACTCTGTGATGAATTCAAAGCAGGTAAGTTATGCACTGGTTGGTGCAGGTGTGTTTTTCAGCAGAAATGGAACAGTTGATGTGCTCATTTCTGTCCCTTGTGAGCTCTGAAGCCAAACTAGAAGAAAGCCCATGCTATACAAGCAAAAGAACAAACAACCCAGCTCTGTGCTTGGAGAGCAGCCCACGGTGTTTTGTGGGCTCACAGCTCCATGTAGGACAAGTGACAACTGACAGAGTTTGTTACCAGCACTGTCCAGGTGTCCTGTGTGGTCATTGCCCTCCTGTGGCCATTCCCAGGCCAGCCAAGTCCAGCTCTGTGTGTGTGGAGAAGGCTGCAGATGGTCCAGGCTGCTCTGGCCACCCCATCAGCAGCATCAGCTGTGCTCAGAGAAGCAGCTGCAATGGGTCACAGTGCTCCTACACCTCCAGACTTGATGGACCTCATCCCAAAGCTGTGCTGGCCACCAGCTTCTCCTGGTGATGAGCTTAAATCCCACTGCTCCCACTGAACATGAGGGCCATGGTGGCCTGCTTTTGGGAGAGCACCAGGAAAGCTGCAGCAGGACTGATGGCCATGACGATGTGCTTACACCATCACTGCTGGTCATCATCCCAGCAAAGGCTGCAGAGCTGGGTGTCCCTGGAAGTGCACATTCCCCTCTGCAGGTCCCTAGCACTGAAGAATGGGCACACACAGCTGGGACACCTCAGGGAATGGGCACACACTGCTGGGACACCTCAGGGAATGGGCACACACTGCTGGGACACCTCAGGGAATGGGCACACACTGCTGGGACACCTCAGGGAATGGGCACACACTGCTGGGACACCTCAGGGAATGGGCACACACTGCTGGGACACCTCAGGGAATGGGCACACACTGCTGGGACACCTCAGGCTTCCTGAGGGCCTGACCCAGAATTGCCACAGCTCCTGGAGGGAGTCATCCCTGTGGCTGTGATCCATGTGGGGCCCAGTGGATGAGACTCCAGCAGGAGCTGCCCTGTTGGAACTCAGTGCATCCCTCTGGGTGTCCAGAGTTGCCAAGGACCCCGCCAGGGGGCTCGGAGACCCTGGCACACAGCCCAGAGCACCTGGGGATTTGATTATGACCCCTGGAGCAAGTTACCAGCTTTGTATGAGGACCTGAAAGTCACAGAAGTTTGAATAGTGTAATAATAAAATTATCACAGGGTGAAAATGGAGATTTTAGGATTTTAGGTATGGGGGTTATGGGGACAAGATGGAGGAACTTGAGCATGTCCAGCCTTTCTTCTTGTTCTTCTTGATCTCCATTTTCTGCTGTGATGCTGGCACTTTGGGATTGGTTTAGAGTAGAAGGTCACTGTCTAACATAGGTGATAGGTATTGGGAATTAAGTTTAAATATGTTACACGTAGTTTGTAGTATAAAAAGACAGCACCACCCTGGGGTGGTCAGAGTGCCTGTGGCTGCCCTGCTGAGCAGATCTCGGCTGGGCAGAAAGAAAATTTTATAGATAAGAATTAATAAACAACTTCAAGACTGAAAAGTGAAGAGCTCTGACTCGTTCTTCAGACATGCGGGCTGAAACAGAGACATCCTGCACATCTCGGGGCAGCAATTAACAACCAGAAACCCAAGATTGCCCCAAGGACCTGGCGGTGCTCCTTGATGGAAGAGAGGCAGGACCTCTGTGCCATCCCCACTGAGAGGGAAGAACATGCCCAGGTGTACCAAGGTGGCACTGTGGTTAGTGAGATAACACTGATGGAGGATAAACAGGAACATTTCAGCAGCTTCCCTCCACAGCCCAAGGCTACAGAGCTCCCTCCAGCACACCTAGCAGCTTCTCACCTGGCCTGGCCCCCAAAACACACAGACACTGCTCTCTGCAGGCCTGTGAGCTGCACCTTGGGAGGGGTTTGGCCAGCTGAGCTGGTGCCATGGAATGCTGAGGAAGATGAAACAGGAAAGCCTTGTAGGTGTGATTGTCTGGCAAAAGATTTTGAGAATATGGAAACTATAAGTGAGATTGAAATGAAAGCAAGCTTTGAGATCCCTTAGTTCCTGAACAACTGGAAAACAATGGTGTGGCCACTGAAGGTGATCCCCTTTTGATGGAACAACACCCTCTGCTTGCAGACAGGCCCAAGGGTCAGAGTAGAGCCCACTAGCTTGGCAGAAGGGCCCAAAGAGGACTTTTTAGGGTTTAAAATGTAACACAGGATGGTAATGTAATGATTCTTATAGGCTGTATGGAAATGCTATGGGATTTGTATGTTGGACTAGATTGGTTAGTGAGAATCAGAATATTGAACACAGAAGATTTATGGTATTGTAACGGGAACTTCGCTCTCTTACCCTCTCATCCTCTCTCTCATCCCCTCTACTCCTCTCTTCTCTCAGTCCTGCTCCATCTGTGGCTGGCAGCTCCCAGCAGGGCCCTGCACCCAGGCCCTTTGCAATAACCCACAGGTTGCAAGCCCTGGCTGCAGAGATCTCTCATCTCTGTCTGTCCTGACCGTCCTACCCCCAATGCTCTGACAATGAAGAGCTCTGCTGCTGCCAGGCTGTGGGAGTGAAGTCTCAGGGCAGCCAAATCCTGCAGTTTGGGTGGGCATGAAGCTCCTCCACCTGCAGGACAGCCCAAAATTGATCAAGACCATTCCCTTCCCTAACTGCAACCTCACTAAGTTTGGGGCCTGATCCTCCCTGTCCCCAGTCCCAGGAGCAGAGGGGTTCTGGGGCACATGGCATCAGGTGTCACACCAGCCACTCTGCAGCAGCCTGGTGGCATCTTCCCTGTGGTTGGAAGCCAGAGGCAGGGAGGAGCTGCCTGCTGTGGGTGCAGCCCTCCAAGTGCTGCTCCAGGTGTGGGATGAGCTTGTGTCAAGGCTAGAGCAGATCCAGACAAGCCCTGAAGGGCTGGATGTGCTGTTTGCCTCAGGTCCTGGCCACAGGACAGTGCTGGAAGGATCCTGGAGAAGATGCTAGGATCCTGCTGTCCTTGCCTTCCCTGTGAAAAATGCATATTTTATGACTGGCTTTTTGCAAATATCAAAATGAATATTATATGTGTTGTGTTAGAAAGTTATGTTGTATTAATTTTCTTAAGCAGTGTGTTAAATATAGTTTTAGGTTATAACATAATGTTAAAATAGAAACTATGCTATGTAAGATACTTTTTTTAAAGAAAGGACTCACAGCGAAATAGCGGCCACAGGACACCTAAATCTTTCAGAGAAAGAGAATTTATTGCTCCATTATCAGAAGAAACAAACTTCTTCCCTCCTCACTCAGAATTGAAGACACAGTTTAGGATTAAGGGGAAGAAGCTGACACTGACCAGACAGAATCCTTTGTTTGAATGGAATTATGCATCATGTATGAGGTGTATGAATATGCAACAGGCTGTTGCTTTTAAGGGTTAATCCTGTGTTAATGTGGGTGCTTTTTAGAGCTTATGCTGCCCAGAAAATGTACCTAGACTGTTCATAACACTTTGTTTTTATTGTCTTGTATTGTCCTAATCCAAATTGTCCAAATTATTATTACTCTAATTATATCACTATTTTTATAACATTTTATTACTATTAATCTTTTAAATATTTTTTAAAAACCAAGTGATTGACATTTTTCACAGTCCCCTTTCCCAAAACACCTGCAGCAGGGCTGAGCTGGGCTGTGCATGGGCACTGAGGGGTACCTGGGTGCTCTGGGCCTCTCCTACCCTGCAGGACACATGCCCAGCTCAGAGTGCCTGGGCTTGCCTGGTGGGGTTATTACATTATACTGCACTATATTAAAGAGTATATATTATTATATTATATATATCATCATATATAATATAATATAATATAATATAATATAATATAATATAATATAATATAATATAATATAATATAATATAATATAATATAATATAATATAATATAATATAATTATAATAATATAGAAAAACCCATGACTCTCTCCAGACAGCCAGGACACAGCTTTGACCCAATAGGCCAATTAATATAAACAACCATCACCAGAATCCAATTAAGGACTTCCTTCAGGTGAACAATCTTCTTAACATATTCCACATGTGCAAAACAACAGGAGCAGCAAACAGAGCTAAGAATTGTTTTCTCTTCTTCTCTGTGCTTCTCCAGGAAGAATCCTGTGAGAGAAAACGATGTCTCTCTGTGTTCAGAGAGTGAACTGGGTGCCTGGGCCTGCCTGCAGCCCCTCAGGGTTCACCCCTGGGCCACAGAGCCACCCCGAGGTGCTGTGTTTTCCTTTCAAACAAGCCCTAGGCATTCACCTCCATAAATAAATAGAAATCAGTCCCAGGAGCACGGCACGACAAAGAGGGCACTGTGTGCCAGGGTGCAGTGCTGCCAGGCTGGTTCAGCTCAGCTCAGCTCAGCTCCCTTCTGCAGAGTCACGCCATGGAGGGCACGGGAGGGGCCCAGCCCGGCCTGGGGACAGCCCTGGGGCTGCGGGGTGCTGAGGCGGGGCAGCTCCTGCTCTGGGAGGAGGTGGGGAATTTCCACAGCACCTGAGCCTGGCCCGGCCCTCGGAAAATCCAGCGGCACAGGGAGGGAGCCGTGGTGCCAGGCCAAGGTCAGTGGTGCCCACAGCAAGGTGGGGCAGGGGACAGGCCTGCAGACCCCATGTAGCAGCACCACACAATGCCTCTGGGGCTGTGGAGCCCATATGGGCTGCCCTGAGCAAAGCTGAGAGGATCCTGCAGGCCTTCCAGTGGCACGGGGAGCCACGGTGCCAGTCCAAGGTCAGGCAGGGGTTCAGTGATGCCCACAGCAAGGTGGGGCACAGGGGACAGGCCTGCAGACCCCATGGCATGTATGGCAGCACCAGGCAGTGCCTCTGGGGCTATGGAGCCCATATGGGCTGCCCTGAGCAAAGTTCAGAGGGTCCTGCAGGCCTTCCAGTGGCACAGGGAGCTGTGGTGCCAGGCCAAGGTCAGCGGTGCCCACAGCAAGGTGGGGCAGGGGACAGGCCTGCAGACCCCATGGCATGTGTGGCAGCGCCAGGCAATGCCTCTGGGCCATGAACTGCCCTGGCACCAGGCAGACAGAGGGTCCTACAGCCCCTTCCAGTGACACAGAGAGCCACGGTGCCAGCCCAATGTCAGCAGTGCCCACAGCAAGGTGTGGGGCTGGGACAGGTCTCCAGACCCCATGGCACGCGTGGGGCAGCACCAGGCAATGCTTCTGGGGGCTGTGGAGCCCATATGGGGTGCCCTAAACAAAGTTGAGAGGGTCCTGCAGCCCTTCCAGTGACACAGGGAGCTGTGGTGCCAGCCCAGTGTTGGGCAGTGCCCACAGCAAGGTGTGAGGCAGGGGACAGGCCTGCAGACGCCATGGCGTGTGCAGCAGCACCAGGCAATGCCTCTGGGGCTATGGAGCCCGTATGGGCTGCTCGGAGCAAAGTTCAGAGGGTTCTACAGCCCTTCCACAAACACATCTGTGAGCCACCTGCAGCCACGGTGCCAGCCCAAGGTCAGCGGTGCCCACAGCGAGGTGTGGGGACAGGCCTGCAGACCCCATGGTGTGTGGGGCAGCACCAGGCAATGCCTCTGGGCCATGAAACTGCCCTGGCACCAGCAGCAAAGTTCAGAATGTCAAAAATGAGGTTTATTTTCTTGGTAAAATTTAAGAAGTTTAATAAAAAGAGAGTAGGAGGCAGAAATAAAGCAAAGGGTTAAAAACAGCTGTGTGCTTGGCATTTAGCTAGGAGTACACTGTTATTTTTGGAGATACTCTTTAAATACTTTTTCTATTCCATTAGTTTGCTGCATATTCATAGACTCTCATGCATATTTATATTATTCTATAAGCTAGTGCACATATTCTAGGAACTATTTTGTATGGTTTTTCTTTGGGTCTTTTTTAGAGTATGTGTTTTTTGGCTCTGGTTTTGGTTTGTTTTCTTCATCACTTCTAGTTTGGGCTTTAGTTTAGACTTCTGATGGTAGATGCTGATAGTTGGTATATCCATAGTAGGATCTTTATTATATGTTCACTGGATGTTATTTTAACTAAAATAGACAGTTCACTTATAACTACTATGTCTATGTCTACTATTAGCTACTACTACTATGTCTAACTTATGTCTAAATTTTTTTTAATTTAGTAGAATTTTTTGTTGTTGTTAAATTAAGTAGAATTTGTTATTTAGTAGAAATAAAAGCAAAGTTATTTTAACATTATACATAGAGAACTCTATTATACATAGAGTATTAGAGTATAATATACTCTATTAGAGTATATCATAGAATATAATATACTCTATTATACATAGAGTATTAATTTTAATATTTGTGAAAAGCCAACAATATAATATGTATTGTACATACTGGACTCTTTTGTACATCCCTTCCCCTCCCTGACAGCTCTTCCTTTCTCTGGGAAATGGAGGAAAGGTGCTGCCTTTATCCCAGTGGATATCTCAGCCAGTCCTGCAGTAAAAGGAGTAGGAGCTCTGCCAACTTGCTGAGCCCCTGATCTGCTGTGCAGGGGACACAGCTCTGTGTCAGAGGGGAGCTGTGAGACCACAGGGCTGCAGGCTAGGGAGCTTCAAAATGAGCCTTACTTTGGGGTCTGGCCCTTTCAGGGTTGTGTTTTATTTCTGTGGGCAACAGGTTTGAAGGTAATTTCATTTCAGGACCAGCACATGTCTGAAAGAGACAGTGTGGCATTCACATTCTCTGAACAGAGACATCATTTTCTCTCACAGGATTTTTCCTGGAGAAGCACAGAGAAGAAGAGAAAGCAATTCTTATCTCTATTTGCTGCTCCTGTTGTTTTGCACATGTGGAATGTGTTAGGAAGATTGTTCACCTGAAGGGAGTTCTTAATTGGATTCGGGTGATGGTTGTTTATATTAATTGTTCTATTGGGTCAAAGCTGTGTCCTGGCTGTCTGGAGACAGTAATGGGTTTTTCTTTAGTATGTATTGTGAAAAATGTGTATTTTATGATTGGCTTTTTGGAAATATTAAAATGAATATTATATGTGTTGTGTTAGAAAGTTATGTTGTATTAATTCTCTTAAGTAGTGTGCTAAATATAGTTTTAAGTTATAACAAAATGTTAAAATAGAAACTATGCTATGTAAGATACTTTTTTAAAGAAAGGACTCGCTGTGAAATAGCAGCCAAAGGACACCTAAATCTTTCAGAGAAAGGGAATTTATTGCTCCATTATAAGAAGAAACAAACTTCTTCCTGCCTTGCTCAGGCTTGAAAGTGCTGTTAAGATTATGAAGAAGCTGACACTGACCAGACAGAATCCTGCGTTTGAATGGAATTTATGCATCATATATGAGGTGCATGAATATGCAACAGGTTACTGTTTTTAAGGGTTAATCCTCTGTTAAAGTGTGTCATTTTTCATGCTTGTGCTGCCCAGAAAGACGTACCCAGACTGTCCATAACTCTTTGTTTCTATTGTCTCATATTGTCCTAATCCAAATTGTCCAAAGTATTATTACTCTAATTGTATTACTATTTTTAGAACAATTTTATTACTATTAAACTTTTAACATTTTAAAAACAAGTGATTGGTGTTTTTCACAGTATCTTTTGTATAGTATAGTATCTCTTCAATATGGTATAGTACAATGTAATATAAAAGCATAATATATATATAGTATAATATATATATATATAAAATAATATATATAAAAGTATAATAAAGCAATTGTTGAGCCTTCTGAATCACTGGAGTCAGATGCCAATCACTCCCTGCATTGGGGGCACCCTGCTATTCAATGAGAGCTGCCCAGAGTCTGCAGCCCCACAGGGTTCACCCAAATGCCACCTGCAGCTGAGGGAACCACCAAGGTGCTGGAGGAGCAGAGCTGTGTCAAGGCTTCCACATCCCTCTTCTGGGAAGCCACCAGCTCAGGCCGATGTCCTTGGGTCTCCCTGGGCTATGCCCTGGTGTCCCTGCCTGCAGGGATGGGCTGGAAGGTGGAACAGCAGAAATGGGATCCCCAGCCACTGTGGGACAGCAGGGAGGGCAGGGGCAGGAGCTCCAGAACATCCAGCCCTGGCTGTGGCCACTGCACCAAGGAGCAGGTAAATGGTGTTGGGCTCACCATGGCTATACTGAACGAAAATCCTGGCCACCCTCAGCAGCCCTGGGAGAGCCAGCAGGGTTGCAGGATCCCCAGCTGCCCTGTGAGACCCAGCAGGACTGCAGGATCCCCAGCTGCCCTGGAGATGTGGATGGGTGCCAGGAACCTCCCTGCTTCCCAGATCTCCAGCAGGAGCCCAGCCAGCTGGTCAGGAACCCCAGATCCTCGTGCCCAGTGCTGGGGAGGTGCCCAGGAATGCAGCTGCAGCTGTTACAGAGCCACCAGGCACTTGGCTGGGGGATCCTCAGTCCCTCATTGGGTTGAGCATGGGCTGCTGCTGGGCTTGATTTGTCCCAGGGCAGAGTTTCCCTGTGCCCCACTGCATGTGGGCTCTCCTGGGGTGACCTGGGTGAGGAGGCAGGGCTCAGCATGGGCGCTGGCACTACCTACACTTGCCCTTTCTGTTGCTCATGACCTCAGGACTGTTTGCCAAATGAATGGTGCCACACCCTGTCTGCCATGGCATTCACGGAGCTCCATGCACGGGGGCCCTGCCCACACGTACACATCTCCCACAGTGCAAACACCACCTGCCTGCACCACCCGGGGGGCTGCAGGGGGCTCCCTCTGCCCACCAGGTCACAGAGGGGCCCAGGGACCCCTCTGGCACTGGGGGCACCGGGCATGGTGCAGCTCAGCCATGCCCCAGGTTTGCAGGTCTCACAAACCTGTTTGCACTGCTGGTGCCCCCTGCACTGGTGCCTGTATGGGGTCATCCCTCCTTAGGGCACCCTTCTGCCTCCATACAGGGTGGGTGCCCTCAGCTCTGCTCTCCACTCCATCCCCAGACCCTGGGCTGTGGGTGCAGCCCAGCCTCCAAAAGCCATCAGGAGTGGGGGACTGCTCTTCTGGCCATGCACCAAGGTCACAGAAAGAGAAGTGACTGCACAACAGTGTCTCTTGTCATACTTCAACGTGAAAAAAGAAAATTTCCAGCCATTGTCGGGGCAGGGAGGAGCTGCAACCATTTCCCAGGCCAGTGTCTGGAGCAAGGACCAGATGCTCTGTGGGGACAATGCTTGACCTCTCCACAAGAAGGGGGCTCTTGTGGTCCCCCAGCCTCTGGGAGCAGAGGTCCCTGCTGGCTCTTGCCCTGGGCTAGGAGAGGAGCCCCAGCAGTCCCTTGCCAGTGTCCAGCTGTGTGCTGGTGACAGGGATGGCTCTGGGACAGCTTGGGCTTGGCAGGTTTGGGAGCATCCTCACCTCTCACAGTGCTTCCCCAGCCCCTCCTCTGTTTTCTGGAGACCTTGGCAGCAGCCAAATCTTTGTGTGTGGCAATCTGTTTCTGAGCCTTATATGAGTCCAGTTCCGGCCAGCTCTGGACTCGTGCTCAAACAGATCCCACAAAAGACGAAGCAAGAGACGAGAAGCGCTCTTTCACCACGGGGGGCAAACATCCATTTATTCCTGATGGTAGCACACGTCCGATCGCATCACGCCCAGGTGAGGAAAGAGGGGGGATTTTACAACCAGGGGAAGGAGGGCGTGGAAAGGGGACTGTGGCCAATGGGATAACATTGGGGGGGACCAAGGGGAGGGGCCACCCAGGGGACACAGGGACCACCAGGGCAGAGACCATAGGTCCTATAAGGGAAAATATCTTCTTAACACCCAGTGCAGACAGCTAAATAACTATTTAGTGCAATACAACATTTGTGCAGACCACTTGTGGTACCAAGTGTCCAGCCCTGAGCTCTCCAAGACGACCCTCTGTGTCAGACCCCCTCCAAGACCCCAACCTTCAGCCCAAGGGGTAGAGCAGGGAGGGACGTGGATGGGGGAAAGACTGGGGGCAAGGATGGTGAGAGTGTGTGCGTGCAGGGTTGGGATGTGTGTGAGAAGAGGGTCTGTATGTGGGAAGGGGACACAGCACTACAACCCCCCAAAGGCATGGGGGATGAGCACATGGGGCTCAGGGGCTCTGGCTGTGCCATCTGGCAGCAGGAAAAGCAGTGGTTGGAGCAGGAGAGAAGGAACAGCACTCTGTGAAGCATCACCAGGTCTCCAAGGTGCCCAGAGAGTGCAGTGCCCTGGCATGGCAGAGCAGAAGGGCTGCTTTGCCCACTCCCTGTGCCTTGCAGGGTCGTGGCCTCCCCAAAAGGAGTTTGCCCAGTTTGGACAGGTGGGAAAGAACAGCCTGGGGAGGGCAGGAGGGTGCTCCAGGGCTGTGGAATTGTTCTGGTCCATCTGGGCATGGTTCTCAGGCTGGGAATGTGACAGTTGGGCCACTCCAGCCCTGAGTGACAGCCAGCAGCATCTTGCACAGCCACTTCCAAACAAGCCAAACAGCTTGAGGTCCTGCAAAGGCCCTGCAGACATCTCAACTCCCTCCCAAAGCAGGGGTGCTTGGGGCTGTGCCTCTCTGCTCCAGGCAGGGTGGCAGTGCCATGCAGCTGCCCAGGAGCACAGCTGGGTGGGCCTGGCAAGGCAGCCATGGTGGGTCACACACACCAGCCCAGCTGGCTGGCACCAGCTCAGTTTGCACAGGAAAAACCAACCGAGTGTCCCCTGGGTGTGTGGGTGCCAGAACAGGGGGGACAGGGGGAGAGGGGACAGGGATGGGGGAACAGGGGACAGGGATGGGGGAACATGGGAACATGGATAGGGGAACAGGAGAACTGGGATGGGGGAACAGGGATGGGGGAACAGGGGACAGGGATAGGGGAACAGGGATGGGGGAACATGGGAACAGGGATGGGGAAAAGAGGAACAGGGATAGGGGAACAGGGATAGGGAAGCATGGGAACATGGATAGGGGAACAGGGGAACAGGGATGGTGGAACATGGGAACAGGGATAGGGGAACAGGGGAACAGGTGAACAGGGATAGGGGAACAGGGGAACAGGGAGAGGGTGATGGAGCTCTCTGGGATGAAAGCAGCAATCAGGTCTCCATGAGGCACACACACACTGGCCAGGGTTCAAAGCAAACTTCTGCCAGCTGAGGGAGGTGAGGAGGGCTGAGGGTGCAGCACAGCAAGGGGGGACTTGGCACTGTGCAGAGCTCCTGGCGCACAGGGCTCTGGGGAGACCAGTTCTTCCTCCTGGGTCCACAACAGCAGGTTGGGAATCCCAGGGCTGAGCCTACAGCAGGCTTTAGCTTGGTTCCCCCTCTTGCTGAGGAGCCCCAGGCATGGAAAGAGGCTGTCATGCTGCAAACCCCATCCCAGGGCCGGCCTGTTGATGCCATGCAGGTCAGGTCCCTGACCTGACCCAGATATGACCTCTGCTGCTCCCACCCCACCTGTTCCGGCTTTGATGATAATTATGCCCTGCAGTCTGTTCGGTCTCTGTGCCACACCTTGGAGGCGGGGGCAAAGTCTGCTGCTGCTCCGTTCGTGCCCCGTGGCTGTGCCGCCGTGCCTGGCGCTCCGTCCCTCCTGAGCCCCCCTTTCCTGGCGCTCCTGTGGACCGGGGAGGGGGCTGCAGCCTGCCTGCCGGCCCAGCCCTCCCACCCCATCCCCTGCCCTCACCTGCTGGTGCCCTGCGCCCTGCAGACCTTGAATAACCTGTTCCCCCTCCTCCTCTTGCCTCATGACAAAGCACCTGGCATGCGGTGCAGGGTAACCGCAGCGGAATGAGCTCATCGCCACCCCGGGGGCACTGTGGGACAGTCACAGGGTCAGGGAGCTGCAGCCTCAGCCTTTCCCCATCCACCTTTCCCTGTGGCACACCCCATGTGCCTGTTTCCTCAGGATAAATGGGATTTGCTCACTCTTTGGGGACAAGTTGGGGATCCAAGGTAAAGCCTGCTGTAGGCTCAGCCCTGGGATTCCCAACCTGCTGTTGTGGACCCAGGAGGAAGAACTGGTCTCCCCAGAGCCCTGTGCACCAGGAGCTCTGCACAGCGCCAAGTCCCCCCTTGCTGTGCTGCACCCTCAGCCCTCCTCACCTCCCTCAGCTGGCAGAAGTTTGCTTTGAACCCTGGCCAGTGTGTGTGTGCCTCATGGAGACCTGATTGCTGCTTTCATCCCAGGGAGTTCCATCACCCTATCCCTGTTCCCCTCTCCCTGTTCCCCTCTCCCTGTTCCCCTGTTCCCCTATCCCTGTTCTCCTATCCCTGTTCCCCTGTTCTCCTATCCCTGTTCCCCTGTTCCCCTATCCCTGTTCCCATGTTCCCCTATCCCTGTTCCCCTGTTCCCCCATCCCTGTTCCCCTGTTCCCCCATCCCTGTTCCCCTATCCCTGTTCCCCTATCCCTGTTCCCTTGTTCCCCCATCCCTGTTCCCCTGTTCCCCTATCCCTGTTCCCCTGTTCCCCTGTCCATGTTCCCCTATCCCTGTTCCCCCATCCCTGTTCCCCTATCCCTGTTTCCCTGTTCCCCTATTCCTGTTCCCCCGTTCCCCTCTCCCTGTTCCCCATTCCCCTGTTCCCCTATCCCTGTTTCCCCTATCCCCATTCCCCTGTTCCCCTATCCCTGTTCCCCCTGTTCTGGCACCCAGGGGACACTCGGTTGGTTTTTCCTGTGCAAACTGAGCTGGTGCCAGCCAGCTGGGCTGGTGTGTGTGACCCACCATGGCTGCCTTGCCAGGCCCACCCAGCTGTGCTCCTGGGCAGCTGCATGGCACTGCCACCCTGCCTGGAGCAGAGAGGCACAGCCCCAAGCTCAGCCTGCTTTGGGAGGAGGTTGAGATGTCTGCAGGGCCTTTGCAGGACCTCAAGCTGTTTGGCTTGTTTGGAAGTGGCTGTGCAAGATGCTGCTGGCTGTCACTCAGGGCTGGAGCGGCCCAGCCAGATCCAGGAGGTGTTTGTGACTCTCAGTTCATGCTGAGGTGCTGGGAATGCTGGAGGTCTCTGACCCCAGGTGAGCTTGTCCCTCAGCTCTGAGGCCATCTCAGAAATATCCAGTGTGGGGTCACACAGGCCTTGGGCACTGCCCAGCTGTCCCCAAACAGGCCAGCACAGCCCCTGTGGGGACACAGCTGGGAGGATGGCTGCCAGAGCAGGCAGGGTGGGTGCTGGCCAGCAGGTACAAGCCTGTCTTGGCCATCTCCTGATAAGGGATGGGCAAGAGTCCCCCATGGGCTGCTGGCACCTTCACCAGGCAAGGCTGGGGCTCAGCTCCTGACACCTGAGGGTTCTGCTGCCACACAACAGGGAGCACTGACCCTGTATCATCAGCTGCCCTTCCCTGGTGCCTCCAGCTGGGCTGGATCATGACACCCACCATGGTTCCTTGGTCCCATCAGCACCCCTCAGGGATTTCTGCCATCCCAAAGCCCTTCTCAATCCAGGAAACTGGGAGCAGAGGGACAGGCTGGGGTGTGTATGGCTGGCTGAAGGTGAGGGGACACCTGGGCATCTTCTGTGGGTGATGGAGGTGGCACATGTGAGTGGCTTGGGCCACCAGCATGTTGGGTGCAGCCTGCAGCTCACACTCTGCTGTACCTGTGTGTGTGCAGTGCACACTGTGTGTCTGTGTGTCTGGCTGTAAGCCTCACCTTCTGCCTCCATCAGCTGGCATCTGTGTTTGGGAGTGTTTCCAGAGTCACACACCCTGGATGTGCCCATAACTGTGTGCAATGCACAATCTGTGTCTGTGCATGCTGTGTCTGTGTTTGGGATGTTTCCAGAGTCACACACCCTGGATATGCCCATAACTGTCTGCAGTGTGCAATGCACACTCTGTGTCTGTGCACACTCTGTGTTTGGGAGTGTT
This sequence comes from Calcarius lapponicus, assembly GCA_039654755.1. Lineage (NCBI taxonomy): Eukaryota > Metazoa > Chordata > Aves > Passeriformes > Fringillidae > Calcarius > Calcarius lapponicus. The sequence continues at coordinate 17,278,793 of JBBFKN010000012.1, read as the reverse complement.
TGCAGTGTCACACACTCAGGATGTGCCCATAATTGTATCTGTGCACACTGTGTGTCTGTGTTTGGGAGTGTTTCCAGAGTCACACACCCTGGATATGCCCATAACTGTGTGTTTGCAGTACACACTCTGTGTCTGTGCACACTGTGTGTTTGGGAGTGTTTCCAGAGTCACACACCCTGCATGTGCCCATAGCTGAGTGTCTGTGCACACTCTGTGTTTGGGATGTTTCCAGTGTCACACACTCAGGATGTGCCCATAACTGTGTCTGCAGTGCACACTCTGTGTCTGTGCACACTGTGTCTGTGTTTGGGATGTTTCCAGTGTCACACACCCTGGATATGCCCATAACTGTGTGTCTGCAGTGCACAGTCTGTGTTTGGGATGTTTCCAGTGTCACACACTCAGGATGTGCCCATAGCTGTGTCTGCAGTGCACAGTCTGTGTCTGTGCACACTCTGTGTTTGGGATGTTTCCAGTGTCACACACTCAGGATGTGCCCATAACTGTGTCTGCAGTGCACACTCTGTGTCTGTGCACACTCTGTGTTTGGGAGTGTTTGCAGTGTCACACACCCTGGATATGCCCATAACTGTGTGTCTGCAGTGCACAGTCTGTGTCTGTGCACACTGTGTCTGTGTTTTGGATGTTTCCAGTGTCACACACCCTGGATATGCCCATAACTGTGTCTGCAGTGCACACTGTGTCTGTGTATTGGATGTTTCCAGTGTCACACACCCTGCAGCATGTGCCCATAGCTGTCCGCAGTGTGCAATGCACACTCTGTGTCTGTGCACACTCTGTGTTTGGGAGTGTTTGCAGTGTCACACACCCTGGATATGCCCATAACTGTGTGTCTGCAGTGCACAGTCTGTGTCTGTGCACACTGTGTCTGTGTTTTGGATGTTTCCAGTGTCACACACCCTGCATGTGCCCATGGCTGTGTCTGCAGTGTCTGACCCCCAGGACTCCCTGTGTGTGTGAGTAACAGGACACGGTGCAGGATCACAGAGTCACCCAGGCACGAAAGTGTGGGAAGGTATGGGTTGGAAGGTGCCCTGAGGGTCATCCTGTTCCACCCCCTGCCACAGGCAGGGGCACCTTCCATTAGGCCAGGTTGCTTCAAACCCCTCCCAGCCTGGCCTTGGATGCTTCCAGGGATGGGGCAGCCACAGCTTCTCTGGGAACTTTGTGCCAGGGCCTCCCCACCCTCACAGGGAAGAATTTCTTCCTGATATCTAATCAAAGTCTCTCCTTTTTCAGTTTAAAACTCTTCCCCCTTGTCCTCTCACTATCCTCCTGTGTAAAAATTGCCCACCCTTTTTTAATAAGCCTCTTTGAGGCGCTGGAAGGGGCTCTGAGTTCTCCCTGGAGCTTTCTCTTTTCCAGTATGAACAACCCCAGCTCCCTTTCTCAGGACACCCTCACCCAGCAGTGCTGGTTTCCCTCTGTGGTGGGGCAGAGCTGTCCCTGCACGGTGGCCCTGGAGCTGGGGCACACTCCTGTCCTGCAGCAGGTGACTCCTGGCAGGAGCCAGCAGGTTGGGACAGGCAGTGGGTGCCAGCCACTGCCCCCACCCTTGCTCTACCTGTCAGACAGGTGGAGCTGGCCGGCTGCCACCGCCTGCCACCGTCACTGCTGGGAAGGGAGGATGCAGGAGGGATGGGTCTGCACAAAGGCTGGGGCCCTGCCCACGGCTAAAGTGACCCTTGGGACCTGCTCCCTGCACGGCTGGGGAAGGGCTGCCAGGACCAGAGGCTCTGCAGGTGCCCAGGGAGAGGGGATGTGGGAACCCAGGACAGCCAGGACCCTGCCAGGGGGCTCAGGGACCCTGGCACAGAGCCCAAAACACCTGTGGGTTTGGTTATGACCCGTGGAGCAAATTACCAACCTTATATGAAGATCAGCAAGCCACAACAGTTTAGGAAGAATATTAATGAAGTTATCATAGGGTGGAAAAGTAGATTTTGGGGTTTTTAGAATGGGGGTTCACGGGGCAAGATGGAGGAATCTGGGCATGTCCAGCCTTTCTCCTTCTTCTTGGCCTCCATCTTCTGCTGTGATGTTGGCACTTTTAGATTGGTTTAGAGTAGAAGCTCACTGTCTAACATAGGTGATGGGTATTGGGAAGTAATTGTAAATATTGTACATGTAGTTTTTAATATAAAGACATAACACTGCCCTGGGGGCAGGCAGAGTGCCTGGAACTGTCCTGCTGGACGGACCTCAGCAGGACAGGAGAAAATTTTTTATAAATAAGATACAAAAAACAACCTTGAGACTGAGAAATGAAGAGCTCTGACTCCTTCTTCAAGCGCCAGGCTGGAAAAGAGACTTTCTAACTCTTCTCGGGGTCACTGTGACAAGCTAAAGATCCCAACAAGGGGACAGACAATCATCTCCTCTCCTGCTGTGCCCAAAAACCCTGAGGCACATGCCAGGGCACCCTCCCTCTCAGTGCTGTTGTTGTTGCAGGGTTTCCTGCACGTGGATCCCACCAGCCTGTAGGGGTGGAGGAGGTGAAGGGCTTCTCCTCGGGTAAACCCCAAGGGACTCAGTGTCCATGTGCCCCTCTGCATCCGACACAGAACACCCTGGCTACTGCCAGCTGCACACTTGGGCCAGGCACCTCCTGTGCACCCTGCTGGAGCTGCTGCCTGCTCTGGCCAGGCCAGCAGCTCAGATGGCACCACAGGAGCCCAGTGCCACACACAGCCAGGCTTGCTGTGCTCAGCTGGGTACTCTGGGAAGGTACAAGGAAGATAACTGGGACAGGCACCTCCACACTCTGCCCATTGTGTCAGAAAGAGCCAAGGCTCTCATCCTCCTGCTGCTGGAATAATGCAGATCCCACAGGGATTTTCCACAGGGAAAACACAACTCTCATCCCTCAGGACCTGACCCCAAAGTGCCTGGGTTTTGCAGCACCACTGTGACCCGGGCTTCTTGTCAGTTCACCCCGCTGTGCACCCCCAAACATGCCTTATGTAATGGCCCCGGTGTTTGTGCTCCCACAGAGTGCTCTGAAACTCCTTTTAGAAAGGCCTGGAGCCATGAGATCTTGCCAGCCCCACCCTTTGGCCAGGAGCAGGCTCAGGCCTGGGCTTGCTCAGCTGCAGTCCCGAAGGCAAAGGCTGGAGGAGCGCCTGCTCTGCAGGGAGCCTGAGCATCGCCCAGGAGCTGCCGCCTGGCACCACACACCGGCAGCCCCTGGGCCACCTGCCTGTGCCCACCTGAGGCTGGCATCCACGGCCTGGCACGGTGGGCACAGTCACCGTGCCCTGGGGTGCTTCAGCAGCAGAGACCCCCAGCCAGGAGGTGATGAGGAGAGCCCAGGCAGGGGGAGCTGCCCCCAGCCAGCTCAGTGTGAAGTGAGCTCAGTATCTTCCAAGGTTCTGTGTTGGGATAACCAGGACTAGATCCCCCCATTCTTCACCTCCCTGGCTCACACCACCCTTCAGAGGTGGAGTGTTGTGGTGTTGTGAGGGTCCCCAGGATGAGGTGAGAGATGAGAACTGACTCCAACTTCTCAGAAGGCTGATATATTATATTACATTATATTAATTATATTAATTATATTATATTATATTATATTATATTATATTATATTATATTATATTATATTATATTATATAATTATATTATATTATATTATATTATATTATTATTATATTATATTATATTATATTATATTATATCATATCATATTATATTATATCATATTATATCATATCATATCATATCATATATCATATCGTACTATATCATATCATATCATATCATATCGTACTATATCATATCATATCATATCATATATCATATACTAAAACCATACCGTTTTAGTATATGATATGTAAAGAAAAAGGAGACAGCAGAAGGCTGGACAAGAATGAAGATGAAAGCTTGTGACTGACTCCCCGGTCTGACACAGCTGATGGTGGTTGATTAATTAAAATCGGATAGAATTTAGATTATTAATTAATTAACTAAATAATATAAATAATTTTGGTTATTAAATAGAATTGGATAGAATTTGATTGTTAGATAAACAATCTCCAGATCACATTCCAAAGGAGCAAAACGTGGAGAAGCTGAGGCTTCTCATCTTCCCAAGAGAAGAAATCCTGGTGAAGGGATTTTTCAGAAGATATCCCAGTGCCAGTGGAGGGGCTCTGGCAGCTCAGCCCCGAGCACAGCTTTGCCCTGGGGCTCTGGCAGGGAGCAGGGCTGACCAGGAGATAGCAAAGCTGTGCTGTGCCCAGGAGGTGTGCCCACAGCTCTCAGGGCACTGCCAGCCCTGTCCTGCCAATGGGCACGCTGGGCACATGGAAACCTCTGTCACAGGAGAGGCTAAGGGAATGTGGAATTGTTCAGCCTGGAGAAGAGGAGGCTCCAGGGAGATGTTAGGGCCGCAGGCTCAGTCCCAAGCCTCTCCAAGGCACAGGGCTTTGAGGACCACACATCATGATGGCTTGGCAAAGAGCTTCTGGGCTTGTTTGCATGTGGCCTGCTTGGGAGGGAGGGAGCAGAGAGAAGAGCTAGAGATGCCTTATTGCCCCTTGGGGAGATGGAGCTCTCAGGAGGCACTGGCCAGTTGGAGTGAAATGTCTGTGATGGAAATAGGTGGGAAGGTGGAGCTCTCAGGAGGGAATGGTCTGTTGGAGTGAAATGTCTGTGTGGAAGGTGGAGCTCTCAGTAGGCACTGGTGGGAAGGTGGAGCTCTCAGGAGGGAATGGTCTGTTGGAGTGAAATGTCTGTGTGGAAGGTGGAGCTCTCAGTAGGCACTGGTGGGAAGGTGAAGCTCTCAGGAGGCACTGCTCAGTTGGAGTGAAATGTCTGTGTGATGGAAGCAGACCTTGACAGCCTCTTTGGCATCTCCAGCCCACCAGGGATGCCACGAGCTCAGCTGTGCCCTTCAGTTGGTGCTTTCCCATTCCTGGAGTCCCCAGCTTGTGCTCTCTGCCCAGTGACTCCATTTGAGGCTGGTGGAGTGCCAGGCTCCATATCACGTTTGGTGGACAACAAAGGGGAGGGCTGGCCAGGAAACAAGAATGCAATGAACATTTCTTTTGATTCCACAATGAAACACTGCAATTCTTGGTGGCAATGAGGAAGAGGGGGGAATGAAGGAAGCTGGGAGACATCCACCCATCCCTTTTCAGGATGCCAGAAACCAAGGGCTGAACATATATCCCAACCTGGGCAGTCTGAGATCTGGTAATTTCTGTAGGAGGGGAAGCATCTGAGCAGGAGCAGGGGGTGGGGAGGTTGCAGAGATGCAGCTTTGTCAAACTTGTGTGAGAATAAATCTTTGGGCTGGAATCAGGTCATGCTATGAAAGCCCTAGAATGGTTTTTGTTGGAAAGGATCTTAAAGATCATCCAGTTCCACCCTCTGCCATGGCCAGGGACATGTTCCACTAGCCCAGGTTGCTCCAAGCCCCATCTACCCTGGCCTTGGGCACTTCCAGGGATGGGGCAGCCACAACATTTTTGGGCAAACTGTTCATGAATCTGTCCCTGAGGAGCAGGGACCAGCCACTGTGGGGTGCAAGCAGAGCTCTGCTCCCAGAGAAGCATCAAGAGCAGCACGGGGCCATGGGCCTGGGACAGCCCCTGCCCGTGGGGGACAGGGCAGCTTCTGCTTTCCACCAGGCTGCAGGGAAAATGCCTGGTGCTGAACCAGCAATGGCAAACCAGGAGCCAACATGTGGGAGCTTGGAGCCTCCAGTGCCATCCTGCATGAACAAGACAAGGATGTGCTGGTGCAGCCCCCAGGAGCCCTGGCTGGAAGCAAGGGGTGGGTGGGTGCACAAGTTTGAGGTGCTGAGCACAGGGAGAGGGGCAGAGGGCACAGGCAGAGGCATGTGGGGTGTCCCAGGGGGGTGCCCTGTTCCCCAGGGTGGTACCTCGTGCCCTGGGGGTGCTCCTGATGTCACTGGTTCCCTGCTGCCTCTGGTTCCAGGCAGCTGCAGCAGCTTCCCCATTCCTGCAGTGGGAACAGCCATTCTCTTGCTAAACAATCAAACAGCCCAGGGTTGCCAGACCAGCTCCTGGCAGCAGGCAGTGCCCTGGCCAGGCAGGCACCCCTGGCAGCTCTGCTGGAAGTATCCAAGAAACCATCGGGCAGGGGGAGGGTGTCCTGGGAGCCCAGGTAAGTGTCCCCAGGTAACTGCTGCTGCCCAGGGGGCAGGGATGCAGCTCAGGGGGTCTGCCCAGCCCTGGGCATGCCAGCCCAGCCCTGGCAGCCAGCTGGGTAGGAGCCTGCCACTGCAGCCCCTGGCAGTGCTGTCCTGCCAGCTCCTGTGTGATGGGGGTGCCCTGGGCAGCAGCTCTGCCCTCCACATCTGATCTGAGCAGCAGCCCTCCCCTCTGCAGCTCCACTCTCAGAAATGCAGGTGTGAAACAGCCCCATCCCTCACAGCCTGGCCCCCCAAACCTTCCCCCTCCTGCCCCCAGCACAGCCCCTAACACTCCATCCCTCAGTGTCGGGATCGTTAGTTTGTCACAGTGACCCCAAGATGTGTCAGAAAGTCTCTTTTCCCAGCCCGGCGCTCGAAGAAGGAGTCAGAGCTCTTTATTTCTCGGTCTCAAGGTTGTTTATTTTATCTTATCTATAAAAAATTCTGTCCTGCCCTGCCGAGGTCAGCTCACCAAGACAGTTCCAGGCACTCTGCCTGCCCCCAGGGCGGCGTTATGTCTTTATACTAAAAACTACATGTACAATGTTTACAATTACTTCCCAATACCCATCACCTGTGTTAGACAGTGAGCTTCTACTCTAAACCAATCTAAAAGTGCCAACATCACAGCAGGAGATGGAGGCCAAGAAGGAGAAAGGCTGGACACGCCCAGTTCCCTCCATCTTGCCCCCCTGTATCCCCATTCTAAAACCCCCAAAATCTACTTTTCCACCTTGTGATAAATTCACTATCATTCTACTTAATTTGTCATGGCTTGCAGATCTTCATCTAAGGTTGATAACTTGCTCCAAGGGTCATAATCAAACCCACAGGTGTTTTGGGCTCTGTGCCAGGGTCTCTGAGCCCCCTGGCAGGGTCTGGGCTGCTCAGGACAGCCAGAGGGATGTCCTGGGTCCTGACACCTCAGCAGTGGTTCCAGCTGCTCCACACCCTGTTCTGCCATGCTGGGAGCTCCTCTCCACTGTCCCCAAGGTGTGCATGGCTCCCACAGTGCCTTCCCTGCTCTGCCACCCCTGGGCAGAAGGGTCAGGAAGGGTGAAGCCAGCAGGGACTGCAGGGAGCTTGAAGGAGCAGAGAGATGGTCCCTGTTGTGGTGACCATTCCAGCAGGTCCCTGCCTCCCAGCAGCTGTCCCCATCCCCACTGCATTCCCATCTCCTCTGATCTGCTCAAGGATGGCCACGGTCTGGCTTGGCTGGAAAATCAGGTCATGCTGTTGTGCTCAGGGGCAGTTCACAGTCTGGCCTGTGGGATATTGGACACCTCCTTGCTGCTCCTGGTGAAACCTCTCCCCCCTCAGCCAATTTCTCTGCTCCCACTCAGCACATTTCAGCCATAATCTGCTTTTGGCCACAGCTCCTAGGGAAGCAGTGGCCAGGGCAAGCTGTTCTCTTCCCTAAGTGGGACCAGGGCTGAGCAATGGCCTCTGTGTCCCTTTGGGAAGTCTTGAGGAAGACAAAACACACTGCAATGCTGAGACTTGAAGGGTGCCCAAGATATTTCCATGAGAACTGTGTGCCTGTTCAACCTGGGACCACCTGATGGGAAAAGTCTCCCACAGACCTCAGGGTAAAAGTGTGAGGGGAGGCTGTCTTGGAGGAAAATCCTCTTTTTTCTTCAGTTCTTGTCATGGCTTGCCACAGCCATAAAATCCAGGTGCTTCCAAAGATAATAAAATAAACAAATCATCTGTTTTTCCTGCCTCCTGCTGGGAGGCTCTGCTGGGGTGGCTCAGTATGAGCTTGGAGGGGGCTGTAGGGGTTACCCCAGGTGTGTGCTGGCTTATGTGCACTTCTGTTGGTGTATGAGTGTGCATTTCTCTAGCCTTGCTGCCTCTCCAGTTCCTCCTGGCTCTCCATCCCACTGACTCACACAGATTTCATGAGAGGCGGCAGGATCCCCCTGTCTGTGCCCACAGAGCCCTGCCTCCTCCTCCTCCTCTTCCTCCTCTTCCTCCTCCTCCTCCTCTCTCACAAGGTACCCACACAGCTGGGGGACCTCAAGGGACAAGGGGGAATGGCTTCATACTGATAGAGGGTAGGGTTAGATGATATTTTAGGTGGGCATTCTTCCCTGGGAGGGTGGGCAGGCCCTGGCACAGGGTGCCCAGAGCAGCTGTGGCTGCCCCATCCCTGGGAGTGTCCAAGGCCAGGCTGGATGGGGCAATGGAAGGTGCCCATGGCCATGGCAGAGGGAGTGGTCCATGGTGGTTTATAAATTCCCTTCCAAACCATTTTCTGGCTTTATGATCCACAGACCCTGCCTCTGCCCCAAGCTCCTGCCTGCTGTGCCACCCACTCAGCAATGGCAGTGGGGTGGCAGCGATGGGCACTGGGGACACTGGGGGCACAGAGGCGAGGCAGACAGGTTCCCTGCTGCTGCTGGAGCTGGTTAAACATTGTCCCAGGCCAGTTAGGTAACACAAACTGCAGCGGGAGAGAAATGAAACTGCTTGAGCAAACAAGGCGCGCTTGGCAGGGCACCAGGCTGCGTGACAAAGTTCTCCCCTCTCACTGCCAGCCTGCTGGGCTTATCTATTTACAGAGAATAAACACCTCACCCACAACCCCAAAGCTGAGGGACAGCAGCCAGGAGCACAGCCAGCTCCTGTGAGCCCCAGCCTGGGGTTGGGCTTGCCCAAGTCCCCATGGTTGTGCCTGCTCACAAACACACTGATGGGCACTGGGCATGGCCTGGCACCTCCCATGTGTGCCACTGGCCCTCCTGCCACTGGCCTGGCACCTCCTGTGTGTGCCACTGGCCCTCCTGCCACTGGCCTGGCACCTCCCATGTGTGTCACTGGGCCTCCTGCCACTGGCCTGGCACCTCCTGTGTGTGCCACTGGCCCTCCTGCCACCCCTCAGGCCTGTAGGAGCTCCAGGAGGTCAGGGATGGAGCTGGAGCACCCTCCCCTCACTGAAGCCAGCAGACACCAGGCAGGAAAACCTGTTCCCTGGGGAGGGTTATGCAAGGAGCCTGACGGAGGTCTGGCTGCAGCCCAGACCATGGACTGGCTCCAGGTTCACACCCAGGGCCTGGGACCTCTTCTTGCACCACAGGGCAACCCTGATCTCCTCAGCCCAGGGTGTATCTGGGAGCAATACAGCTTCAGCCCAGCATACTGGAAGGCAAAGAGATCTTCCCTGTGAGACCAGGCATCCCAGGAGGACCAGCAGGGCAGCTCCATACAGAAACAGCAGCTGAACCCACAAAAAGGAAGATGGGTCATGCCCATGGGCACCTTCTGCCCCTGCAAAGCAGCTGGGTCATGCCCTTGATGTTGCTGCAGCATCTCTAGGAGGATGCTCAAGCCACCAACATCCCGGTCAAGCTGAGGCCAGTCAGACTGGGAACAATTCCTGCTGCTTCAGCCAGCACAGCTCAGGGGCACAGCCCACATGGTCTGTTTGGGAGCTTGCTTTGAAGGGCTTGCTGCTCTCCTTTGCAGTGTGTCCCACTCCTGAGAGTGCTGGAGGGGGGATGTTGAACTGTGCCATGTCTCTGGCAGGAATGAAGGGCAGTGGGGGAATGCAGGCAGATAGGACAGGGAGAATGGTTTTAAATTAATAGAGGAGAGATTTAGATTAGATATTAGGAAAAAATTCTCTGTGGGTGTGGTGAGATCCTGGCATGGGGTGCCCAGAGCAGCTGTGACTGCCCCATCCCTGAGAGTGTCCAAGGCCAGGCTGGACAGAGCTTGGAGCACCCTGGGGTAGTGGAAATTGTCCCTGCTCATGGCAGGAGTGTGGAATGACATGAGCTTTTTGTCCCCTACCAACCCAAACTGTTCCAGCATCCTGTGATTCTATGATCCCCCTGCCAAAAATGCATCTTAGGCTTTGCAAAGCACCTTTGTCTAGGCAGCAAAACCTCCACCCACCCTCCTGCTGGTGCTCTGGCTTCTTTCCTTAGTCCCTCCAGGCAGTGGCTGAAACCATTCAGGAGGATGTGGCACAGCCTTTGCCTGGGCATCCCAGACCTTGTCCAGCTCCAAGCTCAGAGGACAGGTCCCAAGGCTTTTCTCTTTGGGGGTGAGCAGGAACTGAGCAGTGCCCAGTGCCCTGTATGCCCCATTCAGCAGGTGCTGGGCACCAGCAGAAGGTCAGGGGGGCACTGAGATCTTCTGGTGAAATGCAGTGTGTGCCAGCCAGGAGCCACTGCTGCTGGCCACGTTCATGGCAGAAACACATCAGAGAGTCTGCTTGGCCTCCAGCACCCTGAACTCCTTCTTGACACATCCTGTGGGTTGGAGAGATCCTCTCAGCACCCTGAGACAAGCTCCTGCCTTCCTCACAGCTGGGCTGGATGGGGAGGCAAGATGGCATTGGGCAAGGAGGGGAACATGATGTGTTTGGGCTGCCCACACTGCCAGGTCACTGCAGTCCCCCTCCTGAGATGTGGCCCTTGTGCCACCCGGGTCCTGGCAGAGGCCAGAAAACAGCCAGGCTCAGAGAGGAGCAAGCATCAATCATCCTGTACTGCCTGTGCTGCTTCTTGGTGTCCCTCCTTGTCTCCCTGGCCAGGGAGAGGCTAAAGATGCTCTCCCAGGCTGTGACTGGCTATTAATGAGGAGGGTGTGAGAGAAACCCCTCCCCAGATCAGCCAGGGCTTTGCTTCCCACCAGCCTGCAGCTGGTGAACTCTGGCTCCTGGAAAGGCGAGTGCCAGGGCTGGAACTCCAGAGGGCTCTCAGAAGGGCCAAGGTTTGGGAGTGGGTGTGAGGTGCCCCTCCCAGGGTGGCTTTGAGCCAGTCTGGGACAAGCCCACCTCACTCTGAGGAGGACCCTGTGCCTCTGTGCCAGCATGACCTGGCAGGAGATGGTGGCAGATGAGGTCCATGCCATGGCACATCCCAAGCCTGGTCCTCACCGTGTGTTTAAGAAAAACAAAGAGAAATTACAGATAGGTACAAAAACCCAACAAACAATTTATTCATCTTATATTCACACTCAAAAAGGAGAACACCACATGCACCTGGTGGGTGCCTGGCTGGGTGGCACCAGTCTGACGTGGCTGGCACAGCACCAGTCTGTGCCCTGTGACATCACTTCAGTCCAGCTGAGCATCACCACCTGCCACCACACACCTGTGTGCCCCACAGCACACGCTCTCACACAGGAACATCTTACTCATGAAAAAATATATCTGTACATTCACTGTGTACTTGTTTTGGGTCTTACATAAATTAGAAGCTACTTTTGGAGAAAAGGCCTGTCTCTAGACACAGGCCAGCTTGGAAATGCAGCATGGCCCTGCTGTCCCACATCCTCTTCTCATTCACTGAGGGCTTTCTGGGGCCGGGTGAAGCTCCACAATGTTCCCATCTTCTCTCAGCAGGTGCCACACTGAGAAGCTGCTACTCAAAGGGGGTCTCACCCAACCCACACGCAGTGAAGAGGACAGGGGGCACCTTTGGCATGGTGCAAGCAGTGAGAGGGAAGACCCCACAGCTGGGACAAGCTCTGTTCAGTCACAGGTGACGCAGATGTGCTGCTCCTCTGCCCAGGCAGGAGGTGGGTGATAGCAGGAGACCTGCTGGGCTCTCACAGTGGGGCTTGAAGTTCTCTTCCCCGTTGCATCTGTTCAGGCTTTGGAACAGCCACAGTCCCACGGCTCCAGCTGGAGGTATGGATCCAGCAAGGGAAGTTTGCAATAACCTACTGGAGCCAAAACATGGGCTCTGCACACCTCAGCGGAATTCCACACGCTGCATGGGCCAGCAGCTTCCAGACACAGCTGCAGGCAAAGTTTCCTGTCAAGGAGCCCAGCTCAGGGCTGGCCCTGAGGGGCTAATCAGCCCCTAGCTCATCCAGGACTCCTACAGCTCCTTGTTCCTGTTGAGCACCTCCTCTTCCTTCCAGCCGCTGGAGTTCTTCCCAAACTTGTACACCAGCCGCCGTCCATCGACTCTCTCCAGGATCTCTCGTTTGTAGTAATATCTGTGGGAGACACAGGTGCAATGAGGGCTCTGAGGCTCGGGTTCCTGTAGTTGAGATGACCCCAAAGTATTAAAAAGTCTTTTTTTTCCCAGCCCCACGACCAAAGAAGTTGAGATTCGTCAGTTCTGCTTTTCAGGGTTTATTTTTCCTTATCTATTCCATTCCTACTCTGACCTGCTGAGATCTGTCCAGCAGGTCAGGTTCTGGCACAGTGACTGCCCTTGGGGTGGTGTTAACTTTTTATACTAAAAACTACCTGTACTTTATTTACAATAATTTTCCAATACCTATCACCTATGTTAGACAGTCTGTCTCTATTCTAATTCAATCCAAAAGTGTCACCATCCCAGCAGAAGATGGAGGACAAGAAGAAGGACAGGACACACCCAGATTCCTCCATCTTGTCTCTTGAACCCTCATTCTAAAACCCCAAAATTCTACCTTTTCACCCTGTGACAAACTATCATTCTACTCAAACTCTTGTGTCCTGTAAATCTTCACCCAAAGTTGGTAATTGTTTCCATGGGCTAAAATCAAAGGCACAGGTGTTTTTGACTCCGTGCCAAGGTCTCTGAGCCCCTTGCCAGGGTCTCGAATCACCCAGGGCAGGCAGAGGAATGTCCTGGGTGCCAACACGGAGGAGCTGCTGGAGGGCTCAGCTGAGTCCCCCCAGGACAGGGCAGGGCACTCACCTCATGGCTCTGCTCAGCTTCTCGTAGGTCATGCTGCTGTTTTTCTTCTTCTGGCCCCAGAGCTGAGCCACGGCTTCCGAGCGCAGGAACTTGAAGACGCCCTCGCGCCGATCCTCCCACTTCATCAGCCCCTCGTTCAGCTCGGGGTGGATCAGGATGTCCCGGATGAACTCCCACAGGTGGGTGCCTCTTGGGGCTGAAAGAGGAAAAGCAGAGAAGTTCCTGCAGGTCCTTGGACCTTTGGATCACCCTAAACCCCCCTGCCAAGGCCCTTCCTCCCATCATTCCCCACGAAGCCAAGAAGCCAAGAGAGGCAGTCCATGCTCCTCACGTACAGTGCTTGCTCTTCCTGTTCTCCAGGCAGTCTCTGCTCTCCTTGCTGAGTTTTCGGGGCCGTCCCCGTTTCCGCTTGCCGTGTTTGCTGTCGCCTTTTTTGCTGCCTGGAAAGTGCTCTGTGCACACAGAGAGGGGCACACGTCAGGCTGGGCAGCACATGCTGGGCTGCAGCCCCCTCCCTGTCCTCCCAGGGACCAGGAGCTCCCTCTTTTCAGGCCCAGGTACCAGGGAAATATCGCCTGAGAGCAAGGTCACCCCATTCCCTCCAGCCTCATCCTGCCCTCATCCCCAACACTATGCTCAGGGCAGCATGCTGCTCCTTCCCCAAACCCTACTGCTTCCCTGCTTTCCTGGTGTTCCCAGTGTCATCACCAGCTGGGATCAACACCAAACACTGACTCCTGTGCCCAGGATCCCTGGCTGCAGTCTTCACCCATCTGCCACCACCCAGCCCTTCCCACAGGATCACCTGCCCTGCCCATCACCCTGCTCAACGGAGAGAAACAGAAGCAGAGCACCCAGGGAAACAGGCCTTTCCCTCCTCTCAGTGTGAGGATATGTGTTCAGGTGTTGTCCCTACATCATGGCCAGGTAGGAAGTGCAGAACTACCCAGGAGCCAGCCCTCCCCTCCCAGCTCCTGTCTGGAAGGAAACAACTCACCATTAGGGAAGAGCTTTGATTCTGCAGGGTCGAGGTCGAGGTCACTTCCACCGGAGTCCTGAGAGTTGGGGCTGTGGGACATCACAGGCCCTGAAAGGCAAAGGATCAGGGTTCAGACCTCTGAGCATCTGGAGGCTTTTCCCCCTGGTTGCCACCCTTCTTCTGCCACCAGACTGCTGCGAGACCCAAACCCACCCTTGTCAAAACACTGACCTGAGACATCAGAGCTGCCTGGGGACATGGAGCCCGGCAAGCAGGTGAAGTCTGTGAAAGGGTTTGTGGGCTTTAAGTCCTCCAGGGAGTCCTTGGCACAGGGATTTCCCAGCTCTGGAAGGGGCAGAGAAGGGAAGAAGGGATTAGCCTTGCTGCCATCAGTATGTGATCCTTGGGGAAAAGGCTTGGCCAGGGCCCCTCTCTTACCCAGCTGGCTGGAGTTCAGGAAGGTCTGGGAAGTTGCATCCTCTTTTTCCAGCAAATCAATGATCCAGTTCAGCTCATCAGAGGCTACAGGGGTGAAGGACTGGGATTAGCAATGCCTGTTCCATATGAAGGGGAACAGTGCATAGTGGGAGCTGAGCCCAGCCACGCTTTGCCAGCTCTGTGCCCCCACACCCTCCCACGCAGCCCCTGCAGTGCCCAGGAAGCTCTGGCCTCCTGCACTTGTGGAGGGCTCTCAAACTCATTCTTCAAGCTGCTGGGCCTGCAGGTGAAGGAGAGCCTGGTGCACTCACTGATCTCGTGCAGGCGGTCGTAGAGCTCGTCCCCCAGGGGCCCGAAGATGCGGCGCATCTGCTCCCTGCTGCAGTGGCACAGCGTGCGCCCGTCCATGTTGCAGCAGGAGAAGTCGATGGAGCTGGCATCATACTTGTTCTTCTCCACGTGGTAGCTGATCCACTCCAGCACCTGCACCTTGCTCCAGAGGTATGGGAGCTCACTGAACCACTGGGGCTTGTCTGCAAGGGATGGAGAGCAGGGCTCAGAGCAGGGTGGCTGTGCCAGCACCATGTGCCTTGGGTGGGCTGCCCGTAGCCACTGGACATCTGGCGTGGTCCAGTGGTGATCCTGAGGGACACACAGGCCCTGCTCTTGAAGAGTTATGGGCCTAAAGGGTCCGTAGTGCCCTGCCCTGCAGACCCCACACTTCCCCTACAGCTGGTTTCAGTGCCATTTGTCCTGTTTGTGCTGTGATCCAGCCTGCTCTGCTGGTTTCTCATGGCGCCTCCCTGAGCACCATCACATGAACCCCCATCACCAGGATTGTACTTCCAAACTGCTCCTGGTGAGCCCTGGCAGCCCGTCCCCTGTGCTGTGCTGTGGGAGGAGGACAACGATTCCCCCATCTCCTGTATAAATCAGATGTGCTCCCTTGTGCTACCCAGGGTGTCCTCCCACAGCCCTTCCCTGGGGAAACTGAGGCATGGTGGAAGCTGCTGACCTGTCCCAGTGGGACAAGGACCTTGCAGTGCTCTTCCCAGCCAGTGGCACTGCCTCACAATTGCCCCAATGTGCCAGCTCCCCAGTGCCACCAGTGCCACTCCCCTGCTCCTACCTGTGCTCTGTGCTGGGGGCTGGCTGGCCGGGAGGCCGAGCCCCAGGGTGCTGTCATCCCCAAGCTGTCCCAGCATGTCCAAGCCTGGCTGCACCTCCTCAGGCTGGTACATGGCGCTGATGTAGTTCGAGAAGATGTTGCTGATCTCACAAGATCCTGCCATGGAGCTCTGTGCCAAGAGATGACAGTGAGCCCAGAGAGCCCAGTGAGCCCTGGGCTCAGCACCTGCAGCACCCCAGAGCCAGGCTGGGTGAGGTCGGGCTGTCTCTCCCTCCACCCATTGTCACCTCTAGGTCACTTCTGCAGAAATATGCACCCAGCACCTGCTGGCTGGGGCTGGGGCTGACTCACAGCTCCTCGGGGGCCAGCACAGAGGGAGGCTGAGCCGTAGCGAGCTGGGGACGTGGCGTCACTGTTTGTGAGCAGCCCTGTCCCAGCAGCCTGGCCTCAGCCAGCAAAAGGTGACAGCCAAAAGGTGGCCGGCAGAGAACGGTGACCCTCACTCAGCAAGAGGTGACAGCCAGGAGGTGGCCGGCAGAGAACGGTGACCCTCACTCAGCAAGAGATGACAGCCAGGAGGTGGCTGGCAGAGAACAGTGACCCTCACTCAGCAAGAGGTGACAGCCAGAAGGTGGCCGGCAGAGAACAGTGACCCCCAGCCCCTCCGTGTGTGGGGGGTTTGGGCACCCTGAGCCCCCTGGCCCAGCCGGTTGCCCCCTGCCCGCTGCTGTGCCACAGCTCCAGTCCTCTGCACCGGTCACAACGAGCACATCCCAATCACTGCAGCCAGGAGGGCACCGAGCCCTGCCTGGCCCTCACAAAAAGCCAAATCGTGCTGTCCATTTTGGGGCTGCTGCCCCGCTGCCCCCTCAGGGCCCTCACTCCCAGCCGAGGCGGGAGAGCCAAGATGGAGCCTGGAGAAAAGGCCAGAGCACATCCCCGGTGAGAACCAAGGTGCAAGGAGAGAGCAAAGCAGCTGTCCTGGCCTCGGGGATGTCAACAGGCCCGGCAAAAAAGCTTTGGTACCTTCTGTGGTGGCAAGTCCAGCAGCGGTGGGTAATCCAGAGAGGAGCCGGGGAGAGGAGCCAGGGAGAGGAGAGGAGGCCGGGCCGGCCCTAGGCGCTGCTCATGGGCCCCGGGAGGCTGGTGCCGATGGGCAAGCCCTGCCCGTGCCTCTGCTTTTATAGCTTGGGCGGTGTAACAATCTGGCAGCCCGAGGGGAATTCCAGGCCCCAAACGTTCATGCTCCCAGATCCAGGTGATTTGCATAATATGAACCACCGGGTCCCGGCCCTGCGCTGCCTTGCCGGGAAATCTGGGCTGGCCAGTTTAATCATTGTCAGAGCCCGTGCCCCAGCGGTGCCCAGAGTTTCACCCACACTGCCTTCACGGGCTGCTTTCTTGCCAGGCTCGTGTTTGTTTGCTCACAGCAGCAGGTTCACTCGGCTCCTGCAGCCAAAACCACCTGTGGGGTCGGGGTGGGCACTGTGGGTCCCTACCCAGGGTTTGCCCGGGCAGTGGAGCCAGGAGCTAATCCCCGTCCTTCACACTGCCCTGGGCACACCCCTGGCCAGGTGGGCAGCCCTGGCAGCCATCAGGTGCAGTGGGGCTCCCTGGCCGTGCCTGGAGCACAGCCTGGGGTGGCACGGATTTCCCAGAGCAGGAACAGGTCTCAGTGAGCAAGCAGGACAAATGCTGGGGACAGGGCCCGTGCTGGCAGCAGGGCTCAGGTGGGGACAGGTGGTTTCTGTGGGGGGTACAGCAGAGACCAGGCAAGTGCCTGGGAACTGCTGCCAGGCTCGTGTTTGTTTGCTCACAGCAGCAGGTTCACTCGGCTCCTGCAGCCAAAACCACCCGTGGGGTCAGGGTCCTGTGGGTCCCTCCCGGGGTTTGCCTGGGCAGCAGAGCCAGGACTGCCCTGGGCACACCCCTGGCCAGGTGGGCAGCCAGTCCTGGTGCAGTGGGGGTGCCCTGGCCGTGCCTGGAGCACAGCCTGGGGTGGCACAGATTTCCCAGAGCAGGAACGGGTCTCAGTGAGCAAGCAGGACAAATGCTGGGGACAGGGCCTGTGCTGGGAGTCAGGCTCAGGTGGGGACAGGTGGTTTCTGCAGGGGTACAGCAGAGACCAGGCAAGTGCCTGAGAACTGCTGCTCTGTCTGTCAGAACGGGTCGATTTTTGCCTGGGGGAGGTCTGGGAGAGGCTGCAGAGCTGTGACAGCCCCTGCCCTGCCGTGTCACACGTGCCTGGCACTGGCAGGCACACATGCTCACCGGGGACATGTGCCAAGGGACAGGCAGGGTCGTGGGATGCATTTGGGGAAGTACCTTTGGTGTCTATTGCCTCTCTGGCCTTGGACAGGGGTACCTGGGGCCCTTTGAGGTTTATTTGTGCTGGGTTTAGCCCTGTGCTGGCAAGGGAGGCCTGTGCCAGGCCAGTCCCAGCCAAAGCTGGGGCACTCCTTTGCCTGGTTCTGGTTCTTTGCCGAGCCACATGGAGACTGAGGCAGTCCTGGAGAGCAGGCCCTGGCATCACACAGCTGCCTCCTTGTCACTTCAGGGTCCTTATCACTCCAAACCTGGCAGCAAACCATCTCCTGTGACACTGTGCTCACAGGCTGTTGCAAACATGGATACTCCAGCCTGGCACATGGACCAGCAAGGGCAGGGTGGCTCATGTCCTGTCCCCTGTGCCACATCCCAGTGGGCCAGCCAGGAGGCACCAGGTCCCCCAGCTGATCACCCACCCCAGCTTCATTCCTCCTCAGCACCCTCACGAGAGCTGGTGCTGCCAGGCTCTCCTGTTTCCTGGGCACAGCATCCTGCAGGGAGCAGCCCTGTCTGTCACTGTCACAGGGCCACCAGACCCAGAGCCTGGCCATGCACCCAGCCAGGGATGGAGCCCAGGGTTGCCCCTTGCCCAGGAGCTGGCTGCCCACGGGGCTGCCAGTGCCTGTGCTTGGAAAGCTGCCCCTGGGGAAGGTTTTCCCACCCTCCACTCCACTGCAGGTGTCCCTGGAGCTGGGTGGGATGTGCCAAAATTTCGCCATCCCCTGGGCCACCAGCCAAGGGGTGATGAGGTGGCCCTGTGGCATTTGGGAATCTCCTGCCCGAGCCATGTGCTGCCCACCCACCCACAGCTCTGCCCCCGGCAGGGAATCCCGGGGCTGCCTGGTGGGGTGTGTGGCACAGACCACCCTGAGCACCCCCTGGCCAGGTGTCCCTTCCCTCCAGACTGACCTCAGGGAGGCACCACAGCCACTCTATGTGCCCAGGCAGTGCCACCATGGCAGAGGGGCTCCCAGGGGTGACACCCTCAGCCTCCAGGGTGTGCTTGGCGCAGTGGGAGCCCTCTGTGTCCTCCTGAGCCTGCCCCTTCCTTCCCTGGCCTTGGGGAATCAGGAGGCCAGAGCAGGAGCTCTCCTCCCCACTCCCCTGCAGGTGCCTTTCACTTTCCTGCCTGCAGGAATGCCCTTCCTGCCCCTTTGTCCTCTGAGGTGCCACAGCCTGGGCCCTGTGATGGCCCCTGGGGAGATCACCATGGACAATGCTCCTCAGAGATACTGAAACACTGTGCTGGGAGCTTGGGAGGGCAAAAACCTCTCCTCAGGCATCCCCATGGCCTCCCTAAAGCCCTGGGGCACAGCAAGGTGCAGAATGGTGCCCATGGGAGCCTCCCCTAGCCAGAAGCAGCCCCAGCCCTGACGGGTCAGAGCAATTCCTCCCTCAGCCTGAGGATGGGTGGCACGGGGCTGCCAGCATCTCACGGCCACAGCTCCCAGGGCTGTGTCCCTGCTGTCCCCTTGCTGCTGGCCCGGTGCACCTTCAGGCACGTGGGGTGCATGGCACAGGGCACTGCAGCAAGAAAGAGGTGGCCATGAGTGTGACATGGTGACATGAAGGCTGGCAATAAAAAGTGTCTGTGGTGCCACGAGTGGCTGAGGCACCAGGTGGGAGCAGGAGCGATGTCACCTGCCCTGCCAGGGGGACTTGGGCCCATGACACCCCCATGCTTGTCCTGGCAGCAGCACGGAGGCTCAGCCAAGGTGACAGCCGTGTCACAGGCTGAGGGTGGTGACACCGTGTCACACATCCCCCACCACAGCACCCCGCAGCAGCAGGGCCCTGCCACCTCCCCAGCGCCCCCAAAATCTCCTACCTGTAGGATCCCAACACCCCCCCTCCCCATCTCCCCAGGGAATCCGGGGGCTGCCTGGCGGGGCTGTGTGGCACAGACCACCCCGAGCCCCCGGCAGGACCCCCATCCCCCTGCAGGACCCCGCACCCCCCTCCCCATCCCCGCGTCCCCCTCCCGCGCTCCGGGCGCTGCGGTGGCGCAGCCAGGGCTGACCCCTGCCGGCGGCCCCACGTCACCGCACTCCCTTCCCTTCCCTTCCCTTCCCTTCCCTTCCCTTCCCTTCCCTTCCCTTCCCTTCCCTTCCCTTCCCTTCCCTTCCCTTCCCTTCCCTTCCCTTCCCTTCCCTTCCCTTCCCTTCCCTTCCCTTCCCTTCCCTTCCCTTCCCTTCCCTTCCCTTCCCATCCCATCCCATCCCATCCCATCCCATCCCATCCCATCCCATGCTGCAGGCTCAGGGATGCTCTGACTCCTGCAGGGGTTGGCACTGCCTGGTGGGCACCCTCCTCCTCCTCCTCCTCACCAGGAGAGGGGCAGCCCCTCAGCCCCTTCTGCCACCTGAGCCCCTGAATCTGCCCCCCTAAGATCAGTTCTGCCCCATCTGCCCGAGCACCTGCTGCCTGCAGAGGTCCAGGCCACCTGAGAATCCTGGAAATGTTCCTTTGGAAAAGCCCTCTAAGATCATCGAGTCCAGCCACTCCCCCAGCTCTGCCATGATCACCACTAAATTGTGTCCCCAAGTGCCACATCCACAGGTCTTTTGGCCACTCCCAGGGATGGTGACTCCACCACTGCCCTGGGCAGTTGTGCCAAGGCCTGAGCACCCTTTTGATGCAGAAATTTCCCCCAATATCCAACCTGAACCTCCCCTGGAACAACTCGAGGCCGTTTCCTCTTGTCCAATCTTCTCCCAGCCAAGAGGATTATAGAATCACAGAAATATTTGGGGTGGAAGGGACTTTTAAGAGCCACCACATGTAATCCCCTGTCATGAGGAGGGACACTTTCCACTCCATCCAGAAGGGATGCAGCCACAGCCCCCCCTCCCCATCTATCCCCCAGCCCCTGGGCCAGGCTCATGGGCACAGGAGGGGGTGGGAAGCTCCTGGCTGTGCCCTCTCCCTCCTCAAAACCACCTCTGTGCTCATCCCTTCATGTCAAGAACATTTTATTTGCAAAGACAAAAAGGCAAGAAACCAACAGCCATTGAAAAACGTACAGCAGGAGAGCACAATAACTTACACTATTTACAGGAACACACCAAGGTAGAAAACACACACACACCCCTCATGCTCTGACAAACCCAGCCAGGGCTGGGCTGCACAGCCCCCACAGAGACACCACCAGCCTCCAGGGCAGCTGGCCTCTGGGAAAAGCCCCAAAAGTGTGAAAAGGCATCTGCTGTTGTGCTCCTTGTGCAGAGAGGAGTGATGGAGCAGGGGACACAGTGCTGCAGCTGCCCCACACGAGGCTGGGGCAGCACCTGGGGGTGCCAGGCCTGGAGGAGCAGCTGGAGGGAACCAGGGCAGAGCTGTGGTGGGTGAGGGGATGAGCCCTGGGCAGGAGGAGGAAGGTGCAGGGCTGTGGTGGGTGAAGGGATGAGCCCTGGGCAGGAGGAGGAAGGTGCAGGGCTGTGGTGGGTGAGGGGATGAGCCCTGGGCAGGAGGAGGAAGGTGCAGGGCTGTGGTGGGTGAGGGGATGAGCCCTGGGCAGGAGGAGGAAGGTGCAGGGCTGTGCTTTTCTGGGAGCTGGGTCTGTCCCAGTTACAGCTGGAGCACCGTGCAGCACCTGGAGGGGCTGGGGGTCCTCGTCCCTTCCCAGAAGGGTGAGGGGGGCTCAGGAGGATGTGCAGCCTGCAGGAGACAGTGAAGCTCCAGGGAGCCTGTGGGAAGCAAACTGGAGCCCTGTGCTTGGCAGGGATCGTACCTGGACTCTCTCCAGTGGGGGGCACTGGGAGGAGTGGTGTAGGGCACTGGGAGGACTGGTGAGGGACACTGCGAGGATTGGTGAGGGTGAGGAGCACTGGTGTGGGGCACTGGGAGGACTGGTGAGGGTGAGGAGCACTGGTGTGGGGCACTGGGAGGACTGCTGAAGGACTGGTGAGGGTGAGGAGCACTGGTGTGGGGCACTGGGAGGACTGGTGAGGGTGAGGAGCACTGGGAGAGCACCAAGGGAAGCAGGCACTGGGTTGGCAGCACCAAGGCAGGAGGCAGCAATTGAGACCCCAAAGCAGCCTGCTCAGAGGTGGTGGGGAGGGGACCTGGGGGGACAGGATGGGACCCCAGAGCTCCCATTCCAGGCCAGCCCAGGCTGTGTCATCAGAGCTGTAGGTGACAGGGAGGGGACACTGCTCAGGAGGGCTCACAGTGGTTTGGGATCCAGTGCTTTTAGGCTCCTGACTCTGGTCCAGCCCTGCTCCCTCCACAGAGGCTGGAGCTGTGTGCTGGGGCTGAGGAGACCCCCAGAGCCAGAGTTAGACCCTGGGGAAAGAAGCACAACCCAGCAACCTGAGGCAGGAGTGCAGGTACAATCACACCCTTGTCACAAATCGAGGTGCCCAAGGGCAGAGAAAAGTGAGGTGTGTGGTACAAAGGCAGCTCCAAAGTGTCCCTGCCCTGGAGGGGCTCTGAGACCACCAGAGGGGACTTCAGCTGTGCAGCCAGCACAGTGCACAGGGATGGAACAGCTCACCCACAGGCAAAGAGCCTTCAGCCCAGTCCTCCTCCTCCTCCAGCCTCAGCCCATGGTCCCACTGGAGCTCTGGAGGGCCAGGACCAAGGGGCCACCCCTCCTAGAGCCACTGCATGTGGGACCTTGTGCTTTAGTGTTTGGGAGGACCTGCACCCCAAAGTGGCTCAGAGCCCCCTGACCCCTGTGCCAGGGCAGCTGCCAGCCTGAGCTGGGGCTCCAGGGTTCCCCTGGTTTATGTTCAGCGCCTGGCACTCAATCTAGACACAACTACGTGTTTTGGGAGTGAAAAACCCCTCACACAGCAGGATCAGGTTCTCACAGACCATGCCCAGCCTGGGCAGAGGCTTTCACAGCACCCAGGCCCTGCTGCCCTGCAGGGGGCTGGAACCAGCCCACCCAGCAATGTGCTCTGCACAGACAGCTCCCAGCCCAGAGCTCCATCACAGCCACAAGAGTATCTGGGAGAGCAGAGGGAGAAATTTGGGCTGAGCTGAGCCTTTCAGAGCCCCCTTTCCATGGGACCAGAAGGGAGCCACCCCCAGGCTGCCAACCAACCCAATCAGCAATGGCAACACCACAGATCCTCAGAATCCCACGAGGAATGGGAGCAAATCTCAGTGTTGCAACTGCTCTGGGGGATCCCACTGGGGCAGGGACCCCCCAGCCCTGCTCCCTGCCCAAGAGGAGCAGGGAGGGAACACAGGGGGTGGCTCAGACATGCAGCAAGGTGGGAGCGAGGCCACGTGTCCCCACGATGAATTCAAGTGTCAAAACCATAACAATAACAATAATCAAGAGGAAAAAAAAAAATAAAATTCTTACACCACAAACTCCCCACCCCATCCCCAATAGGAAACCCAATGAGAACAGCACCCAGCTTGCACCGTGAGGTAGCTAAACCAGATCAACAGCAAGAAATGCTCTTCTGCATGAGAAACATCAACCCACACAGGAACTAAGAGCTACACACACACACACACACACACACAGAGCTATGGGATCACAGTCACCCCTGGCCTGGTTCCAGCCAGGACAGAGTTAAATTTTGCAGTAGCCAGGAGGGGACATGACCAGAGCCCAGAGGTTCTTTTAGACCACCTCACATCATTGCTGGGCAGGGGAAGGGACTCTTCCAATCAGGGTAACACTGTGGTGAGCATTTGCACGTCATTTGCTCTATTTTCTACACTTTTGTTATTGATATTGTTGCACTTTTGTTATTAATAATGTTGCTGTTCATTTTTCTTATCTCATTGCTGTTTCCAGTCAATTGCCTCTATCTCTGCCTGTGATTTTTTTTACTTTTTGTGCCTCCAGTTCTCCTCTCCATCCCACCACAGGGAGGGAAGGAGGGGGGGGGTTGTGGCAGCACACACTTGAGTGGGAACACCAAACTGGGGAATACCAGTCCTAAACCACAACAGCTTCTTTTTGGCATCCAAGGTGGATGATCCAAGCTTGAACACTGAGATAACAACAGATCTGCCCAGAGTGGGTTGGAAGCAAATCTGACCTCAACATTTTCTGTATTTTTAGGTATATTTAGGTATATAGGTTGGAAGCAAATTTGATCTCAGCATTTTCTGTATTTTTAGGTATATTTAGGTAGATAGGTTGGAAGCAAATTTGATCTCAGCATTTTCTGTATTAGGTACTGAGCCACTGGTGACAACGTTGCCTACTCTGCCCATGTGGGTACCTAACCCTGCACATATTTCTGTCTGCTCCCATCCCAGTCTCTGTCTCAGAGCAGGGAGGGGGATCAGGATTGCTCTCTTTATGACATGATAACACCAAGGATCATTTGGGATATGTCTTGAGTGTTGCTCTTCTACCCCTACCTGGGGCACTTCCTTTGGGACTCCATTAATAACAACCATGACCAACCCATGGGTGAACAGGGGAGGATGATTTTCCCCAGACTTTCAACGCACTTTTTCTCCCTTGAGGTCTGTTAAAACAGCTTCTGAAGCTCTGAATTCCCTTTGGATGTTAAAGAAATCGTAATTTTGCCAGGTGTCCTTAGTGCAGTCCACATAATCTCTGGAGTCAAGAAAGAGATTTCTGGGGAGGTTGTTCAGAGATTTGAACAGAACAAACAGTGTTAAAGGTGACTCCCCAACTCTGATGATGAAAATCATTGTTTTTCCTTCCTACCAACCTGTGTCCCAGCTGTGTAAAAAGACTGTCTAAGACTGGACCAGCCCAGGCCCAGTTTAGGACTGGCCTTATCCTCCAGTCCAGGGCTGTGGACTGAGGAATGTCCCATGTCACACCAGTACAGACCAGAGCCTCTGCTGCTGGGAGCAACTGGCCCCCTCTAGAGAGAGGGGGACACACCACAAGGCAACCTATGGCTTTACCTGCATGAGCACAGAGAGGACAGGAGGAATTGGGAAGGAAAACCCACCTCTGTCCCAGAAGCATGGGTGTGTGAGCTGAGAGGAAAAACAACAACTGCAGGAAATTCTTCAGGGATAAATGCCAGCCCAGCTTCCAGTGGGCACATGCTCAGACAGAATCAAAGGGCTAATTAATGTCACTTCTGATCCTCCTGAATGCACCTCCACAGCTGCAGGAGCGAGCAGTGAGCACCCAGAGGGGCCCTGCCTGCAGCCAGGGGGGGAGAGCAGCACTGGGCTCTGCTGGGCTGGGTGCATCCAAGGCTGGCCCAGCAGATCCACAGCAGTGTAAGGCTTGATCACAATGCACTGATGCCATGGAGACACACAGGGGAGGATCCATCTCTTCTCCTCAGAGGAGAGGTCTGCTGTGGTCAGGTCAGGGTGAGCACTCTGCATGTGAATCACTCTCTCTTTTCTATACTTCTGGCTGTTTCCTGTTTGTCTTTTATCCCACTGCTGTTTCCAGTAAATCGCTCTTATTGCAACCTGTGATCTTCATCTTTTGTGCCTCCAATTCCTCTCTCCACCCTGCTGGGGATGGGGGTTTTAGTGGGAGCACTAAATTGGAGAATGCTATTCCTAAATCAGGACTCTCCTCCCTTCAAACCCCCTGCCTCAGGACAGCAATGCCCCAGCACCATCTCCCTCCCTCCATGGGCTGTGAGAGCCTTGAGGATGCTGGACACAGCAGCAAGAGAGGCTCAGCATCATCCAGGACTGGCCACTCAGCCCTGGAGTACTGAACAGGCCCCTCCAGCCTGCACACAGGGAGGTGTTGGAGGCAAAGGCAAGGCAGGTCTGACCCTGGGTGCCCCCTTCAGCCATGGCAGCAGGGAAGGCTCCAGAGCAGGCACTGGAGATCTCAGAGCACACAGATCCAATGCCAGGCTACAGCCAAACACTTCCCAGAGCCCCTCCAGCCAAGCAAAGCACAAACCAGCTGAGGAATGAGTGCAGAAACCTCTCCAGGACAGGCCTGGGGGGGAGACACCTCCTGCAGACCCCCAGGGCTGTGTGCCACTGGGTGCTGAGCTCTCTGAGCACTTTTGGCCTGCACAGGTCACACAGGATGGATGGGAGCCTCTCCTCAGCACAGTCCAGCAGTCCTGGCTGTGCAGGGCTCAGCCACATTCACAGGGAGCAGGGACTGTCCTGGCAGGGTCTCACACACTCACACACACACATACACACAGGTACCATTTACCCTCCAACAAGGCAAGCCAGCAGGATGGAATTTTCCCAAAAAAAGGCAACCCCCCCCCCCCTTCCCCCACCAAATCAATAGAGATACTCCTGTCTTTCATGATGCAGAGGAATCCCCTCACTCCAGCCAGAGGGCCTGGAACAAGGGCTGGTGGCAGATGAGCTGGGGCAGGTCAAGGTATCACCGTGGTTGGGGAGAGCAGAGGGGAAATGGTCTGTGCTTGATGGGGCAGGTCCTGGAGCCCCTGGCCTCCAAGATCCCAGTTCAGTGCTGTGGGATCACAAGTTCATTTGAGTTCAAGTGCTGCTTCTTCTGTGACAAAGGGGAAAGGAGAGTGTGTGAGGCTGGAACACCCATCCTGGGGTCTCCTCAGCCATTCCACAAGAACCCTGGGTGGCCCAGGGCAGGACAGAGCAGGGGATGGTCCAGTGGGCCATAGGAGAGATGGAGGGAAGCTCCAGTGTGAGACCAGGGCCTTACCAGCCTCCCTTGAACAGGAGAGACAGAGGAAAGAGCCTGCAGAATGTCCTTGGGGAAACACTCCTGGGTGGAGCCCCCAGACCCTCCAGGAGATGGGATTGTGCAAGATCATCCACTGCAGGAGTGTCCTTCCAGCACAGGGGGAGTCAGGGACTTGTGCAAGGTCAGTGTGCATCCCTCTCCCCCTCTGCCCCTGCCACAGTGACTCTGGCTGCTCCCTGCCTTGCTGGCTCCTCTCCAGCCTTGGATCCATGCAGGCCCAGCCTAAGCAAGCTCCAGTCTAGGCAGAGGTGTGAGGGCAGAACCTAAGGGAAGGACAGACAGAACCACAGCAGTGGGGTGACAAATCCTTTTTGCCTTGTAACCTCCATTGTTGCTTCACCTCTCCATCCCAAGGGGGTTAACTGGCTGCAGGAACCCAGCACAAAGCCTGGTGGGGTTGTGATGTCCAGAGCAGGCTGAGCAGGCTGGGCATGTGGGGAAGAGCCCAGAGCCATGGGGAAGTTGAGTTTACAACTGGGGTTTGGAGAGTGTCAAAGGAACTGCAGTAGATCTGCCCAAGGGAGAACATCCCAGGCTTGCTGTGCCTCATGAGATGGGACATGGCAAAGGAGCTCAGAGGGCACCTTCCAACCACTGGGGACACGTCCTCACAGGAAAGGGAAGGCTCAGAGTACCAGGAAATCCTTCTGCAGTCCCCACAGCAGAGGTGTCTCACAAGTAGTGGCTCCAGAGAAGCATCCTCTGTGTTGTGGTCCTGGCCAGCAGACACCAAATGTCCTCGTGGAGTGGAGAAGACTCCTGCAGGAACCAGCCCAGGAGCAGCACAGCAATGGCAGAGCCATGGCAGGAGGGAGCTGGGTGTCTCTGAGGAGTCAGGGACCTCTGACCCCCAAAGTCCTTACAGCAGGATGGCTGAGAGGAGAGATGAAACATTTCCTGTTCACTGGAGAACCATCAGAAGCCTCAGCAGGAGGGCAGGTGGAGCTGCTGGTGCCCCACAGAGCTGCTTCCACACAGGAGCTGACAGTGCTCAGAGTACCAGATGCAGCATTGTCCACCCCGTTGGGTCAGGCACAAAGAAATCCCTGTGCTGGGCTGAGCTCCTGTGGGTGGCTGAGTCTGAGAGCAGGGGGAGGTGCCCTGCCCTTCACCCTGCCCACGCCTTCCAGTCTCTGTGCAGTTCCTAGTTTGACCCCGCAGGCAACCTCCTCCCACTCCAGAGCTTCACTGTCAAGTCGCTGAGGAACAAAGGTGAGAGGGACAGCATGACCCAGGGGTTGGGGCAGGAGCCCCACAGGGTGCTCACTCCCCTCCCCTCCCCTCCCCACCACAGCAGCATGCAGCCCCCCAGGCTTCCAGGCCCTTTTCCCTTGGCAGGAATTGTCTGATGCACTCTGGGGAGAAGGCAAACCCAATGGGGCTCAGCCTCCAGCTCACCCCACTGGCAGCAGCTGGGGGCAAAGGGAAAGGGTGACCTCCAGGGCTGACCCCACACCAGGACTCCTACCCGCCCTGAATGAGCTCCAGCAGTGAAATCCAGGGAGCTGCTTTGCTCCTGGGGCATGGGCTGATTTGAGGGTGGCTGCTGACTCCCAACCCACTATCCATGCAAAGGCACGGGCAGGCCGTGGCTTCCCACTGAGATGCCAAAGTAGATGTGGGCACTTGGCGAGGAAAAAAAAACCAAAAAGAAGTGAAACCAAGGCAGGGGGATGACTGGGCCAAAGGGGTGAGTCCATTCTAACAAAGACTTATCAAGTGGGGAAAAACTCAGAATAGTTTCATACCGTGAAGAAGCAGCTCAGACCAGAGAAAAAAGAGGGGGGGGAGGGAAAGAGAGAGAGGAGCAAAAGCAACAGTGAGAGGGACAGAGAGAGGGGAGAGATGGAGAGAAAAGGGAAGAGAGACGGAAGAGGAGCATATGAGCAAGAGAGTCAAAGAGCAGGAGGGTCAAGGCAGACTAGTAGCACGGCCCTTTATGGCAAGGACGCGTCGTGGAAGGCAAGGGGTGAGCCCAGGCACGTAATTCCATAACTTTACCCGGCAGTCACTGTGGCACAGATGGGAGGGGGGGGAGAAGGAGAGGCAGAGAGAGACAGAGAAAAAGGAAGGGAGAAAAGGGACAGGGTCGAAAAGAGGATATCAGAGTCTTGCTGCTGAAGAGCTCCCCGAGAGCAGCAGCCAATGCCCAGCCCCGAGGGAGAGGGGTCCCTGCGTGGGGAGTAACCCAGGGCATCACCAGAGCGTGGGCAGGGGGTGGCCAGGGACAGCTCTTGGCACTGCAGTGGGCAGGCCTGGCCGTGGGCAGGCTACAGTGGGCAGAAGGAGGTGAAGGAGGGACTAAAAGCTGCAATTCCCTCCCCGCTCCCTGCTCACCCAGCAACCCACCCAGCCCCAGGGGGGACAGCTCAAACCCAGGGTCTCCCCCTTCCCAGGGGCCACGGGGGCAGAACACCAGGGGCTCACCTGGAGGCAGTGAAGATGTGCTTGGAGTTGGTGCAGATGGCGTTGATGGGGCTGTCATGGCCCTTGATCTCCCCCACAGGGGTGAAGGTGTCCACGTTCCAGACCTTGATGACGCCTCCTCGGCAGGCGCTCAGCACCATGGGGCGCCCAGGGATGAAGGCCAGGGCACAGACCCAGTCTTTGTGGGCATTGGGGATTTGCTGGAGGCACAGAGCACAGCCATGACCAACCTCACCTGCAGCACCAGGGGCAGCCTCATGCACCCATCCTGGGTGGCTGGGTCCTCACTGTCTCAGGGAGCTCAGCTCCTCACTGACACCCCAGGACTGACTGGGACCTGGTGGAACGGGTGGTGCCCAGGTAGGAGCCAAGGGTGTGGGCTCAAAATCATGGCTTGGTTTCTCCCTTGGGCAGGAGACAACAACCCAGAATTCAGGGTGGAACACAAGCCCCCACACTGCAACTGATGCCTCAGCCTGTCTGAAGGACAACCAGCAATCCCAAGCACCCTGCTGGACAAATTATGGGGGCACAGCACACCCTCACCCACACATGGTCAGGACTGTAAGTGCCAGCTCCACTGGCACCAGGTTCCTGGACAACCCCCCCCTGCCCTGTGCTCCCCTCCAGACCTGGATAAGTTCCTGCTGCTCCAGATCCCACTTCTTTATGCCGTTGTCCCTGGAGCCACTGAAGAGGACATCTCCCTGGATGGCCAGGCACTCGATGCCATCATAGTGAGGGGGCTCGAAATTGTGAGTGGGGCTGATATTGCCCACCATGCCCTCCGTGATCTCAAACACCTGGGGAAGAGCAGCAGGTAACAGACCACAGATGGCACTGGGGACTCCCTCCCCTGGGCAGTTTGGCCACCACCCTCCATGTCCCAGGCTCAGGGCACCCAGAGTGATTTTGGGAATGGGACTGGGCATTGCCTGCTGGAGGCTTTTGGGGCTGAGGGTCCTGTCACAAGCAGAGGAGATCTGCCACCAGGGACAGCCCCACTCATGGTGAGCCTTCACACTCCTCTGAAGCCAAGCTGACAGCTGAGGAGGATCCTGTCTCACCATCTCACCACCGCTTCCCTACTTCCCTGGGGACAGCTCTAATTCAACCTGCTAAAACCTGAAAGGAAGGGACAGGCTCCTGCTGTGACTGAGCAGGCACAAGACATCTTTATCAGAGGGGGATTATGGAGCAGAACAGGGTGAACTGCTCATCTGGGTCAGCCCTCACATGCAAAATCCCAGTCAGAGTCTGATGCATGAGAGAAATGCAACTTCTTCCCTAAAGGTGCATGGTGGACCAAGCAAAAGGCAAGATTTGGGAAGAGGAAACAGGGGAAAACCTCACATGCAGAGGGTGAAAACAGAATCTGGGCTCAGCTCTCAGGAGGAGAGAAGAGTGAGGGGTTACCAACATCTGGAGTTCCCTACAGGACATTAAAAATGTGGGTGTTAAAGTGGTAGGTGCTGCTGCCTGTCTCTGATCCCCAGCAAGCCTCTCCTGTTGAAAGGCAGGCTGAGTTAACAGTCAGGCAATGCAGTCAAACCTCCACTCAACACCCACCACAATGGCTCAGCGATAGAGGCAAGAAAGGCTCTTTTGCAAGGGTTTATTCCAGCAGGGTAACTCAGTCCCTGAAGGACAAATCCGGGGAAAGAGGAAAACCCACGAGAAGCAGGAGCTTATAAAGGGGAAGGGGGCAGAGCTAAGGGTGGGCAGAGGGGCCTGGCCTCCAGGGATACCAAGCCAGTGACAGGGGATGGAGAAACCAGAGGAAGTTGTGACACCAAGTCCATGGGGGAGACTTTTTCCCCTTTGGGAGGGATGACTATGGTAAGTAGTTAATGTCTCCAGGGCTGAGGGCTTGGGGATTGACCAAGGGGGGAGAGTTCATGGGATGCTACAGGACTTGGGGTGCTGCTCCCCAAGGAGCAGAGTACCTTGACATAGTGATCTTTGGAGCCTGTGACCACCAGGTCATGGTTTGCTCGGCGTCTGGCTCACTGTCAGGCACATCACGGGCCCGATGTGGCCGCTCAGCTTCCCCACGGGCTGCAGCCTGAGAGGGGAGCAGGGCACAGCTCAGCCCCTGCCCGTGCTGGGCTCCTCCCAAAGCTCCTCCACACCCAGCCTCCCACCCAGCCTCCCCCCAGCCCTCCTGGGGTGCCCCAGCCACGGCTGCTCCCTCTGGGGGACAGCGGCAGGGAGAGCCCATTGCCCGTGACCCAGGGCAGGAGGGCAGCCTGGGAGTGTGCCAACATCTGGCTGTACAGCCTCAGAGTGTGCCAACATCTGGCTGTACAGCCTGAGAGTGTGCCAACATCTGGCTGTACAGCCTCAGAGTGTGCCAACATCTGGGTGTACAGCCTCAGAGTAGTGCCAACATCTGGCTGTACAGCCTCAGAGTGTGCCAACATCTGGGTGTACAGCCTCAGAGTGTGCCAACACCTGGCTGTACAGCCTCAGAGTGTGCCAACACCTGGCTGTACAGCCTCAGAGTGTGCCAACACCTGGCTGCAGAGCCCAGGCTGCTAGCACAGGGTTCACAGCCCTGGGCAGGCAGAAGGACAAGGGGACACAAGGGCCCCACTGCTCGTCCCACTTTTGTCTTTTCCATTCTGCTGAGCTCTGCCCAGTGCACAGACAAACCTCCCACGCCACACAGCTCTGGTGCTGCTCATCACCGCTTGGGTAACAAATGTAAATCTTACATTTACAAATCTTAAAATCTTAAATCTTAAGAATTTTTTATAAAAATTTCTTTTAATCTTAAATTAGGATTTATGATCTTTAAAAAAAATCTTAATTTTAAAAAAATTTAAAAGCCTAAATTTTAAATTTAAAAATCTTAAAATTTAAGAAAATCTTAAATTTAATTCTTAAATCTTAAATGTTAAATTAATCTTTAATTCTTAAATTAAGATTTATGATCTTAAAAAATCTCAAATTTAAAAAAATTAAAATCTTAAATCTTAAAAAATCTTAATCATTAATTCTTAAATTAAGATGTATGATTTTAAAAATCTTAAATTTTTTAAAATTGAAAAACTTAAATTCAAAAATCTTAAACTTAAGATTTAAGAAAATCTTACATTTAAAAAATAAAAAGATTTAAGAAAATCTTACATTTAAATCTTAAAAAAATCTTTAACATTTTTTTAAACCAAAACCACTAGGATCCCATAGGAAAGCATCCTGAAAATCCTTATTCCAGGCAAATCCCGCTGTGAAAAAGACTTTAATTTCCCCCAGGGGGATAATTTCATTTTGCCCAGGGGGATCATTTCATTTCCCCCCTGGGGATCATTTCATGCCACTCAGAGCCCCTGGCTGCTGATCCCCCATCCCTGCCCTGCTGATTCCCCATCCCTGCCCTGCTCAGCCCCCCATCCCTGCCCTGCTGATCCCCCATCCCTGCCCTGCTCAGCCCCCAGCTCTGCCCTGCTCAGCCCCCAGCCCTGACCTGCTGAGCTCCCAGACGCGCACGGTGTTGCCGGCGGCCGCGTAGAGCGCGGTGCCCGCGGGGTTGAGCGCGATCTGGTTGATCTGGTGCTCGCCCTGCACGCTGGTGACCGTGCGGTTGCTGGTCCCGGCGCACGGCGTCCCCAGAGATCACCTGGCCAGACGACCTGAAGGGGGAGAGTTCAAAGGGGTGATGGGTTGTACCTGCTGGGGAGTAATGAGCGTTGACTCCATGATTGCAGGAGGCCGAGCAATCACAGAATCACCAGGCTGGAAGAGACCTTCAAGATCATTGAGTCCAACCCAGCCCCAACACCTCAACTCAACCCTGGCACCCAGTGCCACATCCAGGCTTTGTTAAACACACCCAGGGATGGGGACTCCACCACCTCCCTGGGAATCCATTCCAGAAGTTTATCACCCTTTCCATGAAAAACTTTTTCCTGATATCCAAAATATATTTCCCCTGCAGCTTGAGGCTGTGACCTCTGGTTCTGTCAGTGCTGCCTGGAGAAAGAGCCCAACCTCACCTGACTACAACTGACCTCCCACCAACTACAACCCTTCAGGGAGTTGTAGAGAGTGATAAGGTCACCCCTGAGTCTCCTTTTCTCCAGGCTGAGCACCCCCAGCTCCCTCAGGGGTTCCTCACAGGGTTTGTGTTCTCAGCCCCACACCAACCTCATTGCCTCCTCTGGATGCACTCAAGCGTCTCAATGTCTTTCCTAAACTGGGGGGCCCAGAACTGGACACAGCACTCGAGGTGTGCCCTCACCAGTGCCCAGTGCAGGGCAGAATGACCTCCCTGCTCCTGCTGGCCACACCATTCCTGAGCCAGGCCAGGAGCCATTGGCCTTCTTGGCCCCCAGGGCACTCTGCTGGCTCATGTTCAACCAGCTGTCACCAGCACCCCCAGGTCCCTTTCTGCCTGGGCACTGTCCAGCCACACCATCCCCAGCCTATAACTTCATTGTACTGTCCTATACTATGTGGCCACGTTTCTCTTCACAGCGAAAAGTTAATGCGCAATTTTTCCCAAGGATTTTCTGGGAATGGCAGAGAGAAGCCTCAGAGAAGAGAAAAACAATTCTTATCTCTATTCTCTGCTCCTGTTGAGCAGGGGTCTTCAGCATCCTCATGAGGGGCAGCAGAGGGACAGGTACTGATCTCTTCCCTCATGACAAGTGACAGGACTCACAGGAATGGCTGGAGCTGAGCTGGGGGACATTTAGGTTGGATGTTGGGAAAAGGTTCTTCCCCCAGAGGGTGCTGGGGCACTGAACAAGCTCCCCAGGAAATGGGCACAGCTCTGAGCCTGAGTTCAAGAAGTGTTTGGACAATGCTCCCAGACACTGGGTGGGATTGTTGGGGCGTCCTGCACAAGGCCAGGAGGTGGACTTGATGATCCTGATGGGTCCCTTCCAACTCAGCATATTCTGTGATTTTATGACCCCGGCTCCAGGAGGTCCCCATGAGCTCCCTCACCCCAATCTCTCCCAACCTCCCTGTTCCCTAGGAAAGCAGCACTGCAAACTGGCACTAAGGAGCTGTATCTGGCCATGTCCCAGCCCCTGTAGGTTCTGGAAACGGCTTCTCCAGAGCCAGGGAGCCCAGAGTGCCCAGGTGCCCCGAGCTGACGTACGTGAGGGTGCGGACGCAGCGGGCGGAGTCGCGGATGTCCCACACCTTGATGTACGAGGTGGACACGGTGAACACCAGCCCCGTGTGGCTGCAGTATTTGATGGAAACCACATTGTTGGGGTGGCCCTTGAGAGAGGCGATTTCCTGGCCTGTCACCAGGTTCCACATCTTGCAGCTGCGGTCTGTGGGAGGAAGAACACGCCCAAGGGTGTTGAGGCTGTCTCCTCCAAGGGCATGGTGGCCTGGGGACAATATTCCCTCTGAGCATGTCCACCCACCCACGGGGCCAGAGGAAAGGAGCCAGCCAGCCCCAGCACAGGGGCAGGGCTCAACACTGAAGAGAGGGACCATCCCTGTAATGCCAACACTTCCCCTGCTCCCACAGCACCTGCATCCTCCCTGCCCACCACCCACCTTTGGAGCCTGTGAAGAGCAGCTCATCGGTGGCATCCAGGCAGAGCACAGGCTTGGTGTGTCCCTCTGCCACTGAGACACACTGCAGAGGGGCTGTCCGGGCATTCTTGGTGCCACCCACTGGGTTGATGATGCCCCTTCACAGGAGAGAGAGAACAGGTACAGTGCAGGGTGGACAGGCACGGTGCCCACAGCCCCAGGGCATGGAAGAACATGAGCAGCCTCACACCAAGCCCAGAGTGAGACAGGCTGCTCCACCTGAACGTGGCCTCTGTGGAAACCCCAGAATGTCCCCATGGGCACCCCCTGCCCACCTCTGCCATCAGACAGGGAAAGGGGGAAGCTGCCCAGTGACCTCTGCTCTCCCTCCAAACCTCTCCTGCCTCACCAGCACAGACCCAGGACAGTTCAGGAGACTCAGCTCCTTGGCCTGAGGTCCATTTGTGGACTCTGCAGCCTGAAGCTGAAGCTCTGCTGGGATAATGTTTCAGAGTTCCAGTATCAGCACCCCCATCCCCTGGAGGCTGTCACCCTCTGGCTGGTGGCATTTGAAGACAGGGCCTTGCTCCTTCACACAGATCCCAAGGGTGACAGAGGGCAGCACCAGCTGCACCCCACATCCCTGCTGCAATGGCTGCTCCTGCCCTCACTGCTGGCTCTGGGCAGGAGAGCACCTACCCCTGCCAAGGAACACTGCTCTCTGTCCTGGGGACATCATCTGCCAAACCTCCACTTCAAACAAGCTCAGGGTGCTGAGCACCACCAGCCTGACCCTCCTGTGTGTGACCCCTGGCAGGGTGTGACCTGGTCATCAAGCACAGCCACAACACCCAAAGGTGTGCTAGTTTCTTCTTACAGGCAGGAAACTGATGCATGGGGCTAGAGAAGGGCAAGGTTTGCATTAGTTGTGAGGACAAGCACAGGCTCATTAATTGGGTTTGGAAATCACATGCATGTGATGTTCCTCAGCTCTGCCCTTACCAAAGCCAAGCCAACAGCCTTCCCCTCACCCCCAGAGGTTCCACCAGCCTCAAAGCAACACTGAATCCAAGGGGAAATCCCTGCACTGCATCTTCCATGGACTTTGAGTGGCTGCCTGACTACAAACTGCCCAGGGTGACCCAGCTCAGACTGGTCTGCTGTCACCTCCCCAGTGACAGGGGGCCTGCAGGAGCTCAGGGCACAGGCAGAGAGAGGGGACACCTGGGTGCTGGACAGCTGGAATCATGGAATGGTTTGGGTTGGAAGGGACTTTAGACACCATCTCATTCCGTGTCCATGCCATGAGCAGGGACACCTTCCACTAGACCAGGTGGCTCCAAGCCCCATCCAGCCTGGCCTTGGACACTGCCAGGGATCCAGGGGCAGCCACAGCTGCTCTGGGCACCCTGTGCCAGGGCCTGCCCACCCTCACAGGGAAGAATTCCTTCCTAACATCTAGTCCAAATCTCTCCTCTTTCAGTTTTAAACTGTTCCCCCTTGTTCTGTCACTATTTGTCCATGTACAAAGTTGCTCTCCCTCTTACAAGCCCCTTTAGGCACTGGAAGGCTGCAATGTCCCTAAAGGATGAGGGAAATGTGGCCCTTGCTCTGGGAAACCTCTGTAATGGTGGATGCAGGGAGAGAAGCCCAGGAGAACCTTAACTCCAAGGCTGAGCTCTGCACCACAGTCTGACTTCATTTCTTTAGGGAGAGACTGACCTTTTCCAACTCAGCACCAGGGCAGCACAACCAGGCACGAGCTGAACCTGAGATAACTGCCTGGAAGAAGCTTGCACAAAGGATGCACTGCAAGCACCCTTCCCCATCATCTCACCATCCTGCTGGAGAGCTGGGGAAGGGGTGGGACGTGGTGGCCTCATGCTGGCAAGAAACCATCAGAGCTGGAGGAGAACATGCTGCCAACCCAAAGCAGCCAGCACCCACCAGTGAGCCCAGCACCACGCACCAAGGGCTAATCCAAGCAGGAACAGCTTGAAATGACAGCACCAGGCACCTGAGGTGGCATGCCAGGGGGGACAGACACACAGGCAGGGATGGGGGAAGAGCAGCAAGCTGCAGGCAGAGCATGCAGGGAAAGGGAGAGCAGGCACCTGACAGAGAGAAGGAGGAGCAGAGGAAGGGATAATAAATAGAATTGTCTATACCTCAGCACCTCCGAGACAGAGGAATCGCTGTCATCAGACCTAGGGGCAGAAAATTAGCAGGATTATGGGAGAGAAAACCCAGACTAGAGAAGGCAGCAGTGGAGTCAGAGGTGGAAGATTGTTATTGCATCCAAGCCAGTGTAGGACAGAGAGACGGAGTGGAGGGAGGGAGAAGGAGAAGCACACATGGAGAACCAAGGGAGAGCAGAAGAGCAGGAGGGCATGTGAGGAACAGACAGCAGGTCTCCATCAGGGAACACCAGCGCTGCTAGCAAGCCCAGAGCAGCACCTGACCTGCTGCCAGGAGAGGCTGGAGCAGCATCTGTGGCTGGATGCCAGTCCATCAGCTTCCTCTGAGCCCTCATCCCCTCACCCCTCCTGCTCCCTCGTCTTTCCAGGGCTCCAAGTCTGGCACCGTCCTGTCTGCAGGCAGAGGCCAGCACTGTGAGCTCAGAGGGGCCCAGGGGGCAGGAGCACAGCCCTGCCATGGCAGCTGCTCCATCACAGGGAGAAGCAGGGAGGTGAAGTGGTGACAGGACACTGGCTGGAGCCAATCCAAGCCCTGGTGATGCTATACAACCCCACAGGACTCAGTACAGGCTACCCTGGCCTGGGTTCCCCTTGCTCAGACGCTCTCACCCCAGCAGGACTCACTTGTCCAAGGCAGATCCCTGGCTCTGGGTGCTCGTGAGACGGGAGAAGACGTTGCGGTCGTTGCGCGGACGGGTGGGTGGGGAGGAGGGTGGTGTGAAGCCAATGTCTGCAGGCCTGAGCCAAAGGATCAGAGGGACACATGACTTGGGAACTGCTCACCTGGCACCTGACTGGGCCCAGAAAGAATCCTGGGCCACACAGGCCCCCTGCCCATGTCAGTGTTTGTCCCAGGCTCACCTGGCAGGCTGCCCACGGTCGTAGGATTTCCGCCGGGTCAGGGGTGAGGTGTCCGAGCCCCGGGACTGCCTGGGACTGCAGCAAGTGAACAAAGCACAGTGGGTGCCTGGCCTGCCCCAGGATCCCTCCACAGTGAACACCTCTGTCCTCCCCCACAAGAGCAAACAAGAGATTGGGTTGGAGTCACAATCTTGAGGCAGAGTGCAGAGGCTTTTGGCAGCCCAAGACACCTCCAAAAAGGCTGATAACCCAGAGCAGGGAGCTGGGAACCCCAGTGGTCATTCTCCCTGCTTCTGAAGTATCATACCCCTCTCCATCTCCCCCCTTCCTTCCCTGCTCCTGAAGTATCCTCCTCTCCATCTGCAAAGGACACCAACACACTCCTACACACTCTCCAAGCCCCGCTGAGGAAATTCACCACGGCATGCTATCCCCAAGCATGGACAGATGCAGGACTGGGCTCCCCTCACCCCTCTGCACCTCCACAGGCCAGGCCCAGCTCCCCAGGCCCAAGGCCCCCCTGAGCCTCCCAGGCATTGGTGGCCCATGCTCACAAGGTGCTGCCCCGGGTGGGCAGGCTGATGGTGCGGGACACCTTCTCCTTGTAATAGGGGTCCTGGATGGAGAAGCCGATCCCGTCCTCCTTGATCTCCATGAGGGATGCCAAGGACTTGGTGATGTTCTTGGTGGACACGTCCAGCGTGGGTCCCAGACACTCAGCTGACACTGCCTTCATCTGCCCCGAAAGCTTGGGCTCTCCCTAGAGCAGGGCAGAGGGCTCAGGGCGGGCACACGGGGGGCAGTGGGAGCAGCCAGCAATGGGGGCTGGAAGAGTTTGTGCTCTCTGGCCACAAACCAGCTCCCCCACATGCCACTGGGATCCCCATCAGCCAGCTCTCCAGCAAACATGACAGCCTGTACAGAACAGTGGCTGCTTCCCTCCACGGGGCCATCCTCAGTGCCACTCAGATTTGGGAGGTACTGCCTGGTGTGGCAGGTGCTTCTCCCATCTCTGGTGCTCCAGGACAGGACCACTGCACCAGGAGACCTTGGTTCTGCCCATTTAGAGAGCAGCCATAGTGCCTTATGACAAGCCTGGCTCTCCAGGGTTCAGAATACAGAGCAGAGGCCTGAAGCATCACTGAACATCTCTCCATCCCTCCTCCCAGCCTCTGTGAGCAGCCCACACAAAAAGGCCAACTAACCTTGAACTTGAAGTCATCCTGGCTTGCTGAGCCCTTCATGGTGAAAGACTGGGAGATGCTGCAAGGAGAAAGGAGCAAAGATGGATCTTCAGTGCCAAACTCTTCAGAAAGCTGGTGGAGCCACTGCTCCACCAGACTCCTTGGTTCACCCTCTGCCCCCCAGCACCCTTTCTCCAAGGAATGACCAAGCCTTCACTCCAAGAGACATCCTGCTCCCCCCACCAAGGGCTGGGCACCACAGAAAAGCTCAGGTGGGGCTCTGTTCATCCATGCCCCTCTACGAGGTCCATGAATGGCATCAGGCAGTGCCAGGCTGGGTGCTCACCTCCCATCTGAGGCCAGGCTGAACTCTGAAACTTCCTCATCTGTGCTGGTGTAGCCATTCTCTGTGAGAGGGAGACAGTGCATCAGCAGAGGGCACCCAGAGGAGACCCCACTGTCACCAGCCACCCCAAACCCTGCAGCAGAGGGGACAACCCAGGAAGGCATGAGGGATAACCCAGTCCCTGTCCTGTTATCCATGGCCAGGAAGGTGTGGGGGGGTGACCCTGTTCCTGTCCTGTTATCCATGGCCAGGAGCGCATTTGGGGTGACCCAGTTCCTGTCCCTGTTATCCATGGCCAGGAAGGTATGAGGGATGACCCTGTCCTTGTCCCTGTTATCCATGGCCAGGAGGGCATGGGGGGATAACCCAATCCTTGTCCCTGTATCCATGGCCAGGAAGGTATGAGGGATAACCCAATCCCTGTCCCTGTATCCATGGCCAGGAAGGTATGAGGGATAACCCAATCCCTGTCCCTGTATCCATGGCCAGGAAGGTATGAGGGATAACCCAATCCTTGTCCCTGTATCCATGGCCAGGAGGGCATGGGGGGATAACCCAATCCCTGTCCCTGTATCCATGGCCAGGAAGGTATGAGGGATGACCCTGTCCTTGTCCCTGTTACCCAGGGCACACACTCCCACCCAACATGGCCCTTGGGCAGCATCCCAGCCACAGCTCCTCCAGGTGCTTTCTGCAGGCCCAGTCCAGGTGGGCACCCAGCCCACAGGCAGCACACCTGGCCTGAAGATGCCCCTGCTTCAGGCCCCACCTTGCTGGACGTTGTGGATCAGTGCCTGCAGCTCGGGGTGGGACTCAGCCTTCTCCCTCAGGGCGTCCAGCAGGGCGTGGTTCTGTGAGGAGCTGGCCACGTCTGTCTGCCGCAGGCGCCCCTCCAGCAGCCGGATCTGCGCCTCCTTCTGGGCCACCTGCAGCCCCTGCACAGGCAATGCTGGCACTCAGGCAAGGTCCTGGCCACCAGGTCCCCACCCTGGCACCCAGAAAGAAGCCCTGTCACACATGCAGAGTCCAGCCCTGCCCCACACCTTGTCGATGGAGGCCTTCAGGAAGTTGTCCAGCAGCAGCCGGGCTTCGGCCAGGGAGCAGGAGCTGATCACCACCGAGGTGTCCGTGGAGTCCAGCTCCTCCTGAAACACAGAGAGACAAGGGCTGGATGCAGCAGGGTAGCTTTGCTGCTGGGTGGCCTCCATGGCAAGCACAGCACTTCCATCACTCTGCAAGCACTGCCCAGTCCAACGTCACCCTCCCCAGTCTGCCCAGTGGCTGCTGGGGAGATCTGGCCATGGGACAGTCCAGTGCTGAAGGGTTTATACACTGCTACAGAAATTCTGGTTCCAGCACAAAACTAGACAGTGAACAGACACCAGGCTCACCCAAATCCACAACCCAAAGCCTAGTGTGATTAAACAGCAATTCTTCTTCCCTGCTAATCAAGGTGACAGCTGGAGACAAGCCAGGCATAGCACACAGCCTCCATTTCAGGCTGCAGGCATTGAGGGGAGCTGGGAGCTGCCCAGGGGCCTGCCCAGTATCACAACTGGACACAAAACCTAGATGGTTTCTGCTGGGAAAAATCCAGTCCTCCTGGGATGTTTCCAGTGCATGAAGCAACAACCATGGGTACAAGTGACCACCAGTCCCATGGGCAAATGGGGGCTGCAGGCTCCCTACAATTCCAGGACACCAGCAGCCTGTCCATGGACATGCAAGAGCCTGCCAGAACTCCTCTCTGTAATTAATCACCTAATGAGAAGTGACTGTGTGGGTGAAGCCCCACCAAGAGTGACAGCTTAGAGCACTCTGGGTCCTCTGAGCAGAGCTCAGCCCCAGCTGGCTGTGCCCAAGGATGCTCTTTCCACAGAGGGATGCTCTCATTTTCTCCCTACCAGCCAGACCCAGTCCTTCTGCCCACCTTGGTCTCCTCAATCTGCATGATGGTGGCCTGGCAGTCTGAAATGCTGTCGTTGATGTAGTCAATGTTGGCCCCCAGCACCTCAATCTCCTCGTTCAGCTCTTGCAGACCCTTCTGCTCCTTGGGGCTCTCTGCCTGCAGCTTTGCCCGCTTGCCCAGCAATGCCTCCTGCAGCAGCGATAGCTCCTCACGTTTCTGGGGGAAAGGAAGAGGAAATTAGTACTGTCCACATGGCCACCTCCCTGTCCTGCAGCCACCACCAGCCCTCCCTGTCCCCAGTGCCACAGCCACCTTGATGAGCCTCTCCATGTCTGCCTCGAGGTTGACAATGGTCATTCTCTGCATGACAATGTCGAAGATGCGCCGCTCCAGGGACTGCCACTTGAGGCGGGCAGCTTTGCTGAAGGTCTGGCTTGACCCCTTCTTGGGGAACTTCTTCCTACAGCCAGAGGGAAGAACAGGCATTTGGGCAGATGGCCACACCGTGCTGGAGAGCTAGGCTTGCTGGGATCTGGGATCTGGCTGGCCAGAAACAGAGGATGCATCTGTGCTGTTTCTGCATTGCCCAACTGCAGGAATGTGCTCTCTGTTGACAGAGTGACAAAACTATCTTTTGTCTCTTTAAAAAGGAAAAAAGCTCAGAAGTTTCTTTCTTTGATTAGGTGAAAAGACACCTCATAGGACTTGGGAGACTTCACCTCAAACTCAAGGATAGCCAATTGGACAGGAGACAAAAAGTCCCACCTAAGCAATTTACTAAAAAAGAAAAGAACAAAGAAACTAATGGCTTTTGTGGGATGTTTTACCAGGAGCAAGAACCTCTTGCCCCTGGCTCAGTTTTTCTCTGTAAAGAGTTTTGTTATTTTGCCTTTTATTAAAACTTTTCTGTTTCCAATACTACCACAGAAGCCATCCTGCTGATTTTATGCCTTCTGAGGTGGCTGAGCTATCTTGGGTGTGATATAGATCTCCAAGAGCTTATGAGACCTGGCTGGAGGAGACCATATATCACCCAACTTTTCCTCTTAGCAAAGCGGGACAAGAGATGAGGCCAGCAGGGTTTGTGCCACAACATTTAATCCTCATGGAAGGCCGGCTTTGCGCTCAAACCCAGGTGACAGTCACACTCTGCCAGCACAGCTTATCACAGGGTCAGTGATTTAATATGGCTCAAGTGGACACTAAGCAGCCACCCTTCAACCCCCACCACCAGGCAGGCACGGGGGTCCCTGGGATGTCTCACCCCTTCCCTCACCTGGCAGGCCGAGCCCCGTTAATGGAGGCTGAGGAGTCTCCCAGGAAGTTGTTGATTTTCCTGTTCCACTGGCGCACGATGCTGGAGACGGAGCGGGCGCCGCTCTCGGGCTCGGAGGAGGTGGTGCTGGCCGAGACCTCGGCGCCCGAGTCCAGCATGGCCGGCTTGGGGCCCGTCCTGCCCGCCACCCCTGTCGGACATGGGCTTGGCCAGACGGCGCAGCGCCGACACCTGCCCGCAGGGAGGACACAGGAGAGGGCGTCTGTGCTGTTGCATTTTAGTTAAACGTATGCTCTGTCTCACCCCTCCAAAATGTAGGGTTTATTCCAAGCCTGTGATCCTCCCCTGAAGGGTCATGGAGCTGTAATCCCACTGGCCCAAGGCTTATTCTGTGCCCACTCTGAATCTCCCTGATAAACTGTGGGAGGAGACCAGAGCCTCTCTTGGCCCTTTTCCCCTTCCTCCCCCTTCCCCCCTTCTCCTTCAGGAACCCTGCTGCTCCCAGGGGTGGGACCCCCAATAAACCCTCACCTAATCAGCACCCTCAGAAGCCGTGTGGAGTCTCCTTGCCTGCCTGCTGCTACCAGGGAACACACAGCTCAGGGGAACCCGCAGAGACTCCCTCAAACAAAGGGCAAATGGTGTCAGCTTGGCAGCCCCACCCAGCCTAAACCCACTGGCATCATCCCCAGGTGCCCACAGGTCTGAG
Source organism: Calcarius lapponicus (assembly GCA_039654755.1). Taxonomy (NCBI): domain Eukaryota; kingdom Metazoa; phylum Chordata; class Aves; order Passeriformes; family Fringillidae; genus Calcarius; species Calcarius lapponicus. The sequence goes on along the minus strand of JBBFKN010000012.1, from coordinate 17,236,053 downwards.
AGCACATTTGTGCCTCATGGAGTTCCCTCTCCTCCCTCATGGCCCACCCCTGCCAGCAGGCTCTGCTGCTCGGGATGGGGAACTCTGCTGCTGCCTACATCCCTTTCCCACCCAGTTCCTGAGCCATAAAATCTCTCCCTGCCTTTTGGGGACCCCATTCCCAAAGCCAGCCCTGTCTGAAGGATGGGATTTCTCTGAACCAAGCACTGGGGCCCAGACCCCCATGGAAGCTGGGGGCTATATGGAGGAAACCCCCTTCCTCACCTCCTGGGTTTTCCTCCGCAGCACTATTTCCTGCTGTCGCTTCTGAGATTCCAGAGCCCTGATCTGGAACTGCAGGAGTGAGAAAGAAAAAGACACCCCTGAAGTCCAGCCCAGACGTGGTCGCAGTCCCAGTGCTCCCTTTGGCACAGTCTCACTCCTGATTCTAACACCGAGCGGGCTCCCAGCTTTGAGCTGGCTCTGGCTGCACATTCCCCCTCTCACAGCATCCCCACAACTCCAACAGGAGCAGTGGGAAGCCTTTGGGAGCCGCTCATCCAGCTGTGCTCTGCCCGGACCTCCAGCGAGGTTTCACCCAGGTATCTGGGAGCACCTGAAGTGCCAGAGCAGGACAAACACCCCGTCCCCAGCCAGACCAGCAGGCTCTGACCTCCTGCCGGCGCTGCTCCTTCTTGAGCTGCGCGATCTCCCGGTTCCTCTTGGTCTCGGCCAGCCGGCGCCGCTGCTGCTCCTCCCGCATCTGCTTCATCAGCGCCACCTGCAAGGAGGGGCCGCTGTGCCACCGCCCCGGGCACCACACACCCGGCAGCCAGCGCTCTGCTCTGGCCCCCACAGTGCAAAACGCCAGGATTCCTCCCCGCCCCGGCACATCCAGGTACCTTTGCCTTCTTCATCTCGGCCACCTCGGCCTGCAGCTTGCGCAGCTCCCGCTCGTAGCGGGACTGGTTCTTGAGCAGGCGAGCGTGCTCCTTCTGGGCTGCCTGCAGCTTCTGCAGGTCCCTGTTCATCTCCTTCAGCCGCTTCTCGTAGTCTGCCTTGATCTTGTTGGCTTTCTCCTCTGTGTAGCACTCCATGGTGCCTGGTGGGTGGGGAGAGAGCTCACAATGCACCCCGGGATCCTCCTGTGCTCACAGATCTGCCTGGAGGCACCAGGCACTGCGTCCCTCCCTGTCCCATCTGAGCCCCCCTCACCCATCAGGAACTGGGGTCTGTCTGGGAATCCCTGCTGGAAGAGCTCAGCACAGAGTGCAGATACAGGGCTGGCCTGAGCAGAGCTGCAGACTGGGACACAGCCACACACAGGGGTGACCCTGCCCTGTTTAAGCCACACCACTGGGTCTTTTGTGCCTCAGTTTCCCCAGGAGTCCCCCCAGCTCATGAAGTGGTGCTCAAGGCTGGAAGAGGCACTACCACCCTTCTGCAGCACCAGCAGGGTGCAGAGCTGTGCAGCTGACTGATGCTGCTCCCATGGCAAGACAAGCAGAGCCTTGGGGGCGCCAGGGATTCGAGGAGAAGCAGGGGGATGGCAAAGCTCTACCAGAGCAAGGGGTGGATGCTTCCACTTAGAGTTAGCTGGGCTTGAGCTGGAACTGGGGTCTGAGAACGGGATCCCAAGGGTGAGGCAGTTCTCACTGAGGTTCTGCAGGACGCGGTCCCGCTCCAGCTGCGTGTCCCGAATCTTGTTCTGCAGTAGGATCAGCTTCTCCTCGTACTGGTGCTTGAGGGTCTGCAGCCGCCGCTGGCTGTTCTCCAGCTCATCAATCAGCTTCTGCTTGATCTCAATCTCACAGGTCAGATCCGCCAGGTCGGCCTGGAAATTCACAGCTGGAGGCAGAGGAGAAAGTCAGGCTGGGAGGCACAGGGAGCATCACTTGCATGGCCCCACTGAGTCACAGCACATGGAGAGGGCAGAGGAGCTGATGGGAACCCCCATTCCTGGGGAGCAGCAGCACTGAAGGAGCACTGCAGCAGCCCAAGGCCACAGAGCAGACGTGGCTGGGGCATAGTGAGCTCTGCCTCCCCCAGAGCAGAGCTCATTGACAGAGATGCCAGCAAGTGCCCCTCCATGCCCATGGCTGCACACAGATCTCCACTTTACCCTTCTCCTCTGCATCCGAGTCTGAGTCCACCAGGCTCTCTTCACTGGCCGAGTCCTCATCTTCATCCTCGCGCCCATCCTCTTCCTCACAGCCACTCTCATCCTGTTCTTCCTCCTCCTAAGAGATGAGTGCCTAATCTCAGACAGCAGGGGGGTCTGTCCTTCTCCCCAGAGCTTCTCCCTCCTCCAAACCTGAGCTCACCCAACAGCAATGGGCCATAGCCCCCCAGGTGGGACTCAGCCTCCCACACAGGATGCCCAGGGGCTGCAGCACCATTTCTGGACCCCCAGCACATCCTGTTGAGAGGAACAGCAATTTGACCCATTCATCCCTTCCCAGATGACCTCTCTTCATCTATGCTGATTGAAACCAAGCCCCCAAAAACATGCACTCCTCATTCTACATCCAGGCTGACTGGGGAGTACCCAGCTTTCACCCTGCTCCAGCATGGAGCCCTCAGCAGAGTGACCCTTCCAGCCTGCTTCAGGGCCAGCCTGAGCTTGGTCCCTGTCCCCATGTGGCAATTTCAGTGCTCCACCACCCCGACACCCCCACAGTGTGAGCACAATGCCCACTCACCTCTTCCACCTCGTTCTCATCCGTCTCCTCCCCATTGTCCTGCTGCAGTTTCTGCCTCTTCTTAAACGCCTCCTTCTCTGGGCTGGGGGGAACAGAGGGGAGCTGGTGAGTCCCAGCATGAGAGAGGCCAGAAGCAGATTCTGCTGGGCCACCCTCCCTGCTGCTTTTGGACTCTTTGGGGGAAAACAGCTTCTGGAATTACGTGATGGGGAACAGGAGACCAAGGACAGGCAGGGCTGGGAGGGGAAGGCAGGTGTGCAGGCTGTGGCTGTGGCAGAGCCAGGGGAAGCAGGAGACTCAGCCCCACAGGGACAGACTGAGCCTCCCCCTACCCAACACCTCCCCCTACCCAACACCTCCTCTCACCTCTTCCTCTGCTGCCGCCGCTCTTTCTTCTTGAGGCGCTCCAGGTCCTGCTTGGCCCGTCGGAGCACGTCGGAGGCCTCGGTGTCCAGGGCAGCCGCGGGGCTGCAGAGCCCGGCCAGGCCCGGGCCCGGGGAGGAGCCCACGGGGAACGGGCCCCGCGCAGAGGCCCGCGAGAGGCTGCGCCGCAGCGACTCGTTCATGGACTCGCTCTCCAGCAGCTTCGTCCTAGGGAGGGCAAGCAGAGTCCAACAGGGGCCATCCCACCGGCCCTACAGGGGGGTCTTGCCTGGGTTTAGAACCACAGAGTGGTTTGGGCTGGGAGGGACCTTCAGCCTCGTCTCGTTCCACATTCCTGCTGTGGAAGGGGCAGGGACACCTTCCACTAGACCAGGTTGCTCCAAGCTCTGTACACTAACAGATGTGGAATAACCACAGCTGCTTTGGGCAAACTGTGCCTCTCCCTCACCACCCTCACAGGGAAGAATTTCTTCCTAACTTCTAATTTAAATCTCTCCACTTTTAGTTTAAAGTCATTTTCATTTGTGCTATCGCTATCTGTCCAAGTTAAAAAAAAAATCCAGCTCTCTCCCTCTTACTTATAGCCTCCTTTAGGCAGTGGAAGGGGCTCTAGGGTCTCCCCAGAGTCTTCTACAGACCAAACATGATGTGCTCGGATGGTGTGAGCCAGGAACAGAGTCACTACTAAGCCATTCCCCCCTAATGATGGGTCAGAAAGCCACAGTGCTGCCCGACAGGGTACCAGGATCGAGCAGGAGACTGGCATGGACCCACCTTTGGGAGGCAGCAGTCCCTGAAAGACCCCAGGCACTTCAAACAGGACCTCCCCCTCCATCAATGCCCACACCAAGGGCAACAATAGCCAAAGCACTGCCTGTCACCAAGGCTGGGCCTCCTTCAACCCCGTGTAGCAGCAGTGCTTACAGTCCACCCCAGCCATGCTGGAGGCACTGAGCTGTGTGAGCCCCCCATCCCCAGCCCCCAGGAGCCCAGACCCCCCAGCAGTGTGCCCGCTCACCTCAGCTCCTCAATCTCCCGGATGTAGTTCTGGATCAGGGTGCCGATGGCTTCGTTCCCGTCACCTGCAGCGCAGAGACACCGCTGGAGAGAGGCCCCCGCTGCTGCCTGGGCTGGCCCCCCGTGTCACGCACCAGCCCGGCCCCACCTGCTTTGGCCAGCATCATGTTGGCCTCCTGGCTCATGAGGTAGGTGACCCTGCTGTTGATGGCGTCGATGGCCTCCTGCATGGCCTTGACGCGCATGCGCAGCGCGCTGTTCTCCTTCTGCAGCATGGCGTTCTCCCGGAACAGGTCGCTGTAGCCCTCCGTGCCATCCTCCCCGATCACACCGCTTGCCCTGGGGGCACAGGAGGGGAGCCCCTGAGGGCAGGGCAGGCTGGGACACCCAGGCCCACCTGGGACACCCAGGCCCACCTGGGACACCCAGGCCCACCACTGCACCCCTATGGGCAGCCCCACACAGACAGCAGGGATCAGGAAAGCCTGAGCTGAACATGCAGAAGGTGAGACAGGCTTCAGGGCTTCTCCTTGCCTTACCACCCCCAAAAGCTGGCCAAGGTCCTGAGCTGAGATCCTGTTTCTTAAGCCTCCTGACTCCTCCTAGCAGTTTCTCCTAGAGGGCAGGGGATGGCAGGCAGCAGGGTCTGTCCCACTAAACCTGCCCCAACTCAAACACAAGGAGGGGCCCTTCTGCACCTGTCTCTGCCCCCTCACCAGGGTTGCTCCATCAGCTGGATTTGCCTTTGAGTTCATTTTCCTCACAGCAGCTTTTGTGTGGTGCTGTGTTTGGGATCTGTGCTGAGCACAGCACTGATCCCACAGGGATGATTTAGCTCCTGCTGAGCCAGGAGCTGTTCTGCCCCTCACCCTGACCCAGCGTTGGGCCAGGGGTGCTCAAGGAGCTGGGGGGACACAGTCAGGACAGCTGTCCCCCACTCACCACAGGGATATTCCAAACCACAGGATGTGATGCTCAGCATATAAAGCTGGGGGAAGGAACAGGGGATGCCTGGAGTGTTGTCCCAAGTCACTGTTACACTTGACAGAGCCCTGCTGGGCTGGGGATGGCTGAACACCTCCCTGTGATGGGACTCCTTGGTTTGCTTTACTTCTTAAACTGTATCCAAATCAAGGACTTTTCTCACTGGTACTCTCCCAATTCTCTTCCCCATTGTAGCAGGCCATGGGCTTGCTAGGGCCCTGTCACAGACATCTTTTATGAAAAATCTTTTTTTTAGGATTTTTTCTCTTGAGAAGCTGAGAAGCCTCAAGAACAAAATGTAAACAATGATTATGTGCTGCTGTAGAATGCAACAAGTAAATCTGTGATTAGTCTCATGTAGTTGTTTCTAATTAATGGCCAATCACAGTGAGCTGGCTCGGACAGAGAGTCCCACCATGAGCTTTTGTTATCATTCTTTCTTTTTCTACTCTTAGCTAGCCTTCTGATGAAATCTTTTCTTCTATTCTTTTAGTATAGTTTTAATATAATATATATAATAAAATAATAAATCAAGCTTTCTGGACCATAGAGTCAAATCCTTGTCTCTTCCCTCATCCTAAGACCCCTGTGAGCATGGTCACAAGGCCCTGTGGAGAGCAGAGGCCTAAAGATAGGAAATGCCAAGTCATGGCAAGCCCCTCTCTTCCGCCTTTCGGACCCCAGCTTATCTCTCTGTAACCCCATAGGTCACTTTCCCTTAACCCCTGCTACTGGACAATTTTGGATGCCCCTATGGGCTGTTTTAGCCCATTCTGGTCAGAAGAGCCGTCACTGGAACCCTTCACAGACCCCCAATAAAGCCATCGCTGTGGAACTCCAGAGCTGCCTTCTCTCTCTCTCTGTGTCTGCCAGCAGTGCCTTAGCAAGCAAAAGAGCTGAGCTCAGAAGAGCTGATAATCACTAAAGAGCTGATATCCCTTATGCTTGCTAAGGGTAGCCAGCAGCTGAGAGCTGCTTGGGTTTCAGGCCCTCTGTCCCCATAAAGGATTGAGCTATCCGGCCGTGCAGCCTGCTCAGGGGCAAACCTGCTCTCAGCAGGGACACCCCATCCCACTGGGGGCAGTGAACAGCTGGCTGCAGTGCTTCCCTTGCTGGCTGCAGCAGGACCTGGCCCCACTCACTGCCTTGTACTCCATGAGCTCCATCTGCAGCCGCGCGATCTCGGCGCGCAGGGCGCTGATCTGCTGGCTCGTCTTGTCCTGGTTCACCACCACCTTGTTCTTGATGTTGCGGGCGCGGTTGGCGTACTTGAGCGTGTTCAGGGTCTCCATGAAATCCCGGTCAGAGGGGCTCACGCAGGCAATCATGATGGTTTGGCTTGGGGATGCAAGGGCAGGGTGAAAGACGGTCCCTGCACAGCTCAGCAACCCAGCAGGTACAAACCCAGGGCTCAGCACAGACCATGTGCCCCCAGACACCCGTCCTGGATGGGAGCCCATCCTGGGCCTTTCTGGGTTTTAAAACAAGGTATGAACTGGGTTCATCCCTCCCAGAGCCAGAGCAGCCACAGCACCCACAAGACCCCTCAAGCACATCACACAGCACTGGGCAAAGGCAGCCCTTCCTCAATCAATGCCTCCCCCTTTGGAGAAGAGGCAGGGAATTTAATTCCATGCTGGGCACCCTCACTTGCCAAGTCCCAGATCTGTGAGGGCTCAGGAAGGTTTTGCATCAGCTGATTCTGCTAAAGCTGCTAATTGCACCTGAGGCCGATGATGTCTTTACATCTGCAAAGTCATGCCGTGCCTGGAAGAATGCATCTCTCCCTCACCAGGCAGCCACTGGAGTCCTGAGACAGCTCCTCCGTAGCTCCAGAGCCCCCTCAGCCCCATGGGCAGGGGGACAGCCCCTGCAGCCCTCAGCCCAAGCCCCCACCTGGGACCCCCTTACCTGTTGCCCCCGAGGGAATCCTGCAGCAGGCGGGTGAGCTTGGAGTCACGGTAGGGCACGTGCACGACCTTCTTGCTCTGGTCTCCAAGGGCACTGATGACATTCCCCAAGGCCAGCTACCAACACAAAGGGAAGCCCCCCAGATTCAGCCCTGGCTGAGGATACAGCCCCTCAGGCCTGGGGCACACACTGTAGCACAGGTTTGGGTTGCACGAGGGGCAGGCATGGGGCTTCCCTTGGCCTGGGCTGTGCCTCTCTCCATGCTGCACTGAGAAGAAGCATCAAGCCCCAGAGTGGGTTTTTTAGCTCTGATTAGCAGATCTCACCCTTTTGGGAGCTGCAGCCCTGTGCCCAGCTGCACCCCTGCCCACAGCAGGAGCCTCCTTTGGCAGCAGAGCTGTGCTCCCACCACTGGCACTGCGTGTTCTCCCCACCAGGCACAGGCAGCACAAACCCCAGCCACGACAGCAGTACCCCAACAGCCCAGGGCAGCTCCAGGCAACACCCAGAAGTGTTGAAGGCTTCCCCTGGCAGGCCTTGCCCTGCCACCCCCCCTGCCCAGCAGTGCAGCCCTACCAGCCCACAGTTGATGGAGATGCCCTCCTTGGCTCTCTCGCCCGTGGCACCCGTCCGCTTCAGCCTCTCCGAGCCAGCCAGGTCCACAAAGTGAAACTTGGCTGTCAAGGTCTCGTACTCAGCAGCGGGCTGGGATCCATCCAGAAGGCTGCTCACCTCCTCATTCACCTGCAGCCAGGGACACACCAGGGGTCAGCGCCCCAGAGGCTCCCTGGCTTTCACTCAGACATCAGCCAGAGTCTGAGCATTCACCCTCCATATCCACCCCTCAGAGATGGGGACAGCATCCCAAGAGCAGCTTGCTCTGAGCCATCCTCCCCTGGATCAGCTTAGCCTCAGCTCCCATTAAATCCTAATGCATGCTGTGACTGGAAAGAAGACAGAAAAATCCCTGCTTCTCTTAGACTTCAAACCCCCTCCCCTTCCCAAGGGAATTTCATGCATCACCTGGGCATGGAACCCAAGAACAGCCTGGCCATGAGGCAGGAGCACATCTCACCAGCTCTGGGCGGGCACACACTCTTGTCTGGCACAGGTGAATAGTGAAGATGGCATGGGATCTGGAGCTCTGCACGTTCATCTGGGTGCTGGCCGTGGTGCGGGAAAGAGCTCCTTGTTTTAGGCACTGGATCAGCTGCAATGACACCAGGCAGGGAAGGAAACCTTAAAGCACCTGACTTATGGGGAGTCAGGACAGACCCTGTGCAGCTCTGTGCACACACTGACCTTTTCCAAAACACCCCCAGGACTGCACTCCCACCCTGGGAGAGATCTCCCCCTCTCAGGAGCTTTGCTGTCAATTGCAGCTCTGAGATATGTGAGAAGTCTCTGTTTCGGCCTGCGCGTCCGAAGAACGAGCTGGAGTTCTTCAGTTTTCATTCTTAATGTTGTTTATTAATTCTTATCTATAAAACTTTTCTCCTGCCCAGCCAAGATCTGCTCAGCAGGGCAGCCACAGGCACTCTGACCACCCCCAGGGCGGTGCTGTTTTTTTATACTACAAACTACGCATAACAAATTTACAATTACTTTCCAATACCTATCACTTATGTTAGACAGTGAACTTGTATCCTAAACTAATCCCAAAGTGCCAACATCACAGCAGAAGATGGAGGTAAAGAAGAGGAGGAGGAGAAGGAGGAGGAGGAGGAGAAGAAGAAGAAAGAAGAAGAAGAAGAAAGAATGAGGAGGAGGAGGAGGAGGAAGGCTGGACACACCCAAGTCCCTCCATCTTGTCCCCAAAACCCTCATTCTAAAAATCCCAAAATCTACCCTTTCACCTGGTGATAATTTTATTATTACAGTATTTAAACTTCTGTGACTTTCAGGTCCTCATACAAAGCTGGTAATTTGCTCCATGGGTCATAATCAAACCCACAGGTGCTCTGGGCTGTGTGCCAGGGTCTCTGAGCCCCCTGGCAGGGTCCTTGGCAACTCTGGACACCAAGAGGGATGCACTGAGTTCCAACATCCCCCCACCAAGCTGTCCCCGCACAGCACATCCCTGGCCAGTGGCCCCTGGCTGCCACCCCTGCTCTGTGCCTGCCCCATCCTGCACCCACCTCATCCTGGGAGCTGATGAGGCGTGAGGTGACCCCTGTGGTGTAGATGCTCCCACTGGCATCCTCGTGGATTTTGATGTTGGATTTGCGGTGGCGCGAGTCGGGGTCGCGGGTGCTGTCAAACAGATCCAGGATCTCCTCGTTGTAGAGCTGGGCAGGGCAGCAGGGGAAGCACAAGGCTGCTCAAGCCTGGCACTGCAGAACTGGCAGGAGCTGCCCCTGGCACTGCAGAATGGGCAGAAGCTGCCCCCTGGCACTGCAGGAGCTGCCCTGACACTGCAGGACAGGCAGAAGCTGCCCCCTGGCACTGCAGGACTGGCAGGAGCTGCCCCCCGGCACTGCAGGAGCTGCCCCCTGGCACTGCAGGACTGGCAGGAGCTGCCCCCTGGCACCCTGCTGCCACTCCCCTGTAGCTGTGTGTGCTCACACTGCCTGCAAGGCTGAGCGGGGAGCTGGGCTGTGTGCATGTGTGCCAGAGGAGGCACAAGCACAGAATTGTGGAACCCTTCAGACTGGAAAAGCCCTCCAAGGCCATCAAGTCCCACCATTTACCCCAGCTCTGCCATGTTCACCACTAAACCATGGCCCCACACATCTTCTGAACACCTCCAGGGATGGTGACTCTGGTCCATGTGTACCAGAGAAGGCACAAGCACAGAATTGTGGAACCCTTCAGACTGGAGAAGCCCTCTAAGACCATTGAGTCCAACCATTTACCCCAGCTCTGCCATGTTCACCTCTAAACCATGTCCCCACACATCTTCTGACCACTTCCAGGGATGGTGACTCCACCTCTGCCCTGGGCAGCCTGTGCCAATGCCACACCACAACTTCAGGGAAGGAATTTTTTCTAATATCCAATCTAAACCTCAACTGGCACAACTTGAGGCTGTTTCCTCTCTTCCTGTTCCTTGTCCCTGGGAGCAGAGCTCGACCCCATCCATCCCCACCCTCCTGTCAGGAAGCTGGAGAGAGAAAGATGCCCCTGAGCCTCCTCTTCTCCACGCTGAGCCCCCCAGTTCCCTCAGCCACTCCTCAGCAGACTGGTGCTCCAGAGCTTGCCATGCAAAGCTCTGAGCTTTGGGTTGGTCTCTGCTGCCCAAACCTGTCCAGTTCTGGTGCACACAAGCAGCTCCACTGAGCAGACATCCCCTGAGCCTCCTGGCTGACCTGGCCACAGGAGCCAGTGAAACCCCACCCTCATCACAGCTCAAGGCATCTCTGTCAGGTGAACAGGGGATAAGGGGGACCAGGGAGTGCTGAACAAGCAGGAAAGCCCTGCAGCCCCAGAGCTGACTCCATCCACACCCTCACTCTGCAGCCCCTCCCGGCCTGGGCTGGAGGGGCACCCCTGCCCATGTGTCCCCCTGCTGCCACCATTCAGTGTCACTCTTGTACCCACATCCCAGTGCACAGGGCTGGGTCACCCCAGGACTGCAGGTTCCTGGCCAGCACAAGGGATCAGACTAATCCATCCCTGGCTGCCCCTGGTGCCACCAGGCTCCTCAAGGGTTTAAACCTGCTCCCAGCAGCAAAGTCACAAGACAGGGATCAGCCAGAACAAGTCCTGTGCCCCTGCCAGGACAGCAGGGCTGGTGACCAGAGCCTGGCGTGGCCATGTGCTGCTTGAGCCACGCAGGACCTCAGGACAGGCAGGAAACTGTCCCCATTTCCACCCCAGCACAAAGGATCCCTAAAGAGAAGCCCCACAAACTGAGCACAACTGGGCAGAAAACCAGGAGCTTGGACAGGCCAAGTGATGGGAATGGGAGGACACAACAGCACCAGAGGGGCTCTGCAGATGGAGACATAAGTGGGAAGGAAGTGACTCTGGGCCCTCTCCAAGCCATCAGCGTCTGAAGACACCCAGATGTGATGGCCAACAAAGCCACCAGGAGGCAAGATCACAGCACAGGGCCCCTCCCTGCCCATCTCCTCTCAAAACCTCAACCAGATGAAGCTTGCTTGGGGATCAGCTTTGCTCAGCACCACCCCGTGCTTTCTCAACGTGGCCTTAAAACAGTTCCCACTTGAACCTCCTTGCTTTTTCAGCCCAGGAGCAACCCCCACGACAATGCTGCCAACACACAAGGTCCATGTGCTTCCCAGGACAAACTTCTCCAGGGAATGAAGCAGTTAATGGAAGAGGTTTTGAACAGGAGAAGCCTGGGCAGAGGCAGGAGAGGATGCATTCTCAAGGTCAGAGATGCAACAAAGGAGATGGAAAATAGCCCAGTCCTTCCCCAAACCCCCTTCCCCACCCAAGAGTGGCACTTTCTTCTCCTCCTGTTTCACCAGGAACTCTGGTCCAAGGCAGTGGGCTATCCTTGACCTCATGGATCCCCACAGGACCAAGCCAGAAGACCCCTGCCCATGGTGGGAGCTCCCTCCACCCACTTCATACCCATGTAGGTGCTTTGAGTCCCCACTGCAGCAGCACACAGTCCCTGTCACAGGGTCCAGCTCTGCCAGGAGATCTGGAGGAGCCCAAGGCACAGGAGCAAGGGCAGGGCAGGGCCATGGTGTCCCCCAGTCCTGCCGTTACCCTCTCACCTCCAGGAACTGGGCGCTGAGCCACTGTGACCCCCAGTGACACATCAGCCCTACGCTCCCAGCCCTGCCACCCCCTTCTCCCACCCAAGGCCACCCCAAGGCACAGGAGCAAGGGCAGGGCAGGGCCATGGTGTCCCCCAGACCTGCCATTACCCTCTCACCTCCAGGAACTGGGCGCTGACTTTGAACTCGGGCGCTGCCAGGCCCTGGCTCTGCGCCGCCCGCCGCCGCTCCTCGATGCCGCTGAAGAGGTGGCTGATGGCCCGGGGGATGATGCCCTGCTCCTCCTCCGAGATGCTCATGTCGAAGCCAGTGCCCATGGTGTAGGTCTTCCCTGCTCCAGTCTGTGCAGAAACAGGGAGAGGAGCTGGCTGGGCCCTCCCAGGCTCAGCTCTGCCCGATACACCCCACATTGTCCCTCTGCCACTTCAGGCTCCCCAAATGCCACTGTGACCCCCAGAGACACATCAGCCCCACACTCCCAGCCCTGCCACCCCCTCCTCCCACCCAAGGACACCCCTGCCCACAGCTCTCGCCCAACCAGGGACAACTCTGTTCTCTCCACACCCAGGATCTCACCTCCTTACAGGGTACAAATATAAGTTCTGTCTCATCATTCACTATTACCTTAGTAACTTCACTTTTCCTAATTTCCATGGCACTTTCAGAGGCTGAACAAGCAGGAAAGGCCTGCTGCCCCAGAGCTGACTCCATCCATATCCTCACTCTGCAGCCCCTTCCAGCCTGGGCTGGAGGGACACCCCTGTCCATGTGTCCCCCTGCTGCCACCACTGAATGTCGCTCTTGCACCCACATCTCAGTGCAGAGTGCTGGGTCACCCAAGGATTGCAGGTTCCTGGGTGAGATCCTCACCTGGATGAAATCCTCCACTGTTGTGTTGTGATTTCAGGGTTTACCTCAGAACCCCGGCTCCCTCCCCTGATCATTCCCTGCCAGGTGTGTCAGTCCCCTCTCCTTTCCCCTCCCAGCACTGTCTGTCAGTCCTGGCATTCCAGAAGGGCATCGAGTGATTGGCAGATTCCCCTCTACCCCTGGGGGCATTGGGCCATCCAGGTGTCCTTTGTCCTTTTGTCCCTCCCCTCCTGTCCCTGCTTGGTGGCTCCCTGCCCCTTCCCTGCCCCTCTCCCTGGGGTTAAAGGAGCAGCAACCACGGGCTCAGGGAGCTCTGCTGGAGCTGGTGCTGCATTCAGAGGCTGTGGGCCAGAATAAAGCTCTGGATCCAAACCCTCCATCAGAACCGACTCCTTTCCTTCACCATCGCCTGAAAGCTTCTCCACAGAGGGAAACCCGAGGAGCAGCCCCTGTTATGGGGGGAAGCTCCATCCCAGCACCACCAGAGCTCCTGCAGGCCTGGACCTGTCCCCACGTGCCAACTGCAGCACCCAGCCAGGCAAAAGTGTCTGTGGGGTGAAACACCACACACCCAGCCAGCCCAAAGTGTCTGTGGGGTGAAACACCACACACCCCAGCCAGCCAAAAGTGTCTGTGGGGTGAAACACCACACATCCAGCCAGGCAAAAGTGTCTGTGGGGTGAAACACCACACACCCAGCCAGCCAAAAGTGTCTGTGGGGTGAAACACCACACACCCAGCCAGCCAAAAGTGTCTGTGGGGTGAAACACCACAGTTCCACTATTTGGTTCAGCACCAAGGGCCAGAGAAGCTCAGGCACATCACATGTGGCTGTATTGGTAATATATCAATACTCCACACCCTCCACCTTCCTCAGCCTCCCCAGGTGCCCTCTCAGCCTCCCTGGAGAGCCCACACTGAGGGCAGAGCCCGTACCTGCCCGTAGGCCAGCACAGTGGCATTGTAGCCCTCGAAGCAGCCCTCGATGAGCTTCCCCATGCACGTCGTGTAGATCCTCTCCTGCCACGTGTCCAGGTCAAAGACAAAGTCATAGGTGAAGGCCTTGTCCTTGCCCAGCAGCACCTGGGGCTCTCCAGGTGTCACTGAGGTACAGATGTGACATCCCTCTATCTTCTCTTTGGGCAGCTGAGGACGGATCCTGTGGGAAGAGAAGCGGGGTGAGGGCAGCACAGGCTTGGGGGACACCAGTGTGGCCCTGAGGATGAGAGCACAGCCCATCCTGTGAGCCACGTCCCAGTGTGTCTAATCCAGCACAACCAGGGGGAAAAGACTGCTCCCCACTGCTCTGCACTGCTGCAGCCTCACCTGGAGTGCTGGGTGCAGTTTGGGGCACCACAGTGTAAGAAGGACAGAAAGGTATCAGGGAGTGTCCAGAGGGGGACATAAAAATGGTGAAGAGCCTTGAGGAACCATATGAGAAGCAGTTGAGGTCACTTGGTTTGTTCAGACTGGACAAAAGCAGCCTGAGGTCAGATCTGTTGAAGTCTGCAGCTTCCTCACAAGAAGCAGCTCAGATCTCTGCTCTCTGTGACAGTGACAGGACCCAAGGCAACAGCTGGAGCTGTACCAGGGCTGGGTATTAGAAAAAGGTTCTTCCCCCAGAGGTGCTGGGCATGGCCCTGAGGCTGCCAGAGCTCCAGGAGCATTTGGACAGCACTGCCAGGGATGCCCAGGGTGGGACTGCTGGGGTGTCCTGCACAGGACCAGGAGCTGGAGCCATGAACCCTGTGGGTCCCTTTGAGCTCAGGACATCCTACAACCCCTGCTGGAAGCGTGGCTCATGCAGGCAGGGGACAGAGAGCAGCTCTGCCCGTAGCACAGAGCACACAGAGCAGGGGATGCTTCAGCTCCTGCAGCCAGCCATAACCCTGACCTGTTTGCAGCTGAGAACAGGGGGTGACACTCCCAGAAACACCACCAGGCACCCCCAGGAGGTGACACATCCCAGAAACACCACCAGGCACCTCCAGGAGGTGAAACATCCCAGAAACACCACCAGGCACCCCCAGGAGGTGACACATCCCAGAAACACCACCAGGCACCTCCACAAATGGGTGACAAGCAGGGCTGGGCACACAGAGCCTGCACCCAGAACTGCCCCAGCCCCTCATGGCTGCACTGGCTCATCCTCCCCACTGCCCTGGCAGGGCTGGGCACAGACAGGGGCTGTGGCACCGGATCAGCCCCAGCCTGGCAGAGTCAGGGCAGCCAGGCCAGCACAGCCCCACTCACTCCAACACAGACACATCAAACCACAGCTACAAAGGCTCGAAATGCAAAATGCAAAACCACAACAAGACAAGACAGTCCTCACCGTCTGAAGCAAAGCACCACCCAGCCCAAAAGCTGTCCCCAGCCTTGGGATTGCAGATGGGACTGGGACAGGCGAGGCTGAGCTGGCTCCTGGCTCGGGCAGAGTCTGACCCACCCATCCCATCCCATCCACTGCACCCATCCCATCCCATCCCATCCCATCCCATCCCATCCCATCCCATCCCATCCCATCCCATCCCATCCCACCCACTGCACCCATCCCATCCCATCCCATCCCATCCCATCCCATCCCATCCCATCCCATCCCATCCCATCCCACCCACTGCACTCAACCCCTGCCTGGGAATGTGGGAGCAGAGCTGGACCTGCACACACTGCTGTCCCTCTGCAGGACACACAGACACTGCTGTCCCTCTGCAGGACACACAGACACTGCTGCCCCTCTGCAGGACACACAGACACTGCTGCCCCTCTGCAGGACACACAGACACTGCTGCCCCTCTGCAGGACGCACAGACACTGCTGCCCCTCTGCAGGACTCACAGACACTGCTGCCCCTCTGCAGGACACACAGACACTGCTGCCCCTCTGCAGGACACACAGACACTGCTGTCCCTCTGCACACACTGCTGCCCCTCTGCAGGGCTGCACAGCTCTGCCTGTGCTGCTGCACTGGCTGCAGGAAGCTGGGGGCTCCCAGGGGACTCGTGGAAAAGGAGTTTGGAGCCAAGGCTGTGCAGATAGCTCTCATTAGTGCTAATGAGTGCGCAGCTCCTGTCCCCGGGTGCTCCATAAACACAGCTATTAATTCCTTCAAACCACATCCCTGGCAAGCCACATCCAGAGCTGAGCAGCCACTGTGTGCACTGGGACTCAGAGTCAGGAATCTCCTGGGCTGGCAGGGACCCACCGGGACCATCCAGTCCAACCCCTGCCCTGCACAGACCCCCTCAAATCCCACCCTGGGCATCCCTGGCAGTGCTGTACAAACCCTTCTGGAGCTCTGGCAGCCTCGGGGCTGTGCCCATTCCCTGGGGAGCCTGGGCAGTGCCAGCACCCTCTGGGGGAAGAACCTTTCCTGATCTCCAGCCTGACCCTCCCATGGGTGTCTGATCCTCACCCACCCAGGAGCAAGGCCCAGCAGGGCCCTGGGCTGTGTTTGGGGGCACAGGGGTCCCTGGCAGGGCAGGCAGTGCCAGCACCCTCTGGGGAAGAACCTTTCCCTGCTATCAGCCTGACCCTGCCCTGGCACAGCTTTGTGCATCAGTCTCTGATCCTCACCCAGGACTAAGGCCCAGCAGGGCCCAGGGCTGTTTTTGGGGGCACAGCTTTGTCCCTGGCAGGGCAGGCAATGCCCAGCACCCTCTGGGGGAAAAACAGTGCTGCCCCTGCCCTCCCTGATCTCCAACCCAAACCTGCCCTGGCACAGCTTTGTGCACGAGTGTCTGATCCTCACCCACCCAGGAACAAGTCCCAGGAGGGCCCTGGGCTGGTTTTGGGGTACAGGGTGCCCCTGACAGCACCCTCTGGGGAAGAACCTTTCCCTGATCTCCAGCCTGACCCTGCCCTGGCACAGCTTTGTGCATCAGTCTCTGATCCTCACCCACCCAGGAGCAAGGCCCAGGAGGGCCCTGGGCTGTGTTTGGGGGCACAGGCAGTGCCCAGCACCCCGCACCCCTCACCCCACACAGCAGATGCATGGGAACTGCTCTGAGCCTCCGTGGATATATTTAGCTCAGCAGCCACAATAAAAAGCAGCTTCTGATGTGCTCAGTCCCAGACTCGTTCCTGTCGCCTTCCCAGGGTTCCACCCTCCTCCAGCAAGAATTATCCCTGACTTTAATTACTTTTGGAGCAAGATGATGTGCTTCCCTCATCCCCGCCCTAGACATGAACAGAGCCCCAGGGGATGGGCAGAGGAACCGACTGGAGCCACAATATGTTTGGGAATTTTCTTCCCTCTCAGGAAAAACCAGAGCAGGTTTTCAGCAAAACGTTTCTTTGTCTCTCCACTCCCCCCCAGGGGGTTTAAATACCTGCAAGGGGGGTTTGGATTAGCAGCACCAGAAGGGTGTGTGCACATGAATCTTCCCCAGGGTATTTAGGAACCCACCTTGAGCCTGGCCATGCTGGGCTGTTCCAGTGCCCATACACCAACACCTGCCCCATCCTCCAAACCTCGCTGTCCAGCCAGCTCCAAGCACCCCAGAGACCCATCCCTCACCCAGCCAGGGGAGCTGTGGGGCTGGGGAGGACCCATGTGCCAGTCCCCAGTGTGCCACCCTGTCCCATCTCCCCAGCACTAGAGAGACACTGGAGATGCAGGAATGCCCCAGGGAGATCCTGCTCCCCAGGCAATTGGCCAAGCCTCACCCAGGGATGTCCCTGGGAGCTGCTGTCAGCTGGTGGACAAACACTGCAGGCTGCAATGAGAGCTGGATGAGTGCAGCAAGAGGGCAAGGATGGGCACCAGCTGCCAAAACTCACGTGGGAAAGCACAGAGACATCACAAAGCATCCTGGGGGGCTTGTGCAGCCACCAGGAGACATCTCAGAGGGCTTCTCTAGGCCAGTGCAGCTCCTGCTGCTCCCCAGTGTCCAACACCCCACCAGTGTTGCAGCCCTGCCCTCTCAGGAATGCCACCAGGCTGGAACTGGGCAATGGGAGACCCTGGCTGGGGTAGGGAGGTGTTCATGTGTAGTTCCAAGCCATGCCCAGGCACCATGACACCTCCAAAGGTAGAATCATGGAATTGTTTAGGTTGAAAACATCCTCTAAGCCCAACCATTGCCCAGCTCTGCCATGTTCACCATACACCATGTCCCCAAGTGCCACATCCAAACTCAGATTTCAAACACCCTCAGGGATGGCAGCTCCACCACTGCCCTGGGCAGCCCATGCCTGACCACCCTATCAAGGAGGAAATTTTTCCTAATATCCAACCTAAACCTCCCCAGGACAACTTGAGGCCATTCCCTCTCCTCCTGTCCCTGTTCCCTGGGAGCAGAGCTCAACATCCCCCCAGCTGCTGCCTCCTGTCAGGAGCTGTGCAGAGCCACAGGGTCCCCCCTGAGCCTCCTTTCCTCCAGGCTGAGCCCCTTCCCAGCTCCTCCTGGAGCTCCAGACCCTTCCCCAGCTCCATTCCCTTCTCTGGACATGCCCCAGCCACTCAATGTCCTTCTTGTGAGGGTTCCTCAGAGCTGGAGATGCCTCAGCAGTGCCCAGCTCAGAGGGATGGGCACTGCCCTGCTCCTATGGCTGGTACAAGCCAAGTGCCATTGGCCTTCTTGGCTATCTGGGCACACCTGGGCTCATGGTCAGGCACCACTGACCAGCATCCCCAGGTCCTTTCCTGCCAGCAGCTTTCCGGGCAAACATGACAATCCCCCACAGCACCAGCCCAGGTTTCTCCTTGGCCCTGTTCTGAACCCCAGCTGGTAACACTGCAGAGGTCACAGTGCTTGCCATCCTCTGCCTGAGCTCCCCATGTTCTCCAACAGAGATGAGCAACTCCAGTGGCCATCAAGTCACCATCTGAGTGTGTTCTGGCACTCCTCGTCCCTGCCACTACCAAAAAAGATCCTGGCCACATGCTGTCTGCTCATGGGTGCAGAAGAACGGGGTGTGATGGTGCCAGGGTCAAACCTGTGAATGATGGAGCTGCTCCCTCCCCTGCCAGCCAACCTGCTCCACTCCTGGCCATGAGGACCAGCTGTGCCCAGGTGGCCAAGAAGGCCAATGGCACTTGCCTTGTACCAGCCATAGGAGCAGGGCAGTGCCCATCCTGAGGCACTGAGGACAGCCTGTGCCAGCCAATGGGACCCACAGCAGAGCCAAACACATTGGGGTGCCCTGGCCTGCAGGACTGGGACACCCAGTGAGAGCCTTGCTGCCCTCCTGAGAGCCCATGGCACAGGTTATGTGACAATTAGCAACCTACCTGTTAATTACCCAGAGTTCAGCAGAGGGTGCTGCCTTCCCCCCCCAGCCTGGCAGGAGTGACCTAAGCCCCAGCTCTCCCTGGCAGGCTGTGCCCAGGCAGCCCCACGCTGGCCCTGGTGGCCCTCCCTGCCCAAAGCTGGAACAGGGAGGACACAGCCTGTCCTGAGGCCAGCACCTTGCTCAGTGCTCATCTCTCTCCTGCCCATATGGACACGTCAGGCTCAGCCCAGCAACTCCAGGAAGGAGTGTTGGGGAAGATGAGACAGGAAAGCCTTATAAATATGATTGTCTGGCAAAAGATTTTCAGAATATGGAAACTATAAGTGAGATTGAAATGAAAGCAAGCTTTGGGATACCTCAGTTACTGAACAACTGGAAAACAATGGTGTGGCCAGCTGAAGGTGATCCCCTTTGGATGGAACAACACCCTCTGCTTGCAGACAGCTCCAAGGGTCAGAGCAGACCCTGCCAGCTTGGCAGAAGGGGCCCAAAGAGGAGTTTTTAGGGTTTAAAATGTAACACAGTGTGGTAATGTAATGATTCTTATAGGCTGTATGGAAATGCTATGGGATTTGTATCTTGGACTAGATTGGTTAGTGAGAATTAGAATATTCAGCACAGAAGAAGATTTATTGTATTGTAACAGGAATTTTGCTGTCTTAACTCTTGCTCTTACCTCTTGCCTTTTACTCTCTCACCCTCTCATCCCCTCTACTCCTCTCTTCTCTCAGTCCTGCTCCAGCTGTGGCTGGCAGCTCCCAGCAGGGCCCTGCACCCAGGCCCTTTGCAATAACCCACAAGTTCCAAGCCCTGGCTGCAGAGATCTCTCGTCTCTGTCCGTCCCCACCGTGCTACCCCCATCAATCCTACAAAGGAGAAATCCAGCAGGACCAGGACCACACCAAGCCCTCAGCTCCCTGCCCTGATGGTGACAAGGAACAGAGAGCCAGGACAGAGCTGCACAGTCCCAGCCAAACACTCCTGCCAAGAAAACCTTCCCAGGCAGGCAGTGCAGCAGGCAGGAGGTGGAAGGATGGATGGACAGACACCCAGAGGGGCAGCCAGGGGGGCAGAACACCCCTCCCCAGCTGGCAGCTCCTGCTGGGTGATGAAGGGCTCCCAGCAGGGGCCTGATCCAGCAGCAGCATCCACAGCCATCAGCACGAGCCACGCAGGGACACACACAAAGGGGAGCCCGGCTGGAGCGTCCCCAGCGCTGTCCCTGCCCTCCCTGCCAGGCTGGCAGGCTCTGAAAGCTCCGTCTCCATGGCAGGGCTGCCATGGGCACCGAGCATCTGCGGGGAGGGGAACAGGATCCTGCTGCTGAGGGGCAGAGCTGAGGCACAGCAGCTCAGACAGGCACAAAGGGTGAGCTGTTCTGCATTGCTGCCCTGTGCCAGCCTTGGGGAGCTGTTCTGCACTGCTGCCCTGTGCCAGTTTGGGGGTGCAGGAGCTGCTCTGCACTGCTGCCCTGTGCCAACCTTGGGGAGCTGTTCTGCATTGCTGCCCTGAGCCTTCTGCACTGCTGCCCTGTTCCTGCCCTGAGGGGATGCAGGAACTGTTCTGCACTGCTGCCCTGTGCCAGTTTGGGAGGTGCAGGAGCTGTTTTGCTGCCCTGTGCCAGCCTTTGGGGTACAAGAGCTGTTCTGCACTGCTGCCTTGTGCCAGCCTGGGCTGTTCTGCACTGCTGCCCTGTGCCAGTTTGGGGGGTACAGGAGCTGTTCTGCACTGCTGCCCTGTGCCAGCCCTGGGGAGTGCAAGAGGGGCTGGGAGCGAGGTGCCAGGTGGGCACTGAGAGGCAGCTCCACAGGCAGGGTCAGCCCGGGGGTCCCTGATCCATCCTGGGAGGGATCTCCCCATTCCAGCATCTCGAGCCCTACAAGAGGCACAGGGATGGGGTCAGCTGGGCACTGCCAGTGTCCCCAGTGAGGGCAGCTGGCACTGCCAGTGTCCCCAGCGAGGGCAGCACTCACCATGGCAGCCCCAGCCTCCTGCACTCTCAAGGGAGGCTGTCTCCCTGCATGGGAAAGCACAGCCTGGCTGACGTGGGCTGCTGGGTTCACATCCTCCTCACCCAGCTGTCCCAGCTTCCTGTCTCCCAGCCCAGCACCACGGCAGCCCCAAGGGGCTCAGAGCATCCTTTGGCCCCCAGCGCTTTGCCAAAGCCAGCAGCACACTCCCACAGCCCTCCAGCACAGAGCCAGAGCCATGAGAGCCCCACCCTGCCCCACCAAACTGCCTGAGGGCACACAGCAGGCCACACCACCCTGCTGGGACACAGCTGGCACCCAGATCCATCCCCCAGGGGCACAGGGATCCAGATCCATCACCCAGCATCACCCATGTCACACAGGGGCTGCTCCACCTCCCAGGGAATCTGAGCACACACACCCTAGAGCATTTCCCAGAGCTGTCAGGGGGCTGTAGGGGATCACAAAGAGCTCCTGTCCCTGCAAGACCTCTCTGCAGGCTGCCTGCAGACCCTACAAAGAGCTGTTCCTCTTCCCTCCCAAGGAGGCTGCCCAGCCAGGAAGGGCTGGCTGCCCAGGGAGCAGAGCCAGAGAGCTGGAGAGTGATGGGTGGAAGAGCTCCATGGGATTTTCCCTCTCTGTGCCAAGCCCCAGACGCTCACAGCCACCACCCCTTGTGCACCTTGTCTGCAGAGGGGCACTGCTGCTGAGGCACTGCCCCTCAGCCAGGCACAGCTCAGCCTCTGTGGGCTGGCAGAGCTGGAGCTGGCAGAGCCCACCACGGGCACGGCCCAGCCCTGCGAGCCTGTCGGGACAGGTGGGCTGGGCAAGCCCAGACAGCACCTGGCTCCTCTCCCCACACTGCCCGCACCCATTCTGCTCCTGCGTTCCCACATCACCTGTGCTCACCCCACACCCCACAGCCCTGCATTCACCCCATCTCCCCTCCCCACACCCCTGCATTCACCCCACTCCATCCCCACACCCCTGTGCTTGCCCTGCTCCCTCCCCACTCCCCCCACGGCCCCAGCTCTGCTCCCAGTGCCACCAGCCCCCTCCAGCCCCCCAGCAGCCCAGCCCTGCACCCAGCCCCTGCTGTCCTCTCTGCTCCCCAGCTTCACCCTCCTCTGCCCCAGGCTGCTGCCCACTCTGCTGTGCTAGTGCCCCGTGATCCCACCAGGAGCAGCAGCTCCCTCATCCTCCAGTGCTCTCCCAGGACATCCCACGGCTCAAGGAGAGCCCAGGCACCACAGAGCCAGCAGGGAAGGTGTGTGGGGCTCTCAGCTTGGCCAAGCAGCTCCCCAGGGTAGGATCACAACAAAGCGCTCCAGGTTTTCCCACACCTCAAGCATGGATGGGGCTGCCACCCCACCATCCCCAGCGGCTGCCCAAGCTCAGATGCCATAGGAGAATCTTCCCTCTGCCTGGGAAAGGATCTCCCAGATCCCATAGGAGAATCTTCCCATTGTCTGGGAAGGGATCTCCCAGATCCCATAGGAGAATCTTCCCTCTGCCTGGGAAGGGATCTCCCAGATCCCACAGGAGAATCTTCCCCTTGTCTGGGAAAGGATCTCCCAGATCCCATAGGAGAATCTTCCCCTTGTCTGGGAAGGGATCTCCCAGATCCCATAGGAGAATCTTCCCCCTGCCTGGGAAAGGATCTCCCAGCCCCATTCTCCCTGAGCATGGGGACCAGGGAGAAGGCTGGCTGCCAAGAGCTGCCTCTCTGCACACAGGTTATATTGGACACAAACCAAGACAAAGTTCAGCATTTAATTACCACGGCAGGGAAGTGGCTTAGCAATCAGAGAAAATTGAATCAGGCTCCCTGGAGACTGCCAGGTCTGGTCAGCAAACAGTCCAATTAAGAGATATAGCCAGGCACCTCCCAGAGCAGCGAGCACAGCACAGCCCCCTGTGCCCCAACAGAGCCTGCCAAGGCAGGGTGCCACAGCCAGCACAGCTGGATCAGCACTGGGCCAAGACAGAGCCCCTGGACACCCCACAGAGCTGGGGTGCACCCAGAGCCCCACTGGGCACAGCCCAAAGGGGGACATGCTGGTCCATCACCCCCCAAGGAACCCCACCCCACCACCCCCCAGCCTGCTCCTGTGCAGGGCAAGCCTGCCTCACACCCCACAGCCCCCTGGGCTCCCCCTAATCCACCACTCCAGACTTTCCCAGGCTTAGGGAAACCTTTAAATCAGGCCGTGGCAGGCACCATGTGCTGCTCATTAGCTCTGGCAGGAGCACGGGGCTGTGAGCTGCACCATCTGCTCTGTGCTGGGACCATGGCAGGGCTGCGGGACACACATGGGACAGCAGCACGGACACCCAGCCCATGGCAGGGACCAGCAGGGACACCCAGCCTGTAACAGAGACACCCAGCCCATGGCAGGGACACCCAGCCCATGGCAGGGACCAGAAGGGACACCCAGCCTGTAACAGGGACACCCAGCCCATGGCAGGGACACCCAGCCCATGGCAGGGACCAGCAGGGACACCCAGCCTGTAGCAGGGACCAGCAGGGACACCCAGCCTGCGACAGGGACACCCAGCCCATGGCAGGGAGCAGCAGGGACACCCAGCCTGTGGCAGGGACACCCAGCCTGTGACAGGGACACCCAGGCCCTGGCAGGGACCAGCAGGGACACCCAGCCTGTGGCAGGGACACCCAGCCCGTGACAGGGACACCCAGCCTGTGGCAGGGACCAGCAGGGACACCCAACCCATGGCAGGGACACCCAGCAGGGCCCAGGGGATGCAGGGGAGAAGGGAGCAGAGCCAACCCACTTTGGGGTCTCCCTGGACTCCAGCTTCCCCCCATAAGTGCCTTAGCCCAGCCTGGGATCAGCCCAAGGGGAGCAGCACGAGGATGTCTGCACACAAGAGAGCCAGCACAGTCACCTGTGAAGGCTGCAGTGCCACCAAACCCCAGTGGGTGGGAAACAGCACATAGGATGTGACACACGTCCCAGCAGCCCCAGGTCCCCTCCAGCCATGCAGGAACAGCCCCAGAAGCAGCCTCAGCAGCAGTATGGCATTAATGGAGAGTTAAAGGAAACCATCACTCACCAACAGACCCTGCCAGGCCATCAGCCTGAGCCTGCAAAGCACAGCAACCCCCAGGTCTGATGGGGACAGAGGGACACCCCTCCCCTAACCCTAACCCAGCTCTGCCCCCCAGCACTGAGCCTCCCAAATCCCACCCACAGGATCTGCCCCTTTCCCAGGCGCCCCTGCAGGGTGCCCATGTCCCAGCTCAGCCCAGCACCACTGTGGGGAGCCCATGCTGGAGATGAGGCTGCCCTAGAGCCAGGGCTGGCACCTCCCAGTGCACCCAGTGCCACTGGGGAAACAACAGCCTGACCTGGGCAGGAGATTCTGCAGCCCCAGAGCCCACCAGAGCAAAACTGCCCACAGGACATGGGAGAAGGTGGTATGATAGAGGTGCCTCTCCAGCCCCTGCCCAAAATACAAATAGGGGAATATAAATAAATAAATAAATAAATAAATAAATAAATATCAATAAATAAATGGATATGGATAATATGTATTTATATAAAGAAATTAATGGATAAAAATAAATATAAATATTTATATATAGAATAAATATATACTATATGTAAATTACATAAATAAATATAAATAAATAACAACAATAAAAATAAACACATATAATTATATATAGAATAATATATATAATTGATATAAAATAGAAATAAATGGATAAAAGAAATATAAATAAATAAATGGATAAAATAAATATAAATAAATACATATAATTATATATAAAATAAATATGTAATAAATATATTTATATAAATTATATATATTTTTATAGAGAGAGAAAATTATATATAATTTATATAAATAAATAACATAAATAAAAATAGAAATAAATAAATGCCAAGCCCTGGCCAGCAGGATGGGGGATGCTCTGAAATATCCAGGAGCAAACCCAGCCCCTCACCTGGACAAGGAATAGAGAACATTTTCACCTAATGCCTCCCTCAGGCAGGTGCGGCCTGAAATAATGGATGAGCAGAGACCACAGCACCATGGACCAGCTGGGTTGTGTTTCCCAGCCATGCAACACTGGGCCAGGGAATTCAGTGCTTGAAGGCCTGGGGAAGAGGAGGAGCAGTTCAGCTCCCTGCCAGCATCCCAGAGCAGAGCAGGGATGGGAACATCTCACTGCCAAAGCTGGGCATGGGCAGCGGGCAGGGAGGTGCCCACAGCCCCAGGGGGCACAGACAGGGGAGCTTGGCACCAGGCTCCACCACAGCAAGCTGTGACAAGGAATCTTCCCCACCCATGTCAGGCTCCAAGGAGCTGCAGGGCTGGGAAAGGGAATCCCCCAGGGCTGGGGCTCAGCTCTGAGCCCTCCCCTGGCAATGGGGACAGAGACTGTGTGGCATCCCCATGGAGAGAGCAGAGGGGCAGATCCTGAGCAAGAGGAGGCACCTGCACCCACACGAGCACACACCAGGGCTGCCTCCTGCTCTGCCCAGAGAGGGAAGGGGTGCCAGGCAGCTGCCAGGCACTGTCCCTTCCACCAAGCCACAGTAAAACCCACCAGCAGCTGCCCAGGGTGCAGAGGAAGCTCCTGCAGCAGACCCCAGTGGCATCACCCTCACAACCCAGCACATCCCAAACCTGGCTGTTTAACCAGTGCCCTCACAATCCAGCACATCCCAAACCTGGCTGTTTAACCAGTGCCTTCACAATCCCAAACCTGGATGTTTAACCAGTGGAATCACCCTCACCATCCACCACATCCCAAACCAGCCATGTGTTTAACCAGTGCCCTCACCATCCACCACATCCCAAACCTGGCTGTTTAAGCAGTGCCCTCACAGTCCAGCACATCCCAAACCTTCCAGCTGTTTAACGAGTGGAATCACAATCCAGCATATCCCAAATCCGGATGTTTAACCAGTGCCCTCAATCCAGCACATCCCAAACCTGGCTGTTTAAGCAGTGCCCTCACAATTCAGCACATCCCAAACCTTCCAGCTGTTTAACCAGTGGAATCACAATCCAGCATATCCCAAATCTGGATGTTTAACCAGTGCCCTCAATCCAGCACATCCCAAACCTGGCTGTTTAAGCAGTGGCATTGCCCTCACAATCCAGCACATCCCCAGTTTAACCAATGCCCTCACAATCCAGCACATCCCAAACCTGCCTGTTTAAGCAGTGCCATCGGGTGTTTTGACAGCCTCCAGCAGGAACCAGCCCTGTGGGACCACTGGGGCCACCCCCAGCCCCAGCAGGAGCAGCAGCACAGCGCTGGCCAGGCCTGGCTCTGTGATTCACAGAGGGCTCACAGAGGATATCACCTTCCCTCCCCGGGGGCCAGGAGCCATGTTTCTGACAGCTTTGTTTGGGGCTTCATCTGCAATTTTCTCCTGCCTCCAATTTCAGTGCTGAGGCAGCAGCTGGCCCCGTCCTCGGGCTGATCCTTGGGAGGCCCTGGGCTCTGCTGAGGCTCCGGGGTGCTCTGCTGACTCCCCTGCCATGGGCGCCGTGTGCAGGCACCAAACCCTGCCCCAGCTGCTTTCTGTGGGTGCTGGCACATCCAGGGGTGCAGCCCTGCTCCCCCCTCACACATCCCCATGCCCTTGGAGCATTTCTGCTGCAAATCCGATTGAGAGCCTGGCTGAAGGCAGGCACAGAGCCCACACCTGGGCTCAGCACCCCCCAGAGCCCAGCGTGCTCCCCAAAAGCTCCCTCCAGGCTGGGGAGCCGCTGTCCCCCTGCTCTGGGAACGAACACACAGCCCTGAGTCACGGCAGGCTGCAAAACCCCAAAGTGAAAGCAGAGCAGCAGCGTGTCTGGGTGGCTTCACCCAGCAGAAAAACACCCACAGGATGGGGCAGAGCCCTCTGCCACGGCTGAGCTGCCCTCAGCAGGTGCAAAAGGTGGAGAGGAAGGGTGCCCACAGAGATGGTTTGCCAGCCCAGCACCCTGAGGACAGAGCAGGCTCCTGAGATCCTTCCCTCCATGGATCAGGGCTGCGCTGACACTGCAGATGGCAGCAGGCTGTGCCCAGCACCCTGAGGACAGAGCAGCCTCCTGAGATCCTTCTCTCCATGGATCAGGGCTGCCCTGACAATGCAGATGGCAGATAGAGCCCCCAGGGCTGTGCCCAGCACCCTGAGGACGGAGCAGCCTCCTGAGATCCTTCTCTCCATGGATCAGGGCTGCCCTGACCCTGCAGAAGGCACACGGAGCACCCCAGGGCTGTGCCCAGCACCCTGAGGACGGAGCAGGCTCCTGAGATCCTTCTCTCCGTGGATCAGGGCTGCCTTGACAATGCAGATGGCAGACAGCGCACCCCAGGGCTGTGCCCAGCACCCTGAGGACAGAGCAGGCTCCTGAGATCCTTCTCTCCATGGATCAGGGCTGCCCTGACCCTGCAGAAGGCACACGGAGCACCCCAGGGCTGTGCCCAGCACCCTGAGGACGGAGCAGGCTCCTGAGATCCTTCTCTCCATGGATCAGGGCTGCCTTGACAATGCAGATGGCAGACAGAGCACCCCAGGGCTGTGCCCAGCACCCTGAGGACGGAGCAGGCTCCTGAGATCCTTCCCTGAGGGGATCAGGGCTGCCCTGACCCTGCAGAAGGCACACGGAGCACCCCAGGGCTGTGCCCAGCACCAGGATGGGCTGCTCCCCTCCCCCCTTCCCCTCCCCCTCTAGGAGACAGTCACATCCCGTGCCTTGGGGTGGAATTGATTGCCTTATCTCTCCCTGCACGCCTCACGCAGCTGAGCAAAGCCAGGCCAACCCCAGCCAAGGCTGGCAGGAGCCAGGGCCCCCCAGCACCACACCAGAGGGCTCCAAGGCACAGCAGCAGCAGGGAGGGCATGGAGGGCAGCAGGGCATGGAGGGCAGCGGGTACCGAGGCTGCACCCTCCCTCTCCCCGCCGGAGCCCCTGACAGTGGCACAAATTGGGTTCACAGCACCTCTCCACTGCGCCCAAATGCACCCCGGAACAGCTGACATGGAAGGGCTCCAGATTCACTTCCTCAGTGAGTGACCCCAGGTGGCACCAGACACTCTGGGCTCACAGAGAGCCCCAGCCATGGGGCACCAGAGGTGCCAGCACCCTGGCAGGGCTGGAGCCCAGCTGATCCCACCAGCAGCCTCTGGCAGCTCAGCCACTTGGCTGGAGCACCCTGAGGGTGGATGAGGATGAGGGCAGGCCGACTCTGAGGAGATGAGAGTCCCTCCTGAGGGTGTACAAAGATGAGGGGAAGGTGACTCTGAGGAGGAGATGAGAGTCCCTCCCTGAGGGTGGATGAAGATGAGGCCAGGGGCTCTGAGGAGGAGCTGGGAGTCCCTCCCTCAGGGTGTACAAAGATGAGGGGAAGGTGACTGAGGAGGAGCTGGGAGTCCCTCCCTGAGGGTGTACAAAGATGAGGGGAAGGTGACTCTGAGGAAGAGCTGTGAGTCCCTCCCCGAGGGTGGATGAAGATGAGGGGAAGGTGACTCTGAGGAAGAGCTGTGAGTCCCTCCCCGAGGGTGGATGAGGATGAGGCCAGGGGGACTCTGAGGAGGAGCTGGGAGTGCCTCATTGAGGGTGGATGAAGATGAGGCCAGGGGCTCTGAGGAGGAGATGAGAGTCCCTCCCTCAGGGTGTACAAAGATGAGGGGAAGGGGACTCTGAGGAAGAGCTGTGAGTCCCTCCCCGAGGGTGGATGAGGATGAGGCCAGGGGGACTCTGAGGAGGAGCTGGGAGTCCCTCCCCGAGGCACCAGCCCCACACGGGCTCTGGTGAGGGCCGCAGAGCATCGCAGCGGGGCGGCCGTGAGAGCAGCAGAGCACTGGAGGTTGCAGAGTTTAAATAAACTTGAAATACGACTCAACTTCCTTCCCCAATTTCACAGGCTCCGTTTCCTGCGTCTCCTCGGCAGGCCAGGCATGCTCAGTGCCATGGCAGCTCTGGCACAGGGGATGCTGCTCTCTCTCAAAGCAGCCGGGCTGGAGGTGCCCTCAGGGAGCAGCTCTGCAGCCAGCCAGGCCACTCAGGCCTCCAGCCAAGCAGTTTAATGGCTTGGGGGTCAATAGATGCCATCAGCCCTGCCTGACACTGCAGAACTCCTGGGCTGAGCTCTGCTTCCTGCAAGCAGCAGCACGGTCAGTCCCATGGCCTGGCGCCCGGAGCTGGCAGCACCTGGAGGACAGCGGCTGCTGAGGGGCACCAGCCTCAAATTCCTGTGCCAAGCCTCAAAGCAAAGCTCCTGGACAGAGGGCAGGAGTGGGAGCTGCTGCACCGGCTGCATTGCAGGCACCCATTTGAAGGTCACCTACAAGGAGGAAGCAGCGGCTGCTGCCTGGGGAGGACGGGCCCCCAGGCCCTGCTCCGCACCACCATGGCAGGAGGCAGCTCCCTGCAGGCACTGCTACCCCAGCACGGCCTGGCTGAGGCACAGCCCAGCCCTGCCGGCTCCTCCCTGCCCCAGGAGACACTGGGAACCTGCCCCAGGGGACACCATCACACTCAGAACCTGCCCCAGGGGACACCATCACACCCAGAACCTGCCCCAGGGGACACCATCACACCCAGAACCTGCCCCAGGGGACACCATCACACCCAGAACCTGCCCCAGGGGACACTTGGAACCCGCCCCAGGAGACACAGGGACACTTGGAACCTGCCCCAGGGGACACCATCACACTCAGAACCTGCCCCAGGGGACACAGGAATGTTCAGAACCTGCCCTGGGAGATGCCATCACACTCAGAACCCACCCCAGGGGACACCATCACACCCAGAACCTGCCCCAGGGGACACTGGGAACCTGCCCCAGGGGACACAGGAATGCTCAGAACCTGCCCCAGGAGATGCTATCACACTCAGAACCTGCCCCAGGGGACATGGGGACACTCAGAACCCACCCCAGGAGACACAGGGACACTGGGAACATGCCCCAGGAGACACAGGGACACTGGGAACATGCCCCAGGAGACACTGGGAACCTGCCCCAGGGGACACCATCACACTCAGAACCCGCCCCAGGAGACACAGGGACACTGGGAACCTGCCCCAGGGGACACCATCACACTCAGAACCTGCCCCGGGAGACACAGTGACACACTCACGAGTCACACTCCAGGCTAAGGGACAAGCAAAGCAGACCCTGCTGGCAGGGAGGGCGAGGGCCAGGGCAGGACCCAGCCCTGCCCTTCAGACACTGCAGCTCTGAGCTGCAGGTACAAGGTACAGGAAGAAATCAGCCCCTGGGCCAGGAGGAGCTGCTGGGCCTGCATTTCCTTCTGCTGACAGCAGCACTGCTGCAGGTACCAGCCATTTCCCTGCCAGCACATGGCAAGCCTAAACCAGGTCCCCAGAGCTCAGCTCCCAGGCTCTTTGGAGCCCAGGGCAAATGGGGCAAGGAGGGTCTCCAGGAGAAGACGGGAGCCTGTGAGGCTGACAGTGAAACACCACAGCATCTCTCCTGCCTTCTCCTGCCAGACCAAGGCAATCAGCAGGAACTGGGATGCACAGATCAGCATCTCTGTTCAGCTGTCCCTATCCTCCCAGCCTGGGACCACAGAGAGGGTCCTGATGGCTGTGGCACCTCCTGACATCAGCTGGATCACCCCCAGCAACACCACCATCACCTCCCACTGTCCTTGGCCCTTCCCCAGGTCCCACCAGCAGCACAGACACACAGAGACCCCAGAGAAAGACACAGAGACCCCAAAGAAACAGCACAGCTGGCCCATTCATGTCATTATCAAGGGACAAAAGGGGAGCTTTGATCCATGTCCTGCTGCATCCCAGAAACATTCAATCTCCTCTGTGCTCTGATGGCTGAGAGAGGTGGGATTTGGGGCAGGTTTATTTCACGGGTCTTAGGGAATCCTGCAGCCTGGCTGCTCCACCAGCACTGACAAAGGAAAACCTCGCTCTGCTCCAAGCCCGGGGCAGGAGGGGACCCAGCCCCAGCCCCCCGGGGCTGCTGTGGCAGAAAAGGTGGGTGGGTGGTCTGCAGGGAGAGCAGCTCAGCCTCTGCACACTCAGCTCAGCATCAGAGCCACCTTCCTGCACGGCGTCACAACCTGACGGCTTTGTTTGCAGCCTCCTCGCTGCCAGCCCCGCTCCTTTGTCCTCCCGACTCACCTCCAGCAGCACATCCCGCCGTGTGCCCAGCTCTCACCAGCTGCTCCGAGCGGGATGTTGGCTCAAGGAAGGGGTGTAAGAGGGCTGGAGCTCTCCCCCCTGCCTGGATCCTCACCATGATCGCCCCAGCCCCACCGCAATGCTGCACACCCCAGCCACCTCCCCGCTGCAGCCCTTAGCCCAGCACCAGCCAGCGCAGGACCCCAGCGCTGGAGGGGACCTGAGGGATTAGGGGAGCCCCGCAGGAAGGACTCCACAGCCGCCATGCCGCGGGGCACCCACCCCATGGCCAGGATGGTGCTAAAAGGCATCATCTCGAGAGAAATGCAGGATGGAGACGGGAAGGGTCCGGCCAGGAGGAAATGCCCACCGCCATGGTCGGCATTAATCGGTTCCCGAGTCAGTGTCCTGGCACAGCCACTCTATCCTGGCACAGCCCCGTGCCCCTGTGCAGCCACCCCGGCAGCAGCACCCGCAGCAGGGCTGCCCTCACTCCTGCAGCTCCCCCATCCTTCACAGCCAAGCCTGGCCTCGACCCTCGGCCTCTCCAGAGGAGAACGGCAAAAAATCCCCTGGGGCTGCAGCCAGGGCGAGCGGGATGGAGGGGCAGGGGGAGCGGGGAGGGGTCGCGGTGCACACACACACACACACACACACACACGCGTGCACACGCACACAGCCCCGCACACCCGCGTGCACACGCACACCCAGCCCCACACCCACCGCTCTCCCTCCATCACCGCCGCTGCACCAGCAGCATCTTTTGTGCTCCCGCTCCGAGCGGGCAGGGCGCGGGCAGTGCCCCCCGAGCCCCCGCAGCCGCCAGCCCGCCCTGCCCGTGCCGGCGGGGCTCAGAGCGGGGCCGGGCTCCCACGGGGTCCCATCCGCTCCGCCACCACCGCGGGCCCGGCAGATGCGGCTGCCCCGGGCGGTCCCTTCCCCCGCGGGCCGGGCAGGGTCCCGCGGTGCCGCTCCGTGGGACCGGGATCCCCTCTTTCGGCGGGGACTCCTTCCTCCCGAGGGGCCGGCAGCGGCAGAGCCCCGCCGCCGCGCACCGCGCCGGGCATGGCGCTCACAAAGACCGGGGTGACACAGGGGGGTGTCACCGCTCCCGCGGGGCTCGGCCTCGCCCGGCCCACGCCCCCCGAGCTCCGCGGCCCCCCGAGCCCCGGCGGGCTCCGAGGCCGCCCGCAGCTCCTCTGAGAGGTGCGGGGCTGCGGGCGCATTGTTCCCAGCACAAAGGACACCGAGATACCGCATCGCTTCCCACCACCCAGCGGGGGGGGCGGGCGGGGAGCCCCCACAATGCCCGGCATCCCGGTGACACCTCGGACGGCCAAAGGCACCCGCGCAGCAGCCGGGAGCTGCCCGGGCTGGGCGCCCGCCGGCTCTGCAGGTGGAGGGGCCGGGGGTCCCGGCCTCGCCCTCCGCCGGCGGCGGGGGCGGGTGGGGGGAAGGCAGAGCCGGGGCCGGTGGGGAGAGGGGGGAGACATCCCGAACCGGTGCGGAGGGGGTGGGGAGGAGAGCGGCGGGGCCGTGCGGGCGCGGCACAGACCGGCCCGGCGGGGTCCCACTGCCCGGGCTGGGGGTCGGAGCCGAGCGGGCACCCAGCACCCCCCGCCTCGCAGCCGCGCCTGCCGCGCCCGCCCCGCCTTTCGGAACCGGTGCCGCCTTTCGGAACCGCGGCCCACCCCGCGGGAAGCGCCGGTGCCCGCACTCACCTCACGGCCACCTTCACGCAGCTGTCCGGGGCCGCCATGGCCCCGCACGGCACCGCGGCCGCCGCTGCCCCGGAGCATCCGCGGGGCGGGAGGGGCGGGGCCGCGGACGGGGCGGGGCCGGGCCAGGTGCGGGGCGGGGCCGGAACGGGACACGCCCACAGGGCCGGACCGCGAGCACGCGGAGCAGGGCGCGGGAACCCGCTCGGAGCCGGGACACGGACACACGGACACACGGACAGACGGGGACACGGACAGACGGGGACACGGACAGACGGACACACGGACACGGGGACACGGACAGACGGGGACACGAACACGGGGACACCGGGACACGGACAGACGGGGAGACGAATATAGGGACACCGGGACACGGACACGGACACGCGGACAGACGGGGACACGGACACCGGGACACCCGGACACCCGGACACACGGACACCCGGACACGGACACACGGGGACACGAACATAGGGACACCGGGACACGGACACGGACACGCGGACGCGCGGACAGACGGGGACACGGACACACGGACAGACGGGGACACGGACACACGGACACAGGGACACCGGCACACCGGGACACGGACAGACGGGGACACGGACAGACGGGGACACGGACAGACGGGGACACCGACACACGGACACGGGGACACCGGGACACGGACAGACGGGGACACGAACATAGGGACACCGGGACACGGACAGACGGGGACACGAACATAGGGACACCGGGACACGGACACGGACACACGGACACGGACATGCGGACACGCGGACAGACGGGGACACGGACAGACGGGGACACGGACACACGGACACAGGGACACGGACAGACGGGGACACGGACACCGGGACACGGACACGCAGACACACGGACACAGGGACACGGACAGACGGGGACACGGACACCGGGACACGGACACGCAGACACACGGACACAGGGACACGGACACCGGGACACGGGGACAGGGACACACGGACACAGGGACACAGAGACAGGGACACACGGACACATGGACGGATACAGGGACAGGGACACATGGATAGGGGACACACGGACACAGGGACACAGAGACAGGGACACACGGACACATGGACGGATACAGGGACAGGGACACATGGATAGGGGACACACGGACACAGGGACACAGAGACAGGGACACACGGACACACGGACACGGCTCGCACTCACTCCCATTCACACTCACACTCGCCAGCCCCTGCTGCCCTCTGCCGGGTCCGCGGCCCCGCTGCCGCCTCCGCTGCTCCGGGATGTCCCGGGATGTGCGAGGATTAACCGGGCTGTACCGGAATGTACCGGGCTGTACCGGGGCTGCTCCGGAGCGCACGGCGTGTGTCCGCACGGTTGGCATCGCTCCGACACCTCCGTGGCTCCCCCGCATCCTGTCCCCTCTGGTGCAGGGGGGTGACGCCGTGGAGCAGCAGGACACAGAGCAGGGCAGGGCTGGGCTCAGAGCTCCTGACGGAGCCCCCAGCACCGGGGCCTGGCAGCCCTGGGCTGTCCCAGGCTGGGTGGGTCTGTCCTCAGAGGATGTGCCATGCCAGGATGGTGTCAGGTGCCAGCACAGCTCCCCAGCGTGCGCAGTCCCTGCTGCAGGGCTGGGGTCAGCACAGCAAGGTGGGCACCCACACAGCACAGGGCAGTGCCCACAGAGCCCTCGGAGCCGCTCTGGGGAGGCTGGTGAGGGAAACACATGCAGAGGCCACGAGAGAGCAGGGCTGGAGACTGACAAGCACTGGGGAGCTGAGACTCCCTACTCTGCCTTTCCTGAATTGCATTCCCATTGCTGGGGCTGAGGGCAGCCGGACACAGCCAGGCCTGGCTCTGCAGAGGAAAGAATCTTCCAGCAGGGTGGGACCTGCAGGGCACTCCCAGCTCTGCAGGTTGGGGTCAATGTCAGGGCAAATAGCAATGGAGCACTCAGAGGTTTCTTTGGAGGAGCCCAGGCTGTATCCTGGGAGAGGACAGCCAGGACACGCCAGCACTGGTGGCTGATGGCTGGTGAGGCAGTGCTGTGCCCAGCACAGAGCCCAGCCCCTGCCCTCTGCTCTGCAGTCTGGGTCCCTTCACCCCATGCCCATGTCTGCCCCTCCCAAGGTGCCAGGACCATGGGCCATGCACTCCAGGACTCTGCATCCTGCAGGAGCTCTCCTGGCAGGGGTAAGTCCCAGGACAGCGTGTGCTGGTACAGAATCATGGGGTGAGCAGGACATGGCCTGTCTGGCTTCCTGCAAGGATGTGAGGAGCTGGTGTTCCTCTTGTCCCGTGTTTGCAAGGACACCAGGTGCACGGTGCAGTTCCCAGCCTGAGCTGCTGCTTTTCCTGAGGCTGGACTCTTCCCCACTGAAGCTCCAGGCAGGGAGGGGCAGTGACTGCCATGATGTTTCTCTTCCTACACCCACCCACATGCCAGCTGTACCACAAATCACATCTGTCCCCCAGCTCAGCCAGGATCAGCTCAAGAAAGACACACCACACACATACCTGGGACAGAGCAAACCATCCCCTGGGCAGCCCCAGAGGTGCAGAGCCTCCACCACAGTGCTGTTGTCCCCACCACGGTGCTATTGTCCCCACCACCATAGTGTCACCCTTTATGTTTAGAGTCTCCAGTGCCCACCCAAGAGATACGTGCAGTCCTGCATCTCCCTAAATGCACCAGGAGACCACAACCACTCACCCCATGGTGTCCTTGGCATCCCCTGGCAGAGCAGCTGCCAGAGCTGAACTGTCACCCCATCAGGGTGCTGTGTGAGTGTCAAGGGGTGTAGTCCTGCCCCAGGGCACAGAAGCAAGAGGAAGGGGTGCAGCAGTGTCCCCCACACCCTCCCTCTCTGCTGGCTGCATGCAGTGGGGGAAGCTGCAGGACCAGCCTGGTTCTGGTGCTCAGGCTGCAGCTGGAACTCTGCAGTTCCCTTGATTGAGTCAATAAAAGCCATGCTGGGGAGCAGGCTGGCTCATTGATCTGCTCCTCCCCTGGGACCCATCCACTCTCTGCATTTTAATATACATTAGGTGATCAAGAGCCCCCAGTTCCCAGTTAGGCTGGGCTAGGGGCCCTGGGGAGCCAGATCCCACCAAAGAGCTGGGCTGGGAGATGGGGCTGCACCAGAGCTGGGAGATGGGGCTGCACGAGAGCTGGGAGATGGGGCTGCCCCAGAGCTGGGAGATGGGGCTGCCCCAGGGCTGGGAGATGGGGCTGCCCCAGAGCTGGGAGATGGGGCTGCCCCAGGGCTGGGAGATGGGGCTGCACCAGAACTGGGAGATGGGGCTGCACCAGAACTGGGAGATGGGGCTGCCCCAGGGCTGGGAGATGGGGCTGCACCAAAGCTGGGAGATGGGGCTGCACCAGAACTGGGAGATGGGGCTGCACCAGGGCTGGGAGATGGGGCTGCACCAGGGCTGGGAGATGGGGCTGCACCAGGGCTGGGAGATGGGGCTGCACTAGAGCTGGGAGATGGGGCTGCACCAGGACTGGGAGATGGGGCTGCACCAAAGCTCAGCACCCCAATCCCACGGGGGGCACTGCGGGTGCCCTGGGCAGCCCAGAGAGGAACAGCCTGCTCAGCACCAGCACAGGCAGAGCTGGGAGCCCTGCAGGAACAGCTCACACTCCCCTGGCCTGTGCCCCACCGAGCTGTGGGATGGATGGCAAGGGCTGAACGAGACCTTCCCAGGGACAGGGAGGGATGCCTGACCCCAGGAGCACAGTGTGGACATAGTGGAAGGGGGCAGACACAGTGTTCAGCTCTTCTCTTGGCCAGCCCCAGGGCTGCTGCCCCAGCCCAAACACACAGCCCAGCTTTCACACCCCTGCCCCATCCCCAGTTCCACACACAGCTGGGACAGGGAGCCAAGAAGGCCCCAGGCTCCATTTTGCTGCCCAGCCTCTGGCACATCTCCTCACAGACTTGGCTGCAGGCTCCAGCAGAGACACGAGGATGCAGGGTCCAGCTGCTGGGATTTCAGGAGATCCCCAGAGCTTGGCAACCTCACAATGAGTGACTGGAGCTGCCACGTGAATCGCTGCCAGCTCTGGTGACACGTGGCGTCGCATTTGCAGCCCCCTCCACTGGCTGTGCAGGCAGGGTGGCAGAGGAAGGACAGGAGAGGCACCCAGAGTCACACAGCAGGAACACTTTAATGACCTGTCCAGCTCTTGCAAGACCCTGCTGGAACAGCACTGTCCTGTTCTGCACCAGCATCCCACAGACCTGTCCCAAAAGGGATCCCACAGCTGGCCAGAGCAGCTCAGGAGCCCAGGCAGAAGCAGGAACAGGGTGGCTCTGCTCCTGCAGCCCTGAGGCAGAGCCCTGGCACTGCAGTGGCAGCTCAGAGGCGAGTGGCAGTGATGGTCTTCTGGGTTGGAGATCCCCTGAGCCCTGGGGACCTGCCTGGTGCCACAGCTGAGGTGTCCAGAGGGGCAGAGCCAGTTCTTGTGCTCTGCAGTGTTTCTCTTCCCTTTAGCAGCTCCACAGCTGCCTTCTCCACTTCATCCACCTGCAGCTGGCTGCTGGCTGCCATCTCATCCCTGGTCACTGCTAGGAAGGACGAGTCCTGGGCCAGAGCCCCGAGGCCTCCGGAGATCAGAGCCTGGCAGGGGAGGAGAGCACAGCCTGGGGGCTCAGCCTGGGCACTGCCCTGGCTGCAGGCACCCTCCCTCCCTCCCTCTTCTCCTCCCTGTGCCCTCTGTGCTGGCACACACCTGCTGCTTGTCCTTGTGGCTGAGCTGTGCCCCCAGTCTCTCACCATGGCACGAGCATGGCATCCCTGGAACTCCCTGCCATCTCTGCCATCCCCTCTGCCAAGCTGTGCCTTTGCCTTACCTCCTGAATGAGGAAGGTGATGGCTGGCGTGGAGGATGCTCCTGGCTCACCAGTTTCTCTCTGCTGGAACCTGGAGCTGGATGCTGTTCCTGTGACGGTGCCATCCTCTGTGGGCAGCTGGGTGAGAGTAGCACAGAGCTGCAACCTGTGCTGGGACGCTCCCATGTCAGTGTGGGGGCTGCAGGGTCTGTCCCTGTCCCTGCCCAGTGCCTGGACAGGCAAGACCATCCTGCTGGAGCTCCTGGGTCCAGGGCACCCCAAAATGGGACCAGCAGGGCCACGTGAACAGAGAGCAGGGAACCAGCCCTGGCACGTGCCAGGCATGAGGCTCTGTGCCCAGCAAAGGGAGCATGGGGGCCAATCCAATACACCCCCTTCTATCCTGGCTCTGGAGGCAGATGGGCAGCCAGAGGAATGTGCTTCCAGCTGTTGCAGCTGTTTGAGGAGCTCCCCATGGAGCTGTTAGAGCAGCAGGGTGGGAGCCCAGCTCCATCTCCCGGCTGATCCAAGAGAAAATTATCACCAATACACTTTCAATTACCTTTCCTCTATATTTCCTAGTATCAAAAACAACAAGCAACGGCCATCATCATTCCATAACCACCCCAAAACAAACATAGAACTAACCCCAGAACTAACCCCCCCAAAAAAAACAAACAAAAATATAAACCATGATCATAAATCATGAACCAATCATCCACCAAATTTTACGTCCTTGTAGTTATAAAAAGCACGACACTGAAAATGGCAAGATGGCTGCCACATACACACAAAGAGCCTGGAGAGGGGCTCCTTCCCAGCACAGCTGTGCCAGGATGGCAGGGAGGAGTCCCAGGATGGCAGGGAGGCTCACCTGTGTCCCCCACATTACACATCCCATCCCCTCTGGCATGCACTGTCCCTTTTACCTGCGGGGGGAGGAGTGGCCCTGGTGATGAGAGACCCCCAGAGGGGCCCCCTCTCCTCCTGCTCAGCCTCTCCATGGGGATGGGGCGGTTCTGCTCTGTGGGAGGGAAGGGTGAGGACATCACAGGATGCACACAATCACCAGGCTGGAAGAGACCTCAAAGATCATTGAGTCCAATCAGCCCCAGCCCCTCAACTCAACCCTGGTACCCAGTGCCACATCCAGGCTTTGTTAAACACCCTCAGGGATGGTGACTCCTGGGGTCTATCAAAGTTCTGGCAGCCATTCCAGAACTTTATCACCCTTTCTGTGAAAAACTTTTTTCTGATATCCAACCTACATTTCCCTTGAGACAGCTTGAGGCTGTGACCTCTGGTTCTGTCAGTTCCTGGAGAAAGAGATCAACTCCACCTGAGCACAGGCACATTTCAGGAGCTGCAGAGAGTGATGAGGGCACCCCTGACTCTCCTTTTTTTCCAAGCTGAACACCCCCAGCTCCCTCAGTGGTTCCTCTCAGGGTTTGTGTTCCCAGCCCCACACCAGCCCTGTTGCCCTTTAGCATCTCAACATCCATCAGATGGCTACAAGAGCAAGGACACCACTGCCAGACAGAGATGGGATCAGGTTCACTAGACTGGGGAAAACTGGGTTTAGGAGTTCAGCAGCACCCAAAGCCCCTGTTTAAGGAAATGAACATGGTCTGGAGACCCTGGGGTGGCCAGTGCTCCCCAAGCTGAGGCACTGTCTCCACGTTTCATCACCTCAAAGGGTGGAAGGAAGGAGAAGGGTCTCCTGGAGCTCTCCAGAGAGATCCTGCTGTGCTCAGTGCTCTCAGCAAACCTCCAACTTACTGGGGCCTGCACCTCCTCCTTCCACCCAGCACCATCAGCCCCTTCCCCCTGCTCTGGTCCCTGGGCTGGTCCAGTGCCCCAGAAGAAGAACAAAGCCCAGACTCACCCCAGGCCGGGCGCCTGCGTGCTGCTGGCAGCATCCTCCTCAGCAGCTCATCCTCATAGTGCACCCTGGCAAGGGCAGGCAGGAGGGTCAGCCTGGCTGGGGCACACACTGAGCCAGCTCCACCTGCAGGTGCAGCCCTCCCATCTTCCCCAGCCTGGGGGGACAGACCCGTAGGGACAACTGGGATGGATGAACAGGGTGGAAACCCCAAGAAGCAGGACTAAGTACATCTCTTACATTGGTCATTTTTGTCCCTTCTACCTGTGCCCAGGCTTGTGCTGGTGGCCCCAGCCTGGCTCTTGGCCCTCAGAGATTGGCAGGTGAGGGGCAGGGGAGATTCCTGCAACCCTTGGAGCCCTGCTGCCACCTCCATGCTCATGGCACTGAGATGAAGGATGGTGGGATGGGAGCCCTGGCCAGGCCAGGGTGCTGCCAGGACAGCCCCAGGGCAGGCAGTGGCAGGGCCAGCACTGCCCTCCTCACCTGCACAGCGAGGCTGAGCCCCTTACCCCTGCAGCCAGCTGCTGCTGTTGGCGTTGTTGATGTTGGTGTTGGCCTCCTGGGGGAAGTCATCGAGGAACACAGGAGAGTCGAGGTCCTCAGTGCCCACCTCGGTGAACTGCAGGGGCCTCTGGCTGGCCACCTGGGGCTGCAGTGGGCTGCTGGGCTCCATGAAGCTGTCCACCTGGCCAAACAAGCCACCTGTTCTCTGAAACCAACAGGGAGGGCATCAGGGGGAGCCTGGAGCTCCAGGCTGCTCTGGGGCCATTCCCACATTGAAACAGTGATTGGTGTGCTCAGGCCTTGCAGAACACACAGTCCCAAAAGCTTCACTGCCCAGGTGGGGAAACTGAGGCACTGAGGGTTGATGGCCATGCAGCAGTGTCTCAGGTTAGAAATGGGGGTGTGTGTTCAATCACCATCTGTCAGAGCTGGGGCAGTTCTCTGCTGTTCCTGGGGCAGTTTTCTTTATCTCTCCCACAGCCCATCCTCCCTCCAGGAGATCTCTTCTGTCCATGGCCAGTGAGTGTCCCTGCAGGGCTGATCCAATTCCAG
This sequence comes from Calcarius lapponicus, assembly GCA_039654755.1. Classification (NCBI taxonomy): domain Eukaryota; kingdom Metazoa; phylum Chordata; class Aves; order Passeriformes; family Fringillidae; genus Calcarius; species Calcarius lapponicus. The sequence goes on along the minus strand of JBBFKN010000012.1, from coordinate 17,195,675 downwards.
CATCCCATGGGCAGGAGCCAAGCATTCCTACCTGGATCCAATCTGAGCCTGGGACACCCCAGCAGCCTTTGCCCCCTGCATTCCCAGAGGAGCAGCTTTCTGCTGCCCTGCACTGCCAGAGGGAGCCCAGGCCCATCTGCAGCAGCCCTGGAGCTGCAGAGGAAAACTCCCCCCTTGTGCAGGATCCCTGCTCCAGCAGAGCCACAGCTGGCACTGCAGGAGGGCTGAGCCCCCATGGGATGGGGCTGTGCCACCCCCTGACACACAGGGGGGCAGCTCCTGTCCTGACTCTGGCAGTGGTTTGTTTTCTGTTTGTACTATTGCATTTATATTTTAATTTTCCTGCTAAAGAACTGTTACTCCTATTCCCATATCTTTGCCCGAGAGCCCCTTGATTTCAAAATTACAATAATTCTGAGAGAGGGCTTTACATTTTCCATTTCAGGGGAGGCTCCTGCCCTCCTTAGCAGACACCTGGCTGTTCAAACCAAGACAAGCAGCACTGGGATAAGCCAGGCCATGACAAATCCTGTCACCTCTGTGGGACAGCCTGAGGTGGTGGCACGTGGGGACACAGAAGGAACTCTGCAACCCCACAGCTGCCCAGGCTGTCTCTGAGGCTCCCAGGGATGGGATGTGAATCAGGTCCTGTGACACCAGAGCTGTCCCACCTGAGCCTGGCAGAATGTGTGAGTGCTCCAAACCAGCAGCTAAATACCCAGCACAGCCCTGCCAGACACATGGGCTGGCTCCTTTCACAGAGGGGAAACTGAGGCAGAGAGCAGCCTGTCCAAGATGCCACCACCAGGATGTCCTGGTGCTCACAGAAAGGACAGAAATGCTGCTCATCCTTGTGGCCCACACCCTGCAGACTGTCCCCCAGAGCTAGCAGCCAAGCTGACCCACCAGTACTCTGAAATCAGGGCTGCTGGGACACCAAACTGTGCTGTGCATACTGAACTCACCCTGTAAATCCCCTCCTCCAGGGCAGCCTCCACCATGGCTCTCTCCAGCTCCTCCTCCGCAGTCAAGTCCCCAGAAATGGCCCGATGGATTTCAGGAGCAGCTTCTTCTTCAATGCTCCTCAGCCCAGCCTGGGGGAGACAGGAAGGCAGGGCTGGGTGAGCCCAGCACCCTCACCTTGCTCTTTGGAGAGGGAAGCATGGTAAGGCACTCTCCCCCTGCCAGGTGTGCTGCTGAGGACAGGCAGCAGGTCACAGCCTGCAGCTGGCTGTGCTTGGTGGCACTGCTCCTGAGCTGCTGCTGTCCCACAGCTGTCCCACAGTCTCTGGGTTCATGCTGTCCCCAAAAGGGAATACCCTGATGGAGGTGACAGCCAAGGGCAGGCTGGGCCTCTGTCCCTGATCTGGGGCTATTTCCTTGCTTTGCACCTTTGGGTCCTGCTCTTTTATCTCCCCAGGTGATTTCCTCCCTACAAAGTCAGGAGAGCCCAGGGACATCCCAGCCTTGTGGCCAGGCACATAAACCCTCTGCCAGCACCCCCTGGGCCTGCTGTGCAGGCTCCTCTGACTGCAGGGGTCCCACTCAAGGTCAGCCACAGGGACCCCCTACCCTGGTGCTCTGTGAGGCTGGGAGAACACCAGAAACATGGAGCTGAGGGGAGAGCAGGGACAGAGCCCTGGGGCTGGAGCAGAGCAGGTGGGTGTTGAAGATTGCAATGCAAGATGTTTTCTGTTACCATCTGTATGGCAGATTATCTTTGTCAAGTGGGCAGTTTGCCTTATCTCTCCCTTTGACTGACCACAATCACACCTCCCTCAGGAGGGGACATCTGCTGATAACAGCTATTGAATGTCACTGCATGACTGATAAGAACTATAACCTCCCATTGTGAGATGTGAGCCCAGAGGGAGAAGCCGAGAATTCCTGCCCAGATATAATCCAGAGGTTTTGAGACACTGGCACGGCTTTCTCCACTGGATTTCCAAGAGGAACAGCAGTTGTCTCTCCTTCCACTGGATCTTCAGAGGAAGAATACATCCTTCTCTACAGATCCCCCTCGCTCCAGCAGAGCCACCCCTGACACTGCAGGAGGGCTGAGCCACATTTCCAATGGGACTGCCACCAGCACCCTGACCCACAGGGTGTCAGGCTGTGCTCTGACTCTGTCAGTGTTGTTCTAGTTTACTGCATTGTTTATTTTATCTTTTTTTCTCCTTCCCTATTAAAGAATTGTTATTTCCTGCTCCCATATTTTTTGCCTGAGAGCCCCTTAATTTAAAATTTATAGCAATTCAGAGGGGTGGGAAGGGTTTACATTTTCCATTTCAGGGGAGGCTCCTGCCTTCCTTAGCAGCCTCCTAGCTTTCCAAACCGAGACAGTGGGTGAGGGCTGGTGGAGGAGGATAGAATATAAGCAAATAAAGGTAGTATAGAAAGTAATCTTATCCCCTAAAGAGTTGCAGCTGGGTTAATTATTAAAGATTAGGAGCAGGCCTGATTTTTACAGGCCACAGCTGTAGCCGACAATAAGAAGAGTGTTATAAAAGAGTGGATTGGTTGGTTGAGGGGAACTAGAATCAGTTGCTATTGTGAGAAGAAGGAAGAGTCAGTGCTGGAGGAGCTGCCTATGAGAATCATCAAGGAGGTATGAAACTTTAGCAATATGGAATCTTTGCAATGTACTAACAACAAATGAGAAACATCAAGGAGGTATGAAACTCTGGCACTATGGAACCCTTGCTAATTAATGACAACAGAACCTTTGTAATGTAATGACAACAGGCTGGGATGAGCAGCATTTGGCACTGACAATGGTCTGGGGTGGGACTTTCCAGGTGTTAAAACTCCTTGGTGAGACACCAGATCCTGCCAGGCCCTCTCTACGCTGGAGGGAATGGAGCAGAGAGTCAAAAACCTCCTCTGCTTTCTGAGTTGCCTGCACACCAAGGTCACACTGGGGTCCCCTCAGTGCTGGGGACTCATGGCCAGATCAGTGCTGGTTCACCTGGGCCACCTCACCTCCAGACACGAGGCTCAGGCTCCCTGCAGCTCTCTGAGTCCCCCAGGCTGGGAGAAGCCTCCTCCAGGGAGAACCTCCCCTCCAGCAGCACCCGCGCACCAACCTGGATCTCCACAGGGTTCTTCTTGGGCCGGTACCCATAATATTCCTCCTGGCGCTTCATGAACTTCCTGAAGTGCTCTTGGATCAGGAAAGTGGCATAGAATTTGCCCACTGTCACCTCATCATCTGGAGGGAGGAAAGGAACATGATATTAAAACCAGCATGAAGGTTCTGCCTGTGCCAGGATCCCCGTGGCTGGAGCAGTGGGACCCTGGGCAGGAGCTGCTGTGTCCCTCTGGGAGGGACACCTGGGGACATACCTCCAATGGGTGGGATCACCTGGTCCAAAAGCTTCATACTTGTTCGTTTCCAGATTTTTTTGATAATAGCTCTGAGCTCCTCATTGGCCTGTTCAAAATTACCTGTGAGGAAATGTTGTAACAGCCTCCTTGAGCCAGGTCTAATGAGCTCTCAAAAGCCTATAACACACCCGAAATAACTCAGCTACCCTTAGAAGTATAAAAATCAACAAAATAGCTTCTGTTGCAGTGTTAAAAACAAAGTTTAATAAAAAGCCAAATAACAAACAAAAAAAAAAAACTGAGCCAAAAGCTAAACAGTCTTATTCCTAGTAAAACACTTCACCAAATCAATTAGTTTCTTTATTAACTTCTTTTTCTACTAAATTGCCCAAACAAGACTTTTTGGCTTCTGTCCAATTAGCTATCCTTAAGTTTAAGGTGAAGTCCCCCAAGTCCTATGAAATGTCTTTTCACTTTCTTTTCACTTAATCAAAGAAAAAAAACTTCTGAACTTCTTTTCCTTTTAAAAGAACAAAGAATAATTTTGTCACTCCGTCAACAAAGAGCACAGTCCTACAAGGAAAGCCAGCAGGACAGAGCAGTTCATTCCCAGGGGTGTGAACAGGAGTGAAGACAAAGCCTGTGAACACCTGGCCAGTCTCTGGAGGGTGTGACAGCTCCTCTGTCTCCCACCCAACAAAGGTGAGCTGAGTAAGGGAGAAGCTTTGATCTCAGCCAGAACACTTCACAGATTTTGACCTCCCCTCGGGTGTTCCCACAGAATTCACCACTCCTGAAATCCCAGTTTACTTCCAAGGTCTCCTGTGCTCCTCCCAGGCTGCCAGGTTCCCACCCCAGGCAGAGGGAAGCACCATGGCACTGCTGGAAGAGCTGATCCCAGGAGCCCACCAGAGCCTGCCTTGGCTCTGCCACAGCACAGGCACAGAATCAAGGGTTGCAGTGAGGTAAAAATAATAAAGAAAAGCTTCATAAAATCAAGCCTGCTCTCCTAAAATCAGTGGCTGGCCTTGTCAGGCTAGCCCTTTGCAAGTTCCCATGAGAAAGCAATTCTGGTGTGAGCAGGTCATTAACATAACAATCTATTCCTGGGTAAAAAACAGCTTGCATCTCTATAAAGTGTTTTTACACCATTAGAAAGAAAAATGAGAACTTTCTCTCGCAAACAACTTTCCCTGCATGTACACGCTGGGGGCTTGAGTGACCAGTCAATCCAGGATAACAACTTATTGCTAACCAATAAAAGTAATTAGCAAGAAAGCTCCTAATCAATGGGAGTCCCACACGAGGTCTGTAAAACTGTATAAAAACCAGTTATGTGACTAAAGAATGGGCTTTTTCCACCATGAAGAAAATTGAGTCCTGCCTGATTTATTCCCATAAGAAGCTGCTGGGACACACACCACAGCTCAGCAAACTGCTGCTGGCAAGGAGGGGGTGAAGGAAAGCAGTTCCTCCCCAGCACAGATTAATTCAGGGGCCTGTGAGTCCCTGCAATGAGGGCTCTGGGCAGAGCCAGCCCATCCCTGCCACACTTTGAAGCAGGAGGTGAGCACAGGAAAGTCCTGATCTTCAGGAGCTGAACCACCTCAGCTCTGTGCAGTCAGCAGCACCTCTCCTAAGCTAAATTAAAATGATGGGAGCTGGAGCAGCCCCACTCCTGAGCTATTTGGAGTGGCACTTGTTTGCACCTCAGGGCTACAACGCGTGGCCATCAGCTGATAACATCCTTCAGGCTGGGCTGAGCACCCCATGCAGGCACCAAGAGGCTCTGCCCACCCTGGGATGGGCAATAACAGCAGGGCTGGGGGTTTGTCCACAGGGTCTGACCCCACAGAGAAGTGCCTGAGTTCCCTGGCCAGTGTGGGAATGGTAACTCACACCCAGTTACAGAAAGTGAGCTTTTCTAAGTGAAGGAACTGCACCATACCTGTTCCTATACAACAGAGGACAGTTATAATATTATGGTATTGATAATTGTAAAAACAAGCTGAGGAAAGATGCAGTAACCGCAATTTGTCCTCCCATCTGTTTTAAACCAGAGGTTTTTTCCTGAATCTCAATATCTTCACTGCCAATCCTCAGCTGCTGGAAGAGTGAAGCACTCTTTTTAGCTCTCTTTTGGCCTAACATCATTAGATTTCCATAAAAGGTGTCATATAGCTGGTTTTCATGCACAGGGGAAAATTTTCATCATGCTCTATCACCCTATCCTTCTTCCCAAACCTAATGTGCACTTTCTCCTGCTTGAGGCAACACTGCAGTGTTGATACTGAATGTCTTCTAGTTGAATTTAACGAATGGTTATCCAATTGGTCCTAAACAACACCAAAACTCAATCTATGTTGTTGAAGATTGCAAGGCAGATGTTTTCTGTTACCATCTGTATGGCAGATTATCTTTTGTCAAGTGGGCAGCTTGCCTTATCTCTCTGAGTGACCACATTCACACCTCCCTGGGGAGGGGACATTGCTGATAGCAGACTATTGAATGTCCCTGCATGGCTGATAAGAACTGCAGCATCCCACTGGGAGATGTGAGCCCAGAGGGAGGAGCCAAGCATTCCTACCCAGATATAATCCAGAGGTTTTGAGACACCAGCATGGCTTTCTCCACGGGATTCCTCAGAAGAACAGCAGCTGCCTCTCCTTCCACTGGATCTTCAGAGGAAGAATACATCCTTCTCTACAGATCCCCCTCGCTCCAGCAGAGCCACCCCTGACACTGCAGGAGGGCTGAGCCACAATTCCAATGGGACTGCTGCCAGCAACCTGACCCACAGGGTGTCAGGCTGTGCTCTGACTCTGGCAGTGTTGGTTTAGTTTACTGCATTGTTTATTTTATCCTTTTTTTTTCTTTTCCCTATTAGAGAACTGTTATTTCCTGCTCCCATATTTTTGCCTGAGAGCCCCTTAACTTAAAATTTATAGCAATTTGGAGAGGTGGGGAGGGTTTACATTCTCCATTTCAGGGGAGGCTCCTGCCTTCCTTAGCAGACACCTGTCTTTCCAAACCGAGACATATGTGCAGGTCAAAGAAGGGAAATTCACAAGGAAGGTTCTGTCAGGCTGCAGAGGCAGCCAGGATCCCTGCTTACCTTCTGTCTTGATCTTGAGGGCTGTCCTCACCAGGGCGAAGAGGGTGGCGTTGAAGGTGACGGTGCCGTCGCTGTTCAGGGGCATGTTCATGCACACCAGGCGCTGCACACACAGCAAACCAGCACTGTCAGCAGGGCCAGAGCAGCCTGGCAGCCCCAGGCTCCCTGCCTGGCCTGCCCAGGGGCTGTGGCATTCACATTCTCTGAGCAGAGAGAGACATGATTCTCCCTCCCAGGATTTCTCCTGGGGAAGGCAGTGAGAAGCTCAGAGAGGAAGAGAAAAGAATTCTTATCTCTATTCACTGCTCCTGTGGTTTGGCGCATGCGGAATGTGTTATGGAGATTGTTTACTGAAAGTGATTTCTTAATTGGACACTGTGGGGGTACCAGTTGTGGGTTTCTCTGGGGCTGGAATGAAAGCACTTGAGATGATAGTTCATGTTCAGACTCAGGTGTTCATTATTTCTTATTAAAACAGTCTCACTGCTGTGAGTTCTGCAGCTTTTCATTAGAAGGCACAAAATGGCCAACAATCTCTTATTATAAGGTCTTTTAAGACTAAACTATCCAATTAAGAACTGATGCATGGATTATTTTCCCTTTTAGCCCAATAACTGATCCCACAGAGCCCACAATGCAGCCTTTTCTGCCCAATTACAAAATGCCACCCAAACCCATGGAGAAGAAGGAAGAAGCATGAAGAAGAAACCCAGGATGAGACCCTGTGCCCTCCATCTTGCTTCCATCCACAACACACTAAAAATCCCAAAACCTCAATTTCTCACAAGTGATACACCTGCACTACTCTCTATAACCTATTTCACACTTCTGTGGATTCCAGTCTATCTTGAAGTCTGGGAAACTTTCTCCATGGATGAGGGTCAAAGTCAGTGCTGCCCTGGGGGAAATAACCTACAGGGGCATGGGAGAAAATAATGGAATCACAGAATTGTTTAGGTCAGAGAACATCTGTGAGACCATCAGGTCTGACTGTTCCCCCAGCACTGCCGAGGCCACCAGAAAAACCATGGACACAAGCACCACATCCACACAGCTTTTAAATCCCTCCAGGATGGAAACCCACCACTGCCCTGGACAGCCTGTCCCAGGGCCCAACCAATCTTCTGGTGAAAAAAATTTTCCCAATATCCATCCTAAACCTCTCATGGTGCAACTTTAGACTGTTTCCTCTTGGACTGTCACTTGAGAGGAGACCCACTCCCACCTGGCTTCAGCCTCCTGTCAGGGAGTGGTAGAGAGGAAGAAGGTCCGCTGAGCCTCCTCTTCTCCAGGCTGAAGCCCCCAGTGACTTTCAGAGAGATGGGAGTCATTTTGCATTGCACTCCCCACTCCAAAACATGTTCCAGCTACTGTGGACTCCACTTGTTCCACTCCAAAATATGTTCCACTGCTTTCAGAGACATGGGAATCATTTTGCATTGCACTCCCCACTTCAAAACATGTTCCAGCTGCTGTGAGGAGTCTGAGGATCAAATCTGATCTGTTTGGCCAAAACCAAAATCAGGAGGGATTACACCAGTGCCTGAGCTCCTGCCCATGCATGTTACACATGAGCCTCACACAGATTTGTTCAGAATGAGCTAAACCAGGAAAAGTGTACTTCTGCTAAGAAAGCTGGAGTTTCCTTCTCCCTAAGCACCATCAGGTTTTGGAAACAAGTTCTACAGCCCAGCTGATGTGGCCACATCCTGCAGCAGCTGCAGTGTGGCCTGGGGGTCCCCTGCAGGGAGGGCTCTGGGCAGAGCCAGCCCATCAGTAGGAAGTGAGCACAGCTAAATCCTGATCTTCAGGAGCTGAACCACCTCAGCTCTGTCAGTAGCACCTCTCCTTGCCCCTCAGATCACCCCCTCATTAAAAAAGGAGAGGTCAGAGCAGAGTATAATCTGCTCTGCTCTCAGCCTGCCAGGAGGACACAGTGCCAGCTTGGGGAAGGTGTCCTGATGTGTTTGTTTCTCTTTGAGCCAGGACTTGTGAGCTCTCAGAGAAACCCATCACACCTGAGATAGCTCAGCTACCCAGAGTGGCATAAAATTAGCAGGTTGGCTTCTGAGGTAGTGTTGGAAACAAAAAAAGGTTTAATAAAAGGCAAAATAATAAAGCTGTAATAGAGAAAAACCGAGTCGGGGCAAGAGGTTCTTGCTCCTGCTAAAACACCCCACAAAGTGATTATTTCCTTTGTTCTCTCCTTTTTCTAGTGAATTACCTAGGCCAGACTTCTTGGCCTCTGTCTAATCAGGCAGCCCCAGGTCTGAGGTGAAGTGCCAAAGGTCCTATGAGGTGTCTTTGTACTTAATTTGGGAGAGACACTCCTGGGCTTTTTGCCTTTTTAAGCAAAGAATAATTTGGTCACTCCATCCACAGGGGGCACATTCCTACACTGTCCCTGTGCTCACACACCACCTTGGCTCTTACCTTACAAGCCACACGGTGTGGGCAGAACTTCCCAAAGCCCAGGGGAGGGTTGATCCGCCTCAGCAGAGTCACCACATCCAAGTGTTTGATCCTCCCCCTGCAGAGGAAACAGCAGAGAGGCTGCAGAGCTGCCTGGCAGTGCCTTGGGGAGCTGCTCTGGGGGCTGAGCCCTGGGCAAATCCCCACGCTTCCCTCTGCTCCTCCTGGGGAAAGCAGCTGCTCCCTGTGGCCCTGGGGAGCAGGTGAAGGGTGCAGTGACGTGGGAAGGGTTGGCAGCTGTCGGGATCTTTAGCTTGTCAGAGTGACCTTGAGAAAAGTTGGAAAGTCTCTTTTCCCAGCCTCGTGCTTGAAGGAGTCAGGGCTCTTCAGTTCTCGGTCTCAAGGTTGTTTATTGGATCTTATCTATAAAATATTTTCTCCCACCCTGCCGAGGTCCATCCAGCAGGACAGTTCAGGCACTCTGCCTGCCCCTGGGGCAGTGTTATGTCTTTATACTAAAAACTACATGTACAATATTTACAATTACTTTCCAATACCCATCACCTGTGTTAGACAGTGAGCTTCTACTCTAAACCAATCTAAAAGTGCCAACATCACAGCAGAAGATGGAGGCCAAGAAGAAAAAGGAGAAAGGCTGGACATGTCCAGTTCCCTCCATCTTGCCTCCTGAACCCCCATACCAAAAACCCCAAAATCTACTTTTCGACCCAGTGGAACTTCACTAATATTCTACCTAAACTGTTGTGGCTTGCTGATCTTCATCTAAGGTTGGTAATTTGCTTCACGGGTCATAATCAAACCCACAGGTGTTTTGGGCTCTGTGCCGGGGTCCCTGAGCCCCCTGGCAGGGTCTGGGCTGCTCAGGACAGCCAGAGGGGTGTCCTGGGTTCCCACAGGCAGCCTCACCACAGCTGGATGGAGAGGGAACTGAAAAGTCTCAAACTGAAAGTCCCAAATCTCCTGATGGCTTTTATAAAACCTGGACCAACTCTGGCAAGTCCACATGAACCTCTGAGATGCTGGGAGTTGGCTGGTAGGCAGTGCCGCAGCTCACCCTGCCTTCATGTGTCCCCTCCATGGAACACCCCTGTCACTGTCATATTTTCTGAAAAATCCTCTTTGCCCAGGATTCTTCTCCTGGGAAGCCGAGAAGCCTCAGAGAAAAAAGGAAAACAATAATTATCTCATTTGCTTCTCCTGTGTTTTGCTGCTTTGGAATGTGGCTGGAGATTGTTTATCCAACATGTGAATTGTTTTAACTTAATGACCAATCACGGTCAGGCTGTGTCGGACTCTGAAGAGACAGTCATGAGTTTTTGTTATTATCTTTTAGCCTTTTGTCTGTATTTTTTCTCTATTCTTTAGTATAATTTTAATATAGCATTCTATAATATAACGTAATATAAATATAATGTAATATGATATGATTGATATAATATGATTGATATAATATGATATGATATGATATAATATGATTTATATAATATGATGTGATGTAATGTAATGTAATAATTATAATGTAATGCCATGTAATGCTGTGTAATGTCATATAATATAATGTCATATAATATAAATCATATAATAATAAATTACCCTTCTAAAAACATGGAGTCAGATTCATCATTTCCTCCCTTTGATGGGGGACCCCAGAAAACACCACACACCCCCTCCATGCTGCCCACCCAGCCACCCTCACTCACTTGGCCTCGGGGTCGTACTCAGCCCAGATCCTCTTGAACTCGTCCAGGTGATGGGGCCCCAGGATGGACCAGTCCCGTGTCAGGTAGTCAAAGTTGTCCATGATGACAGCCACGAAGAGGTTAATGATCTGAGGGCAGAGGAAAGGATGGGAAGAACCCAGCCAGGGGAGAGAGAGCAGCACTACAAAAACAGGGCAGATATGTTCTGGGATGTCCTGCAGTCAGAGGATGCTGAGTGAGGGTGTTCCCATGCAGAGAGGAGCCTCCTGCCCAAGCAGGTCATGTGAAAGGACAAACACAGCAGCATCTCATCCCTCTCCACCCCTGCTGAGGCCAGCACAAACACATCTGGAAGGCTGTGGGAAGACACTAAAAGGGGATTCCCCCAGGAGTGCAGTGTCAATTTACAGCATGGCTGGGTAGGTGGGTGTCAGAACTCAGTGCATCCCTCCGGGTGTCCAGAGTTGTCAGGACCCTGCCGGGGGGCTCGGAGACCCTGGCACGCAGCCCAGAGAACCTGGGGACTTGATTTTGACCCATGGAACAAATTGGCAGCTTTGTATGAGGACCTGAAAGTCACAGAAGTTTAAATACTGTAATAATAAAATTATCACAGGCTGAAAATGTAGATTTTAGGATTTTTGGTATGGCTGTTATGGGGACAAGATGGAGGAACTTGGGCGTGTCCAGCCTTTCTTCTTCTTCTTCTTGGTCTCCATTTTCTGCAGTGATGTTGGCACTTTGGGATTGGTTTAGAGTAGAAGTGCACTAACACAGGTGATAGGTATTGGGAATTAAGTGTAAATATGTTATAGGTAGTTTGTAGTATAAAAAGACAACACCACCCTGGGGGCAGTCAGAGTGCCTGTGGCTGCCCTGCTGAGCAGATCTCGTCTGGGCAGAAAGAAAATTTTATAGATAAGAATTAATAAACAACTTCAAGACCAAAAAGTGAAGAGCTCTGACTCGTTCTTCAGTTGCACGGGCCGAAGCAGAGACACCCTGCACATCTTGGGGCAGCAATGAACAACCAGAAACCCGAGAGGTGGGCTGGGGGGGATGTCCCCAGGGGCAGATTCAGGGGCTCACCCCATGCACACATAGCTACCAACACTGTGGCTACCCAGGGGTGCTAAAGGGAGCCAGCAAACTGTGGGAAATGGGCTTGTAGAGACATCTCAAAGCTTGACAGAAGGCTCACATATGCATCTGTATGCAATCCTTGAGATAAGAAATGTAAACCTTGAGATAAGAAATGCTGACTTAGAAATGCCATGGAATAGGACAGACATGGCTGAGAGAGAAATGGAAACAGAAACAAGTTTCAAAGCCTTACAGAAGAGACCAGACACTTTGGAGAAACAGAAGTCTGGAAGATGCATACCAGGAAGGCACAGAGCATGTAGAAGCTGATGAAGTAGAAGTAGGCAAAGCCAGTGCCACAGGTGTACTCCTCTCCCTCGGCGTAGTCAGACTCGGGGTCGCAGCGCCGGCCGTAGCTGCAGTCCAGCAGGATCTCCTGCCACGCCTCCCCCGTGGCACACCTGGGGACAGGGCACAGCTGCTGCTCTGGGCATGCAGGGAGGGCTCAGGCCAGCCCAGCACACAGGGGGATGGGGAACACAAGCTTTTGTAAGGAAATCCAAACCCTCCGCTGACATAATATACCGGAATTTTCAAAAATCAAAGAAATGATTCTCACCTCACCACAACACTAGGCAGAGAGCAGAACTAATAACTACCAGCTGCTTTTGGTGAAGCAATGCCTCAGAACAGCAGTCAAAGACCAGCTTTGGTTTGTAACGCTGCCCATAAAATGTTCATGTTATCAGAAGCACATGAGCAGCCCCTTGGAGCAAAGCAATGGCAGATCCACTCCAGGAAGAGTGGAGGAAGATCTGCAATCTGTAAGGGCATGAGGTATCAGTGCAACACAAGAACAGCGAGAGCTGGGTGAAGGCCACCCAGGTTTATGTTAGTAATTGGTGTTTTGACTGAATCTCTGGCAAAAAGCTGTTTGTGAACAAAAAAAAGGAGCAGTCAGGATTCTGGGCTTGCTGCTATAGGGCCACTGAAAGCCCCAGAAATGTCTGGAGTCAAGGAAAGCCTCAGGCTGAGCTCCTGCTTCCCATGAGTTTCCTCACAATTCACAAATTAAAATCTAGTCTGGGAAGGAAATACTCAGAAAGCAACCCCCAAAGGCCCCTCTCTCCAGCAGCCACACCAAGAAACCCCCACAGCCTCCCTGCAGCTGCAGGACATCCTCCTGAGGGACAAAAAAGAAATCAGCTACTGAAATGCTGGTCCTCCCTCACTCCAAGCTGGGCATTCCCACAGGCTCAGAGCCTTCTGGAGCTGCTCACTTGGCAGGACAACACTGACCTGAAGAGCAGCAGCACTGCCTGTGGGAAGGTCTGGAAGTTGTTGTTTCGGTTGATCTGGGTCCCATCCACCATGGCAATCTTCCCAAACATCTGTAAATGACAGTGGCAGGTCTGCAGTGTGCCATCCTTCCCTTGGCACCAAACACCCTCTGGTGCCCGAGCTCCACTTCCTCTGGGTTATTTGGCTTTGGGCATCCCCAAAAGAGATTGAGATTGGATGTGGGTGGTCTTGGACATTCCTGCCAGTGCTGAAAGCACTCCTGATTGGAGCTGCACTTCAGCTGGGCCACAGAGACAAGGTCTGAGCCAGAACAAGCACTGGTGCCACTTGTGACTGTGCTCACAGGGGTCTTAGGATGAGGGAAGAAACGAGGATCTGACTCCATGTTTCAGAAGGTTTGATTTATTATTTTATGATATATATTACATTAAAACTGTACTAAAAGAATAGAAGAAAGGATTTCTTCAGAAGGCTGGCTAAGAATAGAATAGCAAAGAATGATAACAAAGGCTTGTGGCTGGGACTCTGTACGAGCCAGCTGGGCTGTGGTTGGCCATTATTTAGAAACAACCAACATGGGCTAATCAAAGATCTACTTGTTGCATTCCACAGCAGCAGATAATCAATGTTTACATTTTGTTCTTGAGGCCTCTCAGCTTCTCAGGAGGAAAAATCTTAAAGAAAAGATTTTTCATAAAAGATGTCTGTGATGGCCAATGGATTGTGCCATTCCACTGTGCCATTGGATTGTGGCATTGGATTGTGCCACCGACTCCCCAAGGGCTCTGTGCCATGTGCCCCAGCTGCCCTGGCTGCAGCCCAGGGACAGGAGGAGGCTGCTGGGGTGGCAAACACCCTTGCAGACCAGGGTAAAGAGGTGCCATCATGTGCAAAGTTCCAGAAAGAGCCTAACAGAGGAACCAGTCCCTCCCTGTCCTACCTCCCCAGTGCCATCAGGCTCAGGGCATCTGATGAAGATCAATTCCCACCCCCTGCCCCCCGTGCCCCTCACCTGCATCCCAATCACAGCATAGATGAAGAAAAGCATCACAATCAGCAGGGCCACGTACGGCAGAGCCTGTGACAAAAGGACCATGGCTTGGGTGAGACACAGCCCAGGGACAGGGCCTGGGCTCTGCAGGTGCTGCAGGAGCTGGACCTGTCCCTGTGTGGGGAGGGGACAGCTCCCCTGTTCCTCTCACACCATCCTGCTGCCCCCTTCCCTGTGGCTGATGCCAGCCCCCAGTGCCCTCTGTGGCTGGACAGGGGCTCAGCACAGCCCAGGGCTGAGGGCAGTGCCCAGCTCAGGCTGTGAGCAGATGCTGCAGCATGCCCTGAGTACCCACCTGGTGCAGATCCCAGTTCATTGGGACCAGGACAAACGGGCCCAGCAGGTCCTGCCAGCACCTGGCCCAGCTCTGACTCCCAGAGCTGTCACCTTCCCACCCACAGGGGCCATGTTCTGCACACCACCAGCCCCAGCCCAGCCTGAGGCCAGCAGCAGCACTGGAGCTTTCTTCTCTGCCTGTATAGGAGTGTGCCCCTTGCTGACAGAGTGACAAAACTATCCTTTGTCTCCTTAAAAGGGAAAAAAGCCCAGAAGTTTCTCTCCTGGATTAGGGAAAAAGACACACCTCATAGGACATTGGGGACTTCACCTCAAACTTAAGGATAGCCAATTGGACAGGAGCCAAAAAGTCCCACCTGAGCAATTTACTTGAAAAAGAAGAGAACAAAGGAAATAATAACTTTTGTGGGGTGTTTTACCAGGAGCAAGAACCTCTTGCACCTGGCTGGGTATTTCTCTGTAAAGAGTTTTGTTGTTTTGCCTTTTATTAAAACTTTTCTGTTTCCAACACTACCACAGAAGCCATCCTGCTGACTTTATGCCTTCTAAGGTAGCTGAGCTATCTTGGGTGTGATACAGATCTCCAAGAGCTCATGAGACCTGGCTGGAGGAGACCCCTATATCACACCTGGTGAGGACAGGCTGCTCATGCTACCAGCCAGTGCTGCCAGCCCTGGGCATGTGTGTGTTTGGGAGGGGAGCAGAGCTCCTGACAGACCTGAAAGGACTTGATGAAGGTCCACAGGAGGGTCCTGACCCCTTCCCCCCTGCTCAGCAGCTTCACCAGCCGCATCACCCGGAAGAGCCGGAAAAAAGTGATGGAGACGCGGGAGTTGTCATCAGGGTCCTGCAGAACAGACAGTGCTGGGGCCCCCAGGCCTTCAAGGCAGGGATTCCAGGTCCTGGAGGAGGAAGGGCAAAGAGATCCCACCCCCAGGCACCAGCCATGGTGCCCCTGCCTGCACACAGGGTCAGACTGCAGAGTGTGCGGGCACTTCTCCCCCTGGCTCCTCTCCCCATCTCCCCACGCTCACAATCTGACTCTGGGATAATTCAGGCATGCTGCCACATGGACTGGGAGAGCCCTGAGGGTCACAGGGCCACCACAGACAGCCTTAGTCCCACACAACACGTCCTGTATTTGTAGGGTGGGCACCAGGCACAGGAAGGGCTAATGAGAGCTGTTTAAGCAGAAAAGGGCAGTTTTGGGAATGTCACAGCAGGACTTTGACCAAAGGGGGGACTGAAGAGAGGTGTCCCTGCGGGGTGCTGCCCGTGTCCCCTGGCTGTGCAGGGTGGGAAGGGGTCTCTGTGTGTGTGGGGTCACCCCAATCCCCCTCAGCCAGGGCAGTCACAGCCCAGAGGGAGCAGCGGGCTGTGGTGGCCTCGGTGGCACACGGGGCACATGCAAAGGCTGGCAGGGCCAGGGAGGGATGCAGACACACAGCTGGTACCTACAGTGCCATCACAGCCCCCTCCCAGGCAGTACAAGCCACCACTGGGCGCCAGGATGGTCTGTGGAGAGAGAGAACAGGAGAGTCAGCACAGGGGGGACACAAGGAGGGAACACAGACACAGAACAGAGTCAGATGGAACTGGGGAGAAGGGGAAGGGCAGGCAGAGCCCCAGCATCCCTCAGGCTCAGGGACAAGCTGGTGTGACTGGTGATAGGCAGAGGCAGCACCTGGGTGAGCAAGGAACCACACAGACCACAAGACTCCTCCCGGTGCCTGTGGCGTGTCCTGGGCATCCCCACAGACCCTCAAGGACACAGGGGAAAGCACCTGGCAAGCTCAGGGCACAGAGAACATTCCCCAAATTCTGCCTGGCCTTCTGCACAGCCCTGCTGCGGCACACAGAGCACAGCAACTGGGGCAGCCCCTGGTCAGGGCTCCAGGCTCCTCCTGGGGCCTGTGGTGGGTCCTGGGCACCCCAAGGCCAGCAGGATTTGGGTACGTGCGCTGCTGCAGTGCGAGGCCATTTCCCGCTTCACCGACCCCAACCCCTCAGGGGCGCCAACCTCTCCTTTGCCCTCCCCCTGCCCTCCTGCTGAGGGCTGTCAGTCAATCCCAACATTCCAGCAGAGCCCTCGTGTGATTGGCAGAAGCTCAAAAGCTGCCCCTGAGCCGTGGGGCCATTGGCCTGGCCAAGTGTCACTTATCCCTGAGACCCCGCCCCTCCCACCTGGTTGGTGCCATGCCTGTCCCTTCCCTCCCCCTGGGCTTAAAGGGACCCTGAGACCCTGCGGGCGGTATTCTGTGGGAGCTGTTACAAGAATCAGAGCTCTGTCATCCTGGAATAAAACTCTGGATTAAACTCTACGGCAGATTCCTCTCCTTTTCCTGTTCACCATCGCCTGAACCCTTTCCACCAGATGTAAACTAAGTTTCTGCCATGCCTGGACTTGTTTCGAGTGCCAGCTGCAGCATCCGGCCGGCCAAAGGTGCCTCTGAGGTGAAACACCACAGCTGCCGCCTTTGGTCCAGCAGCAAGGGGCCAGACGAGCCCAGGCACGTTTCACCTGGTAATATTGGGATTTTATTCCAATATGTGCCAAGTGGCCCCTTGCTCCAGAGGGGCTGAAAGCCACTGTGGAGTCCAGGGATCCTGAAATTCTGAGTTCTGAGAGCAGGCTGGAGAAGGACAGACAGTGGAAAACCAAGGTGCAGAAAGCTGCTGGGCAAGGATGAGGAAGAGCTGACAGATGAAAGCTACTGGCAGGAAATCTGGGAGATCACGAAGGCTGAGAAGCCCAGAGGGCAGAGGATGGCTGCACTGTGGGCAGGGCTGTGCAGAGAGGGGCACAGGGCTCTCACAGGAGAGGAAGGTGGGTGGGTTTTGCTGATCCCAGCTCTGTGAGGCCTGGAATACCCCACAGAGAAGGTGACTGCTCTCAGGGGTCTCTGGAAACCTCACCTTCCCGCACAGAGAACAGGGAAGGTGACCCTGTGCAGGGTAGCAGAGGCAGCAGCAGTGCCAGAGCCAGCCCTGCCCCTTGCAGGAGACACTGCCAAGCCACTGGAGAGGGTCAGTCCATCACCTCCCCATTCCACAGCTGCCTCTGGAGCCCCATCAGGCTGCTGAAGGAAGCACACACCTCCCACAGCAGAGGGGCATTTCCAGGGCCAGGCACAGGGGTGGATGTGCCAGGAAGGCAGGGCTGTGGTGGCTTCCTGGCCCTGCTTTGGAAACTCTCCCAGCAGAGCACCCACCAAACAGGCCCTGCCTGAGGCACCAGCCCAGAGCTTGCAGGGACGGCTGGAGCTCACACACACCACCTGTGTGTAGGGGCTGCTGTGTAAAGGGACACACACAAAGCACAGGTCTGGAAAACTGATGGGTCTGATGGCTCCCCTGGGCCAGCAGAGTCCTGTGGGGACAGGGAGCTGTGGGAGCCCTTTGAGTCCCACCTGCATTGACCTGAGGCTGCATGTGTGGGTGCCTGTGCAGTGGGGCAGGGGCTGGCACACAGCCTGCTGCTGATGGGTTGGTCCTGAGTTCCTGCTTTCCACAGGACTCCAGTGCCTACAGACTCAGGAGACCAGAAGGGAGGGGTTAATGTGACATGCTGGGCAGTTGGGGATGTCTAAATTGTGCTTTAATGCTCAAAGGGCTGTTGTCATCTATTGCAAGAGTTCTATTGTCATTACATTGCAAAGGTTCCATGTTGCTAGAGTTTTGTACCTCCTTGATGTTTCTCATAGGCAGCTCCTCTAGCACTGACTCTTACTTCTCACAGCAGCCCACTGACTCCAGTCCCCCCTTAACCAACCAATCCACTCTTTGATAACACTCTTCTTATTATTGGCTACAGCTGTGGCCTGTTAAAATCAGGCCTGCTCCTAAGCCTTAATAATTAACCCAGCTGCACCTCTCTAGGGGATAAGATTACTTTCTATACTACTTTTATTTACTTCTATTCTATCCCCCTACAAAGGGCCACAGCTGTGCTCTCCATTTGCTGATCCTTGCTTACCCCTCCTCAGAACCAAGCAGAGCAGGGAGAGAGGAGAGGACACCAGCCCCCTGCAGGGCTGGACACAGCCAGCACTGCTGCCCCGTGCCAGGGCAGGTGCCAGTGCAGCCCTGGGTGAGGACAGCTCTGTGCCCTGGACACTTACATCAATCTCACTGAGGATGACATCAATGATGCTGCCAATCACTATGAGGAAGTCAAAGACATTCCAGGGGTCTCCAAAGTAGCCCTGTCAGGAAGGAGGAAAAGAAAAGTGAACATTCAAGGGTAAAAGTCAAGGGCGACACAAAGGCTGGAGCCCAGAGGAACCAGAAGGTTCTTCAGTGACTCTGCCCCTCAGAAGAAGGGATGGTGGTCATAGTTCTGCACCCTCTGCTCGGTTATTTGGTCCTGTCTTGCAGTGCAGTGAATGAGGGTGGATCAGGATGGCTGCAGTGGAGCTATGACCCCACTATGGCCCTGACACTGAAAATGGGAATAATGTCCAACTGGATGGGTGGGATTTGGCCAGCAAGGGTAGCCCTGACAAGCTGCAATCCCCCCAGAAATTCCAAGGTCCTGTCCATGGGGATCCTTGGGGGTCTTGTAAGGAGAAATTCTCTGGAATTGTAGGGCTGAGGGTGCTTGTACTCAAGAGATGCCAGTGCAGGACAAATGCATCTGCCCTGCTTTCCATGCTGATCATGCTCTTCTCTCACCTTGGCTTTGAAGGCCATGAGCTTGAGGATCATCTCCAGGGTGAAGAGGATGGTGAAGGCCACGTTGAGGATGTCTGAGATGTGGTTCATTTCTGCAGACTGGTTGTAATGCTGAGGATAAGGCAGAAGGAGCCATTAGCTGATGGCAGATCCAGCCTCCACTGTGAGCTCAGAGATGTGTGCTGGATGCAGAGCCCCCTCCCACAGCCAGGCCTATGGCTCAACCCAAATTTCCCCCCTGCAGCCCCTTCTGTGGGTTCTCCACATCCCACCAGCCCCATTTTGGCCCACAGGCTGTGACCCAGACATCACACCACAACAAACACCCCTGTGCAGAGGCTGTCGTGGGGATGGCAGGGCTGAGCCAGCCTAGGCACCCCCTCCAGCAGCCCCGTGCCCTCACCTGCATGCCCAGGCAGATGGTGTTGAGCAGGATCAGGAAGAACATGAGGTACTCGAAGTAGGAGGAGGTGACCACATACCAGATCTGGTACTGGTAGGGGTTCTTGGGGATGTAGCGGCGCAGCGGGCGAGCCTTGAGCGCGTACTGCACGCACTGCCGCTGGGGACAGACGGACACGGGGGGACACGGACACAGGGACACACGGACACAGGTGTTGGGGAAGATGAAACAGGAAAACCTTATAAATATGATTGCCTGGCAAAAGATTTTGAGAATATGGAAACTATAAGTGAGATTGAAATGAAAGCAAGCTTTGAGATCCCTTAGTTACTGAACAACTGGAAAACAATGGTGTGGCCAGCTGAAGGTGATCCCCTTTTGATGGAACAACACCCTCTGCTTGCAGACAGCTCCAAGGGTCAGAGCAGACCCTGCCAGCTTGGCAGAAGGGCCCAAAGAGGAGTTTTTAGGGTTTAAAATGTAACACAGTATGGTAATGTAATGATTCTTATCGGCTGTATGGAAATGCTATAGGATTTGTATCTTGTACTAGATTGGTTAGTGAAAATTAGAATATTCAGCACAGAAGAAGATTTATTGTATTGTAACAGGAACCTGGCTCTCTTACCCCTTTTACTCTCTTATGCTTTTGCTCTCTTACCCTTTCACTCTCTCACCCTCTCATCCTCTCTGCCCCTCTCTTCTCTCAGTCCTGCTCCAGCTGTGGCTGGCAGCTCGCAGCAGGGCCCTGCACCCAGGCCCTTTGCAATAACCCACAAGTTCCAAGCCCTGGCTGCAGAGATCTCTCGTGTCCGTCTGTTCTGACCATCCTACCCCCCATCACTCCTACACACAGGGACACAGGGAGGGCAGCTGTGAGCCCACTGCAGGGCACACACAGCACCCCCAGCCACGCTGCACACCCCCTGTCTTAGTTTGATAACGAAGTGCGTTTTTTTGGGGAGTTTGTGGTCAGTGCTGAAATTTTAATTTTGGCACCTGGTGTAGCCACTGAAGGCATAGATACACCTCTGAGAACACAGAAAGTTAAAAGCAAAGAACTCCCAGAAGAAAACTCTCTTAGTTCCAGTTGGTGAAAGAGGTCAGAGCTCCCCTGCCCAGCCATGGTCTGGGTGCAGGAGGGGAAGCCATGTGGCCGGAGTGAGGTAGGCCAGAGCCTTGGACAGAGAAAAGAGGTGAAAGCCCCTGCAAGATGGAAGGGAGGAGGAATATTTTCAGAAAGTTTTCATTCTGAGTTCTGCGTTTCTTTTATATATTGTAAGTTAATAAAGTGAATTCTGTGAAGACACCACATGAGCCAGGAGTGAAGGGGGCACTGAGATGGCTGCACAGGCCTGTCCCTCCCCAGCCGCCCAGGGCCATCTCTGCTGGGTTTCTGTGGGGTTCACATCACCCTGGCACCCTCAGCTCCAGCTGTCCGTGCTGCCTCAGTGCAGGAGCATGACAGCACTCAGGGACCAGCAGCTGCCCCTGTCCAATGTCCCCCACAGCATGTCCCACATCCTCTGCCAGTGCCTCTGCTGCTTTCAGCCTTGCTGTCCCCCCACCAGAATGACAGCATGACTGTTGCAGCGTGAAGTCAATTCCCCTCCCAGCTATCCCAGTCCCTCCCAGGTGTGGCAATACCTTCCTCCTCCCTCTCCCTTTTTTTCCTGCTAAGTGCTGCCAGTCAAAGCTAACATTCCAGCAGGGACATCCTCTGGTTGGCAGAAGTTCAAAAGATGCCCCCAGTGCCAAGGTCATTGGCCTGTCCTGGGTATCACTCTTCCCCTGAGACTCTGCCCCTCCCACCTGATTGGAGGCACACCTGTCCCTTCCCTCCCCCTGCCCGAGTCTTAAAACTGTCTGCAAGCACGTGTTTTTTTGTTCAATGGAGCTGGTTTCTGAAATTCAGATGTCCGTGACCTTGGAATAAAAGTCTGGATCATAACCCTCCATTCGAATCCGCTCCTTTTCCTCTTCACCTCGCCTAAGGACTTTCTCTAGAGGTGAGCCTGAGTTCCTACCTGCCTGGACTTGGTTCCAAGCGCCCAGCTGCAGCATCCAGCCAGCCAGAGGTATCTCTGTGGTGAAAACCACCACAGCTGCTGCCTCAGGCCAAGCAGCGAGGGCCAGAAGAGCCCAGGCACTTTCCATCCGGTAATATTGGAATTCTATTTCAATACATGACAGCATCACAGAAGGGCTGGCAGCAGAAAGTACCTCTGGGGATGGTCTAGTCACAGTGTGCTGCCCAAAGCAGGGCCAGCTGGAGCACGCTGCCCAGGACAGTTGGCTTTGGAAAGGCTCCCAAGATGGAGGCTTCCTCTCTGGGAAACCTGTTCCAGAGCTCGGCCACCATCACCATAAAAAAAAGGGGTTTTTAAAGTTTAAATGGAATTTCTTGTTTTCTTCAGTTTGTGTCCACTTCATTTTTCCTGTCACTGGGCACAACTGAAAAGAGCCTGGCTCAGTCTCCTCTGTACCTTCCCATTGATGTTTGCACCCATAGGTCAGATTCCTATGAGCCTTCTCAGCACCAGACTTGACTCCCAGACCCTCCTTAGATACTCCAGACCCTCCATCATCTCAGTTGGCCCTTTGTTGGACTCACTCCAGTACATCCATGCTGCTTTTGTACTGGGGAGCCCAGAGCTGGGCACAACCCTCTGCTCCAGCTCACTCTGGGCACCCCACCTGTCCAGGGAGGCCCACTCCCTGTTTCTGGTCCCTCTGCCTTCCCTCAGTCTTGTTTTGTGCTAGACATGGGTCCAGCTGGCCCTGCCCCAGCAGCAAACAGGCCTGGGGCAGGTTCAACTCATCTGTGACAGCAGTGTCCCCACAAAGAGGGGCTGATCCAAATCAGCCAGCCCCAAATCAGCAGGGACAGGGCCAGGGCTGGTCCTCCTTGCCCTGTTCCAGCAGCCCCATTACCTGGTTCTTGTCCAGCTCACAGTTCTTGTACTCATTCTCCCCTTGCTCCTGGAAGGTGACGATGACAAAGCCCACAAAGATGTTCATCATGAAGAAGGCAATGAGGATGATGTAGATGATGAAGAACATTGCAATCTCCACCCGGTAGTTGTAGATAGGGCCTGCATCCTCAGCATTGGTGTCAATGGCCATGTACAGCAGCCTACAGGAGGGAAATCGAGGCAACAGAAATCATTGGGGTGGAAAGACCATGACTCCTCTTGGAAGTTACAGAGAGCTTTGGGGACATCCAGCAATGGTGGGACAGGACAGCCTGGGTAACCTTGCCAGCTCCACAGCCACTGACAGGGGGACTGGTCCTGCTTCTCACCCTGGACAGCTCTTCTTTCTTTACCCTGGCCAAGGCCCATGTGTCTCAGGTTAGAAATGGGGGTGTGTGTTCAATCACCATCTGTCAGAGCTGGGCCAGTTCTCTGCTGTTCATGGGGCAGTTTTCTTTATCTCTCCCACAGCCCATCCTCCCTCCAGCAGGTCTCTGCTGTCCATGGCCAGTGAGTGTCCCTGCAGGGCTGATCCAATTCCAGCATCCCATGGGGAGATGCTGCGCCCAGGGCAGGAGCCAAGCATTCCTACCTGGATCCAATCTGAGCCTGGGACACCCCAGCAGCCTCTGCCCCCTGCATTCCCAGAGGAGCAGCTTTCTGCTGCCCTGCATTGCCAGAGGGAGCCCAGGCCCATCTGCAGCAGCCCTGGAGCTGCAGAGGAAAATTCCCCCCTTGTGCAGGATCCCTGCTGCAGCAGAGCCACAGCTGGCACTGCAGGAAGGCTGAGCCCCCATGGGATGGGGCTGTGACACCCCCTGACACACAGGGGCTCAGGTCATCTTTCTGACTCTGGCAGTGGTTTGTTTTGTATTACTGCATTTTTTACTTTATTTTAATTTTAATTAAAATTAAATTAAAATTATTTTAAATTTTTTTATTTTATTTTCATTTTAATTATTTCCCTAATAAAGAACTGTTATTCCTATTCCTTTATCTTTGCCTGAAAGCCCCCTTAATTTCCAAATTAGAATAATTCAGAGAGAGAGGGTTTACATTTTCCATTTCAGGGGAGGCTCCTGCTCTCCTTAGCAGACACCTGGCTTTTCAAACCAAGACCCCATGGCAGTGCCCTGCTCCCAGCACAGACCCTCCCTCAGCAGGGACTCACTCTGGCCAGCCCTCGAAGGTGGAGACAGTGAACAGGGACATCATGGCTGAGAAGACGTCGTTGAAGTGGAAGTCGCTGTGCAGCCAGACACGATCCTGGACCTCGATCTGCGTGGGGTCTGCGTCCACGTAGTTGATGAACTGACCCCTGCAGCAGAGGGGACACAGAGCTCACAGGCAGGGCCCCTCAGCCCCACTGGGCCTGCCCTCCTTGGTCCCTGGGAGGGGAGCACAGCCCTGTGCTTGTTCCTGATCTACCCCAATGCATTGTGATTTCAGGGTTTACTTCAGAACCTCGGGTCCCTCCCCTGAAGATTCATTCCCAGGTGGGTCAGTCACCTCTCCTTTCCCCTCCCAGCACTGTCTGTCAGTCCTGGCATTTCAGAAGGGCACTGAGTGATTGGCAGATTCACAGGATGCCCTCTACCCCTGGGGGACATTGGGCCATCCAGGTGTCCTTTGTCCCTTTGTCCCTCCCCTCCTGTCCCTGCTTGGTGGCTCCCTGCCCCTTCCCTGCCCCTCTCCCCGGGGTTCAGAGGAGCAGCAGCCACGGGCTCAGGGAGTTCTGTTGGAGCTGGTGCTGCATTCAGGGGCTGTGGGCCAGAATAAAGCTCTGGATCCAAACCCTCCATCAGAACCGACTCCTTTCCTTCACCATTGCCTGAAAGCTTCTCCACAGAGGGAAACCTGAGGAGCAGCCCCTGTTATGGGGGGAAGCTCCATCCCAGCACCACGAGAGCTCCTGCAGGCCTGGACTTGTCCCCACGTGCCAACTGCAGCACCCAGCCAGGCAAAAGTGTCTGTGGGGTGAAACACCACAGTGCTACTGTTTGGTTCAGCACCAAGGGCCAGACAAGCTCAGGCACATCCTGTCTGGCAATACTGGTATTATTCCAATACCCAGGGACAGGGAGAACAGGATGACACCTCGGGGTCACTTTTTGGATGCAGCATTCCCATGCAGGAACACAAGCATTCCCCAGCACATCCCCCCAGCTCCCAGCCCTGGCCACTGCCCAGCTGGGAGCTGCAGAGAGCTCTTACCTGCACTCCTTCTCTGTCAGCTTGGATGGGTCTGTGCACCTGTAGAACTTGCCCTGCATCCAACAGACACCAGAAGAGGCCATGGAATTGACTTTAGAAGCCCTGGGGAGTTCTGACTTTTTCCCAGCCCTCCGTCAGTGTCCCCCTCACCGCCTCGATGCAGACTCTGGCCCTCCCCACTGTCCCTGCCAAACAAACCAGTTCACAAGGCATTTCCAGAGTCATGGCAGACCTGGGGTCAATCCCAGGCTGAGATCAGGAAACACTGCCTGGAGATGGGAACAAACCTTCCACAGCCCTGAGCTGAGGCCTGCCTTGCTCACCCTACCTGGGAATCAACTACCTGGGAAACAGGGGAGAAAGCAGTACCCAGAGAAGGAACTAAAAGCTAAGGTGTGCTGGCAGCTCTGCTCAGTCTGCTGGGTGTCCTGAAAGCTCTTCCCACATCAGCTCAGAGTTTAAGCTCAGTTATTAGAACAAAACTGAGCTCAGCCAGGGCCAGCTCTGCCTTAGAGCAGCCAAGGCCCAGAGAGCAGGAGCAGCGCTGTGAGAAAGGAAACCTTCACCACCAAAGCACAGAGGAAAGCAGTCAGAAGTGCCTGCTGCCCTAGAAAGAGGAAACTGAGGCACAAAGGGAGGTGAGGCAGCCCTTTAGAGGTGCTGTCTGGACCTGGCAGTACCCTGGGTGCTTCCTGCCCTCCTCTCACTGCAGGATTTTCTGTGGCTCCTCTCTCAGACCACGGAGAGCACAGCCTGTGCTGAGCCAGCACTGCAGGCACCATCCCCAGGGTGATGTCCAGGAGAGCCTGGCCAGGATGTGCTTGAGCAGAAGGTCCTTCCTGCCCAGCTGAGCTCACCTTGAAGAGCTGAACTCCAATGCAGGCAAACATGAACTGCAGCAGTGTCGTGACAACCACGATGTTACCAATGGTCTTGATGGCCACAAACACGCACTGGACCACGTGCTGCAGAGGGGGAGGACAATGCAGGTGTGACCATGTCTGGGGCAAGCCCCTGCTCTGTGTCCCACACCCTCCCACTCCAGGAAGAGTGGGAGCCTGCCAGAGCAGAGGGATTGGGCAGAGCCCTTCCACAGATGAGTGGTGGGAATTGGGAATAGGACACGACGCCTGCCACACCACCTCCAGGTGGGACTGCCATAGGAGGAGGTCCCCTGTCCCAGTCCTTCACTCACCTTCAGCCCCTTTGCCCTGTTAATGGCTCGCAGAGGCCTCAGCACCCTCAGCACCCGCAGGATCTTCACCACAGAGATGGTGCTGGACCTGGGCAGGAAGGCACAGCTGAGCTGGGGCCACTTCCCTGCCCAGGCTAGGCTGGCACAGCCCCACCAAGCAGCCAAGGAGGGCAGGCTGGGGCCAGCAGCGAGGGACAAGGGATGGCAGACACGCAGATGTCACCAGCCACCACCCCACATAGCGCCAAGTGACACTGGCAGCTGGAGAAAGCAGATCCAAACTGAATTTCTACCCAGAGATGTTTGACACTCAAGGAGCGCCCTTTGACCTCCTTGACCAGTTTGTGGGCATGCTCCCAGTGGTCCATGTCCCCTAAACATGACATGATGGGTGTCGCAGACATCTTTTATGAAAAATCCTTTCCTTAGGATTTTTCGTCCTGAGAAGCTGAGAGGCCTCAGGAACCAAATGTAACCAATGGTTATCTGCTGCTGTGGAATGCAACAGGTGCATCTGGGATTGGTCTCATGTGGTTGTTTCTAATTAATGGCCAATCACAGCCAGTTGGCTCTGACAGAGAGCTGGAGCCACAAGCCTTTGTTATCATTCTTTGCTATTCTATTCTTAGCTAGCCTTCTGATGAAATCCTTTCTTCTATTCTTTTTGTATAGTTTTAATGTAATATGTATAATAAAATAATAAATCAAGCCTTCTGAAACATGGAGTCAGATCCTCATCTCTTCCCCCATCCTCAGACCCCTGTGAAGACTGTCACAGAAGGGCATGCTCCCAGTTGTCCATGTGCCCTGAACATGACATGATGGGCACATGGGCAGCCACTGGGCTGGCTGCTCCTCCTCCACCCACCATCCCCAGCTGCCCCACCAGCCTGAACAGCCCAGTGCCCACCCTGTGGCACATGGAGGTGCTTACTCAAATCCCATGGAGATGAGGGAGACAGCGACCACCAGTAAGTCAAGGATGTTGAAGGAGTTCCTGCAGAAGGAGCCTTTGTGCAGGAAAGCACCGTAGGTTGTCATCTGGGGAGCAGAAGGAGTTAGGAGAGAGGCTGAGCAGGGCTCAGGGGAATGGTTCCTCCAAGGGAATGGGCACGAGGGACTTCTCACAGCTCCTGGCCTGAGGACCCTGTCCTGCTCAGACCTCTGCAGCCAGGCAGGAACCTGGCTTCAGGTGGAAATCCTCTGTGCAGCACTGGCTGGAGACAAAACTCTCCCAGTCAGTCTGCAAATTAAAGAGGAGAACAGCAAAGACCCTTGGAGTGTAACATGTGACTTTTGTCCACAGATTTTCACTGGTTTCTCTTTGTCACCTTATCTTAATGGCATGTCAGAATAAAAATGCTGGTGCCATGGCTGATGTGTCCCTGTGTCACAGCACAGCTGGCTTAGCTGCCTGACCTCACTGCAGAGGACACACGGCCTCTGGGACAGGTCACACACACCACCCAGACTGCATGAATGAACTCTCCAGGAGGATCAGCTGGAAGTTTCTCCTCACTGATTCCTTCAGGAGCACGGATGCGTGAGGAGTGGAGTGCCCATGGCCACAAAGTCTAGACCTGGAAGTTCCTCCTCACTGAGACCTTCAGGAGCATGGATGTCTAAGGAGTAGGAGTGTAGTGGAATCATATTGTTAGTCCTGAGGTGGTTAGGAGAGCAGTGGCTGCTCCTAGGATAGGTCAGGGGCTAGGGTCTACTAGGTGACAAGAATGTGCTTGGTGTGCCATTGAGAGTTAGATATTTTCTTGTAGGTAGAGGCTCAGTAGGAGCACAAAGACATAGGCTTGGATTATCACTACTGCTACCTCTAGGATGGTTAGCAAGAAGAGAACTAGTAGAGTTAGGAGCGAAAGTGCTGGTATTGATGCCTAAGAGTGTCCATGGCCACAAAAGTCTAGACCTGGAAGTTTCTCCTCACTGAGACCTTCAGGAGCATGGATGCCTAAGGAGTGGAGTGTCCATGGCCACAAAAGTCTAGACCTGTCGCCGTTGAGTTAGGAATGGTTGAAGGAAGGCGACATTAACTCTTACGATTAGAAGGTATAAAGTGAGATTTATTAGGAACTTTACATATTTATTGGTAGGATTGTTTGCTTAGAACTTGATTGGTTTACAAACAACACTCTTTAAACTATTGGTTAGCTAGGAATAACACTTTTTGGTAAAATGTTTTTTTATAAACACCATGTATAAATATTCTACATGTTCACAAACACGAGGTGTAGAGATTAAGATAAGAATTGGTTTAATTCCTTCTCTGAGCATTCTCACAACTTTCCTAGGATGATGCCTGGCAAAGTTACCTGTTTCTCTCTCTGACTAACCTGTCACACCACACAGATCTATGTGCTAGGCCATGCTCATGGCAAGACCATGGACTCACCTTCAAGACGATTTCAACTGTGAAAACAGAAGTGAAGCCAATGTCAAAGTATCCAAGAATCTGGGGACAGAGACACCAGTACAGGATGAGACTTGGTGACAAGGGAAACGCTTCAGTGTGCTCAAAAATCCTGAAGCTGTCCACTCTGTGGGCTGGGGAGGCTGTCTAGTCTCTAAACCCACCACCAAGAACACTCCTGAACTCTCCCCAGTTTTGCTGATTTTCTCCAGTGCACAATCCAACCTGCAGCTGGGACAAAGCTCTCCCTTGCCAGGTGAGTTCCACCTGAAAGCATCTGATCCTCAAAACCCCCAAGTGCCCTGGGAAGCTGTCTCATGTGAGATCCCCCAGGCCCTGCCAGACCCACTGGTGCCTTGAAGGACAGGAGCTGTGGCTCCCACGGCTGCATGCCAGCAGCATTCAAGGGCACTGCACACACCAGAGGCCCAGTTTCCTGCCTCACAGCATGCCTCCTTCCCCAGAAAGCCACCACCGTTTCAAACTAAATTAATCCTGCACACCATGTCAGGTGGATCTTTTCACCCAGAAGTAAACTGAGACACGGAGCAGTAAAACCTTGTCCCAGCTGCACCCTGAATGGGAAGCACATCCAGCACCTCCTGCCAGAGTGCACTGCCCTCCCAGAGGCAGGGTTGGCATCCTAGCCTAGGAAGAGCTTCTGGCAAGTAAATCCCTGCTGACTCGGGAGCTGGGAGTCTCCCTGAGGTCTCCCCTGCTGCATTGCGATTTCAGGGTTTACTTCAGAACCCCGGCTCCCTCCCCTGATCATTCCCTCCCAGGTGTGTCAGTCTCCTCTCCTTTCCCCTCCCAGCACTGTCTGTCAGTCCTGGCATTCCAGAAGGGCACTGAGTGATTGGCAGATTCACAGGATGCCCTCTACCCCTGGGGGCATTGGGCCATCCAGGTGTCCTTTGTCCCTTTGTCCCTCCCCTCCTGTCCCTGCTTGGTGGCTCCCTGCCCCTTCCCTGCCCCTCTCCCCGGGGTTCAGAGGAGCAGCAGCCACGGGCTCAGGGAGTTCTGTTGGAGCTGCTGCTGCATTCAGGGGCTGTGGGCCAGAATAAAGCTCTGGATCCAAACCCTCCATCAGAACCGACTCCTTTCCTTCACCATCGCCTGAAAGCTTCTCCACAGAGGGAAACCTGAGGAGCAGCCCCTGTTATGGGGGGAAGCACCATCCCAGCACCACCAGAGCTCCTGCAGGCCTGGACTTGTCCCCACGTGCCAACTGCAGCACCCAGCCAGCCAAAAGTGTCTGTGGGGTGAAACACCACACACCCAGCCAGCCCAAAGTGTCTGTGGGGTGAAACACCACACACCCAGCCAGCCAAAAGTGTCTGTGGGTGAAACACCACACACCCAGGCAGCCAAAAGTGTCTGTGGGTGAAACACCACACACCCAGCCAGCAAAAAGTGTCTGTGGGGTGAAACACCACACACCCAGCCAGGCAAAAGTGTCTGTGGGGTGAAACACCACACACCAAACAGCCAAAAGTGTCTGTGGGGTGAAACACCACACAGCCAGCCAGCCAAAAGTGTCTGTGGGGTGAAACACCACACAGCCAGCCAGCCAAAAGTGTCTGTGGGGTGAAACACCACACACCCAGCCAGCCAAAAGTGTCTGTGGGGTGAAACACCACACACCCAGCCAGCCAAAAGTGTCTGTGGGGTGAAACACCACAGTGCTGCTGTTTGGTTCAGCACCAAGAGCCAGGCAAGCCAAGGCACATCCCGTCTGGCTATATTGGTAAATTCCAAAACTCCGCCACCCATGCCAAACCCCCACATCTCTGTGGGCACCTGGTTGCGGAAGGACTCGGCCCGGATGGGATCCTCAGCTGCCAGGGAAATGCTGCTGAGCAGGATGAAGAGCAGGATGAAGTTGGTGAACCAGGTGGCATTAACAGTTCTGTGGCACAGCACCCGAAACCTGCCAGGGACAGAAATGCCATGGGAGGCTGCAAGGGGCATCAGGCAGGGGCATGCAGCCTGGCAGAGGGTTATGGCCAAACTCTGAGGAGAGGAAGGCCCTGGGCATGGAAGGATGTCTGTTCCAGTCCTTCCACACAGAAGGCTTTTCCCCATGAGCTGGTTCCCTTCAGAACTGGTTGTCGTGCTCCAACCAGACCCTGCTGTGAACAGCTGGTGCCAGAGACACCTGGGCCGTGCCTGGCCCTACAGGGCAAGGACAAGGGGCAGTGCCTACTTGTTGGTTGGGCTGAAGATGAAGAATGAGCTGGCTTCAGGCATGGGCACGGCCTTCTCCTTCAGCTGTAGCTCTGCAAGGGGACGGGGCCGAGGACTCAGGGGGATTTCAGGCTCATCTTCCTCATCATCACCTGTAGGGTGACCATGAAAAGGGAAAAGAAAAGAATCGTCCAGAGAGGAAGAGGGAATATGACCTTATGGACAATCTTATGGACAATCTTCTGATCCCATGATCCTGATTTGGCATACAAGCCAGAGGGACCTCAGCACCCCAAGGCTGGTGGAAGTTCACTGCATCCTTTGCTCCTCGCACACCATCCCTCTGCAGTGCCTCCTCAGCCTTCCTGCTGCCCTGCCAGGGACAAACCTTACCTGGGAAGTCTGCAGAAGGGTAGGGGTCTTTGATCTCATTGACATTGGATTCAAATTCGTCCACTTTCAACTGAAACAAGGAGAGACAGAGAGGAGGATGTGCAGCTGCATGTGCCAGCTGGCCAAACCCTCTCATCCCGGAAGCCACATGGGACAAGCAGTATCTCTGCACTGGGCCCATAGAGCAGCACAGAGAGCTGGCCCAGGCTGGAACCTGGTGAGGGGATGCTGCAATCAAAGCAAAGAGGATGGGAAATAGGAATGTGTGCTGGAGCCATGCAAATATGCCAGGAGGGAATAAGATAAGAGCAACTCCTGAGTGAGCTTCTAAAAGCACGCCTGGAAAGTGGAAAGGAAAGTTGCTGCTGGCCAGGTGCTCCTCAGAGGCAGCTCAGCACAGCTGAACAGAGGGGTTTGCACATGGGGGGTGCTGGTGTGGACATAAGGGAGACCTGGGATGCTGCTGACTTGCTTTGCTCCACCCCACACTGGTGTGCACCAGCCACTGGAACTGGCTGTGGCCAAGGAAATGAACTGGAGGAAAAGGATCCCCAGCATTGGAGCTGTTTCAGCACGTCCTCCCTGCCCCCAGAGAGCCCCATCACCGAGAGCCCCCATCACCAGTGCATGCTACAGCAAGGAGTGATTCTGGCCAAGAGGCCAGACCCAGACTGGCTCCAAGCCTTTGTCTCTCCTGGCTGGTGGCAGGGAGCCAGGGCCATCCCCCCAGGAGCCCTCCAAGGCTCACCTCCACCAGCACTGACCTTGGCTGTGGTGGGAATCCCTTCTCCCTTCACTTTCTGCTCCAGCTTCTTTGCCAGCATCTGCTTCTCCTCTTCAGACTTCTCTGGGTAACCTCTAAGCAGAGAGGAGGGCAAAGCAGGAACTGAAGTCTGGGCAGGGGCCATGGGAAAGCTCATGGTGTGCCCTCAGAGCCAAACAGGTGGTTTGGGAGCTCCTGGGGGCAGGGATGGCAGCACCCACCTGGACATCTTCCGCCGTTTGCGCTCCTCTGCTTTGGCCTTCTGGGCCAAGGTCAGGCTCTCAGCCTCGGCCAGGTTATCAACTGCAATGGCCAGGAACACATTGAGGAGGATATCTGGGGACACAGTGCTAAGGACATGGACATGGTTCCTGTCTGGAGCCATCCATGGTCTCCAGGGTGCCTTAGAAACCTTCCTGGAGCTTGTGCTAACCCTGGCTGGTGATGCCTAACCAGCATCCATCCCTTGTGAGCACTGAGCTCTGAGCTGGCTGCCCTCTCTGGCTGAATCTCTGCCTGCCAGGCATCCAGACCTGCCCCAGATGTGCTTTCCTCCAGTCCCCAGCCTTCAGCCACCACCAATGCCAGCCCTGAAACCCGTGTTTTTTTCCCTGCTCTTCACAACCAAAAAGCTTCAGGCAAGCACTGAAGCACTGAGGGAAGCCCCTGCTTGCCCCCTGCACAGTCCTGTGCAGTTGATGCTATGGGGCCTGGGCCTGGCTTTGCAGGCAGAGGATACAGTTCCCACAGACAAAGAGGATGATGAAGTAGATGCAGACCAGCATGCCAGGAAAGGACGGGCCCCCGTAGGCCATGATCCCATCATACATGATTGAATTCCAGTCCTCTCCAGTCAGGATCTGGGAGCAGAGCAGTAACAAAGACTTGAGAGCATCCCCAGCAGAGCATGACAGAACCCCACAGACTGATCCCACCCTTCTGGCTCCATGGTCAGATCCTCCTTTCTGCTCAGCCCTGAGCCTGAACTACTGCTCACAACTCCAGCTGCATTTCCCTGTTCCTGCCTCAGACCCCCACAAACCCACATCCCCTTGAGCCCTAACTCCTGCCTGGAGACCCCCAGCCCAGGGGACACCCCCAGCCCCTGCTGCCCTTCCCACTGCCCCAGACCTGGAAGACACTGATGAGGGCCTGGGGAAAGTTGTCGAACGTGCTGCGCCGCACTTTCATGTCCTCGAAATCAAACTTGCCCCCAAAGAGCTGCATGCCCAGCAGGGCAAAAACTATGATGAAGAGGAAGAGGAGGAGGAGCAGAGAGGCAATGGAGCGGACTGAGTTGAGCAGAGAGGCCACCAGGTTGCTCAAAGATGTCCAGTACCTGGGAAGAGGAGAGACAGAGGTATGTGGGAGGTGAAAGATGTGGAAGGCTGTGGGCAGGACCAGGCAGGCACAGGGAACCCAGCCAAACAGACCAAGGTGATGTGCCAGCAACCCAAAAAGGGGGACTCAGGATCCAGGCTGGGCTCTGGGACTGCTCCAGGCAGGCTCCACGAGGCAGAAATGAAGCTGCAGGCATGGTGTGACAAGTAAGATAACATTGCTGCCTGCACAGAGCACCAGCAAGCAGGATGGGGAAGAGGGGTGAACACACAGTGGGCTGGGGCCACAAAGAAGAGTGAGGAGTCCTGGCCCACAGCTGTGGCACTCACATTCTCTAAAAAAGTCCCCTCACCCAGGGTTTTTCTCCTGGGAAGCTGAGAAGCCTCAGAGAAAAGGAAAACAATTCTTATCTCATTTGCTTCTCCTGTTCTGTGCTCATGTGGAATGTGTTTGGGGATTGTTTACCCACAGGTGATTGTTCCATTGGATTCTGCTGTGAGTTGTTTTCACTCTTTGGCCAATCAGGGCCAAGCTGTGTCAGGACTCTGGAAAGAGTCAGGAGTTTTCATTATTATCTTTTTAGCATTGAGTAAGTACCCTTTCTGTATTCTTTAGTATAGTATAGTATTCTTTAATATAATATAGTATTATAAAGTGATAAATTAGCCTTCTGAGAACGTGGAGTCAGATTCATCTTTCCTGCCTTCATCAGGACATTTCCCAGCAAACACAATACACAGCAGCCCCACCCACAACATCCTAGAACCCAGAGCTAGAGTGGGGCCTCAGCTCTGTCCCACTCTTCACTCCCAGTCAAGCCTGGACACAAACCCCAGCCTGGCCTTGTCCCTCTGCCCAGCAGCTCCCAGCTCTGTTCACTGCAGCCTCCCCTGGGGACAGCCATGCTCCAGAACTGTGAAGGGCATGGCTGTCCCCGGGCACCCTGAGCTGCCGCAACCAGGGAGCTCTGCACACTCACACACACCCCACAGGCACACAGAGCGCAGGTGTGCACACACAGAGCTCAGCTCCACATACACACACACACCCCCCCAGAGGCACACAGAGCACAGGTGCACACACACACACAGAACTCAGCCCTACATACACACACACACACACACACACACAGAGCTCACACTCAGAGGCACAAAGAGCACAGGTGTGCACGCACACACACATAGCTCACACCCAGAGGCACACAGAGCACAGGTGTGCACACACACACACAGAGCTCACACTCAGAGTCACACGGAGCACAGGTGTGCACACACACAGCTCACACCCAGAGGCACACAGAGCAGAGGTGTGCACACACACAGAGCACAGCCCCAGGTACACACACACTCAGAGGCACACTGAGCCCAGGTGTGCACACACAGCTCAGCCCCACCCACCCAGCTCCCTCCCCGACCTGGTGATCTTGAAGATGCGGAGGAGGCGGATGCAGCGCAGCACGGAGATGCCCAGGGGGGACAGGGTGCCCATCTCCACCAGGATGAGCTCCAGGATGCCCGAGCACACCACGAAGCAGTCGAAGCGGTTGAAGAGGGACATGAAGTACTGGCGCAGCCCCAGCGCGTACATCTTCAGCAGCATCTCGGCCACAAACAGCGCCAGCAGCAAACGGTTGGCATTGTCTGGGGGGGAGATGCAGCCCGTCAGAGCAGGGACCTCAACCCAGCATGGCCAGGCAGCCAGGGAAGGAGGGCAGTGCTGCTCACCCTTTTCTGGCCCCTCGAGCCCTGAGCTGCTGTTTTTTGGGGATCACACGGGAAGGAAGATGAGAGGATGATGTTCAGCTGCATGCTTGTGTGTGTGAGCACACACTTGTACAGTGCACACGAGTCCATGCAGGGTGGGAGTGTGTATGTGGGGCTGAGCTCTCTGTGTGCGTGCACACCTGTGCTCTGTGTGCCTCTGGGTGTGAGTTCTGTGTGTGTGTGCACACCTGTGCTCCGTGTGCCTGTGGGGGTGTGTGTGAGTCTGTGCAAGGGGCTGAACTGTGTGTGCGTGCACATGTGTGCTCTGTTGTGCCTCTGAGTGTGAGCTGTGTGTGGGTGTGTGCACACCTGTGCTCCACATGCCTCTGGGTGTCTGTGTGTACGGGGCTGAGCTCTGTGTGTGTGCACACCTGTGCTCTGTGTGCTTCTGGGGGTGTGTGGGTGTGTGTGTGTGCACCTGTGCACCATGTGCCTCTGTGTGTGTGTGTGTGTGTGCACACCTGTGCTCTGTGTGCCTCTGGGTGTGAGCTGTGTGTGCACACCTGTGCTCTGTGTGCCTCTGGGGGTGTGTGGAGGTGCAGTCAGTGGGGCTGCCTGCACAAATGCATGCGGCTGCATGGCATGAGTGCATGGACAGAGGTGCCAATGGACACACTCTGTGTGTGCTCACCATGCAGGATCGTGTCCCTGAGAGTACAGAGCGTGGTCAGTGTGAGCTGTATGACAGCAAGGATCACACACACACACTCAGGGCAGGCTCTGTGTGTGCCTGAGAGCCTCTGAGCTGTGCCAGTGTGGATGTGCACCCACAGCAGGAGCTCACACAGCTCTCTGGGGCACCAGGGTGTCCTGGGCCCTCCTCCTCTCTCAGACTCTTTGCTCACCTTGCACCCGTGTCAGCCACTCTGGCTGGAAGTGGTGCTCAGAGGCGATGGACAGGGTGTTCAGTGCCACCAGCAGGATGACAAGCCAGTAGAAGAACTTGGACTTCACCACATCCCTGCACTTCCTACGAAACATTCGGTTCCAACGCCTCCACTGACGGCTGGAGAGATGGCAAAGGATCAGCAGAGATGGCAAAGGATCAGCAGAGATGGCTGTGGGCCCTTGGGCTGTGCTTGCAGGGCAAAGCCACCCCTGGTCCCTCCCTGAAAAGGGGTGAGGACCATACCCTGCCCCTGGAACTCGGTGCAGTAACTCAGGCACTGCAGCTCATTCACCCTCCTGGCTCAATTTTGGCTCCAGCCCCTCTCACAGGGGGCTTGCAGGCACAGTGTAATTGCAAATTACATTGTAATTGAGGAGAAAATTGCAATTGTAGTGTCCTAAATGACACACTGTGCTGCACAGGCCATGGGAAGATGCTGGGAGCCTGGTCCCACAGCAGTGGGAAGAGGTGTTCACCCTGAGGAGCTTTTTGCCAGTACCATAGCCAAATTCCCTGTTTGCTACCCCAATGTTTGCATCTCCCCCCAAGCACCAGTCCCCTTCTCTCTGCCAAAAACTGGGGGCTGACCAGGAAAGCCTGGCCCAGCTGGTGAGAGACAGTGGAAGCCCACATGCAAGCAGATGGTTCAGAGCATACTTACAAGAAGAGAATCCACTTGTTCATGCCCTCAATTTCATACAAGCTCTCTGTCTCTGACCCTCCTTCATCCGATGGCATCATACCTAGAGGGAATGACATCACAGGCTTTCCTTGGAGCCCTTGGGAAGAACATGTGGGAGGGAACCTCTTCCAGAAGTACACCAGGAGGAGCTTCCCCGTCAGAAGTGAATAATCCCCACCAAGCAATGTGAATAATCCCAGGGAGTCAGCAGTGGGATTATTCAGAAGTGAATAATCCCCACCAAGCAGTGCCACCCCAGGCAGTCAGCAACCAAAGTTTGGGCAGAATGCTTTGAGGGTCAGGTGCAAACCAAGCACGAGGCACGAGAAACTCCTGCCCTGCAGGAGGAGCAGCAGCAGCCCAGAGAGGGACAGCAGCCAGTACCCCAGCATGGAAAAACTGGGGCCAGCTGGGATCTGAACAAAGGCTGAACAGAACATGGGCCACAGCTCTGGAAGAGGTGTTTGTCTGTCTCACTGTTTCCCAAGGCTCTTTGCACACATGCATCACTCAGCTTGAGGCATCAAAAGTGCTTTCACCAGGCAGGGTGGCACATCAAACCCTGTGGCTCTGGGGTAGAACTCCAAAGGCAGAACTTTGCTGAGCTTTTGGCTAGATGCCTGTACATCCCCCTCCTTCCCTGGGCCACTTTTAAACCCTAGAAATTGTCAAGTGAGTGCAAGAAATTGATGCATCTGCTAGTGTGAGAGTTTGTGGCCCTGACTGTATCCCTGGACACCAAGGGCACACACTCCTCATGGCCTTTTCAGCCCCTCTTGCCAAAGGAGATTCAGGACTTGCTTGTGGTCTGCAAGTATTAAACACTGTGGTTGAAATGGATTTACCATCAGGGATAAATTATTGCTAGTTTGGGGCAGATTCAACCAAATTATTCAGGAAATGTAAAAAAAAAGAGGAAGAAGCTGTCCTGCAGAAGTCAAAGCATTTTGTTTTGTGTGTTTTCAGGCAAAATGAGTCTTTGTGACTTCTTCAAAGACTCCCACCTTGCCTCTCTGGGTGGTCAGCAGTAGGAACCCAACCCTCAGGCTGAG
Source organism: Calcarius lapponicus (assembly GCA_039654755.1). Classification (NCBI taxonomy): domain Eukaryota; kingdom Metazoa; phylum Chordata; class Aves; order Passeriformes; family Fringillidae; genus Calcarius; species Calcarius lapponicus. The sequence goes on along the minus strand of JBBFKN010000012.1, from coordinate 17,158,414 downwards.
CGTGTGTGAGCAAGCAGAGCTGGTACCTTCTCCCCTGGCCCGGTCACTGTCCATGACCTCTGCGTGGGTGATCCAGTCCATGTAGCCCTTCAGATCCTCCTCCAGCTGCTGCTTCTCCCGCAGCTTCTGGAACGTTCCCCGCGACTTGGCCTTCTCGCGCTCCTTGGTGAACTCGCTGGGACAAGGCAGGCAGCAGAGACTCAGGGGATGGCCTGAGGAGCTCAGGAACTCTCAGGAGCCACAGCTCTGTGCCAGGCCAGGCCTTGGAAAGCCCTGAAATACCCTGTACCGTGTCTAAGGTTGGAAATGGGGGTGTGTGTTCTATTCCTATCTGTGGGGCAGTTCTCTGCTGTTCATGGGGCAGTTTTCTTTATCTCTCCCACAGCCCACCCTCCCTCCAGGAGATCTCTGCTGTCCATGGCCAGTGAGTGTCCCTGCAGGGCTGATCCAATTCCAGCATCCCATGGGGAGATGCTGCACCCAGGGCAGGAGCCAAGCATTCCTACCTGGATCCAATCTGAGCCTGGGACACCCCAGCAGCCTTTGCCCCCTGCATTCCCAGAGGAGCAGCTTTCTGCTGCCCTGCACTGCCAGAGGGAGCCCAGGCCCATCTCCAGCAGCCCTGGAGCTGCAGAGGAAAACTCCCCCCTTGTGCAGGATCCCTGCTGCAGCAGAGCCACAGCTGGCACTGCAGGAGGGCTGAGCCCCCATGGGATGGGGCTGTGCCACCCCCTGACACACAGGGGACAGGGCCTGCTCTCACTCTGTCTGTGATTTATTTTGTACTATTGCATTTGTATATTTAGTTTTCCTAATAAAGAACTGTTATTCCTACTCCCATATCTTTCCCTGAGAGCCCCTTGATTTCAAAATTATAATAATTCTGAGGGAGGGGGTTTACATTTTCCATTTCAAGGGAGGCTCCTGCCCTCCTTAGCAGACACCTGGCTGTTCAAACCAAGACGCACCAGCACTGCCGCTACACTGCTCCAGGGACTTTCCTCCTTCTTGCCAAGGTCATGGGGGCCCAATGCTTGAAACAACCCCCCCCAAAAAAAAACAAAAAGTGAAGAATGAGAGAGGGAAAAGAACAGAACTTTTCCAGGCTTTTTTCTTGTATAGTTGAAACCTGTTAAACTCCTCTGCTGGCAGAAAGGATAGGGTGGCACTTACCCACTGAGCACCCCCAGCACCAGGTTGAGCACAAAGAAGGAACCAAGCAAGATAAGGCTGACAAAGTAGATCCAGGGCCATTCATTCCCCATGGCATCATTTACCTGGCAAGGAGAGATGCAGGTGAAATATTCTGAAGGCACTATCCTCCATCTGTTTCCCCTTAGAGCCCCTGAACAGCCTCTGGGATCTTTGCCCCCTCCAAAGAGTGCTTGGGATGGTGGGACATAAACCTCTCTCCAAGCCCTGGCTGCCTAGAACTGTGTCTGGTTTACATCCAGTCCCAAATAGTTTGGGGGCAGATTTAAACATCAGCCCCAAGCTTAAGCTTCAGCATGACTGTCTCCCAAGGACTGCAAAAAATGGGTTTTGCTGGAGGAGCATCCACCAGTCATTGCTGTGCCTGGCCCATACCCCTTCACAGGGTGGGAGCTGGAGCAATCTCCTGTTCCCTTAGGTTGGAATTGGGGGTGTGTTCTATCCCCATCTGTCAGAGCTGGGGCAGTTCTCTGCTCTTCATTGGGCAGTTTTCTTTATCTCTCCCACAACCAATGCTCTCCCCAGGATATCTCTTCTGTTACTGGGCCATTAATTATTAATTATCTTCTGTCCATGGCCAGTGAGTGTCCCTGCAGGGCTGATCCAATTCCAGCATCCCATGGGGAGATGCTCTGCCCAGGGGAGGAGCCAAGCATTCCTACCTGAATCCAATCTGAGCTTTGGGACACCCCAGCAGCCTTTGCCCACTGCATTCCCAGAGGAGCAGCTTTCTGCTGCCCTGCATTGCCAGAGGGAGCCCAGGCCCATCTGCAGCAGCCCTGGAGCTGCAGAGGAAAACTCCCCCCTTGTGCAGGATCCCTGCTGCAGCAGAGCCACAGCTGGCACTGCAGGAGGGCTGAGCCCCCATGGGATGGGGCTGTGCCACCCCCTGACACACAGGGGGGCAGGTTGCGTTCTGGCAGTGTTTTGGTTTTTTTTGTTTTTACTGTTGCATTTGTATTTTAATTCTCTTAGTAAAGAACTGTTATTCCTATTCCCATATCTTTGCTTGAGAGCGTTTTCATTTCAAAATTATAATAATTCAGAGGGAGGGGGTTTACATTCCCCATTTCAGGGTAGGCTCCTGCCCTCCTTAGCAGCCCCTGTGTTTCCAAGCCCACACATACCCAGTAGAGGACCTCTGTCCAGCCCTCCATGGTGATGCACTGGTAGACGGTGAGCATGGCGAAGCCGAAGTTGTCGAAGTGGGTGATGCCGTGGTTGGGCCCGGCCCAGCCGCCGCGGCACTCGCTGCCGTTGATGCTGCAGTGCCGCCCGTGGCCCGAGCTGGTGCACGGGGCTGGCTTCTCCGAGCCCACCGTGGCAATCACGTCTGGGGAGCAAAGCCGCGCTGTGAGCTGCGGGTCAGGCAGAACACAGCAGCCCAGGCTTTCTCCTCCTCCAAACTGCTCCCTGCTTGTCGGAACCCAGGACATTCCTCTGACTGCTCTGGATGGCTTGGGACCCTGACAAGAAGCTCAGAGACCTTGGTACAGAGTCAAAAACACCTGCGCCTTCGATTTTAACCCTTTTTAACCCACACAACTTTGTGTGAAGACTTACAAGCCACAAAGGTTTGAATACAATGATAGTGAATTTATCACAAGGTGAAAAAGTAGAATTTTGAAGTTTTTAGATTGGGAGTTCAATAAGCAAGACGGAGGAATCTGGGAGTGTCCTGTTTTTCTCCTTCTTCTCCTTGTCCTCCATCTTCTGCTGTGATGGTGACACTTTTAGATTGGTTTAAGATAGAGACAGACTGTCTAACATAAGTGATGGGTATTGGAAAATTATTGTAAATAAAGTACAGGTAGTTTTTAGTATAAAAAGCTAACACCACCCCAAGGGTGGTCAGTGTACCATAAACTGACCTGCCAGACAGACCTCAGCAGGTCAGAGAAAGAATTGAATAGATAAAAAAAAATAAACAACCTTGAAAACCAGAGCCTAGGAATCCTGACTTCTTCTTCAAGTACGGGGCTGTGAAAAAAGGACCTTTTAATACTTCAGAGGCCATTTCAGCAACAACAAACCCGAGACCTGCTCAGCTCCATCTGCTCTGTGGGCAGGCAGGAGGCACCACAGCCCATGTGCTCCAGGGCTGGGCTTGCTCACAGCTGCTTGTGCCTCAGGGAACAGATTGATGTGTTGAGAGTTGGGCTAAAACTTCAGAAAGCCATGGACACTAACACAAAAAGTAACTCACAGATCAGTGCTTCTAAGTGTGCAAAACCAAAAAAATAAAAAGGGGATGAAGAATGAGAGAGGGAAAAGAACCAGAACTTTCTTTTTTCTTGCATAGCTCAAAGCAGTTAAAGGGCCCTTTCACCACCCCTCACACCCAGCTGGGTGCTGCTTCCAACATCCCTCAGCCACACTCCCAGGCCTGATGCTGGCCAGACCACACTTTCTGCCAGACGCAGCGTCCCTGAGGTCTCACAGCACCACACAGAGACAGCTCTGCTGCCCTCCCCAGCACAGCCCCACCTGTCCCGAGGTAGTAGCAGGTCTTGTGCATCCTGCCCTTGAAGAGCTCCTGGCCCACGATGGCGTAGATGATGATCATGAAGAGCACCAGCAGGGCAATGTGCAGCAGGGGCACCATGGCCTTGATGATGGAGTTCAGGACAACCTGAAGGCCTGCACAAAGATGAGGGGAGAGGAGGTCAACCACTTCCTAAACAGTGTTGGGGGCACCTTGTATCCCTGCCAGCCCACCAACAAGCAGCCTTTGAAATGCCCCTTGCCAAGGGAAGAGGGGCACGGGTGGGGCAGGACTGAGATCTCTGAAGGAGGAAATCCTTTCTTCTATGTAGGAATGTGCCCCGTGCTGACAGAGTGACAAAACTATCCTTTGGCTCCTTAAAAAGCAAAAAAGCCCACAAGTTTCTCTCCTGGATTAGGGAAAAAGACACCTCATAGGACATTGGGGACTTCACCTCAAACTTAAAGATAACCAATTGGACAGGAGGCAAAAAGTCCCACCGGAGCAATTTACTCGAAAAAGAAGAGAACAAAGAAACTAATGGCTTTTGTGAGGTGTTTTACCAGGAGCAAGAACCTCTTGCACCTGGCTCGGTTCTTCTCTGTAAAGTTTTGTTATTTTGCCTTTTATTAAAACTTTTCTGTTTCCAACACTGCCACAGAAGCCATCCTGCTGATTTTATGCCTTCTAAGGTAGGAGAGCTATCTTGGGTGTGATACAGATCTCCAAGAGTTCATGAGACCTGGCTGGAGGAGACCCCTATTTCACTTCTACCCACCAGGAAAGCATGTGGAAGAGCACAACAGTCAGGCAGTGCTGAAGGCTGCTTCATGCTCCTCCCTTTGTTCTGGTGCTCTCATCCTGGCTATATGAATGAGTTACAGAAGAAAAAGATCCCTGCTCTGAGAAACCAGAGCGAGATCCTGGCCACCCAAAGGTACTGCCACTGAGCCATGGAGGCAGCCAGGTGTGTGCCACCCTGCAGCTCCCCAGGGCTGACAACTGTCACTGACACATTTTATGAAAACCCTTTTGCCAGGATTTTTCTCCTGAGAAGCTGAGAGGCCTCAGAAACAAAATGTAAACAATAATTATCTGATGGCTGTGGAATGAGGTCTGGAGATGGTTTACCAACAGGTGCATCTTTGATTGGGTCCATGTGAATTGTTTTTACTTGCTGACCAATCCCAGGTCCAACTGTGTCACAACTGATCAGTCACAAGATTTTATTATCCATTCCTTTCTAGCTTTCTGATGTCTCCTTTCTCTTTCTTTAGTATAGTTTTAGTATAGCATTTATGATATGATATGATACGATATGATTGATATGATATGATGTAATGTAATGTAACGCAATATAATATGATATAATGTAATGTAATATAATGTAATATAAGAAGATAATATCATATAATATCATATCATAAAATAATAAATAGCCTTCTGAAACATGGATTCAAGATTATCATCTCTTCCCTTGTTGGGGTTGCCTGCAAATTACACAGACAATCACCAGCTGCAGGAACAAGCAAGAGCCCATGCCTCCTCTCCACCTTCCTTGTGGCTGGACTCCCCAGCTGTGTTGGGAGTTTGGTCAGTCACAAGATTTAGTTATTCATTCCTTTCTAGCTTTCTGATGTTTCCTTTCTTTAGTATAGTTTTAGTATAGCATTTTTGATATGATATGATATGATTAATATAATATAATATAATATAATATAATATAATATAATATAATATAATATAATATCAGCCTTCTGAAACATGGAGTCAAGATTCTCATCTCTTCCCTTGTCAGGGTTGCCTGCAAATTCCAACCACCAGCTGCAGGAACAAGCAAGAACCCGTGCCTCCTCTCCACCTTCCTCGTGGCTGGGCTCAATCCAGCCACACCAAGGAGCCTGTCCCCTGTCTCCCCAGCCTGGCCAGGCCCACAGGGTCTGTCCGGCCCCAGCCCTGGTGGCAGCAGGGACTGGCACCCACTTGGCACTCCGGACACCAGGCGCAGGGGTCTCAGCACGCGGAACGCTCGCAGCGCCTTCACGTCAAAGCCGCCTTTTCCCCCCGAGGGCCCCGCCTGCTTCACATTGACCTGCTCCAGGGTCATGGTGATGAGCCTGAAAGAGCCAGGGCACAGCGAGGGGAGGGAGGAGGAGAAGCAGAAGGGAGGACAAGGAAAAAGAGAAGGGCGTGAGAATGGAGAGCGAGAAATCGGAGCTGAGGGTTCAGAGCTCTGCAGGCAACAAAGCAAGGTCAGGACTGCCAGCCGTGCTCAGCCTCAACCAGGGGCAGCTCTTGGCAAGGCCAGCTCCACTGCTGACAGCCAGGGAGCTCCCACCCCATGTGCAAACCCAGACCACCCCCTTTTCCCAAGGCAAGGAGACCTACGAGGCATGGAGGAGTCAAGGCAGGAAGAAATTATAGTTCGAGAGTGAGAGGAATAGGGGATTTGTCTTTACAAACGAGCTGTGGGTCTGCTGGTAGATAAAACCAGCACTGGGAGATAAAAGAAACAATGGGAAGGATTCCACTGATTGATGAATGGAAAAAGATATTTGCTTTTCCAAATGAACTTTAGGTTTGCTGATGAATGAAATTAGACATTGAGAGATGAAAGAAACAATGGGGAAGAAAAACCCCTAAATTCCGTAAGAATCAAAAATTAAAATGGAGGGCTATACATTAGGGGGAAATCTTTAGTATCAGGTGTTTTGGGAAGTTTGTACCTCTCAAGTACCTCAGAAATGGGGAAAGAAAGAAGGGAAATGCAGCCAGAAAACTGGGATAAAAAGGAGGCTGTGTCCTCAAAAAATCTGAGACATCCCAGGGGAATACCCCATGGCCTCTCCCATTATTCGAATAAAGCCAGAAAGGACTCCTCTGTCTCCCTTTTGGACATAAACCTCTGGTGTTTGTAGATTAATTTTCCTAACAGAGAGGTTCCCAGGGGATGTCAGAGCAGGAACAGGGGGCCCATGAACTTAGTCAAGGAGGTGTCCCCAAACACATTGCAATCACCACAAAAACTGGCTGTGGAAGAGGCCTGGCACCAGCTGAACAGCAGCAGCCTCCCCACTTTTCCTTACCCTAGGGTCACAATGGAAAAGTCGAGCACGTTCCAGCCGTTCCGGAGATAGGCGTCCGTGTGGAAAAGGAAGCCGTAGGCAATGATCTTCAGCATGGCCTCGATGGCAAAGAAGATGAGGAAGGCATATTCAATCTTCTCCTGGGGATTGCAAAGGCAAGCAGGAGAAATGCCCCATTAGAACACACTGTCACCTCCCCTGGTGACAGCCTCATGCTGTCATCCTCACCAGTGACTCTGGACCAGCCCCTGCTGCCACCCCTACACACACCAAGGGGACCCTGGGGACAAGGGTGGCATGCTGAGCCACCACATGCCACTCTCTGGCCTGCACCATGATTCCCCCAGCCCTTTAATGTCCCCTGGCAGGACCCTGAGGCTTTGGTTCCTCCAAACTGCTCCAGCAAAGCCACCTGAAGGTGCCTGGCCCAGGGCACTGCTCCTCTCTGGCTCCCCTCCCTGTGCTCACCCTCTCTTTCCCCCCACAGCCTTCCTCCTGCAGGCAGCACTGACCCCTTCTCACCCTCCCCAGATGAGGGCTCTGTCCTGGAGTCCCCACACAGTCACTGTGGGACAAACCAGCTGTACCATGGCTCCCCTTTTGCCTGGGATGATCAGGAAGCTCCCAGGGCTCAAGGGCTCCTGCTTAATGCCAGACATTTGCCTGGCAAAGTGATGTTGTAAATAAGAATCTTGACTAGGCCAACATTCAAGCAGCAATCAATTTATTAATTAATATGGTAAAGTATGAGCAATACAGCTCTGGGTACAGTGAGGGAAGTTTTCCCTCCCACTGCACACCCATAGTTGAGGCTTACAGGTATTTATAGGGGTACTCATCAGCTTTCTCAGCAGTTTGTATTCCCAGTTTTTACTCATCAGCAGTTTCTATTCCCAATTTTTACATCACAATTCTATACACTATTGTGATTTAGTTTTTCTCAGGATGTATCCCAAAAGGAGCATCCCCAGATGGTGATGGTCCGGTTTCCAAAAGAAGGGAGAAGAATCCCATCTGGTGAGGTTCAGCTCCCCAGATGTGGGTCCACCTTTTGATTGCAAGGACTATAAATCTCATAACAGTGATGTCCAGCTTCCCTTGGTCAAAACTATAAATCCTTGAATTGATGTCCATCTTCCTTTCTCAAGCTGCTTTTCTCTGCTTTGTTAAGGTGTGAGATAAGCATGTTTCCTTTATCTATATTCCAAAGCTATAGTTTAAAGGAATATTCTAAAATTATACTTCAAAAAGCAATATTCTAAAATTATACTTCAAAATGTTATTATTGCAAAACTCTTTAAGGCTTAACTACAAGCAAAGAGCAACATCCTTAATGCTTTAATTCAAATGCTCCTAAATCAACTTAAGACTTATAAAGGTTAATTGTGAACAAAAGATAGGTTGAAAGGCCTTCTTCCATGCTTTATTTTCCTCAGTTATTATTAGAATTCATCTTTATAACTGTCCCATGGTCGGTTTCCACACATATCACAATCACAAATACACACGTTGCCTGTATGTACCTGACACGAAACACAGCTTTGTATTTCACAGTGACCAGCTGGAAATGGGCCTGGAGCTCCCTGGGCAGAGGGGCTGCACCCCCTCGCAGGCAGGACCTGGCACCCCATGGCAGGGGCTTGGCACAGCCCTGCAGCTGCTGGGCCAGGGCAGCTCATCTGTCCCTGGAGCACAGCCCAGAGCTGCCTGTGCCCAGCTGGCTCTGCCTGTCACTGCCATCACTGCCCTTGTTGACAATGTCCCTCCCAGACTAAAAGCCTCCTGAAGCAGCCAGGTGGACAGGGATATTGATATTTCTGCTGTTTCCTGGTCCCTCTCCTCAGTTTATACCCCCTGAAGGACAAGGAGCATCGCTGCTCAGGATCTCCAGGGAATTGCCCTCAGAAAGAAAGAAACCTCTCTCTGAGGCCAAACTGGGAGTGGATCTTCACTGGGGAATACTGCAGTGCTCTGAGGGGTCCCCATGCCCTGCCAAATGGAAAATCCTCTCCTTTTACAAAGCCAGGGCTAGAGCTCAAGAGAGAAATATTGCTGGCTCAGTTAACATCTCCAAAAGCAGTGCTGTGCTGTGTCCCCACATGACTGTCACCACACAATGCCATTTCTTATTGGATGTGAGGGCAGCCAGGGTAAGAGCAGAGATCCTGCCATTGCCTCTGTCTTCAAGGTTTTAACTGCAGCAACTCAAAACTGCTCACCTCCCACCCTGAGGGGACAAATGCCCCCCAGGCTGTCCCCCAAAGCCTGTCCTTGCAATCCCATGCAAACACAACTGCCATGAGGATCATTTCAGGCATGGAGGGGCTGCAGAGCCATGCCAGCAGCCGCTGGTGTGGTGAGGTGTCTCCCCAGCTGCAGAGGACAAACAGAAAAGCCCACCTCAAGCTGCAGCAGCCCTGCAGCTGCTGTGGCTGGTGAGTGTCAGGGTCCAGCCTGGAGTGGGATGCAGCTGCTGAGGCTGATGTCAGGATCCAGCACTGCAAAAGTCAATTCCATGCCCTGATTTTCCAGCAGAACCGTCTCAGCCTCCCACTAGAAGGGATTTTCCTCTGAAAACCCCATGCACAGTATCAAAAGGTAAATTGCTGTTCCTCAGAGAACCCTTTGGGAAGCCCACAGCAGATGAACAGTGCTGCTTCAAGGGTATCAGGTGCAGCCAGTGAGGAGCAGCAAGGTTCAAATCTGGGCCAAGGAAGAGGCAGCCCCCTGCCCCTAGCCAGCCTCCCCCCGCCTGGGAGGGGCACAAAGGAAATTCCCAATTTCTCTGGGCTACCTGTACCAACAATGTATAAACACCAACAATGTATAAATCTTTTTTTTTTAGATAACTAATCTAAATCTACCCTCCTTCAGTTTAAAACCATCACCCTCTGTCCTATTGCAACCGATCCTGTTAAAAACTTTGTCTCAATCTTTCTTATAAGGCCCTGTCTTACACTGCAAGATGTGGCTGGGGGTGTGCATTCTATCACCATCTGTTAGAGCTGAGGCAGTTCTCTCTGTTCATTGGGCAGTTTTTTCTTTATCTCTCCCACAGCCCATCCTCCCTCCAGGAGATCTCTGCTGTCCATGGCCACTGAGTGTCCCTGCAGGGCTGATCCAATTCCAGCATCCCATGGGGAGATGCTGTGCCCAGGGGAGGAGCCAAGCATTCCTACCTGGATCCAATCTGAGCCTGGGACACCCCAGCAGCCTTTGCCCCCTGCATTCCCAGAGGAGCAGCTTTCTGCTGCCCTGCACTGCCAGAGGGAGCCCAGGCCCATCTGCAGCAGCCCTGGAGCTGCAGAGGAAAACTCCCCCCTTGTGCAGGATCCCTGCTGCAGCAGAGCCACAGCTGGCACTGCAGGAGGGCTGAGCCCCCATGGGATGGGGCTGTGCCACCCCCTGACACACAGGGGACAGGGCCTGCTCTGACTCTGACAGTGGTTTGTTTTCTGTTTGTACTATTGCATTTGTATATTTAGTTTTCCTAGTAAAGAACTGTTGTTCCTATTCCCATATCTTTCCCTGAGAGCCCTTTAATTTCAAAATTACAATAATTTGGAGGGAGGGGCTTTACACTTTCCATTTCAAGGAAGGCTCCTGCCCTCCTTAGCAGACACCTGTGTGTTCAAACCAAGACAGAGAGAGGCAGGGGTAGCTCACACAGCTGCATGTGCACCTTTCCAGGTGCCAGTACCAGAGCAGCAGCATTTTCTGCAGTTTTATCGAGTCTGTGCATGCAGACATGCAGGAGTGTTGCCCATTGTCGCAGCTCCTGGAAGACTCCAGGAGATCCAGGGTGAGCCCAAGCTCTAGGAAAGCCACATGCAGTCATGACTCTCCTCCATGCCAACCTCCAGGCACAGAGCCCAGTAGCTCCTGAAAACCAGCAATGGACAGCAAACCCTGCTCAGGGCCTGTGGGACACCAGTCAGCTGCCCAAAAGCAACTGCTCCAGTGCTCCTGCGATGGCACAGCCCTGGGTGACAGACATCACACAGGACTCACAGGCAACGACAGGTAATTACTGCTGGGACTCCCTACAACTGCATCACACACCCACGTTCCTGTCACTGAATTGTACCTGAGGCTTTGGAAACACAGGAATTCCCCAACCCCAGGGCTGAGGTACAGCCCAGAATTGTCAGAAGCATACTGCTTGCCATCAAACATTTGTGCCACCTAAAATCCCTAAAGCCATTATGTGTGTCACTGTCATATTTTCTGGAAAAATCCCTTTGCCAGGATTTCTTCTCCTGGGAAGCTGAGAAGCCTCAGAGAAAAATGAAAACAATAATTATTTGATTGTTTCTCCTGTGTTTGCTGCTTTGGAATGTGGTTGGAGATTGTTTATCCAACAGGTGGCTGTTTGATTGGTTTCATGTGAATTATTTTTACTTAATGACCAATCACCATCAGCTGTGTCAGGACTCTGGAAGCAGTCATGAATTTTAATTAGTGTCTTGTTAAGCCTTCTGTCAGCATCCTTTCTCTATTCTTTAGTATAGTTTTAGTGTGGCATTCTTTAATATAACTACATAAAATAATAAATTAGCCTTCTAAGAAGATGGAATCAGATTCATCATTTCCTTCCTGCCACAGGGGACCCCGAAAATACCCCAATACCAGCAGCGTGCCTGCACACAGGGCTACTTAAATTAAATATTTCAATAAGTTTCACACCTGTGCTACTTAAATTGTCTTCTTGGCAGTTTGAGATTCACCTCTGTCCTTCACTCCATAGGACTCCCATGTCCTACCTGACATTCCTACAAAGCCCGTAGGCCTTAGGACAGCTGCTTTTGGGTGGTCTCCCTCCAAGCATTCACCCTTGAGTCCCACTAAAACTGCAAAGAGAGTTGGCTTTAAATTGACAAACAGTACATTTAAATATTAGGAAAAAAAGTGTTCCCTGTGAGGGTGGGCAGGCCCTGGCACAGGGTGCCCAGAGCAGCTGGGGCTGCCCCTGGATCCCTGGCAGTGCCCAAGGCCAGGCTGGACAGGGCTGGGACCAACCTGGGGCAGTGGAAGGTGTCCCCCATGGTGGGGTGGAACGAGATGGGCTTGAAGGTCCCTTCCAAGCCAAACCATTCTATAATAAATACAAATTATAATATAAATATATTATAATATAAATGCAATATACTATAATATAAATGTAAACACATAAATATTATAAATAATTATAAATTATAAATATAAATAGATATAAATTATTCTATAATAAAGAGATATCTGCAATATCTCAGAGCTGGCTGAGCCCCAGCTCAGCCCACTCGGGCCAGGGCTGCTCCTGGGCTCCCCTGGCAGGGGGAACTGCTGTGCCCAGGGCTGTGGTGTCCTCTGAGCCCAGGGCTGGCTCTGGGCTCCCCGAGTGTCCCCGGGCTCAGCACCAGCACTGAGCATCCTCACACTGAAGGGGCAGCTGAAGGATTCACAGCTGAGCGAGGGGGAGCAGAATCTGGGGCCTGGCCACTCCTCCTGCTCCCTCCTGTGTGGTGCCAGCCAAAGAAAATCCTCTGAAACACCAAATAATAAGAGAGATATGAAATACCTCTTTCAAATAATGAAATATAGTGGGTTTAGATTAGATTTTAGGAAAAAACCCTTCCCTGGGAGGGTGGGCAGGCCCTGGCACAGGTGCCCAGAGCAGCTGTGGCTGCCCCTGGATCCCTGGCAGTGCCCAGTGCCAGGCTGGATGGGCTTGGAGCAGCCTGGGACAGTGGAAGGTGTCCCTGGCCATGAGAGGGGGAAGAATGAGCCTCCTGACCCAAATCACGTTATAATTCTATGTTTCTATGAAAACCAGGTATTTCAGTGTGTGCAGCACGTCAAACACCACCCACTGGAGCTGCAGAAGTGGCTCAGATGCCCTGAGAGATGAACTGTACTCTAAATTTGACTATTTCCTCACTGCTCATAAATGGAGGTCAGGCAGCCAGGTCACACACAGCCACCTGTATTTGCTTGGGTGAATCCCTGTGAATAACCTGCCTTGCTAAACACACTCTGAAGCTGCTTGGTCCTGGAGTAAGATTTCCAGTGAAAAACAGTGGGATTTGAAACTCTGGAAACTCAAGTAAAAGTGAAAATAAATGCTGTGAATTCTTGAACAAGTTGTAAAGTCAAAATAATTTCATCAGGGTTGAAGAAAATGTTGTGATTTCATTAGAAAACGAAAATATCAGATACAAACAGGATTCAAAAAACCCTTCTGGATCAAAAGAAATCTAATACAGGAAAGAGTAATAACAAAATGTGTTAAAATGAAACAACTGTACTTCTTCCAGGACAGAGCAAAATGGATTCTTAGAAAATACATGGTTATGGTTATTTCATTATTTTCATTTTTATGGTATTTCAGTAATAAAAAGGAGTTCTGATTAACCAAGCTTTCATGAGACTAATTCTAAGTTTGCCTAGTGTAGACTCTGACTGCAACTCTGCCCTGGCTGGAAATTCAGAGTGTGGCTGCTCTGCAGTTTTCCAGTCTTGCAGGAAGGCAGTGGCAGCAGAGCTCTCCTAGGAATCCTCTCCTCCTGAGATTCTCTTTCTGATGCCTTAGGATTTTAGCTTTTATCTTTTTCATCTGTTTGTAATCCTGTAATTATTTGGTGCACACTCCAAATTCCTTATAGAGTGTTTTCCCCATTTTGGGCAGACACAACAATTTCTCTCCAGGCCTGGCAATCAAGGACACCTCACTGCCTCAGACCCCAAGAAATTAAACAGAAGTGAGTTGGGGGGAGCAAACTTGAGGTAAATGACTTCATTACCTGAAGCTGTAATTGGCAGATTAACCCCCAATACGCAAATGGACCAAACTTATAAGTGTGAAAATCCATCTCCATTTTGGGCTTCATCTGCCCAAAATGGACCTGAAGGCCCTTCAATAAATATACCTCCTTTTTATTCTCTTAATCTTGTCCAGCCTCTGTTTTTAGGGAGCCCAGAAAGGCATCACTTGTGGAGCTCTCAGCTTTAAAGCTCTTTAGAGTGGCTGTCCCTGCTCGGGGCTGCAGGAGCCTGTCCTGAGGAGGCTGGGGCTGGGCAGGCCCTGCACACCCTCAGCACTGAGCCCTGACCAGAGGGAACCTCAGTCCTGCCTCCCCAATATCACTGTCACTGCTTTTAATGGAGGGATGGGACTGTTTTGGGGCTAAGAATGATTTATTGCTCAGATAAACATCAGCCTCAGAGGCTGTGAGATTTTAAAGGAGCAAGCACTCGGCCATAGCTCAAGAGCAGTCACAAGTTTTTTTGTTAGAAGGCAATACAGAACTTTCTAACCCAATGGACAGTTGTTGCAGGGTTTATTTTGCTTTTCTAACCTATCACCTTTACTTAATTCTGCTGCACTGTGGATACCTTTATCCAATGGCTTCTGTCTCACATGCACACAGATGCTTCTGTTATAACTTCTAAACTCCCAACCTCCTCCATACTATTTTATTACTACACTATAAACTCTTCACCATCTTATCAATACAGTTTCTCACTTACTTAAGGCATATTCTTACTTACAACTATAGAAACATAAGTTTATTATTTTTCTACCTAATGTCAGTGCATTGTATTTTTACATCAATCCAAGCTTCTCCCAAGGCTGCAAATCAAACCCTTCAGTGTCTGTGAAAGTTGCTGTTTTTCTGATTTCCACACACAAAAAGCGTGGGGCAACATCTTCACTGCCCTGACTCAGTTTGCCCTCATACATTTTGCTTCTCAATAATTTCAATGTCTTTTTATAAACTCAACCTTCTCCAGAGAGGATTGGGCAATCAAGAGACAGAAAAGGGACATAGAGAGATTAAAGACATCACAGCACCTCTCTGCTGCAGGAAAATGCCTCCACAAGCTTTTCTTTATTATCTGCAGGCTGTGGATTCTCTGCTTCTTTTCTCTGCCAAGGTCAGGATTAAATGTGTGAGATGGTATTTCTTGTTGGGACTCAGATGTTTATCAGTTCTTATCTCTGTCACAGTCTCACAAACCCTGAGTTCTACAGCACTTCACTCTGACAAACTAGAAATGGAGCCCTGTCCCTCTCTCTACAAGGCCTTTTAAGGATAAGCTGTCCAGTTAAGAAATGACACCTAAATTATTTTTACTTTTAACCCATTAACCAACCTCCCATGGCCCACAATGTGGAATTTTATCCAGTTGCACAAAACCACCCAAACCCCTGGAGATGAAGGTGAAGAAGGAGCAGCCTCTGTCTTAAAACCTCCATCTTGCTTTATCTATATTACTATATTCTAAAGCCTTAAACTCTAAGTTTTCCACCCTGTGATATTACACACTTCTATTCAAACTCCACACCCACAATCCCAGTTCTGTCATTCCATTTTGGAAGATTCTCCACAGCCTCAGATCAAATGCAGTGTTCTCTGGGGGGTCAGTGCCTGTCAGCACAGAAAGTCTGAAATTCTCAGCAACCAGGATTCCAAGAGCAGACCTGTGCTGAGCGTAGCCTGATGCCCCAGGTGATGGTCCCTGGCTAAATTCTCAGCTGGCTTTGCTCCTACAAAGCCACCAGAGCATGGTGACAAAGGGACAGCAAGCAGGAATTTAAGAACAGCAGCCTGGGGCTACCTGGCTCTTGACACCTATTGCTGTGGCAACAAGCTGAAACATCCCGCAGCAGGGTATAGCATAAGGAATCCAATGGACAAGAAATAAAAATAGATGGAATGTAATTTATGCAATGAATTTACATCACTTGGTCCTTGCCCATGGGAAAGCTCCTGGGGCAGGATCAGCCCCTCTGGGAGTCCTGTGAGGCCAGGGCCACTTCACCCCTCATCCCCACACACACCTGGGCTTCCCCCAGCTCTGCCCCACAGGGCTCAGCCACATCCCAAGCCCCCTCCCAGGGGGAATTTCCATCCCCTCTGTCCCCATGGTCAACCTGCCCCAGCCTCGTTTTGCCCCTTTTACCCCTCTCCTGAGGTAACTGCACCTCCAGAGCCTGCTGTGCCCCCCAGACCAGCCCAAGGGGTTAGGGAGGCTGGTCAGAGCAGCCAGGAGGATGAAGGAACACCCCAGGATCTAACCCTCCTCTCCCTGAGGAGTCCTGGAACCCCATTTCATTAAAAGGGGGATTTGGATGTTTATTTCAGTCATTATACTCAGTCTCTCAATGGAAATCAATCTGGATTGAACCACAGTGGGTATCTGAAGAGTAGAAAGGTGTGGCAGTCTAAAAATAGTGTAAATTGTTGATCTGGGTCACATCAAAACATCACATTCCAGGAAAACTGGAGCAACTGTGGAAGAATATGGAATAATGATTGGAAAGGAGTAACCTTTCTGCCTAACAGAAACTGGTTTTTTCCCCTCTTAAATAAAAGATAACAAAATTAAAATAGAGTTTTGAAAGGAAAGGTCAGAAAAATTTATTCCAAAATTCTGCAAGAAACCATTTGAGCCTTTCTGGAACAGGATGTTTCCTTTTGAAAGTGTGATTCAAAAAAAAACTGAGGAAATTTTTTTCCTTCATTGGCATCAATTCTTCCTTCATGTCTACTCCACACACAACCTGCTGCCTTTGATCTCTACCCAGAGGTGCTTTCAGCCCCTCTGAAAACCCATTTTGCAGTCACTTCTTCCCATTGACTGCAGCAGCTTTGGCTGGGCCAGCACTGCCTGACACCCCCTGGGGCAGCAGACGGCCCCAGAGCAGCTCGTGCCACCTTGCAGCCGTGTCACCCCAAGCCACCAGCCCCACAGAGCCCTCAGGGCTGCAGGAAGGGCTCCAGGGGCTCCTTACCAGGCTGGAGTTGGCAATGTTGGTGTCATCCTCAGGCATGGGCAGGTAGATGGCCAGAGCAACACAGTTGGCAAAGATGGTGAGGAGGATGATGATCTCGAAGGGTCTAAGAGGAAGTGTTAAGGAGTGCAGACAGGAAAGAAAAAGCAAAATAACCCCACCCCTGGCCTGTCCTATTTAGGGCTATTTAAAGGGGGTACAGCTCCTTTAAAAAAGAATACAATCTCTACGAGCGGATGAATATTGATTTCCCAATTATACTGTGGGCCCTCAAGCAGCCATCAACAAAGAGTGCATTAAAGCTCTACACTAGAAAAATATAAGAACTTTCTGACTCCCTCCCCATTAACAGGCTAACCTGTATTTAAATAGGAGAATTAATGCTAGAATGAGTAACCAGGGTCCTCCCTCTACGATGCAAGCTTACATCTGTACATTATTAACAAATCACCAATATACAACAAATCAAGCAGAGTATTAAATATCATGTTAACCCGACAGAGGAGTGTCCATTAAGAAAGATTAAAACCTGTAAAAGGAATGAGGCAAACCCATCAAGGCCTGACTGTTTTCCAAAAACACAGCCTGCAGCACACCAGAAACAAGTATTGAAGGTGATGCCTGCCCGGTGTGGAGAACCAACCCCACCACAGGGGCAGAGCATAGAGAGAGCAGCCAGACCTCAGCCTCAGCACATCCTCAGGGCCAGGACACTGGGGTCAGCTTTGCCACAGGACAGAGGGATGGGAGAGCTGGCAGCCGCCCCCTCCTCAGCCTTCAGTGAACCACCCTGAAGGGCCAGGAGCCTTTTGCAGAATGTAGGCACTGAACCGGTGGAAGAGGTTTTACAGTGACTCCTGTAAGCCAGAGAGAAGTTTGAGAAGTGGATCCATGTTTACCTCTGAAAGAATTTTCTACCACAGAAACCAAGAAAGAAGGATAAATAAGAGTAACCTGCAACTGCCTATTCCAATGAGGACTTTGTTTGTCTCTCATGACGAATGAGTAAACTAATGGGTTTTGTGAGAATGTATAAAAAGCATGCATGCTAGAATAAAAACAGCCTTCTGAAAATGGAGTGTTGCTTTGTATTGTCTGTCCTAGCTACAACATGAACCCAAGCATCCCCCCCAGAGCAGGCAGGCCTCAGCTCCCTCTGTACTTGGCATCCATGAGGAGACTCCTGCTGCTCGCGTCTCACAGGGGCTCCATGGCCCCAGCTGAAGGTGACTCCTCCTGTCTCACAGGGGCTCCATGGCCCCAGCTGAAGGTGTCTGGGAGCAAGGCAGCTCATCCAGGGGCTCCTGTGGCAGAACACCCCCAGGTGTCCTCGCAGCCATGGTGGCCCAGGACAGGCAGCACTGCTGTGACTGTCCCAGGAGCGAGCACAGCCTGAGGGCTGGCCCACCCCCTTCAAGATAGAAACCGGGCTGTTTGGGCCCTATAACACCTCAGAATGACAGGGGTGACTTTACTATTTCCCGTGAAGACCCTGGGACAGGCACTTGGTCACTCCCAGGCTCCTGCTGCTGTCACTGCTTTGCTGGGCCTTGAAACCTCTTGGACCAGCTTCAGCTCCCACCTGCCTGAAGCCTCCAAAGAGCTCAAACTCTGTCTCCAGGGCCTCACTTGCAGCCAGGCTCTCCCTCCAGGGATCCCCACTCTGTTTCCCCCAGCATTTTTCCTTGAGGGCTGCCTTGGGCTCTGGTGGCCACACTGCTGTCCAGCCCAGTATGACAGAGCAAGAGGCACTGTCGCAGACATCTTTCATGAAAAATCCTTTCTTAGGATTTTTCCTTGTGAGAAGCTGCAGTTTCAGCAACCAAATGTAAACAATGATTATCTGCTGCTGTAGAATGCAACAGGTAGATCTGTGATTAGTCTCGTGTAGATGTTTGGATTTACTGACCACTCATGGTAGAGCTGGCTCTTGCTCTCTGTCTGACACAGATCTTTTGTTATTCATTCTTTTCTATTCTTAGCTCAGCTTAGCTTCTGAAGAAACCTTTTTCCTTTCTATTTCTTTCTAGTATAGTCTTAATGTAACATATATCATAAAATAATAAATCAAGCCTTCTGATCATAGAGTCAACATTCTCGTCTCTTCTTCATCCTGAAAACCCCTGTGACCACAGTCACAGGACACCATGCTATCCACAGCAGCCTCAGTGCTGTCAGTGTGTCCTGGGCTCATCACAGGCTTTGTTTCCTTTTCTGAACCTTTCTATCCATCAACCTGAGGACACTTTAAAAACTGAAGTCAGCTGGGAAAGCTGTTCCCCTTTGTGTCCAGGTAATGAGGCAGAGCCCAGGGCCTAGAGCTTCCCTGCCTGCTTGGGCAGGGTAAGACAAGCCCTCCTTGAAGGGTGACCTCCACTGGAGCTCCTGTAACTGGAGCTGAAATCCAATTGCTGCCTGTGGTTCTGGCACAGCTATGAGGCAGAAATGCAGTGGGACAGATTGAACCAAAAACCAGACATGTGGATAACTGGTGTCTCTGCCTCCTGCCACTGACACAGAGCCTCAGCATCCTCCTCATCTCCTTGTCTTGCAATCTGACTTCTTTCTGTCCAGCATGCTCCCACCACACAGCATCCAAGGGTCCCCACATCTGCCTTGCAGCAGGAATTAGGCCTCTGTGGTCCTCCAGAGTGCCCAGAATCCTCCCCCATCTGCCTTGAAGTTCTCCTGGCTACAGAATGATCTGAAATACCAGGGTGTGTCACAAAGTGAGACATGTCCCAACAACCATCAGGCTGTCGGACTGTCTTGCATACAACACCCAGTAAACTGCAGAACATTCAATTTCCTTGTTCTAATGAACATGTTTCTTGAGATGTGAGCAAATTTCAGCACAAAACACCCTCTGCCTTAAGTCAGCCTTTCACCCACCCTGGGCTGAGTGGAGTGATGTTCCCCACCCTTCAACTGCTTGAAAAAGACCCCAGCCCAGCCCTGTGGCTCAGCTTTGTGCTCTGACAGCAGCAGCCACACAGCAGTGATGTGCCATGGGAACAGGAGCATGTACTGCCACACAGAACCAACAGCCCAGGTGTGACAGTCGTATTTTCTTGAAAAATCCCTTTGCCCAGGAGTTCTCTCCTGGGAAGTTGAGAAGCCTCAGAGAAAAAGGAAAACAATATTATCTCATTTGCTTCTCCTGTGTTTTGCTGTTTTGGAATGTGGTTGGAGAATGTTTATCCAACAGGTGGTTGTTTCATTGGTTTCTGCTGTGAATTGTTTTGACTCGAGAGTCACGAGTTTTTCATTATTATCTTTTAGCCTTCTGTCAGTATCCTTTCTGTATCCTTTAGTATAGTTTAATTTAGTATTCTTTTATATAATACAGTATCATAAAACAATAAATTAGCCTTCTAAGAACATGGAATCAGATTCATCATTCCTTCCAACAACAGGGTCCCAGAAAATACCACACCCAGGTACCCCCACAGCAGAGGGCCACAGCTAATCTCCCCTTGGCAGCCTGCATGGCCCTGCAGACCATAATAACCCAGAGGAACTGGAACGACCCGACCCTGTCACATACCCTGATCCCTGAGTGAGGGCAGCCAGGTGCAGCTGGGTATAAATACAGGCAGGCACTGCAGAAACCTGATTCCCTGGATCGTTTGTCCTGCACAGGTCAGAGCCACCTGCACATGCCACCTTGCTGGGGGGCACCCACTCGTCCCCTGTGGTGTTGTGAGGTCCCCAGGACAAGGTGAGAGATGAGAATTTGACTCCATGTTCTCAGAAGGCTGATATATTATATTATATTATGTTATGTTATGTTATGTTATGTTATATTATATTATATTATATTATATTATATTATATTATATTATATTATATTATAAAACTATACTAAAGAAAGAGAAAGGATACATCAGAAGGCTAAACAAGAATGAATAATAAAAACCCATGACTGACTCAGGGAGTCTGACACAGCTGGCTGTGACTGGCCATTAATTAAAACCAATTCACATGTTTGGATAAACAATATCCAGACCACATCCAAGAGGAGCAAAACATGGAGAAGCTGAGGCTTCTCATCTTCCCAGGAGAAGAAACCCTGGCAAAGGGATTTTTCAGAAAATATCACGGTGACAGTCTCCCTCCAGAGCCCTGAGGTAGGGAAGACCCTCCCTGTGCTGTGCACTTGCTCTGGCACGTGCTGGCCCAGCAGGAAGAATGTGTTTGAGCATGCTGCAAGATGTAAGTCCTATTTCCAGCTCCTCCCTATAGTATTTAGGGAGCCCCTGATGTAGGGAAATTATTGGTATTTGATTATATTGATTTAGAAGTTTGAATAATTGTTTTATTAAAATATTATATTATATTATATTACATTATACAAAAGAGAACATTATATTCTACTACATAAAAGATGCATGTTAAAGGAAATCTCGTGACTGTCTCTAGACAGTCAGGTACAGTTGTTTTTTTTTTTTTAATTGGTTAAGGAAATAAAATAATCTTTAGAAGAATTTAATTACTAATTCTCTTTAGGTAAACCATTTTCTTAACACATTTTACATACGTAAAAACAACAGGAGCAGAGAATAGAGATAATAATTGTTTTCTCTTTTTCTCTCTGCGTTTCTCCAGGAAAAATCCTGTGAGAGAATGATGTCTCTCTCTGTTCAGAGGATGTGAATGCCACACCTCCCCTGCCACTCAGGCACACACACAAGTTTCCTCCTTTCTCAGTGCCCGTTTAGGACACGGGCACAGTTCCCTTCTGTGCCCACAGAACCGTCATTTCTCTTGCCAGAGACACAGAAAATGAGAACTGCCCAATTTTGGCCCTGCTCCCACTCCTGGAGGACAGAGAGTCCCCTTGCAGTAAAGGAATGAGGTCTCAACCTCCAGCAGCACCAGAGCTGTGAGCATGCCCTCATGCCTGCCAGCAGGGCTTTGGACAAAGCAGCATCTCTGGGCATGGTTTTGGTGTCCCCACAGCAACACAGCCAGCCTAAGGTGACCAAGCCACCTCCCAGAGTAAAACTGGCCAGGGGTGGGGTCATCTTGCCATGGCCAGGAACACTCAGATAAGGTTCAGTAACTAAAATGAAAAAAGATGTGGTGGAAGAACTCGATTCTGTTGCCCAGTCCATCATTTTTTGCTACACCCCAAATGTTTTGCTGAAATCGAAATGAAAAATTTCATCTCCCACTCTCTTCCTTTACATAAAATATGGGTGAACAAAGTTCTAGTTCCTGGATGCAAGGCAGAAACATGACATCTTGGTATTTCTGAGCTGCAATGCCCCAGTGAAAAGGTCAAAAAGCAACACCCAAACTACAACACTAAGGCATAAAGAAAGACTATCTCTCTGAACAGTATGACCCACAAAAACCCTTCACCTGTGACAGCACTACCAGGGAGGGATGGGAAAGGGAGCTGAGAGGACAATGGTGTCAGCAAGGATTTGGGGGAGGCTCCCCACCAGGGCAGAGCACAGCTGTGGGATCACATTGTGATACACACAAAGAGCCATCCCAAACAAGTCACCAGGGTCTTGCTACCACCCCTAAACCTCCAGAGTGTCACATTGTCCCCAGCCTGACCCATCCCCACCCCTGGATGGGCACTGTCCCCCCTCCTGCCACACCAAACCCCCTCCCCTCTCACCAGTCTGTCCCCCATTGCTCCCCAGCACACAACACACACAACACATTCACTCCCCCCAGTCCCTTGGCCCAGGCTGTCCCTGTCCCACCCCACCAAAGGCCTGACCCACTCCTCAGCCCAGCTTTCCCCAGCCAGCACAGCCTTTGCCTTTGCCGTGCATCCTGCAGGGCTCCCTGGGTGCCTCGCTGCCCGATGAGACAGCACAAGCTGAAACAGGCTGTCAGCTCTCCCCAGCAGCCCACCACGCTCACAGGCACACACACACTGCTGCCAGCCCCTGCAGCCACAGGATACTTCCACTCCACGATGCTGATGCAGGCCTTCCTCAGGGGGTTCTCCAGGGTGAGGCAGAACAGAGCCCTGGGTGGACGAGGAGCTATCGGTGGTACCGGCTTCTTGGACTTCTCCTTCTGCTGCCTCTTCTTCACGTCACCCTGGGGAGAAGAGGGCTCCATGGTGTTGCTCCCCTAGCTGTCTGCCCCTCCTGCCCTGCAGTGGAGCCCCCCTTCCCCAGGTCCCAGCCAGCTGGAGCTCCTGGGGCTCTGTCCCCTCTGTGCAGCAGGGGAGGCGCTGGGGGAGTGGGGGCTGGAGCCTGCACTCGCATGTACAAACACACAAAGCATGAGTTTAAATTTAGATCCCAGCCTGGCTCTGGGTGCTGTCCCAGCTCCTGAGGGCCCCTGCAGCTGTTCCCTCTTTACCCAGCACATGGGGAGTTGGGCGAGTGCTTGGCGTGCCACGGGCTGGGCTGGGGGTGGGACAGGCTGCCCGGGCTGGCCACTGTCTCCGACAGAGCAGCACCCATGTCCGAGGTCAGCTCTGTCCCCAGGTCCCCACCTGCATCGTGTCCCGGCTCAGCTCTGTCCCTGGGTCAGCTCTGTCCCGGCTCAGCTCTGTCCCCAGGTCCTCACCTGCGCCGTGTCCCGGGTCAGCTCTGTCCCTGGGTCAGCTCTGTCCCCAGGTCCTCACCTGCACCATGTCCCGGCTCAGCTCTGTCCCTGGGTCAGCTCTGTCCCCAGGTCCTCACCTGCCCCGTGTCCCGGCTCAGCTCTGTCCCCAGGTCCCCACCTGCATCATGTCCCGGGTCAGCTCTGTCCCCGGGTCAGCTCTGTCCCCAGGTCCCCACCATGTCTCAGCTCAGCTCTGTCCCCAGCTCAGCTCTGTCCCCAGGTCCCCACCTGCACTGTCCCCAGCTCAGCTCTGTCCCCAGGTCCCTACCATGTCCCAGCTCAGCTCTGTCCCCAGCTCAGCTCTGTCCCCAGCTCAGCTCTGTCCCCACACCCTCACCTGCACTGTGTCCCAGCTCAGCTCTGTCCCCAGGTCCCCACCCGCACCGGGAAGCAGCCAGGCTGCCCAGGGCAATGTGCATTTGCTGAATCCCATCCTGCAGGGTGAGATGGAGAAGCCAGCTCCAGCCAGCTCCCAAGGACAGTTTCCCCCATCAGCCCCTCCTCGGCAGGATTTCACCTGTGCACACCTGTGCCCTGGACCGTGGGATACTGGGGCTGTAGGGCCTGCGAGGCTGGGTCCATTTCACTCAGGACACCCCAGACTCAGAGCTCCAGGGAATCATGGTGAGCCCAAAAAGTGCTCAGGCTTGTGATATATGGTCTCCTCCAGCCAGGTCTCATAAGTTCTTGGAGATCTATATCACACCCAAGATAGCTCTCCTACCTCAGAAGGTATAAAATCAGCAGGATGGCTTCTGTGGCAGTGTTGGAACAGAAAAGTTTTATTAAAAGGCAAAATAAAAAAAACTCTTTACAGAGAAAAATGGAGCTAAGTGCAAGAGGTTCTTGCTCCTGGTAGAACACCTCACAAAAGTGATTATTTCCTTTGTTCTCTTCTTTTTCAAGTAAATTGCTCAGGTGGGACTTTTTGCCTCCTGTCCAATTGGTTATCCTTAAGTTTGAGGTGAAGTCCCCAAAGTCTTGTGAGGTGTCTTTTTACCTAATTGAAGAAACAAACTTCTAGGCTTTTTTCCTTTTTAGAGAGACAAAAGATTGTTTTGTCACTCTGTAAACAAAATGCACATTCCTATAGGCTTGCTTTTCTGAAGGCACAGAGGAAACCCTTGGCTGGCACTGGTCACTTAACCACTTGCTCAGCCTTACAGAGGTAAGTCCTGCATGCAGGGTGTGGAGGATGTCTGGGGATGCAGGAACCCAACCAGCCTGGTGATGCCTTGTGATGGCTGATCTAGAACAGAGAAGCCCTGAAGAATAAAGTAGGGATTTATTAAGAGGTCTCAAATAGATCCACCTTGGGCAGCACAACCCAAAATGGCCACAAAATGGATGACAGGTCACAGGTCTCACACTTTTATAAGTTTTGGTCCATTTGCATATTGGAGTTAATTGTCCAATTACAGCTTTAACCCATGCAGTCCCATCCTGCTTGTTTCTCTCTCTTCAGCCCACGTTGTTTATGCTCTTGGGCCTGAGATTTGGATCAGCTGTCCTTGGGTCCCCAGCTACAGAAGGAATTGTTTTGTCTACCTATTCTTTGGAAAGAGCTCAACATCCCCTAATATGAAACCTAGACTTACACACTAAAGCAGTACAGAATCTGGAAAATAGAAAAGCTAAAACCTGAGGCATCACTAGGCTGGACTGTGTCCTGCCAAGCCCTGCCAAGCCTTTTGTTGACGAAGTGACAAAATTATCTTTTATCTCTTTTAAAAGGGAAAAAGGCTAGAATTTTTTTTCATCAATTAAGTAAAAAGACCCCTCACAAGACTTTGGGGACTTCACCTCAAACTTAAGGATAGCCAATTGGACAGGAGCTAAAAAGTCCCGCCTAAACAATCTGTAAAGATTATCTCATCCTAACCCCCGTGCCATTTTATCCTAACCTGCCCCTGCCAAGAGCAGCTTCCACTAGGATTAAATCAGCAATCTGCCCCCTTCTACACCACTCTGCCGTGCAAATCAGAGTCAAATCATTTCTGCTGCGGGGTCCAGCCCCGTTTCCGTGTGAGGCAGATCCCTCTTCTCACTCAGCCGTCATTTCCCCCTAAACCCCAAGCGCAAGCCAGGAGCCCTGTTCCCCTGCTGCCGGTGCAGAGGAGCCTGTGCAGGGACCGCAAGGCCGCGGGGCCCATCTAGCGGGGATCTGCAGGACGAACATGTGCCTGGGACACCCTGGAGCCCGAGCGGAGGGCGGCCGGGCTGGGCAGGGCATCCCCGCACAGCCCCGAGCCCCGCCGGGAGCTGCTGGCACATGTCGGATTAACCCCATTTCTGACCCACAGATGGGGTAACTGAGAGGCGTTTTAAAATCTTTTATTCTATTTCAGTCTCATGTGAAAGGTGAGACAATACAGATGTCATCATTCACACCATCACAATCAGAAGCTATTTCCTAATTACAATACATTATAAGCGTTTCTTATAATGTGGCCTATCAGTTTTAGCCACACTATACTGTAAATGCTTTAAAGCAAATCATCTAAAATTACCCCTCGTGGGTCTTAATATAATGCATCTTTCATAGTTCTATTTCTCCAAAGTATCTAGTCTTCTTTGTAAGGCCATCCTTTGAAACTTGCTTTTAGTTCCATTTCTCTCTCAGCAATGTCTGTCCTATTCCATGGCATTTCTCAGTCAGCATTTCTTATCTCAAGGTTTGCATACAGGTGCGCACTACGTGAGCCTTCTGTCAGGTTTTCTAATTTCTAACTGGCGCAGGGCACCAAACCCGACCTGGCACACGGACAGCGCTCTGCCCGTCGGAGCCGCTCCCTACCTGCCCGGCAGCGAGAGACTCCTTCCTCGTGGAACCTCCTCACAGCCGCTCTCCTCTTCCTCGCACACTTCTGGGCGTGCGTGTCCCTCTCCCGCTCCATCACCGCACCGGCACGGCCTGGGGAGGGTTCCAGAGAGACGGGCTGGGATGGGGCTCTGACTCCCGCAGGTGCATCTCCTGCGGCCCTGCCGAGCCGAGCCGAGCTGTGCCGTGCCGTGCCTAGCTGTGCCATGCCGTGTCATGCCTAGCTGTGCCGAGGCGAGCCGAGCCGTGCTGTGCCAAGCCAAAAGCTGCGGTACACCCCTCCCCGGGCCGTTGTGCCGCTGCCAGCCCCACTCCCGGCCCCGCAGCTCCGCCCGCCCTCGCTCCCGGAGCTGCTGCGGTGCCGGGCGGTCCCGTCTCGCACGGGGACTCGCTCCCGGGAGCGGAGCAGCACCTCGGGCCGCAGAGGCGCTGGGCTGGCTCTGCAGCCGTGTGTGCACATGGATCCGCTCTTGTGTGTGCACGGATCCGCTCCTGTGTGTGTCTCTGTGTCCTTGTGTCTGTGTTTTTCCACCCAAGGACTGAGGGATGATTAGCCAGAGGGGAGCAGGATGAGCCTTTGGTGCTGCTGGTGTTCCTGCCCTCATCTCTGTGGCCAGACACACATTGGGTGTGATAGGTGAGGAATGCCATGCGTGACTCTCACAATTAAAGGCAAATATGATGTATATGTTAAGAGAAGTTTTATAGCTATGTTTTACACCCCCCCTTGCGTTGCTATCAGGGAGTGACCTGGGTTTGGGACATTTGGGATGGTTGGCTCATTACTGTGGCAACAGCTGACCCCCCAATCAAGATTTAAGGAGGTGACCTCCACCACTGGGCAGCAAAGAAGGATGGAACAGATGGAGAGAACTTTGGGAATGGCTAAAAAAAGGGTTAAAAGGCAAACCCTCCATTGTGTGGGTGAGCACATGGTGGGAAAAATCCTTTACTCCCGGCGCTGTAATATTTTCTCCATTCAGTTTTCTGTTGTATTTTTGATAAGGTTTTAATAAACCTTTTAAAATTTTTGGAAATGAGTATCCATTCTCACGTGGGTATGTCCATGTGTCTGTACATGCACACACGTGTGTATAGTTGTGTGTCCCCACTGGTGTCACCAGTGAATGATTTGGGCACTCAAAGGTACTGGCAAAAAGCAGGTTTTAATGCAAATTTGTGAAAGTGCAACTTAAGGGAGTTGAATTATGATGTTCGCCCTGTTGCTGACTGCATGGCTGAAGTATGCATAGGAAAAACAGATTGGAATCCATTTAGGATTATTTACATGGAGGGGATTTTACATTTACTGAGGATGCAAAAGGGTCAGGGTACAAAAAAGATAATGGTGAAAAAGGGTTTAGCAGCGGTCAGTCAGGGACTGATTTAACAATTAAATATTCAATACTATTTGCTACATTTTAACAGTGACTTAGTAACAGACTCATGATAAAAGCACTCATAGCAGAATCAAGTCACACACATTCAGAGATGTGTACATCTGTACTGATCTGTGCAGAGGAGCCTGCCAAAAATTCCCCTCAGGTTCAGTGAAATGTGTCACATCCCTCAGTGATTCTCTCAGTGATTGCACCTTGAGGAGTGTCAGAGATGGGGGATTGATAAGGGAACCAAAGAATGAAGAACAAATCAGCATTGAAGGCAAAGGGATCAACAACCAATAGGAGATCAAATACTAAGAATTGTGTCATTAAAGACCAATGAGCAAGGATTTCTTTGGGGCTTTGTATGTATAAATATGTGAAAATCTGCTAAAGAGGCATGTGTGACAGAATGAATTTCACTTCGCAACCCAGGCATGTGTGGATGAAATAATTTCTGTTGGACATCCTGGCCAGGATAATGCAATGCCTAAATTCTCTTTCCTATCAATTCCAAGTTTCCATCCTGGCCATAACCCAGGTTGGGAACAATGGTACCATTCTACTCAAGTTAGAACTCAGGTAAATTATTTACCAAGGCTAACAGGGATAGCTGTTATCCTTTGTTATCCACCTTGGTTGGTCACTGAAGACTCCTGCTGCTGGAACCCTGGTTGCTGAGAATTTCAGACTTTCTGTGATGGCAGACACTGAACCCCAAGAGAACACTGCATTTGACCTTTGGAGAAGGTCATTCCAAAATGGAATGATAGAACTGGGATTGTGGGTGTGGAGTTTGAATAGAAGTGTGTCATACCCCAGGGTGGAAAACTTAGAATTTAAGGGTTTGGAATATAGTAATATAGATAAAGCAAGATGGAGGTTTTAGGGCAGAGGCTGCTCCTTCTTCTTCACCTTCACCTTCTTCTCCATGGGTTCGGGTGATTTTGTATAATTGGATAAAAAAAGTCCACATTGTGGGCTTGGTTGTGGGTGGTTGGTTATTGGGTTAAAAGTAAAAATAATTTAGGTGTCATTTCTTAATTGAATACTTTATCCTTAAAAGGCCTTGTAGAGAGAGATTTAGGGCTCAATTTTTAGTTTGTTAGAGTGAAGCGCTGTAGAACTCAGGGTTTGTTAGACTGTAAATAGATAAGAACTAATAAACAACTGAGTCCCAATAAGAAATACCATCTCACACGTTTAATCCTCACCTTAGCAGAGAAAAGCAGCAAATAATCAGCATCCTGTTGCAGTCAGAATTATTCCCAGCTTTACCATGCTCTGGGTGCAGTCAGAGACACCTTACCACCCAACTGGTGCAGTCAAGGTGATGCTTTAAGAACCTATAAATTAAAAAAACACACACTTTTGAGATAATATTAGTCACACACTTTTGAGATAATGTTAGTAGAGGAGGTATTAGAAAAGCTGATCTTTATTGGAGGCCTTCAGGGGCAGTTATGAAAAAATGTCCATAAAAGCCCACTCCCCATGGGGTGAACACAGTTTTATAAGTTTAGCAAATTATCATAATCAACTAGAATTCCCAATTAGAAGCACAGGTGATGAGGTAATTTCCCCCTTGTGGTTCAACCCTGTGGTGGGTTTTCACTGGCTAAACGCCTGTAGCAACAACAAACAGAACCAGAGAGCCACTGACAGCCAGAACTGCAGACCCAGTGACCCAGAACCACCGGCCCAGTGACCCAGAACCACTGACCCAGTCCCAGTCCCACAGTCCCAGTCCCATTCCCATTCCCATCCCCATCCCCATCCCATCCCATTCCCAGTCCCAGTCCCAGCCCCAGTCCCAGTCCCAGTCCCAGTCCCAGTCCCAGTCCCAGTCCCAGTACCCCAATCCCTCAGTCCCCCAGTCCCAGTCCCAGTCCCCGTCCCAATCCCATTCCCAGTCCCATTCCCAGCCCCACAATCCCAGTCCCAGTCCCAGCTCATCTCCCTCAGACAGTGATGGCGGGCGGCAAAGAGGGAGAAGGGGCTCCCTCACAAACAAACCCACAGAGCAGGGCCCGGTGCCCCTCCGGGTGGAGAGAGAAATGGAGAAGGGGCTCCCTCACAAACAAACCCACGGGGCAGGGCCCGGTGCCCCGGTGGCCTCCTCTCGAAATGACGGGGGACATGGAGAAAGGGGGTTCCTCACAAACCCACGACACAGCCAGGCCTGGTGCCCCTCAGGGTGGCAGGGAACATGGAGAAGGGGCTCCCTCACAAACCCACGGGGCAGCCGGGCCCGGTGCCCCTCAGGGTGGCAGGGAACATGGAGAAGGGGCTTCCTCACACACCCATGGGGCATCCGGGCCCGGTGCCCCTCAGGGTGGCAGCAGAGATGGAGAAGGGGCTCCCTCACAAACCCATGGGGCAGCTGGGCCCGGTGCCCCTCAGGGTGGCAGCAGAGATGGAGAAGGGGATCCCTCACACACCCACAGCGCAGCTGGGCCTGGTGCCCCTCAGGGTGCAGGGAACATGGAGAAGGGGCTCCCTCACACACCCATGGGGCATCCGGGCCTGGTGCCCCTCAGGGTGCAGGGAACATGGAGAAGGGGCTCCCTCACACACCCACAGCGCAGCCGGGCCCGGTGCCCCTCAGGGTGGCAGGGAACATGGAGAAGGGGCTCCCTCACACACCCACAGCACAGCTGGGCCCGGTGCCCCTCAGGGTGGCAGGGAACATGGAGAAGGGGCTCCCTCACACACCCACGGCACAGCCGGGCCCGGTGCCCCTCAGGGCGGTGAGAGGGGCTGTGTCAGGAGCCTCGGAGCAGCGGCTGGAGCGGCAGGGGCACACCCGGGGTGACAACAAAGTGAGGCAGAAACTCTGAGCCTTAGCAGAGCCGCAGGCGTCCCGGCAGGCACGGGATGCTGGGTTAATGTGTAGTGAAAAAACCCCAGAGGAACGGCAGAAAACAGCGGGGCTGGGCGGCGGCAGACAGGCTTTGGAAACAGCTGTTACATGAAGCCAGGAGATGCTAAGTGTTATAAATGAATACTCCAATTTAATAATTAAGGAAATTTATTAAATAATCAAAGTATAAATTTGGAAAAAGCCACAAGTGATTCGACTCTGAGACAGGCAATCAGGGTCGAGGAGATTCAGGATTTGGCCTCTATCACGCCAAAGTCCCTGCAGGTCTCCAAATGTCATTTTGAAGGGGTTTGTTTTATACAGTCTTTTGGGCTCTGGAAGGGGCTCTTCTTTAGCATATTTAACATATTATCATAGTTTTTCTTTCTTGCTGATGTGCTTCCCGGAACCGGGGGATAATTGCTGGAATCCTGTCAAGTGAAAACTTTCTGGGATGAACTTCTGATGATGCCTGTCAAATGCCTCCTGCTGGGGTCTTGTCAGACAGAAAGAAATCCCTTGAAATATCCATCCCTGGAGACAGTGTCCTCCTGGTGTTGGAATCTCCATTCTTATCACATAGCCTGTTACTGCTTGTTGCCTGACATTGGCTTTGTACACAAAATGCTGTGGTTTTAATTTCCTTTAGCACAAATTATTTTATAATATATATCACAATAAGGGAGATGGGGTTGGGGTCCTGTTCCCAGTGAGGCTGGGTGTTGGAAAGGTCCCAGTTCTTGCAAACAAAGTCTCACCCACAGTAAGGAGAAGCAGTGCAGGACAAAATCTGCACAGAGGCAGCAAATCCAGCACCAAAACCTCACCTGTCTCCACTGTGATCCCAAGAGAGAGCATGAGAGAGCTGAGCTTCACCCCCACCCCTAGCCAAAATCTTGCAGCATCTCTGCTCTTCCCAAGAGAAACCCCCCAGCTAAGAGACTGCAAACTGCCCCCCTTCCCTGGGCACTTTATCCACATCTTTTGTCTCTCTTGAATATCTGTGTCTCGGTTTGAGTTACTCCAGGACAATCTGTGCTCCCATCTCTTAGGCAACAAATGGGAGAAAAATTCAATGAGAGAAAGAAAATAAGAAGAAAAAATCCCAACCTCCAACACTGAGGAAAAGGGGAAGAGGGACTTCAAGCAAGGCTTACTTTGAGCTTTTTTGTTTTTTTAAGGTGCAGCCATCTAAACAAACATGCCTTTAATGGTTGGTTTATACATTCACTCAAGACATGAGTTTAAGCATCCCTTTATTTCATAAGCACCAAAGAAGTCATTGCTCCCCTAGCAGCAGCAGAAAGCACATGAAGCAGTAAACATGTTTTTTCAGTGTTAGCACCTTTCATTCATGCACTGTTTCTGAATCCAGCTTTCATTTGGAAAAAGGACTTGTAAACTAAACAGCAAAACATTTCCCTTCCCTAACAGCCTTTCCAACCCATGGCTTCCTCACAGAGATGCTGCCTGCACTCTAGGCTGTGTTTGATTGACTTCCTCAAAGAATGATAAGAAATGCTGTATTCCCTCAGGCCAGATGCCCAAATGTTTCAGCGCCCTATCCCTCATACCAGCCAGGGGCAGATGCTCAGATAAATTTAAGGAGCAATGTCATGTTTCAGCACAGTTTTCTCTCTTTGTCAGTGGTCTGTCTCAATCAGTGACTGTCTTGGTCATAAGGCCACATAATTCTGCACGTCTTACACAATGTTCATGAAATTTTTGTATTTCCTCACCACAGACACTCCAGTAAGAATGGGCAAAAAAATAAAGGGGAAGGAGAAGAGGAAGGGAGGGGTGAAGGAGAACAGAGAAAAAAACAAAATCAGAGAGGAACCCTAAATCTTTTTAGGGCAACAAAATCTTTAGTCAGGATTATGCAAGTAAATCAAGGCTGAAACTCCATCTGTAGTGGCTTGTTGCTACACCGTTTTTTATTAAGCTGTGAGCTGTAAGTTCTCTGTTTGCATTGCAGCAGAGATAGCACTAGCAGTACCAACTCAATCTTAATAATATACTGCTTTTAATTCCCCACACCCATGCATTTCCCTGCCCTCCTCTCCAAACGCTGTCATTCTCCATCTCTGGTGGTCCTGAGGAAACAATCAACGCCTGTGCAGCGATTCAGCAACCCTTGACAAAGGAACTCAGGTCTCTGCCCCGGCAATGGTTTTTCCAGCCATACCTGAAAAAACAAATACGTTCTGTAATTTGAGGAGTTAGATTATGATTGAATTGGTTATGAAAATTGAGTTGGTTAATCTTTGAGAGTCTTGGTGAAGACTCTCAATGATCCCTCTGAAAGTTACAAATAAATGGAAATCATTTGTATAATTAATAAATGGAGCTCAATCTAAGTAAGCTGGGGGAAGGGGAAGAGAACAAAAAGGAGAGTTCTGGGAGAAGAGGAAAATTTAGGGAATTAGAGAAGATGCTGTGAGGCAGGATTCCTATCTTCTCCTTTCAGCTTTAGGAGAAGGACTGTGCTAAACTGCACCAAATCCAGCTTCCCATCCATTGATCCCCCTGCCTCCCTCAGTCAATAGCAGGACTGACTTTGGTCTGCCCTGCCCACTCTGCCCCTGTGTCCACTGCAAATATCCTTACCAGGGACTGAGGCCATGAGCCTCCCGGGCAATCTTCTTAGCACACCGAATGTCATCCTCAATATTATCATCTCGCAGTTCTGTGGAGAAGGGAGAGAAGATCAGTGTGGAGGAAAGCAGGGCAGAGGAAGAGCAGGGACAGACTTGCAGAAGGAAAGGTGTCCATCAGGAAGGAAGGGTAGGTGGGACATTGAGAAGATGGATGGAGGAAGGACAGACAGAAATGCCCGGAGCAGCTGCTAGGCAGGTGTCATGGACAGAGCAGGTGCTTTCATGGAATGAACAAAGAAAGGTTCTTTGTTCTCTCCTACCACTTACTTGAGCAACTGATACCGCAGCCATTCGTGGATCCAGGGGTCCTGCCATCATTGCACCAGTATTTGCTGTTGATCTGGAAGATGCCATAGTCCCTGCTTGGACCATTGTTATTGTATGCGTTTGTGTTATAACCACTCTCATATTTCACCAGGCACATCCCTGCAGGAGGAAGAGAGATCCCAGAGGAGAACATTAAGGAATGCTGAGGGTAAAAAAGAGGAAAGATATGAAAGTGTCCAGGAAAAATGAAGTGCTGGAGAAGTAATTAAACTGGTGATATCATAACCTTGCAAATTGGAGGAGTAAATTCTTGGAGGGACAAAGCTCTAGATGGGTATTTACTGTGTGAACTATAGAAGGGAGCAAGGAAGAGGAGGAGGAAAATACGAAGTCAAAGAAATGGAGGGACAGAATAGTACTGCTGGAAGATCAAAAAGAAGAGAGAGGCAAAGGTGGTACAGACAGAGAGGCAGCTGTGGCAGCTCATTATACTCACAGTCAGCAACAGTTGTGCCCTCGAAGCCCTGAAAGCCATTCCGACGTAGGATCTTCACCATCTCACATCTGGGAATTATTTTTCCCTGGGTGCCTGGCAGAGCCAGGCTAAGGAAAACAAAAAGAAAGCCAAGGAAGAGCATTGACTTGCTCATCTTGCAGTCCACAGCAAGATACACCAAAGCAGCTTGAGCTGCCTGTCTGCCAGGACTGCTGGCAATGCCACCCTTTTATTTGTGCTGCCAGGGGGAGGATCAGCCGGTTGAGCAAGCATATCTGGGAACTCTGGGCAGTCTTTACAGTAACAAGCCAATAAGGAAGTGGGCCAAACTCCAAAACAAACTGCAAAACAACTCCAAAATTCCTGGAGGGTACCAGTACCTATTTCACTGGCCCTTCAAGGCTGGGGCATATGTTTTCCCCAGACAGCCCAGCAATCCTCAGCTGGATATTATTCCAAATGTCATGGCTGTAGTTCCCTTGTGTGAGTGTCATGGTTTAACCCCAGCAGTCTGATAAGTCACTCAATCTCTCCCACCCTAGTGGGATGGGAAAGGTAAAAGTTAGAAAACTTTTGGGTTGGGATACAGACAGATTAATGGGGAAAGAAAAAGTCGCACATGCAAGAAAAAGCAAAATAAAGAGGAAACACACTCCTTCCCATCAGCAGGAAGAAGTTCAGCCACCTCCAGGAAACCAGGCTCCACCACATTAGCAGTGGTTCAGGAAGACAAACCCCATCACTCCAAACATCCCCCTCCTTCCTTCTTCTTCCCTCAGGTTTATACTTCAAGCAGGACACTACTCATGATCTGGGATATGCCGTGGTCAGTGGGGGTCAGCTGTCTTGGCTGCATCCTCCATCATGGTCTAGGAATAGTAATCCCCAATTTAGTACTCCCATTAAAAAGTCTACAAGCTCCTCCTCTCACCTTCTCCAATCCCAGGTTGAGATAAAAAGAATTTACTGGGAATGGCAATGAGTTAAGAATTGGCCATGAAAAATGTCCTTGAATAGAACCTTCTGTGAAGGAGGTGAAGAAGGAGTAGCCAGCTTTATATTCTTAATCCATCTTCCTACTATCCCTTGTAAAATATTTCTGAACAATAAACTATATAAAACAGAAAGAAACCTGATTTATTATGTTTTTGTTTGCATGGACAAGCCATGGCTGATCACTGGACATTAACTTCATTGGTCACTACCTCAAGATTGTCACTACCACTACATTGGCTGCCTTTGACATCAGTTTTCTTTCTCCTACTCTATGCATCAAAAAGCTCAAGAAAATAAGGATAAGAAAAGATCTTGAAAGGTAAAAATAAAAAGAGGCAATGGTTATCAAAGACATAAAGCTAAGAAGATATGGCACAGCTGAGTAGCAGGAGTCTCTCATATTGGTGTGTCTGATGAAGAAATAGCAAAAGATGACTGTGCTGGGTGTGGCTGAGGTAATTTCCCTCCCAGTGGCTGGCATGGGGCTGCATTTTGGATTTGTGCTGAATGCAGGGATGATAATGGAGATGTTTTTGTTATTGCTGAGCAGTGCTCACACAGAGCCAAGGCTTTTTCTGCCTTTCATACTGCCAGGCTGGCGAGGGGGGCTGGGGGTGTGTGGGGAGCTGGGAGGAGACACAGCTGGGACAGATGAGCCAAAGTGACCAAAGGCATGTCCAGGCCATGTGGCATCATGCTCAGTACATAAAGTGGGGGCAGAAGGAAGGAGGGGAGGGATGTTTGGGGTGATGGTGTTTGCCTTCCCAAGTCACTGTTACATGTCCTGGAACCCAGCTCTCCATGGGATGGCTGAACACCTGCCTGCCCATGGGAAACAGGGAGTGAATTCCTGGGTCTGCTTTGTTTGCATGTGTGGCTTTTGCTTTCCATATTAAACTGTATCCCAACCCACGAATTTTCCAGCTTTAACCCTTCTGATTTTCTCCCTGATCATTCTAGCAAGGCAGTGAGGGAGCGGCTGTGTGGGGCTTGGCAGCTAAACCACCATTGGCTGAGAAACTCAGGATGCAGGAATTACATTCCTCTACATATTTTCAGGCTTCTCAATCCTTGAAAGGGTCCTCTATGGTTTATTTCCTCCTCTAGCTCCAAAGCAAGCTCTTTATCCTTTCATGCTAACAATGCCATACAGCTTTGAAGCAGGAAGCAATGAAGCTTAACAGAGTATTTTGGGAGGGGATTAGGGATGAGGTGTTGAATAGAAGAGCTTCTTTTTTTTTCTCTAGCAGTCACAGAGGACATTGGCAGGAGAAATCATTTCACTGGTTTCTTTATGTATTATTACATCAACTGCCATCACACCTAAGTTGGAGGAAATTGTGCAAAGGCTTCACATTTGCCATGAATTCCAGGAAAGAAAGGAGTCCATGCTGCTACAACCCTCTAGCTCAGTGAGGAGCTTATGAGGGTCCTCTTGTTGGAAATGATACCAAGTTTAAAATTTTTTGTATAACTTTAGTCAGGGGTTTTGTTTGCCTTTGCCCAAATGGAAAGGAATTGAAGTTTATTTTCAAAGGACTGTTTCACCACTCCAGGCCTGATGAGCTTAATATCTCAGCAAGCTGGGGATAGCACAGAAGATACACAAAAGGTAACAACCATCAAGAATTGTCTTAACAACAAACATCACTCCTGGCATGGTCAGAGACACCTGGTCTGAGAAAAGATAGATAAGAGATAGACAAGAATGAAGACCTAATAAGCATTAAAGTCAAAGAGATGTGTAACCAATAAGAAACCAAATACTACAAACTGTGTAACTTGGAACCAATGAACGTGGAACCAATGGGTTTTGACTGTATAAAGTTTGTGAAAAATCTGGTAAAATTAATGTGTCATGGATTTTCTCTGCACAACCCGGGCTATGTGGATGAAATTATTTCTATTGCACATCCTGGCTAGAACATCCTGGCCAGAAGGAAATAATGCATTGATTCTCTAACACTAGACATGTTGGAGAATTTTGTTTTTCCTGCATTTTTAGTGACGACTGTGGTTTATTCCAGGCAAGTTTTTATTGCTTCTGGGAAAGGGATCTCCTTTACTAAGGCACTTTTAGAATGTGTTTCCTGGAGACAGTTTGTTTAGTGTAAAATTTCAGTGCTTGGCTTTATACTTGAGTAAATGGTTCTGAAATGAGTGACAAGTATTACAAAATTTGTAAATAACTGTGAAATATGTATTTGTTATTTTATTTACCCTTGCATAGTCCAGAAGTTGTTTCCAAGGCCCACCTTGTATAGAAGGTTGGGCTTTTTAAACAAAGTTTTGCACAACTTTGTGACTTGAGATTCAACTGTCAGATAGGAATTACAATGACAAAAAAGAGCCTAACATTCACAGCAATAGCTTCCCTACATTATTTGAAGGAACAGTGGGAATTCTTTGTGGAAATGTAACACCTGAATAGCTTTTAGTTGCAGCAGGGTTCACTGCTCAGCTGTTCACTGCTCTTTCTGTGCCATGGTTTGAAGTTGGCTTTCTTACTAGTCACTGGTGCTTTTTAGGATTGCTTTATTTGTCTGATTCATAAGGGAGGTGACAGTGACACTTGTTAGAGCTTTTGCTGCCAGGGGATTCCCCAGACACTCACTTGAAGCTTCGCTGAGTAGAGTGAGCTACTTCCATAAATTGGTCGTGTGGAAGAATATTTTTTCTCTGAGTTGATTTTTTTTTTTTTCATGGGAGTACTAAAAATGTAGTTATCTCACTTTAAAGTCCTGCCTTTTTTAATTTGAGACTGTGGGTTAACGGGAAGGATTAAGATAATGCCATAAATAAAATTGTTGCCAGATGGTAAATGGCCTACACCTGGTGAGCTAACACAGAGCTTGTTCCAGAATGACTGGCATATGGAAACTGCACAATGCCCATTGTGTAGGGAGACGGGAAATTTGCCAGCCTCAGTGTCCTGCCAACTCAGCCAGGTCACCTGGAACATTGGGGTCCACAACCACCAGGGACCATCAGAGAGAACCCCTCCAGGACAGAAGAAGGAATGGGGAAATATGTTAATGATTTTGGGGAAATCATATGCATGTATGAAAAAATATATGTATAAAAATCATATGTATAATCATATGTATCATATTATTATCATATGTGTGTTTAGTCTGGGACAATCAATGAATATGTATAAAAAAATACAGAATATAAACAGAAACTTTCCTGTACTCAGCATGCACAGCTTTGGAAGGAGCTATCCCCCCGTGCATGTGGCTGAATAGAGAATGCTGCTTTTTAATGCTACATTGATGCAAAGGAGTTTTTTTTTTTATTTTACTGAATTTTTGGTAACAAAAAAATTAAATCCCCATACTGGATTAACTTAAGTGACTAGCACGAGGTTGCTACAAAGAGGTTTGCAGAGAATTCCTAGCTAAAAGTCACATGCCATAAGTCTGATGAAGAGCAGCTGAGGGAGCTGGAAAGGGGCTCAGCCTGGAGAAAAGGAGGCTCAGGGGGGACCTTGAGGCTCTGCACAGCTCCTGACAGGAGGGGACAGCCAAGGGGTTGGGCTCTGCTCCCAGGGAACAGGGACAGGAGGAGAGAGAGCAGCCTCAAGCTGTGCCAGGGAAGGCTCAGGATGGACATCAGCAGGAATTTCTTCACTGAAAGAGTGCTCAGGCCTTGGCAGGAGCTGCCCACGGAAGTGGTGGAATCCCCATCCTTTGCTTCCTTATTTACTGATTACATCTCGGCTGATCAAACAAAGGTTGAAGTTCAATTCCGAGGACCGTTGGCTTTATTGGTTTTTGTCAATAGTGCTAGGCTCAAATTAGTCTCTTCCTGCACATCCATGGGCAAGGAGTAGAGGTTTCTATGCATTCTGCCATTGTCTTAAACCCTGGACTTGTGGCTTCCACTCTGCTTCTGGGATAGGGCACACACAGCACTGTGTCAGGGGTTTACACGAGATGGGTTGGAAACAACTGGTCACAGAATCATAGAATCATGGAACCCCTGACATGGAAGGGACCCCTGCAACTCTTCTGTCCTGAAGAGCCTGTAACTGTCCAGAAGAAACAGGTGAGGAACCTTGGGGGGAAGAACCTTCTGGGTGAAGAACCAGAACCCAGAACATGGTCAGGTACTGGAACAGGTTTCCCTGTGAATTGGCTACAGCACCAAGCTAGCTGTCAGACACATGGGGTGGTTGTTGAGGCTGTCCTGTGCAGGGCCAGGAGTTGGACTTGATGATGCCTGTGGGTCCCCTCTAACTCAGCAGATTCTGATTCGCCCAGAAGGTTTTTCACCCAGAAAGTTCTTTACTCAAATGGTTCTTCACTCAGAGGGTGGTTGGGCACTGGAACAGGCTTCCCAGAGAACTGGTCACAGCACCAAGCCAGGTGTCAGACACATGGTGTGGTTGTTGGGGCTGTCCTGTGCAGGGCCAGGAGTTGGACTTGATGGTCCTTGTGGGTCCCTTTCAACAGAGGAGATTAAATGATTCTATAATTCCTAATACCGTACCTAAAACTCACCTGACACAGTCCCACATGCATAGTCTAAAATCAACATTGGGCTGCCACATCATTCCCCCCATTTCCCTTCTTCCCCCTGCCCTTTCTTCTTTTGTGTTTTCTTATTTATCTTGGCCCTGGGTTGAAGCTTTCTGGTTTTCCATCTTTCCATGAACCTTCACTCGGTAAATGCAGGTATACAACGGGTTTCCCCAGTTGCTCTTCACAAGAAGTTTGACACGTGAAAAGGCTCTGGGGAGCAGCATGTTCTGTAAAGAGGGAAAAGAGGGGTGTTAAAATCAACAGTGAAATCAGTGTCACCCTGCCAGCCCTGTTTCTGCTCAGGAACAAGCTCCCAAAAGAAGCTGGGAGAAGCAATAGAGATCTGAAGCTGCTACTGGGGCTGCTGGGGAGGCTGGGGGCAAAGGAAGGACTTGGCATCCTCTGCATGCTGGCCCAGCTGGGGCTGCTCCTCCTTTCCCTCTGTCCCTTGCTCTGTGCTGACAGAGGGGCTGGGGACGTGCTCCTGTGCATGGGGCTGGTGTGTCACCCCCCTGTGTGTCACCCCAACTGTGTGTCACCGCACTGCTGTGTCACCCCACTCTGTGTTACCCCACTGTGTTACCCCCCTGTGTGTCACCCCAAATGTGTGTTACCCCACTGTGTGTCACCCCACTCTGTGTCACCCCACTCTGTGTCACCCCCTGTGTGTCACCCCCCTGTGTGTCACCCCAACTGTGTGTCACCGCACTGCTGTGTCACCCCACTGTGTGTCACCCCACTCTCTGTTACCCCACTGTGTTACCCCCCTGTGTGTCACCCCACTGTGTGTCACCCCAAATGTGTGTTACCCCACTGTGTGTCACCCCAACGGTGTCACCCCACTGCTGTGTCACCCCAACTGTGTTACACCGCTGTGTGTCACACCCCTGTGTGTCACCCCCCTGTGTGTCACCCCAACTGTGTTACCTCACTGTCACCCCAACTGTGTGTCACCCCACTGCTGTGTCACCCCACTGAGCCCCTGCCATGCCCTCTGCCTGCCTTCCTCCTGGCAGACTGAGAGCAACAGGAGAGAAGGGGCATTCTGTGCTGGGGTGACACTGTCCACCTTGTCAGCAGGGCACAGAGTGCAGCAACAGTGATGCCTGACAGCTTTTGCCACCACTTGTCCCCATTTCTCCACGGCACAAGGTCTGTTTGCTGTTTGGCTGGTGTGGCTGTATGTGCATCAGGCTTTTCTGAAGGCAGTGCCTGCAGCCAGGGATCTCTCAGGAGCTGTGCTGCCATGGGCCTGACCCCGTCCTTCAGCCACCACAACCACGTGCTACTCTGTCCTCCAAGCCACACCAGGTCTCTTCTGGCAGCAACCCAGGACCCTCTGCCCAGGGAGGGAACATTTGCACCTTCCCAGCCACAGACTTGCAAGCAAACCTGTTTTGCTCCCTGGCACCTGGCCCCGTGTGTGGAGCATACCTTCAGAGGGAATGTCTGTGTGGGGTTTTTTTCCACATTGTAGGTGAACACCCCCAGGAGAGTTTCCTCTTCTCTGTCTGCATCCACTCCCTTGGGAGCAAAGCACAAGGAGAGTGAGTCAGGCTCATCCCCTCAAAGAGGGAATGCACAGACTTGGGTCAGCCTCTCCCAGGGCTCTGGCAGTTGGTTAGGGAAGCTCTCAGGGTAGAGCTCAGTCTCTGCCTTGCATTTTGGTCAAGAACTCCTAGGTGCTTGGCCAGAAGGAGTCTCAAGAAGAATGGACCTCTTGTGTCACCACTCAGGACATCCCTCTGGCTGCCCTGGAGGGCTCGAGCCCCTGCCCAGGGGCTCAGAGACCTTGGCACAGAGCCCAAGACACCTGAGACTTTGATTTTGACCCATGGAGCAAATTACCACCTTTATATGAAGAATTACAAGCCAAGATATTTTAAGTAGAATAATAGTTAGTTTGTCATGGGGTGAAAAATAGAATTTTGGGGTTTTTAGAATGGGGGTTCAGGAGGCAAGATGGAGGAATCTGGGTGTGTCCAGCCTTGCTCCTTCTTCTTCTTGGCCTCCATCTTCTGCTGTGATGTTGGCACTTTTTGGATTGGTTTAAGGTAGAAGCTCACTGTCTAACATAGGTGATGGGTATTGGGAAGTTGTAAATAATGTACACATAGTTTTTAGTGTAAAAGACAACACCGCCTCCAAGGGCGGTCAGTGTGCCTCTGTGTGACCTGCTGAACAGACCTCAGCAGGCCAGAGAAAGGATGTTATAGGTAAGAAATAATAAACAAGCTCGAGAATGAGAACAGAAGAATCCTGACTCCTTCTTTGACTTTCAGGCTGGGAAAGAGACTTGTACACATCTTGGGGTCACTCTGACCAGCAGAAATCCTGAGACTCTTGAGCCTTTGAAGTGTTGCACTGAGCACAGCAGTGGTCAGGGGAGTTCAGGTCACAAAGCTCAGAGGATGCACCAAAACAAGAGCTCACTCTGAGCTCCCTCTAGGGCCAGACCCCCACCAGAAGTGCCCAGCAGACTTACAAAGACAGCAATGTCTTTGGGAGCACTGATGATGGTCCCACTTGGAGAGGCATCTTTGGAGATGTGCTGCAGTGTGATGGCAGTCAGGTAGACTCGTGCTGGCAGCTTGATGACAACCTGGCCCTGATGCCCTTTGAAAGCCCAGCAGTTTCCTGGGAAAACATTTGGCTGCAACAGAATGCAAGAGCAGTGGTGTGTGAGCCAACACAACTGCCCCTGTAGCTCGAAGCATTGGGGCTGACATGGCTGTGGGCTCT
Organism: Calcarius lapponicus; assembly: GCA_039654755.1. Classification (NCBI taxonomy): domain Eukaryota; kingdom Metazoa; phylum Chordata; class Aves; order Passeriformes; family Fringillidae; genus Calcarius; species Calcarius lapponicus. The sequence continues at coordinate 17,116,518 of JBBFKN010000012.1, read as the reverse complement.
GTTTCAGCTTGGAAATAAGGGGCTGTGAGGAAATGGACAGAAACAGGAGGACTTCCCTGCCTGCCAAAGTGGGCTCAGCATGGCAGAACAGAAAATACTGGTTATGAAACCATCCTACTCAGCAGAAACACCTCTGCCCAGGGACTCTGTAGGGCATCCCTCCTCCTCCCACCTCCCACCCTGGAAAGCACTTCTTAGGGTTGACAGTGGAGACAGGGTCACCAGGTAGAAAGAAGTCGTTTCAGCAGCTGTGGCCAAGGAGTGTGGGCAGAATGCAGCAGTAGAACTCAGTTTGGCTCCACTCCCCTCTGGAGAGGAACCACTGCTTCTCAGCAAGCCCAGCCCCGTGCTCCAGCTTTGATTTCAGGAATTCAGTCTACTGTGGGCTTCATCAGGACCCCTGGGCTGAGGGGAGAGCCCCCAAGAATGGTTCCCAAATTCACAGGAGAGAAGAAAACTGGTGATTTCTGCTAAGACACCTGCAGAATAGTATCAGGAGGCCTGGCAGTCCAGAAGAAGCGTAAAATCCTGCAGATACAGCTCTCTTTGCAGTCATAGGTCTGGGAAGTTCTTTGTGTGTCAATGGTGGCTCCTGTAAGGGAGGGAGGGCAAATGGCTGCAAGCAGCTACACACTGGCAGGGTTTGGTGCTCAGACACCATTTGTGGTGCCCCTGGGCAGCTCCATGTCCACCTGTCCTGCCTGCATCACCCTGCCCTGGGGGGCAATGGCAGCAGCCACGAGCCTGGTGACTGTCTCTCCCACAGGGCGAAGAGTGCTGGGAGGAAGCAAATCACAAGCCAGCTGTTCCTTCTCCAGGTGCAGTGGGGAGGAGGAGAGTCCCTCCATCCACACAGGAACCTTGTCATTTCTGTGCCACCCCCCCCAGAACAACCCCAGACATCCCTGTAGAGGCTGTGGGCAGGACACAGACAGGCACAGGGCAGGGAGACCAGGCTGCTCATGTCCTTACCAGAGCTCTTGAGGGCCCAGTCTGTCTTGACACAGGGTTCCAAAGCTATCTGGCTCAATTCCTGGGGAAGCCATGAGCAAAAAGGACAGTTCAGCAGGCTGCCAGCAGCCACAGAGGCAGAGCTCAGTGCCAGCCACGCATGGCCAGGCGTGCCCACAGAGCTGGAAAAGTGTGCTGCTGATGGAGCCACAAGGGCTGAGGAACAGGGTCTGTGCCCACAATGTTCTGACCCACCAACAACACCAAGGAGAGCTTTCTTGGGGGCTCTGCCCAGCCCCAGAATGGCTCTTTCTGTTCTCTTTCCCCAAAATGGCAGGGTCACCTTCAAACTACTGATCTCCACCCTCAGCTGAGTGACCTCTTCCAGCAGATTCTGCAGCTTTTGGGTTTCAATCAAAGTGTGTGAATTCCTGCAGGAACAGAGAAGCAGATCTTGCCAAAGCAGCCCATTCCTTCTGTGAAGCACCTGAGCTCAGTAAACAGACACATGGGCTTTTCCTGCTTTGCCAGTGCTTCTTTCCAGCCCAAACTGAGCAAAAGGCAAAGGCAGGACAGAAGTGCAGGAGCCTTTGTTTGCTGTTTGGAAACTGAGCACAGGTAGCACAAGGTCAGCTGACATTCTGCACAGACACAGTTCCAGTTCAGGAGATCTCTCTTACCAGAAAGTTTTCAGTCCTGACGGAAATACACTTTGCATCTTCTGAAAGAGAAAAATCTCCATTAGGACATCTACTGCCAGAGCCACCAAAATCTCCATTAGGACATCTACTGCCAGAGCCACCAAAATCTCCATTAGAACATCTACTGCCAGAGCCACCAAAATCTCCATTAGACTATCTACTGCCAGAACCACCAAAATCTTGTATTAGGACATCTACTGCCAGAGCCACCAAAATCTCCATTAGAACATCTACTGCCAGAGCCACCACGGCTCCCAGGGCAGACTACACAATCTGCTTCTTCTTTGGGTCATGCTGCGTAGAAGCAGAAGAGCCTCAGATTTATCCAGCCACCATCAGCAACATCCCCTGCAGGATGTGCCTGTCCCACCACAGTCACTGACCTCCACGAGTTCCTTTGTCCATGGTGACCATTCTGACAGGGCAGTCCCACAGAAACCACCTGCAATTCACAGCAGCAGGCACTGGAGCGGGGTTTGCAGCCAGCCCCAGGGCCTATTGTCTGCTCCCTGCTGCCCTGGGGCTCAGGCAGCAGGTGAGCTCAGGGGTGAGGAATGAGGGTGCAGAGAGAGGATGTGCCTCTGGCTGAGAGGGGACACGGCAGCGTGGTCTGCAGTGCTTGTGGCCCCAGTTCCACTCCCTGTTTCCCCTCATTTCAGTCAGCACCAGGACCAGGCTGTAGGGGCTGGAGAGGGACCTGCCCACCCCTCCCCTTGCACTGCCCCTCTCCTCTGCCCATCCCCAGTTCAGCTCTGGAAACACCCACACCCCTCTCTCTCGACCTTGCAGCCAGCTGTTCAGTCCAGCAGCCAGAGCATGGCTGTGAGGCTGCCTGGGGGTCTTACTGGTGGTCCCAAAGCCAGTCAAGGGCACCCTCTGGGACACAGGAGCTTCCACACATGATGGCCCCGAAGGAAAGCTGGGATCCAGCACAGCCAGGCTGTCACTCTCATTGCTTGCTCATGAAAACTCACCAAGAGCCACTGAGAGCAACAAGATGAAGACTTTAAAGCTCTTCTTCAGCTGCAGCATCTTTTGCCTGAAAGAGAGGGAGTCCTGGGGCTGTCAATTACCAAGCCTCAGGCAAACCCCTTCGCAACAAAGAAGTGTTATTGTTATATTTTATATATTCCTTTGCTATTGATATATTTTATATATATACCTTTGCCAGGATTTTTCTCCTGAGAAGCTGAGAAGCTTCAGAAATGAAATGTAAACAACAATGATCTGATTGCTTGGAATGTGGTTTGGAAGTTGCCTACCAACAAGTACCTCTTTGGTTGGTTCCATGTGAATTGATTTTGATTAATGACCAGTCTCAGTCCAGCTGTGTTGGGCCTCTGGTCAGTCACAATTTTTTTATTATTCATTCTTGTCTAGCCTTCTGATGTCTCCTTTCTCTTTCTTTAGTGTAGTTTTAGTATAGCATTTTCACATAGTATATAATATGATGTAATGTAATATAATGTAATATAATATAATATAATATAATATAATATAATATAATATAATATAATATAATATAATATAATATAATATAATATAATATAATATAATATAATATAATATAATATAATATAATATAATATAATATAATATATCAGCCTTCTGAGAACTTGGAGTCATTTCTCATCTCTCACCTCATCCTGGAGACCACCACAACACCACAACAATTAATAACCACAAGGAAGCACAGGAGCTTTGCCTGACTTTGGTCCCAGAGTTCTTCCACACCTGCACAGTCTCTTGCCAGAGCTGGGAAAACCCTTCCCCTGCAGGTGCTTGGCTGTCCCCTGAGTGCTTGGCTCCACAGCAGTTTGTCCTTCTGCAGCCAAAGCTGGAGGCTCTGGTGTGCCAGTGACACTGCCAGGGGCTTTGCTCTTGGCTCTGCCTGAGGCTGCCCACAGCACAAGCGGTGCTCAAGCTTCATCATCCAAGTGAGAGCCCTGGGCTGCTGATCAGGGACACCCTCTGCTCTCCCCTCTGCTTGCACTGGCCCTCAGACATTGCCATCCTGCCCCCTGTCCACAGCAGAAACATGTGGTGTGCACTCTGTGAGGATGGCATAGGCTCAGAAAATTTCCCCCCAGGAGGCAAAGGCCCCTGCCAAATAAGCCTGAGGAACGTCCCTTGGAAAAGAATCCAGAGAAAAGTTCTGCCTGTCTCTTGAGTCTCTTCTTCAGCTGGGACCCATCCCCACAGAAAGGGGACTTCACACATCACAGGGCTGGTCATCAGAAAACCTGTCAGCTTCCCCATGCTGCTCCAAGCCCAGTGACAGCCACATCCACTCTGCTGCTCCAAGCCCAGTGACAGCCACATCCACTCTGCTGCTCCAAGCCCAGTGACAGCCACATCCATTCTGCTGCTCCAAGCCCAGTGACAGCCACATCCACTCTGCTGCTCCAGCCTGACACCCTGGGCAGGAGCAGCCCACTTCATACCAGCTCATGGTGCAGCTGCTGAGCTCCAGGCACCTCTGCCAGTGCTTTGGAAGGCTCCAATGGTTTTTGTGGTGAGCCTTTCTCCTCCCTGTCCCTCTGGGCTCAGCTCTGCCTGCCCAGCTGCAGCAGGACGTGGTGTGTGCCCAGTGTGACAGCCACACAGCCCCTCTGGGTTCTGTGCCACAGGGCTGGGCAGGCAGCTGCTCTGACCTCACAGCTGTGCTGGCTCTGCTTTCACAATTGGGGTGCCCAGGGTGGCAACTGTACATCTGCACATCCCCATTGTGGTTTGCAAAAGGCCGTGCTGGGAGCTCTGCCTAAAGGTGAGATGGTTCATCTCGCCACCCAACTGCCACTGATGTATTTTCTGAAAAATCCCTTTGCCAGGATTTTCCTCCTGAGAAGCTGAGAGGGCTCAGGAACAAAATGTAACCAATGGTTATCTGCTGCTGTGGAATGCAACAGGTGCATCTGGGATTGGTCTCATGTGGTTGTTTCTAATTAATGGCCAATCACAGTCAGCTGGCTTGGACTCTTGGTCAGACACAAGCTTTTGTTATTTATTCCATTCTTTCTCCTTTGCTTGCAAGCCTTCTGCTGAAATCCTTTCTTGTATTCTTTTAGTATTAGTTTTAATATAATATATATATCATAAAATAATAAATCAGCCTTCTAAACATGGAGTCAGGTCCTCGTCTCTTCCCTCATCCTGGGACCCCTGTGAACACCACCACACCTGGGTGAGAAAGTGAGAGTCCCAGGCTTTACCAAACACAACCACAGCAGCTGGAACAGACCCAGCTGGCATTTCTGATGGGCCATCCAACAAAACATGCTCATGTACCCACCACAGTCTCACATAACTGAGGAAAGGACCAAAAAGCCAGGTGGGAACCCGAGCCCTGTGCCTAAAGCCAGTAAGAGCTGTCACTGCTGCTGCTGCTTGGAAACCAGTGTGGCAGGACTTCCCTGTGAACCTTCTCACAGAAGAGCTGATCTGTTCTGTCCATCAGCATTGTCCTCCCATCACATGGATGATGAGATAACCAGGCTGGCCTGCCTGGCTGGTGAGCTGTCTCTGGCTGGTCACTTCTCTCTCTCTCTCTCTGGCACCAGGGATGGAGCTGCCAGTGCACAACTGTTGGAGCATCGGGGATAGGATGGTTGGGATGGATGGAAATGAGAGATCTCTGCAGCCAGGGCTTGGAATTTGTGGGTTATTGCAAAGGGCCTGGGTGCAGGGCCCTGCTGGGAGCTGCCAGCCACAGCTGGAGCAGGACTGAGAGAAGAGAGGGGGAGAGAGGATGAGAGGGTGAGAGAGTAAGGGAGTAAAAAAGGCAAGAGAGAGAGGTTCCCATTACAATACCATAAATCTTCTTCTGTGCTGAATATTCTGATTCTCACTAACCAATCTAGTACAAGATACAAATCCTACAGCATTTCCATACAGCCTATAAGAATCATTACATTACCACACTGTGTTACATTTTAAACCCTAAAAACTCCTCTTTGGGCCCTTCTGCCAAGCTGGTAGGGTCTGCTCTGACCCTTGGAGCTGTCTGCAAGCAGAGGGTGTTGTTCCATCAAAAGGGGATCACCTTCAGTGGCCACACCATTGTTTTCCAGTTGTTCAGTAACTGAGGGATCTCAAAGCTTGCTTTCATTTCAATCTCACTTATAGTTTCCATATTCTCAAAATCTTTTGCCAGACAATCATATTTATAAGGCTTTCCTGTTTCATCTTCCCCAACAGACAACAAACAACTGGCCTTGAGAACAAGGTGTGGGGATATAAACTGGAATTTCTGACTGACAGACACTTCACTTTACAAAGTATAAAAGCTGCACAAACTTTCATGGAGACAGAGATCTCCTCCACACACCTTAGAAATGTGAAGGATTTCTCCTCAGAGTTTGGGTGCAAATTCCACAGACATTTTCCCAGGAATTGAGTTAAAAGGACCTTATGTGTACTCCATCATCAATTCCATGCTAAGTTACATTGACTCCTGATCTATACTATTTCTTCACTAGCTGTAATGTGGGTACCTTTTCACCTACTAGCAGTTGGTTTTGTTTCATCCTGTGCAGTAAGCAGTCTGTTTTAAAGTCCTCAGTCTGTTAATCTTGTGTCTATTCAATAAATAATTCATTTTGTAATACACCTAATTGGCCATTCTTAAGAACTTGCAAGTGAGAGATACCTGGGGTGCAGGCCACCTGAAACAGAGCTACTGCCAGAAATCTGAGTCAGAGGCAGGACTTGTCTCAGCTCTCATCTCCATTTGTAAACCAATCATGTGCTGACACTGAATTTTGTCATTAGAAGAAAACTCTCCTGTCTACCTGTCTATTGAAGAAAAAGTTGCAAATACAGGAAGATAACCAGTGACAGAGAGATGGCAGCTGAGGCTTCAAGGCAGTTTTATTTATATTGTTGTGGTGCCTCTCATGGACACACCTGACCCTCAGCTGTACTTTGGATCAGGCCAGCTATGGAGCAATGGGCCCCACGCCCTGTGGTGGATTTGTGAGCTGCAATGCTCCTGGCTTAGGCACAAGGAAGTGAAGCAAAAATATTTTTAAAGGTGGTTTCAAAGCCCCAAAGTGGAAAATAACTGAAGTACAGAAGAAGGAAGATAACAGAGCTCAAACAAAGACATCTATCTCCTCTAAACTACTGACTAGCAGCCAACTACCTCACTCTAATAAATATTGCCACCAGGATAAGCCAAATTTGAGCTGTCCCTGAGTGGCAGCTGGACTGCATACCAGTGACTCTCCCCTTGAACTGGAGCACCACTCAAGGTTTCAGATCTCTTACCTGAAAATAAGAGGCCCTTCCATGCCCAAGAGAGATTTCTTAGTTCCAACAGATCCTCAGTAAGTGACTGATGGCATGCTGAATTAATGAAAAAATCCATGTAGCTGTTCAGTATTAACTATTATAAGTTTTGTATAGATAATTCCATTGAACATAAACCATTGTCAAAATTTGAGGCTAAGATTAGACCTAGCTGAATGCAGGCTTTGTGTGGAGGTTAGAAAGCAAGGGGCTCCACTCTGAACCTCATTGGGATGGTCTTCCTCCCCCTCTAAACCTTCCTTAGGGAGCTGAGCTCTTGTGCTTCTTTCTTCTCCCTCCTCAGCTTTAGCCAGCTGAAAAACATAAACTGGAGCCCCAGAAGCGTTTGGGTTGGAAGAGACCAGGGAGACTAATGGATTATGCCTTTTTCTGACCCAGAGATGGGGCGACTGAGAGGTGTTTGAAAAGCTTTTATTCCATTTTCAGTCTCATGTGAAGGGTGACACACAATAGATGTTAGAATTCATGCCATCACAATTAGAAGCCAACTATTTCCTAATTACAATACATTATACAGCATAATAAGCTGTAAATGATCTAAAATTATCCCTCATGGGTCCAACTACAGTGCATCTTTCACAGTTCTATTTCTCCAAGGTACCTGGTCTTATTTGCAAGGCCATCCTTTGAAAGTAGTTCCATTTCTCTCTCAAGAATGTCTGTGCTATTCCATGTGAGCCTTCTGTCAGGTTTTGAGAATTCTCTACAAATTCATTTCCCACAGGAGAACATCTTGTGGGATGATGCCATGGCAGGGACACCTCTCACTGTCCCAGGCTGCTCCAAGCCCATCCAGCCTGGCACTGGGCACTGCCAGGGATCCAGGGGCAGCCACAGCTGCTCTGGGCACCCGGTGCCAGGGCCTGCCCACCCTCCCAGGGAAGGGTTTTTCCTAAAATCTAATCTAAACCCACTGTATTTCATTATTTGAAAGAGGTGTTTCATATCTCTTTTATTATTTGGTGTTTCAGAGGATTTTCTTTGGCTGGCACCACACAGGAGGGAGCAGGAGGAGTGGCCAGGCCCCAGATTCTGCTCCCCCTCGCTCAGCTGTGAATCCTTCAGCTGCCCCTTCAGTGTGAGGATGCTCAGTGCTGGTGCTGAGCCCGGGGACACTCGGGGAGCCCAGAGCCAGCCCTGGGCTCAGAGGACACCACAGCCCTGGGCACAGCAGTTCCCCCTGCCAGGGGAGCCCAGGAGCAGCCCTGGCCCGAGTGGGCTGAGCTGGGGCTCAGCCAGCTCTGAGATATTGCAGATATCTGTTTATTATAGAATAATTTATATCTATTTATATTTATAATTTATATTTATTTATAATATTTATGTGTTTATATTTATATTATATTATATTGCATTTATATTATAATTTATATTTATTATAGAATGGTTTGGCTTGGAAGGCACCCTAGAGCCCATCTCATTCCACCCCACCATGGGGGACACCTTCCACTGCCCCAGGTTGGTCCCAGCCCTGTCCAGCCTGGCCTTGGGCACTGCCAGGGATCCAGGGGCAGCCACAGCTGTGCCAGGGCCTCAGCACCCTCACAGAGAGGAATTTCTTACTAACATCAATTTAAATCTACCATCTTTCAGCTTAAAGCTGCTCCCCCTTGTCCACTCAGCCCTTGTCCAAAGCCCAGCTCTCTTGGAGGCCTCCTTCTCCTCACAGATTTCTTGGTCATCTCAGCTTTCTCCCTTTCAGATAAGCAGATTATCTTAACAGGATAAACATGGCACTGCTAAGCAAATATTTAAACTGTCATTTTAAAGATAAGATTAAAGAGGGAGGAGGGAAATGACAGCTAAATGGAAAGTAAAACTTTATTTTAGTGCTTAAACAACTTGAGTCCTTGTGCTGTACCTGAAGCAGAGAGCTGACAGTTGTAGACCAGATCATGATAAATCCAAAAATCCTTCCACTAAGCTTTGAAATGAAGAGATAACTTCATCTGAAGGAAAACAAAATCTATATATGCAAACATTGCCATATCTTTATAGGGCCCTCTCAGCACAAAGTTTCTCTTATGGCTGGTATGGAAAATTACACATTTTAAGCGCTATTTTAAAGTAATTTACAGTTGAACCAACAGTAGTAAGAAAACAGTCGAGAATTTGACTTGCAGAATGGGATATGACTCACGACTTTCTCAGCAGCTTTTACTCTGGTTGAAGTTTCCACCTGTTTGGGAATGACACCTTGTATTGGGCTGGTCAGACACCCTGGCTGGGTCAGCCCTGCAGCTCTTCAGCCAGAGGAGAGAAGGAACTGAGGAGGAGCTAAGGAGAAGAAGGCCAGGAGGTGTAAACTCCAGCTGACTTTCACCTCAGTGCACAATTAAGCTTCTACAAAACAAAAAAAAACAAAAAAACAACAAAAAAAACCCAACAACAACAACAACAAAACCCCACCAAAACCTAAATTTAAAATAAAATTTAAAAAACAAAAAACCAACCAAACAAACAAAAAACCCCAAAACAAATTTAAAATTTAAAAAAAATTAAAATTACATCTCTACCAAGATATTGGCTATTTTCTACCAAGATATTTTTTCCACCCTTTGCTTCACCAAAAAGCTCTTTGGACCCAATGGTTTTCTGGTTTTCTCCTGATGCAGAAAGAGGGAATATTGGGAATCTTGCACAATATCACAGCTGAGCCGTGGCAGGAGAAACATTTCCCAGTGAGGTTTCTCCTCTATGTTGTAACTATGCAGCACAAATACCTAAATAAAGGATATTTCACTGCTCCCTCAGAGCCAGGAGGGATTTCATTGCTGGAATTTTCATACCACCCAACAGGCAAAAGAGAAGCCCTTTTATTGGTTTTTATTCTTTCATATTTGTTCCATTAAACCTTTTTTCCATTCCAACTCAACATCTCTTCAAGTGGAGGAGTCCTGTCTGCCACACACTTGTCATAAACCAAGATGGATATGACCTGAGTTTCAAATGCATCTGTATTTCTTAAATTAGAAACTTTAAATGCAAAATTTTTTTTTTAAAAATGTGTTTAGTGAAGAAAATTATTCTCCATCTTGACTGCTAGGTTCTTGAGCTGCCTGTGTTTAATATTAATGTCTCTGTATTTCTAGGTCTTGATTGCAACAGCTCTGCTAATTGGGGATATCATTGAGAGATTATCTGACTTTCACCAGCTCAGGTGCTCCACCTACACTTAGTCACAGTAAAGATTTGTTTTGCTATTTTTTTAAAGGTTTAAAAGGTTAGAATCCCCAGCTCCAAGCTATAATGGGCAAAAGAGCACATTTTAAGTGAAATTAAACCATGCTTCTCTCAATTTAAATAGAAAAAGTTATCTCTGCTGGTACATTCCTCCACAAGAATGGAATCACCTGCAACTTCAGACATCCATAAAATATTTTTGCAAACATCAAATTACTGAACATAATACAACACCCTATGCAATCAATCAACATTTGTGACGGTGTTCACAGGGGTCTGAGGATGAGGGAAGAGACAAGGATCTGACTCCAGGTTTCAGAAGGCTGATTTATTATTTTATTATATATATTACATTAAAACTATACTAAAAGAATAGAAGAAAGGATTTCATCGGAAGGCTAGCTAAGAATAGAAAAAGAAAGAATCATAACAAAGGTTTGTGGCTCGGACAGAAAGTCTGAGCCAGTTGACTGTGATTGGCCATTAATTAGAAACAACCACATGAGACCAATCCCAGATGCACCTGTTCATCCCACAGCAGCAGATAACCATTGTTTACATTTTGTTCCTGAGGCCTCTCAGCTTCTCAGGAGGAAAAATCCTAAGGAAAGGATTTTTCAGAAAATATCATGGCTACAAATATTTTTCCTTTTTTATTACAAAATTTATGTCTCATAAACCTGAACTGATATCAAACCTGGAGCCCAGGTTGTGCTCCCAGGGAATGGGCACAGCCCCAAGGCTGCCAGGGCCCCAGGAGTGTTTGGACAATGCTCTTAGGGCTGCCCAGGGTGGGATTGTGAAATACAAAGCTGAGTTTCATGTCAGGTACATACAGGCAATGTCTGTATTTGTGATTGTGATATGTGTGGAAACCAACCATGGGACAGTTATAAAGACAAATTCTAATAATAACTGAGGAAAGTAAAGCATGGAAGAAGGCCTTTCAACCTATCTTTTGTTAACAAATTAAACTTGATAAGTCTTAAGTTGATTTAGGAGCATTTGAATTAAAGCGTTAAGGATGTTGCTCTTTGACAGGAACCTTCTGCTTGTAGCTAAGCCTTTAAAGAATTTTGCAATAATAACCTTTTGAAGTATAATTTTAGAATATTGCTTGTATCCTTGAAACTATAGCTTTGGAATATATATAAAGGAAACAAGCTTATCTCACACCTTAACAAAGCAGAGAAAAGCAGCTTGAGAAAGGAAGATGGACATCACCTCAAGGATTTATAGTTTTGACCAAGGGAAGCTGGACATCACTGTCATGAGATTTATAGTCCTTGCAATTAAGAGGTGGACCCACATCTGGAGAGCTGGACTTCACCAGATGGGATTCTTCTTCCTTCTTTCAGAAACCAGACCACCACCATCTGGGGATGCTCCTTTTGGGATACATCCTGAGAAAAACTAAATCACAATAGTGTATAGAATTGTGACATAAAAATTGGGAATAGAAACTGCTGAGAAAGCTGATGAGTACCCCTATAAATACCTGTAAGCCTCAACTATGGGTGTGCAGTTGGAGGGAAAACTTCCCCCACTGCACCCAGTGCTGTATTGCTCATACTTTACCATATTAATTAATAAATTGATTGCTGCTTGAATGTTGGCCTAGTCAAGATTCTTATTCATAACAGGATTGTTGGGGTGTCTGTGCAGGGCAGGGGTTGGACTGGGTGATCCCTGTGGGTCCCATCCTGTCAGAACCCAGGACATTCCTCTGACTGCCCTGGGTGATTCGAGACCCTGGCAAGGGGCTCAGAGACCTTGGCACGGAGTCAAAAACACCTGTGCCTTTGATTTTAGGCCATGGAAACAATTACCAACTTTGGGTGAAGAGTTACAAGGCACAAGAGTTTGAGTAGAATGATAGTGAATTCGTCACAGGGTGAAAAAATAGAATTTTGGGGATTTAGAATGGGGGTTCAAGAAGGCAGATGGAGGAATCTGGGTATGTCCTGTCCTTCTTCTTGTCCTCCATCTTCTGCTGGGATGGTGACACTTTTGGATTGGTTTAGAGCAGAGACAGACTGTCTAACAGAGGTGATAGGTATTGGAAAATTATTGTAAATAAAGTACAGGTAGTTCTTAGTATAAAGAACTAACACCACCCCAAGGGCAGTCACTGTGCCACAACCCGACCTGCTGGACAGATCTCAGCAGGTCAGAGAAAGAATGGAATAGATAAGAGAAAATAAACAACCTTGAAAACCAGAGCTGAGGAATCTCAACTTCTTCTTTGACTGGGGGACTGGGAAAAAGAGACTTTCTGATACCTCTGTGGTCATCTCAACCACAGAGACTCCGAGACCTCCAACTCAGGAGATTCCATGATTTTATCCTTTCCTTCTCAAGCTGTCCACTGGCATTGCTACCTAGCAGGAACAAAAGCAATTCTACTTACAAGAAGCACAGCACTGGGTGAATCTGCTCTGTGAAGTCTTGCATTCACAGGAACAGCTGTAGATAATAACAACCTGCAGGGGCTGCTGCCCTGGGGGCATCCTGTGATCTCTGCACAGGGCTCATGGATTGTGAGAAATTGATGTGATTCGTGCTAAGTAAATTGTAATTATATTAATATTTTGGGAAAATAATTGGAAAAGTGCATGTGATTGTGAGAAATGGATGTGATTCGTGCTAACTACATTGTAATTATGTCAATATTTTGGGACAATAATTGGAAAAGTGCATGTGATTGTGAGAAATAGATGTGATTTGTGCTAAATTGTAATTATGTCAATATTTTGGGAACATAGTTGGAAAAGTACATGTGATTGTGAGAAATGGATGTGATTTGTGCTAAGTAAATTGTATTTATATCAATATTTTGGGAAAATAGTTGGAAAAGTACATGTGATTGTGAGAAATGGATGTGATTTGTGCTAAATTGTAATTATGTCAATATTTTGGGAAAATAGTTGGAAAAGTACATGTGATTGTGAGAAATGGATTGTGAGAAATAGATGTGATAAATTGTAATTATGTCAGTATTTTGGGAAAATAGTCGGAAAAGTGCATGTGATTGTGAGAAATGGATGTGATTCTTGCTAAATTGTAATTCTATCAATATTTTGGGAAACTAATTGGAAAAGTAGATGTGATTGTGAGAAATGGATGTGATTTGTGCTAAGTAAATTGGATTTATATCAATATTTGGGGAAAATAATTGGAAAAGTGCATGTGATTGTGAGAAATGGATGTGATTCATGCTAACTAAATTATGTTTATATCAATATTTTGGGAAAATAATTGGAAAAATGCATGTGATTGTGCGAAATGGATGTGATTTGTGCTAACTAAATTGTATTTATGTCAATATTTTGGGAAAATGGTTGGAAAAGTGCATGTGATTGTGATAAATGGATGTGATTTGTGCTAAATTGTAATTATGTCAATATTTTGGGAAAATAGTTGGAAAAGTGCATGTGATTGTGAGAAATGGATGTGATTTGTGCTAAGTAAATTGTAATTCTGTCAATATTTTGGGAAAATAATTGGAAAAGTACTTTTGATTGTGAGAAATGGATGTGATTTGTGCTAACTAAACTATATTTATATCAATATTTTGGGAAAATAATTGGAAAAGTGCATGTGATTGTGAGAAATGGATGTGATTTGTGCTAACTAAATTGTATTTATGTCAATATTTTGGGAAAATAGTTGGAAAAGTGCATGTGATTGTGAGAAATGGATGTGATTTGTGCTAACTAAATTATGTTTATATCAATATTTTGGGAAAATAATTGGAAAAGTACATGTGATTGGTGTTCTGAAGCAGATGGGTTTCCTCACAGATGACCCATGTGAGAAACAGGATACAGGGAATTGGGATCAACCTTGGGATGGACAAAGTCAGGGAGACTCCCAAGCCAGAATTGGCATCAAGACGAAATTAAGACAACTCCCAGGGCAGGATTTGCCTTGAGATCAATAAAGTTGGGACAATTCCAGCCAGGGGGCCTAAAATAGAGGTGTTATCTATGAAATAATGGGCTTAAATGGAACATAGTGATTCCTTATATAACACAAAGCTTAATGCACACTGCCAGACACTGCTGAGAGAGAAATGGAACTAGAAACAAGTTTCAAGGATGGTTTTGTAAATAGGACTAGATACTTTGGAGAAACAGAACTGTGAAAGAGGCATTGTAGTGGGACCACGAGGGGTAATTTTAGATGATTGGCTTTAAAGCATTTAAGGCACAGCGTGGCAAAAAGCTGATAAGCCAAGAAAAGCTTATAATGTATTGTAATTAGGAAATAATTGGCTTCTGATTTTGATAGTGTTAATTATAACATCTGGATTGCCTCGCCCTTGTCATGAGACTAAAAATGGAATAAAAGCTTTTTAAATGTCTCTCAGTTACCCCATCTCTTGGTCAGAAAGGTGTTTAATCCAACACCTTATTTACCAAAAAAAGCCTTACATATAATTTCCCAGAATGCCTATACATATTCATTACCTAGCATTAAAATGTATTTAAATGAGTTCAAAGTTCCTTCTCACTTACACAGTCCTTCTCTTCAAATGGGTGGGTGGGTTTAGAAATGGGGAGTGCTCTTCTTAAGATGAAGGCAAAGATGTTTTCCTGGATTTGACCTTTTTATTCTTGTTTGCTGTCAGGCTTTCTGACCCCTGGGCTGCAGCCCAAGCTCCCCACCTGGCTTTGGCTGCTTTCAGGGCACAGGTGCAAGCTGTGGTTTCTTCATTTCCACAACAGCTCCACATTTTTACTCTGCTTCTTCAAACACAGCAAGACAAGTAAGTGATTTATATCTTAGCCTTAACTACTCCATCTGCCAATAATTAACCATTCCCCATCACTTCTACTCTCCTTAGTATACTTCTAATCATTATAGGTAGTTTTTATCTTCCTAACTAAATCTAGCTAAACTTTTAACTCTTTCCATTTCTTTAAAGCCTTGATTCAATGCCAGCATCACTGAGTTTCAAATACATCTGTATTTATGAAATAAATAAATGTATTTATTAAAGCATCACCGTTTTGGGCAATTTTGGGTTCTGGAGAGGGATTTGACAAACCCAGGCTGCCCATGCAGCGAGAAGCAGATGCCACCTGCAAGGTCAGGCAGCAGGAAGCTTTTCATTGGTTTGTAACAAGAGCAGGGCAGGTCTGGTGGGGTGTTAGTGGCATTTCTCCTCTGCAAAGCCAAGAAGCAAACATCAACCACACTGAGCAAACTGAGGGAGGACAACCCCATCAGAGATTCAGCACTCAAGATAAACAGGGGGCAAGGAACAGTAAATTTCAACAGTGGCCAGAGGCAGTTTTATAAAATGCATAGAGGGGCCTGAGCCAAACCTCAGAAAGATTTTCAGTATTGATATTCATGACTATTAGACCAAAGCCCAAAATTAAGTGATAGATCCTGCTTGTCAAATTGTGAGAACACTTAAATGGGATACGCAGGAGTGAGAAAATACCAGAGGAAATGGAGGAGCTTGCTGTTTTCCTTCAGCCAGCCTTAAGGTGGCTCCAAAGACAAAAAACCAACAAAATCCTTATCCCGGAATGCAAAGACACCAGCGTGGTTCCCACACAGAGCAGCAGAGGGGGCCCAGCAGGATCGAGTGCTGCCATTCCAGGCCAAGGAAAGGTGCAGGATAAGTTTATGGGGCTGCTTTGATGGATCCTTTCTGTCATTTGGCAGCCTGGGAAAGGATGAGGTGGCAGCTGAATGAAACCAGGTGCTGAACATCAGTGCGACCCCTGAGTTGCTTTCATCACTAAATTAAATTTAAAAATAAATTTCTTTCTCCATGGTGGAGGGAACAGGAGCTCACAGGTGGATTCCAGCCACACCTCAGGAGGGCAAAGTTGGCCTGACTTTAAATGTGTTCTTCAATCCTGCCAAGGGGCTGTGACAGGCTGTGTGAACCCCTGAGATCCAACAAAGGAAAACCTCCAGGAAAGGCTGCACTCCCTTTTTCACTCCTGAGGGGCACCACATTCACATCTCACACCGGGGCAGTGTGATGGGCTTAGCAGCTGCTCTGCAGGGCAAACTACTGAGCTAACAGAAGAATAAATAGATACAATACGAGTTTATCCAGAGCAAGGAAGAAAGCAAGGCTGTTAGCATGGAAACCAATAAAATAAACCCATAAGGGATATTTGCAGTTAGAGGACACAAGCCTTAATAATTTGTTGTAAACTCTTGCCGATGTTGTATTGGTTAGAGCTGTTTGTTAGGAAAATTAATCCACAAACACCAGAGGTTTGTATCCAAAAAGGAGACAGAGGAGTCCTTTGGCTTTATTCCAATAAAGGGAGAGGCCATGGGGCATTCCCCTGGGTTCTCTCAGATTTTTGGAGGACTCAGCCTCCTTTTTATCCCAATTTCCAGCCACATTTCCCTTCTCTCTTTCCCCATTGCCTGAGGTACTTGAGAGGTTCACACTTCCCAAAACACCTGATACCAGACACTCCTCTCTAATGTACAACCCTCCCTTTTCATTTTTAATTCTTACGGAATTTAGGGGTTTTTCTTACCCATTGCTTCTTTCATCTTTCAATGTCTAATTTCATTTATCAGCAAACCTAAAGTTTATTTGTAAAAGTAAATGTCTTTTTCCATTCATCAATCAGCAGAATCCTTCCCATTGTTTCTTTTATCTCCCAGTGCTAATTTTACCTACAGCAGACCCACAGCTTGTTTGTAAAGACAAATCCAATATTCCTCTCATGTTGAACCATTACAGTGAGAATGCAAAAGCCAAAACCATTGAGCTTTTTGTCCTGCTACCTTTAATTTCTGAGCAGTCAGGGGTGGTGCTCAGTTTGGGATCCTGTCAGACAGAAGGATTCTTATGGTAAACACTTCACCTAGTAAACCTAGGTGAGCTAGGTTTTTGACAAATATTTTCAAGTTTATAGCATCACTCAGCAAGAATGAAAAAATTTATGAGCACATGAAAAATGTGTATTATATGATTGGCTTTTTGCAAATATTAAAATTAATGCTATATGTGTTATGTTAGAAAGATATGCGGTATTAATCCTCTTAAGCAGTGTGTTAAATATAGTTTTAGGTTATAACACAATGTTAAAATAGAAACTATGCAATGTAAGATACTTTTTTTAAGTAGCTCAAGAAAGGGATGAGATCATCAAGAAATTCTTTGCACAGAGATAACAGCAACAAGACACGAAGATCCCAAAGAGAAAAATCATTCCCTCCTTATTGTGAAGAACTTGTCCTTGCAGACTCCATGGAGTCCGAGCATGATTTACAAGATGAAGGGGCAAAGTTGACAATAACAAGAAAACACCCTTTGTTTGAAAAGAATTTTTGAATCATGTGTGAGATGTATGAATATGCAGCAGGCTGCTGCTTTTAAGGGTTAATCCTTTGTTAGCAAGCCATGCTTTCCAAGAGGAAAGCATCCCAACATTCCTAATTCCTTGCTTTTATTGTCCTAACTCTGATTGTCCAAATCAGTATTGCTCTAATTTGTATTACTATTTTTACAACCATTTTATTACTATTTTACTTTTACAATTTTAAAACGAGCAATTGGCATTTTTCACAAGCAGAAATAAGTTTGCGTTGCCATTTGAATGCGGTGCACAGAAAGAATTTGCACTTGGAAGGGGAAGATCAGCGAAATGTTTTTGTTCTGGCAGAGCAGATTTGAGAGCATCTCGGCTGTGCCCTCGGGGTGTTTGTGAGCTGGGAGCGGCATCGTGTGGCTGCTGGGATGAGCTCCGGCAGCGCCAGGAAAAGGGAAGAGCTCTCCTGGCCCTGCCCCATTCCCGGGGGGGAACAGCTCTGCTGTGGAACCCGGCTCTTGGGCACTGCCAGGATGGGATGGGATGGGGCACAGCCTTGGTTTGGAAAGGCAGGTGTGTGCTAAGGAAGGCAGGAGCCTCCCCTGAAATGGAGAATGTAAACCCCCTCCCTCTGAATTGCTATAAATTTGAAATTAAGGGGCTCTCAGGCAAAAATATGGGAGCAGAAAATAACAGTTCTTTATTAGGGAAGAAAATAAAAATATAAAATAAACAATTCACTACACCAGCACAACACTGCCAGAGTCAGAACCAGCCTGACACCCTGTGGGTCAGGGTGCTGGCACAGCCCCATTGGAATTGTGGCTCAGCCCTCCTGCAGTGTCAGGGGTGGCTCTGCTGGAGCAGGGATCCTGGAGAAAGGTGCATCTTCCTCTGAAGATCCAGTGGCAGAGGCAGCTGCTGTTCCTCTGGGAATCCAGTGCAGAAGCCGTGCTGGTGTTCCAGAATCTCCAGATTCTATCTGGGTAGGAATGCTTGGCTCCTCCCTCTGGGCTCACATCTCCCAGTGGGATGCTGTAGCTCTTATCAGCCATGCAGGGACATTCAATGGCTGTTATCAGCAGATGTCCCCTCCCGAGGGAGGAGTGGGTGTGGAAGAGATAAGGAAAACTGCCCATGAACAGAAGACAGCTGCAATCCAATTGCAATCCCTTTCACACAGAGTTCACCCAGCTGTGTCTCACAGAGAAGTGTCAGGACAGGGTGACTGGGGAACCCTGGATGCTGAGAATTTCAGACTTCCTGCGCTGTTAGGAGAGCGGTGCCAGAAAAGCCCAGAGAAGTCTGTCTGTCCTTGGAGATGCAGAGGGGATGTCTGTCAGTCTGTCTGTCCTTGGAGATGCAGAGGGGATGTCTGTCAGTCTGTCTGTCCTTGGAGATGCAGAGGGGATGTCTGTCAGTCTGTGTGTCCATCCCGGGGGGTGCAGGGAGGGGTGTCTATCTGTCTGTCCGTCCCAGGAGTTGCAAGAAGGGATGTCTTTCTGTCCGTCCGTCCGCCCGTCCGTCCATCGGTCTATCGGATATCCAACTGTCTCTCGCCGTTCGTCTGTCGGGGGGCGTGTCCCAGCCGGAGCGGCGGCGATTGGCTGGAGGAGCTGTCGCTCAGAACGCGGCCACGCCTCCACGGTCTAAGGCAGTCTCGCTAACTCTGATTGGTTCGCTCCTTTGCCAATCACCGCCCACCCCCTCCTATGACTGGCTGGCAGCGCTTGAACCCGCCCCTCCCGCTCCGATCTCTAATCTACCCAGCGACAGCCTCTGATTGGTGGGGAGCGCCGGAGCGATTTTTTGATTGGCTGAGGCCACAGGGGCCCGCCCGACCCATTCACAAAGCGCGGGCGGGGCCGGGGGTCCCGGGAGGGGACAGCGCCGGGACCTCGGGGCTGGACAGGGCACGGGGGGGATGAGGAGCGGCACAGCACTGAGCCGGAGCCAGGCTGAGGCCCCACGTCCAGGCTCCGAGGAATTATTTAAATTTTTATATAATTTTAAATTATTTTTTAATTATTTAAATTTAATAATGAAATAATTTAATTTTAAATTATTTATATCTTTCTTTCTTTAATTTCTTTTCTTTTCCTTCCTTCCCTACTTCTGCCAAGGTCAGGATTGAAGCGCTAGAGATGGAATTTCATGTTCAGGCTAAAACCTCCATCTTGCTTTATATCTATTACTATATTCCAAAATCCTAAACTCTTAAGTTTTCCACCCTGTGATATGACACACTTCTATTCAACTCCACACCCGCAACCCCAGTTCCATCATTCCATTTTGGAAGCTTCTCCACAGCCTCAGCTCAATGCAGTGTTCTCCTGGGGGTCAGTGCCTGGCAGCACAGAAAGTTTGAAATTCTCAGAATCCAGAACTCCCAGCATCTTCCCAAAGGAGAAAATGCCATGAACAGGTAATTTAGGTCATTTGGCTGCACCTGCAGGGAGGTGTTGGATCCAACTCCTAAGGGCAGCACCTGATCCAATTTATTCCCTTTGAACAGCTCTGGAAGAGGAGACAGGAATTCCCCCAGGAATTCCAGGAGGGTGCTGGGCTGTGCTGAAACTGAGGTGATCCAAAAACTGATTTTCCAGACTTGCTTCCCTTCCTGAATCCATCTGGCGATGGCAAAAGAGGGGAAAACCAGCAGGAGAGGGATTCTTCCTTCTGGCAAAGGCAGAGCTGGAGGTGGGGGGAGATTTGATGAAACATCTCCTCACTTCCAGCATTCCTATTTCCCAGGATAAGCCCTGGCCCAGCTCTACTCAGCTCTTCCACACCAGCCACTGCTCCTTGCCACAGGGTGATACCAGAATTGATCCTGAAATTGTAATTTGTCCTGGATTTTGGTTTCCAGGCCTCTGCCCTGCTCAGAGCCAGCTGCCAGGATTGAGGCAGAGCTGGCTCTCCCCACACCATGATTTTATAGGAAAATACTCTTTTAATCTTAATTTATTCCCTTATCAGACCCAGCTTTGATTCCCAGACACTGCTTTGAGGACAGAGAGAGAGAGATTTTTGCTGGACAACAAAAAAACCTAAGCGGGATAAGCAGGAATTTTCTGGTGAATAATAGAGTTAACTCAAACCCCAGTGGCACCTGCAGGATTTCAGTGGTGAGGAGTTACCTCAGCCCATTATCCCTATTTCTGCTTGGTGGGCTCTGATTAACAAGATTTTCTCAAGCCCTACCAGAAGGAAACACAACCCCCAAGGCTGAGTGTAGATTTCTTTGCGGGGAAGCAGATGGGAGCTCCAGGGACTCTTACAGATCAAAAACACTGGAGAAGGAGGGAGGAATGCACTGAACAGATTAAAAACTCTCTATTTTTTTCAAAGAAGTGTGGAATGACACCTGGATTTCCCCATGGACAGCACCACGAGAGGGAGACTCACTCCTGCAGCAGGCCTGGCAGTGCCCCTGGCACAGCTGCTGTCCCAGTCCACCCCCAGTTTGGGCTCCAAATCCCTGCCTCCCCACCTTCCCCCCCTGCTGAGGAGCCCAGTGAGAGTAACAAAATTATTTATTTCATTCCCTCCTGGGGCAAAGCTCAGCTCTGGCCAGAAAAGGTAAAAAAACCTCTGGAGCTGGCAGGAGCAGCAGATGCAGGTGCTGTGGGGAGGGAAATCCCAGGAGCTGGGGGAGCTGCACCAGTTCCTTTGGTCAGGGCAGGGCTTTGAGCTTTTGGGGGGGGGTTTCTCCCTCTTTTTCAAATATCCTTGATGACCTCCTCCAGCTCCTCTTTTGTGTACATGTGGAATTTCATGCCAGGCTCCACCGTGGCAAGCTGCAAGAGAAGGAACAAGGGGTTAAACGTGGCTGAGGAGAGCAGGGAGCAGCTGTTCCTTCTCCTGATCTGCCAGGCCAGCAGGATCATTCCAGCCCAGAACACGCTCCACGGTGCCCTAAAATAGCTGCCTGCTGCACAAATAGCTTTGAATTGACTCAGCCTCCTCAAGAGGAGCAGCAGCGGGGAATTTTAGTGGGAACTGCTCCCACTCCATGGGGGAAAAGCCACCAAAAACCTCCCAGGAGAGAATTCCTGCCTCTCCAAAGGAGTCTGCTCCTCCAGGAACCAAGGGGACAAATCCTGTGTGGGAGCTGAGGGGGCTCAGGGAAACTGAGGCAGGGATCTCCAAGGAAAAGAGGGACAGCACAGAGTCAGAGTCAGGAAAAGCCATCAAAAACCTCCCAGGAGAGAATTCCTGCCTCTGCAAAGGATTCTGCTCCTCCAGGAACCAAGGGAACAAATCCTGGCCTGTCTGGGAGCTCAAGGGACTCAGAAAAACTGGGGAAACTGAGGCAGAGATATCAAAGGAAAAGAGGGACAGCAAAGAGTCAGGAAAAGCCATCAAAAACTCCCAGGAGAGAATTCCTGCCTCTCCAAAGGATTGTGCTTCCCCATGAACCAAGGGGACAAATCCTGTGAGGGAGCTGAGGGGGCTCAGGGAAACTGAGGCAGAGATCTCTAAGGAAAACAGGGACAGCACAGAGTCAGAGTCAGGAAAAGTGATCAAAAACCTCCCAGGAGAGAATTTCTGACGTTCCAAAAGATTCTGCTCTTCCAGAAACCCAGGGGACAAATCCTGGCCTGTGTGGGAGCTGGGGAAACTCAGAAAAACTGAGAAATCTGAGGCAGAAAAACTGAGGCAGGGATCTCTAAGGAAAGGAGGGACAGCACAGAGTCAGAGTCAGGAAAAGCATCAAAAACTCCCAGGAGAGAATTCCTGCCTCTCCAAAGGATTCTGCTCCTCCAGGAACCAAGGGGACAAATCCTGTGTGGGAGCTGAGGGGGCTCAGGGAAACTGAGGCAGGGATCTCCAAGGAAAACAGGGACAGCACAGAGTCAGAGCAGACAGAAACATTCCAGAGGCAGCACCAGGGATGAGGGATACTTGGATGAGAGGAGGAGCCTAGAGGAGAAATGTGAGCAGAAATATTCACAGCTGGCTCAGGGATGGGAGCCCAAACCAGGAACAGCTGTACCAAGGCTCCAGAGAGAGATGGGATGGCCTGGAATGAGTTGGGGTATCCCATAATAAGTTGGGATGAGGCAAGACAGGGCTGGGATGGGGGCAGGACAGTGTGGTGGTGTTTGCAGGGAAGAGATGAAAATCTTGACTCCATGTTTCAGAAGGCTGATTTGTTATTTTATTATATATATTATATTAAATATAATAAAATATATATAATTAAATAATAAGTATAATATATTAAATAATCTAAAATAAAAATTATTATATAAAATAATATATACAATAATAAATATAATAATATATCATTTTCTTCAAAAGAAAATTATATATTAAAACTATACTAAAGAATAGAAGAAGGGATTTTATCAGAAAGCTGGAAAGGAATGAAAAAGAATGATAATAAAATCTTATGACTGCTCACAGCCTCAACACAGGTGGCTGTCATTGGTCATCAAGTAAAAACGATTTCACACGCTGGGTAAACAATTCTCCAGATCACATTCCAAAGTAGCAACACATGGAGAAGCTGAAGCTTCTCAGCTTCTCAGGAGAAAAGATCCTGGCAGAAGGGTTTTTCATAAAATATGTCTGTGACAGGACAAGCCTGGGATGGGAGCAGGACAGGGATGGGATGGGAGCAGGGACAGGGATGGGATGGGATGGGATGGGAGCAGGGATGGGAGCAGGACAGGGATGGGATGGGATGGGATGGGATGGGATGGGATGGGATGGGATGGGATGGGATGGGATGGGATGGGATGGGATGGGATGGGATGGGATGGGATGGGATGGGATGGGATGGGATGGGATGGGATGGGATGGGAGCAGGGACAGGACTGGGATGGGAGCAGGGACAGGGATAGGATGGGATCAGGACAGGACAGGACTGGGATGGGATGGGAGCAGGACAGGACAGGGATAGGATGGGATCAGGACAGGGATCAGGACAGGACAGGGATGGGATGGGAGCAGGTACAGGACAGGGATGGGATCAGGACAGGCCAGGGATGGGATCAGGACAGGCCAGGGATGGGATGGGATGGGATCAGGACAGGACAGGGATAGGATGGGATCAGGACAGGGATCAGGACAGGACTGGGATGGGATGGGATGGGAGCAGGTACAGGACAGGGATCAGGACAGGACTGGGATGGGATGGGAGCAGGTACAGGACAGGGATGGGATCAGGACAGGCCTGGGATGGGATCAGGACAGGCCAGGGATGGGATCAGGAACAGGCCTGGGATGGGATCAGGACAGGCCTGGGATGGGATCAGGAACAGGCCTGGGATGGGATCAGGAACAGGCCTGGGATGGGATCAGGAACAGGCCTGGGATGGGATCAGGAACAGGCCTGGGATGGGAGCAGGTACAGGACAGGGATGGGATCAGGACAGGCCAGGGATGGGATCAGGACCAGGCCTGGGATGGGATCAGACCAGGCCTGGGATGCTCCTGAACTCACAGGCCCTGGGCACATGGTTTGACTCTCCAAGATCAAAGCATGGATGCAACCAATAACCCGAAGGAAAGTTCTGGAGTATCCCAGCAGATCCCAGAGCTCTTCCAAGGTGATTTCACACAAACCCCCCCTTCAGCAGCACAAGGAACCCCTGATCCAGGGCAGGGAGGTACCATGAGGTGTTTTTCCAGGTGGAAAATCCCCACACTCAGCCTGAGAGCTGCTGCCAGCCCAGTTTCACCCAGAACTCTCAGACAAGGTGGAGACTCTTGAAGATGCCACTTTAGGCCCCTCAAATCATGGAGTAGTTTGAAAGGGACCTTAAAGCCCATCCAGTGCCACCCCTGCCATGGCCAGGGACACCTCCCATTGTCCCAGGCTGCTCCCAGCCCTGTCCAGCCTGGCCTTGAACATTTCCAGGGATCCAGGGGCAGCCCCAGCTGCTCTGTGCAGGGACTGGGCTGATCCTGGGCCCAACCAGAGCCAGATTTATGCACCAAACCAGCTCTAAATACAAAAACACCTTTTATGAACACTAAAACCAGCAGAGACACCAATTCCTTTGCTTCTCCACACCTTCCCAAACCTGTCCCTCACCTTCTCCCTACCAAAGCTTCACCATTCCCTGACAAGCTTCACAGGGAAGTCATTAATCTAAAATTGTGAAGTCCTTTCAGGCTCCTGACCTTTGCCACCAATGGATTTAACTCTTCCACAGCCACACTTTCCCTCTTCTCTTTGTTCCTAGATGGAAAATGCCACAGCAGCATGGCCAGAGCCAAGAAATGGGAGAGGCACATACTTCTAGGAAGCAAAGAGCTCTTCAGGTAGCACATTTTCAGCCAGGGGGTGCCTTGAGTCAATAGAAACCTTTTAATCCTCAGCACATTCCTGCTGTCCTTCCCCCCTGCACCATCCCACCCCAGTGCAGGGCCGTGCCAAGCACAGTTAAGCCCTGTTAAACAGGGACATGACATCAGGATACTGTACACATTCCTCTGCCTGCACTGTACCAGGAAAAAAATGTATGGCCAAGGGCTGGGAGAGCACCTGGGAAGGAGATTCCAGCCACAAGGCCTGATTTTGGGACAGACTATCCAAGTTTCCATGTGCTGCTGGCCTTCCCCTCCAAAGGAAGTTGAATCCCACCAGGAATGGGCTCCCCAGAGCAACATTTAAAACAAAAATGGGGTGAATACCTTGGGGCTGTTTGGGAAAAGGTTTCCCAGCACTCAGAGGGAAGGAAGGGGAGGGTAGAGCAGCTCAGGAGCTGGAATGCCACACTTTGGAAAGGTCTGGTGTCTCATAACCCACCCAAAATAGAAGCAAACTCTATCCAGCAGCCTGGCTCCTCATCTGCCACTTACCCCACCCAGTGCACAGGGTTTGGACCTTTCCCACCCAAAAAGGAGCCTGTGGAGCAGCTTTGGGGTCTGTGGGTGCTGCCTGCCCCCGGGGCTCCAGGGGCACAGCCATTCCTGAAGGATCCCTGCTGCTCCCACTGTCCAGGGGATTTTTGGCACTGCCCCAGGACTAATATAGCAGCCCAGGAGCTGGGCAATTTTCATTCCTTCTAATATTACAAGCAGCAAGGCAAAAAAGAATGGTTAGATGCAAGGGAAGAGTCTGAGTGGTATGTTGGGTTCTGCTGACTGGAGGAGGTCAGAGAATCCCTTCTGCTCATCCTGGATCTGTCACTGTCATATTTTCTGAAAAATCCTCTTTGCCCAGGATTTCTTCTCCTGGGAAGCTGAGAAGCCTCAGAGAGAAATGAAAACAATAATTATCTGACTGCTTCTCCTGTGTCTGCTGCTTTGGAATGTGGTCTGGAGATAATTTACCAACTGATTATTGTTTGATTGGTTCCATGTGAATTGTTTTTAATTAATGACCAATCATCATCAGCTGTGTCAGACTGAGGAGTCAGGAGCTTTCATTATCATTCTTGTTAAGCCTTCTGTCTGTATCCTTTCTCTTTCTTTAGTATAGTTTTAGTATATCATTCTTTAATATAATATAATGATATTTATAATCATAAAATTATTTATAATCATAAAATTATTTATAACCATAAAATAAGAAATCAGCCTTCTAAGAACATGGAGTCAGACTCATCTCTCACCTCGTCCTGGGGACCCTGCAAATACCACATGGATCAGCCATGAAAACAGACCAGGCTCTGCACCTCTGGAAGGGGAAAAAGCTTCAACTTTTCCAAAATGCCCCACAGGCTGTGATGAAAAGGGCAGGAACACCTGCAGGACTCGGCTCAGCAAGCCCTGAGCTGCTCCATTCCTTGCTCCAGGGGCAACCCTGACTCCAGCAGGACTCACCTCGATGTTGGTGGCATTTAGCTTCTCCTCCATCACCTGTTTCAGGATGACCAGGGAAGATTTGATGGCCTCCTTTAACGTCATGGACTGCAAAACAAATGGCTGATGGATGACAAGCTGCAGGCTCAGCACCTGGCCCCTCTCCCTCCCCTCTCCCAAATCCCTTGAGCCAGGCAGCCAAAGGAGCAGCTTAGCAAGGGATCTGCAGCATCCCTGGGAGACTGGAGCAGGCAGGGCAGGGATAGCACAGGGACAGTGAAATCCTGCCTTTCTGAGAGTTAAAAATGGTTCATTTGGCCACATAAATCTGGTTCATTTTAAAATGATTTAGCTGGGATAGGAGGGGCTGTTTCTCTTCACCAATTCCCTCCCAAAAAGCCAGATTCCCTCCAGGCAGAAGCCTCCATGCTGCATTTAATCTGATAAATCCCAGGCATCCCTAGAGGCAGAGGGATGTGCAGCACAGCTGTGTTTCACTAACTTTGCACTTGAAAAAGGGTTGACAATCCAGGCAGTCCAGAATTTGGGTAATTTGGAGAATTCTAGTGAACAAATGAGTCTTCCCAGCCACCACCACTAATTGTGCTTTTCATCAGGGTTTGGTTTCTTACCACCCAAAATGGGCAACCCCCTCCTCATGGGGGAAAAAAAATTCTATTTAATATCAAACCTGACCAGAACTTCCAGCACAAAAGCTGCTCCCTTCTCTGAAGGTGCTGCTGTGAGCTCAGGATGCTTCCAGCTGTACCCACACAGAGCCTGATGCTGACAGCAGCACCCAGAGCTCAGTTTTTATTTATAGAGAACTTCCTGACATGGCCTTAATTATCTCACAGGCAGAGAGCAGCTGGGATCACTCTGCTCCTGACGAGTGATCATCTGCCCTGAGCAGTCTCATGCAGCACCTCCTCTCCAGCCCAGTCCTAAATCCTCACTGGGGAGGGAATGAGGGGGATTCTAGGAGGTGGTGAAGTGACCCCAGAGGCCAGAGAGTGATCCCCAACCCCCAATGCAGCCCTTACCTTGTGGTAATCCTCCTGCAGGGAGCTCTGGGCTCCCTCGGAGGCGGAGCCGATGGCGTCTGGCATCGCACTGCACGAACGTCCCCGAGGGATCCATGTGGAACCTGTGGGGACAGGGGGTCTGCCTGCCTGCACCCCAGCCACCACGCCAGGGGCACCCCAAGGACTCTCCCACCAACCCCCAGAGCTCCCTGCACAGCTGGAGCTGGGATTCATCCCCAGGCTTGGCAGCTTACACACTCTAAACACTGCCCTCTTTCCTCGGAGAACCCTTTGGATGTTCCCATCTTATCCTAAATTTTGTTTAATAAATTCAGCAAGTTTTTTTTTCCCTGCTGGAAGGCAGAGCTGACTGGTCTGGCTCTGCCAAGCCTTTCCCACTTCCAGTGGGGCCATTTGAAGCGCTGAGTTCAGGTTACAGCTGCTTCCAACACCTCCCCAAGGAATGTCACATGGATTATGTTTACCGGTGGCTCTGCCGGTCCTTTTAGGGAAAGGTAAGAATACACTCAAGATGAGGAGAGCTTTAACACTTCCGCTCCTCCCCAGGAAACCAATTTTTTAATTAAAAAAGGCAAGGGTTTGGGGACAGATATGATGATTGTCCAAGTCCAACAAGCAGGCGGGGTCTGCTGGAAAGGGTTTTTAACAGGATTAATAAACATATCAGGGACATAATGGGATAAATCCCAAGGGGTTAGGCTTAAGGAAAACCCCAGAATGGAGTCCTTAAAACAGCCTGGTAATTTTGCAGTGGAGGTTGATGTGGGTCTTTTCCCTGGAGTTAAGAGAGCAGAACTCACAGCTGGGGTCCCTTATCATCCACCCCTCCGAAGAGCAGAGCGAACCACGAAACGGGCGGGACTGCGGGACAGAGCAGGGAATGGGTCAGACAGGGGGGACAGGGGGGTTCCCCAGCACCCCCCAATCCCCCCCAGTCCCACCATGGCTCCTGTGTCAGCATCTTCTCCCCAAACTGCAGGGCCAGGTTAGACACAGCCTGTGTCACACTCTCCACTGTCATGGTCTCGTTGTAGGTGAACCAGTGATTCTGCAGGAAAATCCAAATTAAAATTCCCATTAGTCCCATGTGCCCAATATTTGACATCCCTGCATGGCTGAGGTGGGGGACACAAGGATACACTTCCCTGTGGAACTCAGGGCACAGCCAGGTGTCCCCCATGGAAGTATCAGGGAGAGTGGGATGTACAAAAATCCACAGAAAATTGGATACCAAAGCTTGGCATGCCAATAGGGAAATGCAAAGGTTGAAGGGATTTATCCCAATATCTGCTATGGAAGGAACGTGTTACAGCTCTCCAGAGGGTGGAAAAGTGCTGATATGCAGGAGAAAACCCCAGGAAAATCCTTTGCAGACAGCACAGATTTGTACCTGGGACCTCCAGCACCTGAGGCATCCAGGAAATTTAAGGGGATAAAAAGAAAACCAATATATCCAATATGTTTACCAGAACACTCAGCCCCTACACTCCCAACAAGGCCTCCAACTTCCCACCAGCTTCTTTGATGGAATGAGCTTCTCTTTCCTCCAGGACTTTCAAGGAGTTTCCTGGGATTGTGCTGCTAATTTACAAACAGAGATGCCCAGATCTTACCTGAGTCCTCCACTCTGGCCTTGTCAATTAAAGTCTTTGCATCAGCTATTAGGCCACTCATGGCACATCCTGCAAGGGAAAGGGCAACCAGGAGTCATTCCTGTTTCATTCCACCCATTATTTGGGATGTGTTTTCCTCCAAAATGCCCCAAAACACCAAGGGCTGCAGGGAGGAGCTGGTCCCTGAGTGGGAAGGTGGGGAAGGGATTTGTCCCCCTGTGCTGGGCACTGCTGAGGCCACACCTAGGAACAGTTCTGGGTTTCTCACAAGAAGGACAATGAGGAGCTGGAGCATGTCCAGAGAAGGGAACAGAGCTGGGGAAGGGGCTGGAGCATCAGGAGGGGCTGAGGGAGTTGGGAAAGGGGCTCAGCCTGGAGAAAAGGAGGCTTGGGGTGGGACCTTGTGGCTCTGCACAACTCCTGACAGGAGGGGACAGGCTCTGCTCCCAGAACAAGATGGAACAGCCCCATGCTGCACCAGGGCAGGTTCAGGTCAGATATTCCATTATTTTTTCCATGGAAAGCATGGTCAGACCCTGGCACAGGCTGCCCTGTGAACACTGCTGGAGTCCCCATCCCTGGAAGGGTTCAAAAAGTGTGGATGTGGCACTTTGGGCCTTGGGATGGTTGGACTCCATGATCTTAGAGAGCTTTTCCAGCCTCGAGGATTCTGTGGGATTGAACCAGATTTGCTCCACAACAACCTGCTGGGCCCAGAGGCTGCAGGAATCCCAACACAGATTCCACTTTGGGAGGAGGGGATTGCTTCACAAGCTCCTGGGAGGAGGAAATTGGACTCTTGCCCATGGAGCAGCAACACAGGGATTTTGGAGGTTGCTCCTCCCATGCCCATGGAGCAGCAACACAGGAATTTTGGAGGTTGCTCCTCCCATGCCCATGGAGCAGTAACACAGGAATTTTGGAGGTTGCTCCTCCCATTCCCATGGAGCAGTAACACAGGAATTTTGGAGGTTTCCTGCCCCTCAGGTGACATATTTGGTTATGAGCCCATTGTGGGCTGCTCAGGGCATGGGTGGCATCAGTGATCCTGGAGAAACTGGCCCCAGCCAGGCCCACCACAATTCCCTGCCCTCCCAGCAGTAAATTTGGGATGAGTTTTCAGGAGGGAGGTTACTGAGGCAGGGGCAGAGCTTCAGCTGCCCCTTTCTGCTTCCTGGAGCTCCCTCCTGCTGCCTTGGAGCCTGAAAAACCAGTGACCAGGAGCTGGTGTGCATTCCTGGCAGGGAGGGCTCATCCCAACACACAACTCCCCAAATTGCCAGGGGATGGACTCTTCTCATAACTAATTCCCAATTTTAGGGGTGATCTGATGCAGAGGGATGAATCCCTGCTCCATACCAATGTGGGAGTCGATCTCCACAATCTTCTCAATGCTGCTGGGCTCCATCAGGGGGGATGTGATCCTCTTCTCCACCGCCAGGCAAACTCCCTCAGAGGTCTGGATCCCAATGGCTGTGGAGCCAAGCTGCAAAACACCAGCACAGGCTCCAGCTCATGCACATCTCACTGATCATTTTGACTTATTTGTAGCTGTGTTGGTTTGGATTCAATTGTGTCACCCATACACAAAGCCACTCTGGCTTGGCAGGGTGGATTTTCAAGCTTATGGGGAGGGTGAAATCCATGGGATTCCCATGAGAAGCCAGTGGGTCCCAGAAGGTCCCCCCTGAGCCTCCTTTTCCCCAGGCTGAGCCCCTTCCCCAGCTCCCTCAGCCCCCTCCCTCAAGCAACAGCACTTTGTGGAGCCTGCTGAGTGTAAAAGGCCCTGGGAATTCTCCTCTGCCAGAGGGAAATGAGAGTTTGAAACTTTTAAACCTTGAAGGGTGAGAGAATTTCCCACATCAGTACAAATCCCTCTGCAGCTCTGGCTCGGGCATGTGGCTTTCCATAATCTCCTGTTCTCCCCAGAGTCCCAGGCAGCAATTCCACCCCAGGACTGCAGGACACCTCAGTGTCACCAGGGCCACAAGCACAGGGACAGATCCCAGGGGCTCCTGCAGCCCTTGTCTGGATCCTGCTGTTGATCCCACCTTGATCCCATCAGGCCCTGCCTGGATCCCACCTCAACTGCACCAACTCTCACCTTGATCCCACAAATCCCTGCCTTGATCCCAACAGCCCCTCCTTTGATCCTATCCTGGGCACACCAACAGCTGCCTGGATCCCACTTTGATCCCACCAGCCCTGCCTTGATCCCACCATGATCCCACCAATGCTTTTTGGATCTTACCAGCCTCTAATCTGGATCCCACCAGCCCTTACCTCAATCCTACTTAATACCACCAACCCCCACACTGGTCCTACCTTAATCCCACCTACTCCTAATCTCAATCCAGCCTTGATCCCACCAACAATTATCTTCATCCCACCTTGATCCCCCCATGATCCTACCAAGGCTTTTTGGATCTAACCAGGCCCTAATCTGGATCTCACCAGCCCATACCTCAATTCTATTCAATCCCACCAAACCCCACACTGGTCCTACCTTAACCCCACCTTGATCCCACCAGCTCCTAAACTCAACCCAGCCTTGATCCCACCAACAATTGCCTTCATCCCACCATGATCCCACCAATGCTTTTTGGATTTTACCAGCCCCTAATCTGGATCCTATTTAATCCCACCAAACCACACACTGGTCCTACCTTAACCCCACCTTGATCCCACCAACAATTACCTTCATCCCACCTTGATCCCACCAGGCCTGCATTGATCCCACCATGATCCCACCAATGCTTTTTGGATCTTACCAGCCCCTAATCTGGATCCCACCAGCCCTTACCTCAATCCTACTTAATCTCACCAACCCCCACACTGGTCCTACCTTAACCCCACCTTGATCCCACCAACTCCTGAACTCGATCCAGCCTTGATCCCATCCACAATTACCTTCATCCCACCAACAATTACTTTGATCCCACCTTGATCCTTTTTGGATCTTACCAGGCTCTAATCTGGATCCCACCAGCCCTTACCTCAATCCTATTTAATCCCACCAAACCCCACATTGGTCCCACCTTGATCCCACCAACTCCTAAACTCAACCCAGCCTTGATCCCACCAACAATTGCCTTCATCCCACCTTGATCCCACCCACAGTCACCTTCATCCCACCTTGATCCCACCAATGCTTTTTGGATTTTACCAGCCTCTAATCTGGATCCTATTTAATCCCACCAAACCCCACACTGATCCTACCTTAATCCCACCTACTCCTAAACTCAATCCAGCCTTAATCCCACCAACAATCACCTTCATCCCACCATGATCCCACCAATTACATTCATCCTACCTTGATCCCACCAATTACATTCATCCCACCTTGATCCCAGCAGCCCTGCCTGGATCCCAGCCTGCTCCCAGCACTCCCAGCTCTCCCACCCCAGGGAATTTCCTGGCCCAACTGTCCCAGCTGCACTGTGCAATGCTCCCTCCCCACATCCACTTCAAGACATGGGGTTTAATTTCAACCCCAAGATTCCATGGAGAGCTGCACCTACAGCCACAGGCATGGCAGATCTGGTTTAATTTAGCAAACCAGCAGGGCCACCAACATCCCCCTGGGAGCTTCAATTCCCAACTCCTTGATACTTGTGTTGCTTTTTCTGTTACATTATTACTTTATTCCCCTTTTTAGTGCTCCAAGGAGCTAAAGGAACACAGGGAAGGTGAAGTCAGGACCCTTCTACCCAGTACAAACACCTCAGAGCTTTTTCCCTTCCTCACTTGACCTGTTCAAACACCTCAGAGCTTTTTCCCCTCCTCACTTGACCTGTTTCTTCCAAATTTAAACTTACTGCAAATCAACACCCACATTCTATCAATGTAACAGACAGGAGTATTTATCAATTCAGGACATTTATCAATTAAGGATGTTTAATCCCCAAAGGCCATTTGGCCCTGCAGAGGTGGGTTTGCTCATGACAACATTCAGTTTACATTTAAATCCACCCAAGAGGTGGTTTAGGTTGGATTTGGGGACAAACAGCTTTGGATTGCATTTTTTGGGGGGTAAATCACTTGGTAGGACAGGGGAGGGAACATTCCACTGAACTCTGGGGAAAAATCAATGGGTTTTGGTCCTTCCTGACCCATAAAGAAGCAGAACTGTGAGGTGCTTGGCTGGAGGAAACAGACACAGCTTGGATTAGTCCTTGTGGGTTCTTTGTTTCTTTTTTTTTGTTTATTGGGGTTAGGATTGAAGGTACTTGAGATGATATTTTGTGTTCAGATTTAGGTATTCATTGTTTCTTATCAGTGTTACAGTCTCCCAGCTGTGAGTTTTGTAGCTTTTCATTAGGTACAAAATGGTTAACTACCTCTTGTTATAAGGTCTTTTAAGGTTAAACTCTCTAATTAAGAAATCATACTTAAATTAATTTCTCTTATAACTTAATAATTGATTTCTCAAAGCCTGCAGTGTGGACTTTTCTGTTTAATTATAAAATACCACTCAAATCTATGAAGAAAAAGGAAGAAGGAAAAGAAGAACAATTTGTATCCACTCTAAAACTTCTATTTTGCTTCCTATTTATTACTATATTTTAAAACCCCAAACTTGAAGTTTTCTATTCTGTGATATTACACACTTCTAATTAACTACACCCTTATAATTCCAGTGTTATTAATCAATTTTGGAAGCCTTCTTTACAGCCTCAGGTCAAATGCAACGTTCTTTTGTTGGTCACAGCACAGAAAATTTAAAATTCTCAGCATCCAACAAGTCCTGAGCAATCCCTGCCTGGGGTTTGAAGGAGCCCCAGCTTTATAAAGGAGATTTTGAAGGAAATCTTTGAAGGAAACATTTTTAAAAGTACCTTTATGGCCTCGATGGCATATTCCACCTGGAAGAGCCTCCCCTCTGGAGAGAAGGTGTTCACACCCCTGCAAGGAGAACACAGCGTGAGAAGGGCAGGGAAACAAGGCTGGGGCAGGGGGACAGCAGGGCCACGGCCAGAGCCACAGGATGGGGACCCAGCGTGGCCATGGACTCAAGGAGAGCCAGGAGGTTCAGGTGGGGATGTCCTGGAGCAGTTTGGAATGCAAAGGGAGCAGCAGGAGCCAGACAGGTCCTGTTTGGCCATGGGATCCTGGAATCCTTGAGAGAGGAAAAGTCCTTTGAGAGAGGAAAAGTCCTTTGAGAGAGGAAAAGTCCTTTGAGAGTGGAAAAGCCCTTCGAGGGTGGCAAAAGCCCTTCGAGATCACGGAGTCCAACCCTTCCCCCAGCCCTGCCGCGTCCCCAAGTGCCACCTCCACGTGGTTTTTGAGCCCTTCCAGGGATGAGGACTCCCCCACTGCCTCAGGCAGTCCGTGGCAGGGCTGTGCAGCCCTTCCCATGCAAATATTCCCAACATCCGAATTAAACAGCCCTGGCCCAGCCTGAGGCCGGGCCGTCTCCTCCTGTCCCTGTTCCCTGGAGCACAGCCCGACTCCTCCGGGCTGTCCCCTCCTGTCAGGAGCTGTGCAGAGCCACAAGGTCCCCCCTGAGCCTCCTTTGCTCCAGGCTGAGCCCTTTCCCAGCTCCCTCAGCCCCTCCTGGGGCTCCGTTCCCTTCCCAGCTCCGCCGCTCCTTTCCCCGGGTACCCCATCCCCGCACGCCACGAGCTCCCCCCCGCCCTCGCTCCGTCCCATCCCGGCATCCCCGGTCCCGTGGCAGGGCTGTGGGCTCCCGGCAGCTCCCGGTGCGATCCCAGCGCGGGAGCCGCCGGTGGGGGCGGCCCGGGCTGCTCGGGCCCAGGCCCGTGACTCAGCCGCGACCGGGCGGGCACTCACCGGTCGTACTCGGAGCGCGTGAGGAACATGGCGGCGGCGGGGCCAGGCGGTGCCGGCGGATCCCGGGGACTCCGGAGGGGCCGGGGGGGCTCGAGGGGTCCGGGGGCACCGGGAGCGCCGCGGCCTCACCGGGGGCTGCAACGCCGCTTCCGGCCCCGAGCGGCACTTCCGCCCGCGCCGCCTGCCCATTGGACAGCGGCGCTGCGGTTCGACCAATGGGAGAGCGGAGAGGGCGGGACCAGCGCACAGGGGAGGGGCGGGGCAGGGGTTGGGGAGATGGGAGATGGGCGGGGCCATGCCATGGGGCGGGGCCAGAGCATCGGGGGCGTGGTCATACATCCAGGGCGCCGGGTGGGGGCGTGGTCTGAGCGGAGGGGGCGTGGCCATATTGGGCGGGGCTATGGAGGCGCGGTTATGGGGGGCGGGGCCAGAGGAGCAGGGGGCGGGGTTTTGCGGCGTGCACGGCGCGGTGCCGGGAGGGGGAACCGGGAATGGGGAACCGGGAATGGAGAACTGGGAAAGGGGACTCGGGAAGGGGGTACCGGGGACTGGGTGGTCAGGGAGGTGGGACCGGGAAGAAGCTCCGGGCGGCGGTGTGGGGAAGGGGCTCCGGCACGGAGGGGAATACCGGGAGGAGGTACCGGCAGGGGGTGTCTGCCCCTGCCCCCCCGGCCATACCGGCACCCCAACGCCCGGTACACGGTGCCACGCCGCCAGCCTCCTTGCCGGCCCGGTAGCGGCTCCCGGCGGAATTCCCGTCCCGTTCCAGCGCTCCCGGTGCACGGCCGGACCCCCCCCGGGGGGCGCTGCGCTGCCCGCAGGGCCCGGGGGCGGCCCGGGGCGAGGGGCTGGCCCGGGGGGCCCGGCCCAGGGGCGCTGCCGGGGGCGGGGCGGTGCTGCCCGCCCCGGGGGCGCTGCGGTGCCCGGTGGCGGCTCCGCCAGCGGAGCCGTCCCAGCGGGCGGCGGAGGCAGCACCGACCGCCCCCGGCCCGGCCATGTCGGAGCCCGGCGCCCCCGCGGCCGGTGATAAAGCGCCCCGGCTCCAGGTAGGGCTCCGGTGCGTCCCCCCTCCCGGTGACCGCGGCAGGCTCCCGGTGCAGCCCCTCGGTGTCCCGGCGCTGCTGCTCGGCGCAACTCCCGGTGTCCCCCCGGAGGAGTCCGTGGTGTTCCCGTGCCGATCCCCGGAGCAGCGCACAGTGTCCCGCTGTAGCCGCCGGTGCGACCTCCGATGCAGCGCCCCGGTGCCGCCCTCCGCAGCTCTTGTGCCGCTGCCGATGCCGTTCCCCGGTGCCCCAGGGCAGCACCTGCCCGGGGCAATCCCCTTGCATCCCCCTGGTTCCCCGGTGCGGCCCCCCGGTTCCCCGGGGCAGTCCCCCCGGTTTCCCGGAGCAGACCCCTCTCCACCGCGGTCACCCCCAGCCCGGCGCAGGCCCCTTTGCAGCCCCCTGACTCCCGTTACAGCCCGGTGCCCGGGGCAATCCCGTTGTGGCAATCCCGTTGTGGCGCCCCATTGCCCGGTGCCGTGCCGGTGCCGTGCCGGTGCCGTCCCGGTGCCGTCCCGGTGCCGTGCCGGTGCTCCCGCCGCTCTCTCCTGCAGGACCGTGTCCTTCGTGGGCTGCGCTGGGGCCGCCTCCAGGAGCCGCTGGGCTTCATCAAGGTGCTGGAATGGGTGAGTGACCCCGGGCTGTCCCCCGGTCCCCGGTGCGCCCCCCGTCACAGCCCCTCCCCAGCACTGCTGCCCCCGCACATTTGGGGGGTTCCATTCCTTCCTGAAGGAATCCCGGAGCTCCCTGCACCCCCTCAGCAGCGGGGTGGAGGCCTCATTTTGGGGGCTCCGGGGGAGGAGGGCAGCGGGGCCACACGGCTTCGGGCCACCGGCCCCTCGCGGTGACCTTGAGCAGGTGGCTGTGCCCAGCCGTGCCAGGGGGGACAGTGACATCGGGGTGCCGGGTCCCTGCCGCTGCCAGGGACTCGGGGGGTGCTGGGTGGGTGGGTGGGAGGGTGGGGAAGGGACTGAGGGTCGGTGAGCCCCAGGAAGGGGGACCCTGGGGACAGGGGGGCAGCCAAGTGCCCGCGGCTCTGTCCCGTCCTGGCCGTGCCGTGAATGGCTCCTGGGAGATTGGGTTTCAGGGTGGCATTTCTGCAGCTCGGCCTCGCCAGGGCCGGGGGGCTCCCGGGGGAAACTGAGGTGCAGGGGGGGGACTCAGCCCTCTTTGGGAATCTCCCACCGGGAGAAGCCAGCTTGAGGGGCTTTCCCCAGTCCTACAGCTCTTTGGTTTGCATAATCCCACCCACGGAGGCTCTGGGCTCCCCCTGCCATTGAGGCCACCATATGGGATCAGACACCACGTGCAGAGACAGCCCAGAAACAAAAACGAGGAGAAAATCCCTGGAGGATCCACTGAAATCCCTGCTTACACCCTTAGTTCCACCAATGGGCTGCCCATCCTTGCAGGGGATTATTCATCAATATTTCTGAATCAATTCCATTTAAAACTCCCAATCTTGTCCCTAATATCCCAGTTAGATCCTTTCTTATTCTGCTCCTGAGGTATACCTGTCTTTGTAAGCACGTTGTCCAGCCTTCAAAGGATGTTCTTAGGGAAGAAGAGCAGCCTGGTTGGATTTTTGAGATGTTAATTTGCATTAGCAACTCAACACGTTTGAGAGACCATTCTGGATGGAACAACAATTGTTGTTCATTCACATTCCTCACTACGTAGGGGCCTATTTCACACACTTCAGGTTCGAGTTTGGGTTGAGTCTGAACTATTTGAGTCCTGCTGTGGGTTGTATAAGGTCCTGCTGTTGTAAAAAGCGCAGCGTCTGTTTTAAATTTAAATGATCCCCCATTTCACCCAGGGGGGTTGGGAGCTCAGCCAGGAGGAGCTGTGGGAAAACCCCTTTGGGAATGGTGTTTCCCAGCACCCTCATCCAGGAGATGAGGGCAGTGTCACTCCAACGGCAAGACAGGGCAGTGCTGGCTCCTGGGGAGGGGACAGCTCCGGGGGTCCCACCATGGGGATGCTCCTGGACACCCACTCTGGCACTCAGCACCCTGCCCAGAATTAAGGGGGGATCAGGGTGGGATTGGCCTTGGTGTCCCCACCCCCCCAAACATGACCCCACCCTCAAATCCCAGCGCCAGCAGAACCCCAGTGTTGGAGGGAGGCTCCTGAGGCCAGCACCTGGGGGTGGCAGCTTGCCCGTTCCCGAGTGCCCCCCAAGGATGAAAGGGCCCCCAGGGCTCACCCCCCTGACCCTTCACCCTCTCCTGTAGCTCTTTGCCATCTTTGCCTTCGGCTCCTGCGGCTCCTTCAGCGGCGAGACCGGAGCCACAGTGAAATGTGACGGCGGAGGGATGACAGCCATCAGCATCCAGTTCGGGTACCCCTTCAGGTGAGGGGGTGCTGAGCCCTGACACCCCCCAGGCTGCCCCACACGTGCTGGGGGTGCTGGGCTGGGGTCAGACCCCTTCCTGCTGGCAGGACCTCCATGGGACCACAGCCATGGCCTCTGCAGTGCCCTGTTCAGCTGGGAACCACCCACACCCCGACCCCATGGGACATCCCCTGGCATCCCTGGCAGCTCCTGACATCCCCCAGGGGGATTCTTGTAAATCACGAAACACTGGATGGGGAAGGAGGGAAATTCTCAGCACTCGGGGAAGTCCACGGGAATCCTGATTTATCCGGGAAGGCAACGATGGAGTTGGGCCAGATGAGAGTCACAGTTCTAACCCCTTTTCCTCTGCCACCTGCCCCATGCCAGGGCACTAGACCCTGGAAAAGAATCCAGGTTATGGCAGTGGATCTGTGCCCTCCATCCCAGGGGACCACCACAGCCTGGTTATTGTAGCCATCCCCATCAAACCTTCCATTCCCAGGGGACAACACCAGCACTTCATCCATCTCTCCCATCCCAGGAGACCACCCCTGCCTGGTTATTGTAGCCATCCCTGTCACCACCTCCATTCCCAGGGGACACCCCAGCACTTACTCCATCCATCCCTCCCATCCCAAGGGACCACCCTATGCTGGTTATTCTGGACATCCCTGTTACCATCACCATTCCCAGGGGACCACCCCAGCCTGGTTATTCTGTCCATCCCTGTCACCATCTCCATTCCCAGGAGACCACCCCAGCCTGGTTATTCTGTCCATCCCTGTCACCATCTCCATTCCCAGGGGACCACCCCAGCGTGGTTACACCACCCACCCCCACCATCCTCTCCATTGCCAGCCCCCTGACCCCCCTCCCTGTACCCCAGGTTATACCAGATTCCCTTTGGGATGCCCAATTGTGAGGATGAATCAGAAGCGCGCACCCTGTACCTCGTCGGCGATTTCTCCGCTCCCGCCGAGTTTTTCGTGACCCTGGGGGTCTTCTCCTTCCTCTACACCATGGCTGCTCTGGTGCTCTACCTCCGCTTCCATTCCCTGTACACGGAGAACACGAAGCTCCCGTTCACAGTAAGGCAGGCTCAGCCCCGGGGCGCGTGAGCCCAGCGCCGTGCCAGGGTGCCAGCTGATGCCAGGCTCTCGTCCTGGCAGGATTTCTGTGTCACCGTCTGCTTCGCCTTCTTCTGGCTGGTGGCGGCGGCGGCGTGGGGCAAGGGGCTGAGCGACGTGAAGGCGGCCACGCGGCCCTCCGCCCTCATCGCTGCCATGGCCGTGTGCCAGGCCGACGGCGTGCTCTGCAACGCTGGCACCACGCCCGCCATGGGGCTGGCCAACATCTCGGTGGTGAGGGCACGGGGGCACGCACACGGCCATTGACATGGGCACACGTGGGCACACACAGAGACAAACACACGGGCACACACACGGGCACACACACACGGGCACACACACATGGGCACACACACAGGCACTCACACATGGGCACACACGGGCACACACATAGGCATACACATGGGCACACACACAGGGGCACAGAGGGGCACATACAGGCGCACACACACAGGCACACACACGGGCACACACACGGGCACACACAGGAGCACACACATGGGCACACACACATGGGCACATACAGAGACAAACACATGGGCAGACACATGGGCACACACGTGGGCACACAGGCATACAGGGGCACACACACACGGGCACACACAGGCACACACATGGGCACATACACAGGCACACACACATGGACACACATGGGCACACATGGGCACAAACATGGGCACATACACAGGCACACACACGGACACATGGGCACACAGGGGCACATACACAGGCACACACAGGGGCACACACAGGGGCACACACAGGGGCACACAGGGGCACACACATAGGCAGACACATGGGCACACACATGGGCACACACAGGCATACATGGGCACACACAGGCATACATGGGCACACACACAGGCACACACACATGGGCACACATGGGCGCACATACACGGGCACATACACGGGCACACACATGGGCACACAGGTGTACACACACGTTTGGCCATACCTGTGCCAGATTCCTGAGCTCAGCCAGGAGAGGGCAGCATGGAAATGTGGGTGAAAACTTCCCACAGCCACCTGCCTTGGTCCCACGGGATGTGGGATACACCCTGCATCCCCCCCACTGGGATCCTGGCACTGGGAATGGGCACCTTGCACTGGGAAACTGGCACTGGGAATGGGCACTTTGCACTGGGAAACTGGCACTGGGAATGGGCTCTTCCTGAACTGGGAACCTGGCTCTGGGATCCTGGCACCAGGACTGGGGCACCCAGCCACCAGGGAGTGCCAGGATGGGGTGTGGGGTGGTGATGCAGTCCCTGGCAGTGTTTGGGATGTGTGGGGTGCATGATGTGCATGGGGCATGGGGCATATGAGGTGCTTGAGGTATAGGGGCTCACGGGGTGAAGTGGGGTGCATGGGGTGCATCTGGCATGGGGGTTACACGTGTACAGGGGGTGCACGAGGCACATGGGGCATCCAGGGTCCATGGGGTGCACAGGTTGCATGGCACATGTTGGGCACGTGGGGTGCAAAAAGGGCCTGGGGAGTATGGGGTGAGTGGGGCACAGGACGTGGGTTACACATGGGGCACGTGGGGTGCCTGGAGTGCAGTGGGGTGCATGGGATGTATGGGAATCACGGCAGGGATGGGGTGCACGGGGTGTGTGGGGTGTATGGAATGTAGGGAAAGTATAGGGTCTATGGGGTATATGGAATGTATGGGAAGTTTGGAGTGTGTGGGGTGCACAGGGCACACGCGATGCACAGGGTTCATGGGATGTATGGGAAGTTTGGGGTGTGTGGGGTGCACAGGGCACACGCGATGCACAGGGTTCATGGGGTGTATGGGAAGTTTGGGGTGTGTGGGGTGCACGGGGTGCATAGGGCACACACCATGCACAGGCTGCATGCAGTGTATGGAATGTATGGGGTGTATGGGGTGCACAGGGCACACGCGATGCACAGGGTTCATGGGGTGTATGGAATGTATGGGAAGTTTGGGGTGTATGGGGTGCACGGGGTGTATAGGGCACACACCATGCACAGGCTGCATGCAGTGTATGGAATGTATGGGGTGTATGGGGTGCACAGGGCACACACGATGCACAGGGTTCATGGGGTGTATTATGGAATGTATGGGAAGTTTGGGGTACAGGGCACACATGGTGCACAGGGTTCATGGGGTGTATTATGAAATGTATGGGAAGTTTGGGGTACAGGGCACACACGATGCACAGGGTTCATGGGATGTATGGAAAGTTTGGGGTGTATGGGGTGCACAGGGCACACACGATGCACAGGGTTCATGGGGTGTATGGAATGTATGGGAAGTTTGGGGTGTATGGGGTGCACGGGGTGTATAGGGCACACACCATGCACAGGCTGCATGCAGTGTATGGAATGTATGGGGTGTATGGGGTGCACAGGGCACACGCGATGCACAGGGTTCATGGGGTGTATGGGAAGTTTGGGGTACAGGGCACACACGATGCACAGGGTTCATGGGATGTATGGGAAGTTTGGGGTGTGTGGGGTGCACAGGGCACACACGATGCACAGGGTTCATGGGGTGTATCATGGAATGTATGGGAAGTTTGGGGTACAGGGCACACACGATGCACAGGGTTCATGGGGTGTACGGGAAGTTTGGGGTGTATGAGGTGCACAGGGCACACACGATGCACAGGGTTCATGGGGTGCTCGTTGCTCATGGGGCACACAGGGTGTGTGGGGGGTGCTGTGCTCCCCCAAGGCTGCCCTGTGGGACTCTCTCCCTTTGTCCTCTCCCCCTCTCCCCTTTCCTCTCCTGCAGCTCTTCGGGTTCCTCAACTTCCTGCTGTGGGCCGGGAACTGCTGGTTCGTGCTGCGGGAGACGCCGTGGCTGCGGCCGCCCGCGCCCTGCGACAGCGCGGCCGAGCAGGGCGCCATCGACAAGCAGTGACCGGGGGGACCCAGCCCGGGGGGACCCAGCGCGGGGGGACCCGGCCCGGCCCCCGGGACCTCGCGCCGGCCGCCAGCCCGGGGACGGGGTGTCGCTGTGCCCGGGTCGGAGCCGCCGGGGGTTCGGATGCTGCAGGGGGACACGGAAGCCCGGGGGTCCCGCTCGGTGCCGGGGGCTCCGTGTGTCACCCCGCGGCTCCGTGTCTGTGTGGGGCGCATAAAGTCCTGGCTACCAGCTGTGCACTGGGGCTCCTGTGTCTGCCTCGGTGCGGAGCTGAGCACACCCCCGGGTGGGGCAAGACCCCTGGTCCGTGCAGGGATAAACCCGTCCCGTCTCTGGTATGGGGTGAGCTGTGGATCTCAGATCAGTATTGGCCTGATGGAGGGTCCCAGACAGGTGACAGGGGACCCCAGACCAGTAAAAGGATAATCAGGAACACCAGTCTGGTGTTGGGATAATATTGGGAGCACCAGTCCTGTATAGGGATCAGCTGGAACTCCAGTCCAGTAAAAGGATAATCAGGAACCTCAGTCCAGTATGGGGATAATCAGGAAATCCAGTCTGGCATTGGGATAATATTGGGAGAACCACTCCAGTATAGGGAAAATCAGGAAATCCAGTCCTCTATTGGGATAACATTGGGAGCACCACTCCAGTATAGGGAAAATCAGGAAATCCAGTCCTCTATTGGGATAATATTGGGAGCACCACTCCAGTATAGGGATAATCAGGAACCCCAGTCTGGTATTGGGATAACATTGGGAGCACCAGACCAGTAAAAGGATAATCAGGAACCCCAGTCTGGTATTGGGATAACATTGGGAGCACCAGTCCAGTACAGGGATAATCAGGAACCCCAGTCTGGCATTGGGATAACATTGGGAGCACCAGTCCAGTACAGGGAAAATCAGGAACTGAAGGCTGGAATGGGAATAATGGCAGGGAGTCCCAGCTCCATATAGGGATAATAGGGAACCCCAGACTAGTGGAAGGATAATGGGGGATCCCAGGCTGGTATAGGCATAACGGGGAACCCCAGCCCCACACAGGAATAACCTGGAACCTCAGCATTGTATGGCAACACCCTGGGCTCACAGCCCAGTGTAGGAGTAACTATAC
Organism: Calcarius lapponicus; assembly: GCA_039654755.1. Classification (NCBI taxonomy): domain Eukaryota; kingdom Metazoa; phylum Chordata; class Aves; order Passeriformes; family Fringillidae; genus Calcarius; species Calcarius lapponicus. The sequence goes on along the minus strand of JBBFKN010000012.1, from coordinate 17,073,328 downwards.
CAGACCCCAGCCCCTTACAGGAATAACTGGGGTTCTGGGTCTGGTATGGGGATAACAGGGAACCCCAACCTGTTATAGGATACTGGGTACCCCCATCCTCATATAGGGATAACAGGAGACCCCAGCCCATTATAGGAATAACTGGAGTTCTGAGTCCAGTATGGGGACAACAGGGAACCCCAACTGAGTATAGGGATACTGAGTGCCCCTAACCTGTTATGGGTAAACCGGGTACCCCCAACCTGTTATAGGGATACCGGGTATGCCCATTCTCGTACAGGGATAACAGGAGACCCCAGCCCATATAGGAATAACTGGGGTTCTGGGTACGGTATGGGGATAACAGGGAACCCCAACCTGTTATAGGGGTACCAAGTGCCCCCAGCCTGTTATGGGGATGCCGAATGCCCTTTACCTGTTATAGGGACACCGGGTACCCCCAACCTGTTATAGGGATACTGAGTGCCCCTAACCTGTTATAGGGATAGTGAGTGCCCCTAACCTGTTATAGGGATACTGAGTGCCCCTAACCTGTTATAGGGATACCGGGAACCCCCATCCCTGTACAGGGATAACAGGAGACCCCAGCCCCTTACAGGAATAACTGGAGTTCTGGGATTCTGTCTGTATGGGGACAACAGGGAACCCCAACCTGTTATAGGGATACCGAGTACCCCTAACCTGTTACAGGGATATGAGTGCCCCTAATCTGTTATAGGGATACTGGGTACCCCCAACCTGTTATAGGGATACCGAGTACCCCTAACCTGTTACAGTGATATGAGTGCCCCTAACCTGTTATAGGGATACCGGGTACCCCCAGCCTGTTATGGGGATACCGGGTATCCCCAGCCTGTTATAGGGATACCGAGTACCCCTAACCTGTTATAGGGATACCGGGTACCCCCAACCTGTATAGGGATACCGAGTACCCCCAGCCTGTTATAGGGATACTGGGTACCCCCAACCTGTATAGGGATACCGAGTACCCCTAACTGTTATGGGGATACCGGGTACCCCCAGCCTGTTATAGGGATACTGAATGCCCCTAACCTGTCATGGGGATACCGGGTACCCCCAGCCTGTTATAGGGATACTGAATGCCCCTAACCTGTCATGGGGATACCGGGTACCCCTAACCTGTCATGGGGATACGGGGTACCCCCATCCCCGTGCAGAGACAGCAGCAGAGCCCAGCCCGGTACGGGGCTCACCGGGCCCCCCGGGCAGTGCGGTGCCGGGTGTCCCAGCTCGGGGGGGATCGCGGTTTGGCTGCGGGGGTCGGGCCGGGCGGGGGTCGCTCCGGGACTACCGTGCCCGTGGTGCCGCGGGGCGGGCGGGGCGCGCGGCGCATGCGCGGGGCGGGGGCGGCGCGGGGGGGCGGCGGTGCCGCGGCGGCGGCGGCGGCGATGGCGGCGGAGCGGCGGCCGGTGCCCGGCCTGGACGAGTTCGCGGGGCAGAGCTGGAGCGCCTGGCTGGAGCGGGCCGGGCCGCCCGCCGACACCGGTGAGGGCGGCGGCGGCGGGGGGGGGCTTCGCGACCGGGGCCGCGCCCGCCGACCCCCGGTCCGAGCGCCGCCGCGCGGCGGGCGGGCAACGGCACCGGGAGAGGGGAGTCCGGCACCGGGAAGCGGCAGCGGGGCATCCCGCACCGAGCGCTGGGAACGGGGCATCCCGCACTGGGAACCGCCAACGGAGCATCCTCCACCGGGCGCTGGGAACCGAGAGGAGCGGGTTCTGCACCGGCTCGTTCTGCTCTGGGAACGGGGCACCGGGAACGGGGCATCCTGCGCTGGACAGTGGGAAACAGGGCACTGGGAACCCGGTACTGGGCATCGAGACCTGGCATCCAGTACCGGGAGCTGGGCGCACAGCAGAGGGTGCCGGGTCTGGGTGCCCAGGGCAGGATTCCCAGTGCCCAGTTTGTGGTGCAGGTTGTCCTGGCATGTCCTAGGATGTTCCCTGGCACTGGGAACTGGACACCTGGAATGAAGCATCCTGTACCAGCACCTGGCACTGGGAACAGGGCAGCCAGACCTGGCACCCTGCACTGGGAACCAGACCCTGGGAATGGGCAGCCTGCACTGGGAATGGGCACCTCGTACTGGGAACCTGGCACTGGGAATGGGCATCCTGCACTGGGAACCTGGCACTGGGAATGGGCACCTCGTACTGGGAACCTGGCACTGGGAATGGGCATCCTGCACTGGGAATGAGCACCTCGTACTGGGAACCTGGCACTGGGAATGGGGCATCTTGCACTGGGAACCTGGCACTGGGAATGGGGCACCCTGCACTGGGATACTGGCACTGGGAATGGGGCACCCTGCACTGGCATCCTGGCACTGGGAATGGGCACCCTGCAGTGGGAATGGGCACCCTGCACTGGGATCCTGGCACTGGGAATGGGCACCTCGTACTGGGAACCTGGCACTGGGAATGGGCATCCTGCACTGGGAATGAGCACCTCGTACTGGGAACCTGGCACTGGGAATGGGGCATCTTGCACTGGGAACCTGGCACTGGGAATGGGGCACCCTGCACTGGGATACTGGCACTGGGAATGGGGCACCCTGCACTGGCATCCTGGCACTGGGAATGGGCACCCTGCAGTGGGAATGGGCACCCTGCACTGGGATCCTGGCACTGGGAATGGGCACCTTGCACTGGGAACCTGGCACTGAAAATGGGGCACCCTGCCTGGGATCCTGGCACTGGGAATGGGGCACCCTGCACTGGGAACCTGGCACTGGGAATGGGCACTAGGATCCTGGCACTGGGAATGGGAACCTTGTACTGGGAACCTGGCACTGAAAATGGGGCACCCTGCACTGGGAACCTGGTACTGGGAATGGGGCACCCTGCACTGGGAATGGGGCACCCTGCACTGGGAATGTGGCACCCTGCACCAGAACATGAAGAAACAGGAATGGGGCACCCAGCCCTGGGCACCAGAGAGTGGGAATAGGATATCCTGCAATGGGTACCTGGCACCAGGAACTGGGCACTGGGAACCTTACACTGGGCATCCAGACCTGGCACCCAGCACTGAGCTCTGGGAACTGGGAATGGGCACTTCCTGCACTGGGAATGTGGCATCCAGCACTGGGCATCTGGCACCAGGAACTGGGACTGGGTACCTGGCACTGCACAGCCAGACATAGCAGCTGGTACCAGGAACTGGGCACCCTGTACTGGACACCCAGCACTGGGAACAGGCACAGGGCATCCTACAAAAGTTGCCCAAACATTAGGAATCTTGCACTGGACACTGGGCACCAGGAACTGGGCACCTGGAACCGGGCACCCTGTGCTTGCACTGGGAACTGGGCACTAGGCAGCCCCACTGGGCACTGGGATTCAGGAACTGGGCAGCAGGATCTCTGCAATAGGAACTGGGCACCAGTGTGGCACCAGTCACTCCAGTCTGCCCACTGGGAACCCTGTGCCCATTACTGGGTGCCCCATCCTGGATTCCAGTGGAGTCCAGTGGGCACTGGTGGGAGCAGAGCAGTAACTGGAGAGCCTGGACTGGGAATTAGTTGCCACCATTACCCCAGACCAGGAGATACTGGGAGCCCAGGTGGGGCACTGGGCACCACATGCTGGGTACTGGGATATCCTGCACTGGGAACTGGGCAGGGCACACTGGGAGCCAGGTGCCCCTTACTGGGAGTGTCCCAGTGGGCTCTGAGCACTGGGACTGGCTGTCCACCAGGCAGGGTGCATCTGAATGGGTCTGGGTGCCCAGTATGGCACAGCTAGATGGCACCGGGCACCCAGTATGGCATGGCCAGGCAGGCAGGACTGGTTACCCAGTATGGCACAGCTGGATGGAACTGGGGCCCAGTATGGCATGGCCTGATAGGACGGGGGATGGACTGGGCACCCAGTTTGGCACAGTTGGCTGGGTCACCATTGCCACTGGCTCAGTGGGCAGCAGTGTCCTCAGAACAGAGGCCGGGCACAGCCAGGGGAGCCACAGCTGTACGGAAACCAAGGTGACCCAAGGGTGTCACATCCTGGGACCAGGATGTTCCCAGGGGTGCCATGTGCCAGGACTGGGATGTTACATCCATCCAGGATGGGGCTGTCCCCAGGGTGTCCCATCCCAGCACCAGAGTGTTTCTATCCCAGGGCAAATACATCCCAGGAGTGCCACATCCCATACTGGGATGTCCCCAGGAACATCCTGCTGGCACTGGGCTGTCAGGATGGGGACCCTGGAGATGGTGACACACCACAGGGCGACATCACTCACAGGTTGATCTGTCTCTCTGGTCTAATTTTGTCTGGTTTAATTGTTCCAGGAGCAGGGATGCCAGGACCACCCCTGTGTGGGAGCACCGGGACCGTCCGTGTGCCAACCACTGACAGGATTTTGTCTCTGGCAGGATCAGGGTCAGAGCTGGAGGAGAATGGGAAGAATGGCAGCAAGAAACTGGACACCATGACCCTGATTAAGGAAGGTGAGCTCCTCTCTGGGGTGAAACCCTGCATTTTGGGGCTGGGTGAGCTGGGATCCTTGTCTGCAGTGCTTCCAGCAGCACCAGGTGTGTGCCAGCTCACTGAGCTCTCCCCACAGACATGGACATCTTCGGGCACTGCCCTGCGCACGACGAGTTCTACCTGGTGGTGTGCAACCACTGCAGCCAGGTGGTGAAGCCCCAGGCCTTCCAGAAGCACTGTGGTGAGCCAAGGAATTTGGGGAATGGCTATTCCACCCCGTGGTGCTGGGAACAGCACCAGCAATGCCACCAGGGCAGGCTGGGGGGGTACAGCCTAGGGGCAGGGAGGGGGCTCGCAGCAGTGTGAGCTCTGGTGTGGGCTAACAGTGGGGTTATCCCATTTCCTGCCATGCCACCCCATGGATCCCATTCCACCCCATCCCATGGATCCCATCCTATTCCATCCCACCCCATCCCATGGATCATATCCCATGGATCCCACCCCATCCCATGGATCATATCCCATGGATCCCACCCCATCCCATGGATCACATCCTATTCCATCCCACCCCATCCCATCCCACCCCATGGATCCTGTCCCATGAATCCCATCCCATCCCATGGATCCCATCCCATCCCATGGATCCCATCCCATCCCATCCCATGGATCCCATCCAATCCCATCCCATGGATCCCATCCCATCCTATGGATCCTGTCCCATGGATCCCATCCCATCCCATCCCATGGATCCCATCCCATTCCATGGATCCCATCCCATCCCATCCCATCCCATCCCATCCCATCCCATCCCATCCCATGAATCTCGTCCTGTCCCATGGATCCCATCCCATCCCATCCCATGGATCCCATCCTATTCCATGGATCCCATCCCATGGATCACATCCCATGGATCCCATCCCATCCCATCCCATCCCATGAATCTCGTCCCATGGATCCCATCCCACCCCATGGATCCCATCCCACCCAATCCCATCCCACCCCACCCCACCCCACCCCATCCCATGAATCCCGTCCCATCCCATGGATCCCATCCCATCCCATGGATCCCATCCCATCCCACCCCATCCCATGAATCCCGTCCTGTGGATCCCATCCCATCCCACCCCATGGATCCCATCCCATCCCATGGATCCCATGCCATGAATCCCGTCCCATGGATCCCATGCCATCCTATCCCATCCCCTCCCATCCCTGTGGCAGAACGCCGGCACGGCCCGCTCAGCAAGCTCTATGCCCGTGCCACCGCGTGCCACGTGGCCGTGAACGGGCAGCCGGTGCCCGGCAGGACGCCCGGAGCAGCCAAAGCCCTGCAGGAGAAGCTCCCTGGTGCCCGAGGGCGAGCCCAGCCCCTCCCTGAGCACACGGACAAGGACAACAACCTCTGGTGAGCGCCGGCACGGGCGACCCCAACGCCCTCGTGGGGTCACTTTGATGCCACCCCCTCCTCCCCAAAACTCTCTCCCACAGCTTGTTTGTGCCCGTGGTGAACCTGGAGAAGATCCCCAGCATTCCCAAACCGGACGGGCACGGGATCAAGGTGCCCCCCAAAGCCGTCCCCACCAACTCCAAGGAATCCCTGGGGAAACCCGCGGCTGCCGCGGTGCCCAAAGAGCCCCCGGTGCCCGCCGGGGTCGGGGGGGATTCGGCCATGCCGGAGAGCGTCCCTGCTCCGGGGGACAAGGATGTGGGGGCCCCCAAAGCGCCCCCCAGGTCCCACAGGAAGCTGGCGCGTGAGTCCCCCCTTTCCTTGCCGGCCATGGGGGGGGGCGGATGATCCCAGCGGGACTTCCTGGGGCCGGAATTCCGGGTCCAGGTCTAGCACTGGGGTAGGTACCAGGGGAGGGGCTCCCCCCCTCTCCTCTGGAGGGTTGTTGGGGGGTCCCTGCCCTCCCCCCAGTTGTGGTCATCCTGTAGGTTTAGGGCCCGCACTTGGCTGTTCCCAAGGAATGGGCACAGCTCGGTTTGGAGCCCCAAATTCGCACGTGTTCCTCCAAAAGTGGGGGTCAAACATGTCCCACATAAAAATATGGATGTGGAACGTGTGCCCCCCCCCCCCACAATATGGGGGTTGAACTTGTGTCCCCCACAAAAACGTGAGAACTGGATATGTATGTGACCCCCCCAAAAAAATATGGGGGTCAAATGTACATTCCCCCCAAAATATGGGGGTTGAATACGTGTCCTCCAGAATAGAGGGGTTCAATATATGTCCCCCCAAAATATGGAGTTTGGATGTGTATACCTCCAAAATAGGGGGGTCAAATGTGTCACCCCAAAATATGGGTGGTAAATGCGTGGTCCCCCAAGATATGGGGGTTAAACATGTGTTCCCCCCAAAATACGTGGGTGAAACATGTGTCCCCCCAAAATACAGAGGTTAAATGTGTATCCTCTGAAAATGTGGGGGTTGAATACATGTCCCCCACAAAAGTATGGGTGTTGGCATGTGTCACCCCAAAATACAGGGGTCAGGCATGTGTCACCCCAAAATATGGAGGCTGGACCCATATTCCCCCAAAATATGGGGGCGGGCCAAATGTGTTGTCCCTCCCAAAATATGGGGGTATAACACATGTTCCCCCCAAATATGGGGGTCAAACGTAGATCACCCCAAAATACGTGTGTCAAATGTGTGTGCCACCCCAAAATATGGAGTTGGGGTGTGTGCCCCCCGCAAGATATGAGGTTTGGACATATGTCACCCCAAAAGATGAATGTTGGACACATTCCCCAAAACATGGGAGTCAAACGTGGCCCCCGCCCCAAAACACCAGAGCCAATTGCTGTTGTGCCCACAGACTCTCCCAGGTGATGGCAATGTCATTAGCAGGACCCAGTTGAAAATGGGAGGGGGGTCACCCCAGGAAAGGGGCAAAAAAGGGGGGGCCTCACCCTGCAGAGGAGCAAAAAGGGGAGGGAGCAGCACATGCTGACCCCCCCCCACCCCCTCAAAACCTCTCAGGGCTGTGTCCCCCCCTCAGAGCTGCTCAGTGGAGTGGGTGCTCCATGCCCAGCCCTAGTGGGGGGTGTTGGGGTGCCCCCCCAGCACTCCCCAGCACCCTCTGCCTCCGTGTCCCCCCCAGGTAAGGAGTGTGACCTGAACCGGCAGTGTGGGGTGCGGAACCCCGACACCAACAAGCTCTGCACCCGCCTGCTGACCTGCAAGGTAGTGGGAAACGGGGAGGGGACACCCCAATATGCCAGCCTGGGTGTTTTGGGGGGGGTCCTGAGCCCCCTCCCTGCTGTCCCTCCCCCAGATCCACTCGGTGCACCAGCGCCGGGAGGTGCAGGGTCGGGCCAAGGATTTCGATGTGCTGGTGGCCGAGCTCAAGGCCAGCACCCGCCGAGGGGACCCCCCAAAGGACAGGAGCCCCCCTGAGAAGGAGCCACTGCACCCTGCCCTGCAGGACCCCCCCTCACTGCTGCAGCCCCCCAGTACCCCTCCCTGCCGAGCCAGGCTGCCCCACTGCTTGCACCCCCCCAGGTGGGTACCCCATGGGTTTGGGGGGGTCTCCTCTCACCTTTCCCCACCTGAATTGGGGGGGATGCATGGAAAGGGCAGGAATGAGAGTGGGGATTTGGGGGGGGTCCATCTCACCCCACTCCCCACCTGGATTGGGGGGATGTGGTTTGGAGCAGGGATTTGGGGGGGGTCCCATCTCACCTGCTGAATCTGGGGGGATGTGGGTGGGAGCAGGGATTTGGGGGGTCTTGTCTCACCACCTGAACTGGGGGGATGTGAATGGGAGCAGGGATTTGGGGGGTCTTGTCTCACCAGCTGAATTTGGGGGGATGTGGATGGGAGCTGGGATTTGGGGGGTCCTGTCTCACCACTTGAACTGGGGGGATGTGGTTTGGAGCAGGGATTTGGGGGGGGTCCCAACTCACCTGCTGAATGTGAGGGGATGTGAATGGGAGCAGGGATTTGGGGGGTCTTGTTCACCAGCTGAATTTGGGGGATGTGAATGGGAGCAGGGATTTGGGGGGGTCCCAACTCACCAGCTGAATTTGGGGGGATGTGAATGGGAGCAGGGATTTGGGGGGTCTTGTCTCACCAGCTGAATTTGGGGGATGTGGATGGGAGCAGGGATTTGGGGGGTCTTGTCTCACCAGCTGAATTTGGGGGGATGTGGATGGGAGCAGGGATTTGGGGGGTTGTGTCTCACCTGCTGAATTTGGGGGGATGTGGATGGGAGCAGGGATTTGGGGGGTCTTGTTCACCAGCTGAATTTGGGGGGATATGAATGGGAGCAGGGGTTTGTGGCATCCCATCTCACCAGCTGAATTTGGGGGGGATGTGGTTTGGAGCAGGGATTTGGGGGGTCTTATCTCACCAGCTGAATTTGGGGGATGTGGATGGGAGCAGGCATTTGGGGGGTCCTGTCTCACCCCCTCCCCACCTGAATTAGGGGAAGATGTGGCTGGGAGCTGGGTTTTGGGGTTCCCATCTCACCTTTCCCCACCTGCACTGGGGGGTGTGGCAGGGCAGCAGGAATGTGCAGAATTGTGGGGTCCTGTCTTGGCCCCTCTGCACCTGAATTGGGAGGGGAAGTGGATGGAAGCAGGGATTTGGGGTGGGGGGTCCCATCTCTCCCCACCTGGACTGGGGGGCACATTGAGGGGTTAGGAGTGGGGATTTGGGGGGCCTGGATATTGTCTCACATTGACCCCCCCAGTATCGAGCACCCCAAAACTTCTCTGGTGCAGGGCCCGACTTTCCTCTGCCAGTGACCCTGAGGATGCTCCAGCCACCTCTGGGGAGGGGGGCACGGGAGGCCTCCCCCTGCCCCTCCCCCTGCCCCTGCCCAAGGGGGGCAGCCGCGTGTCCAGCGAGGAGAGCGAGGAGGAGGGGGCTGAGGAGCCCCCCCGGGCCCCAGTGCGCCCACCCCGGCCTCAGGCGGTGAGTGAGGGGACCCCAGAGCTGGGCAGGGACCCCAAATCCACCAGTGACCCCCAAATCCACCAGTGACCCATCCATGTGAGACCCCAGAGCTGGGCAGGGACCCCCAGCGTGGTGCAGGGACCCCCAGTCCCACCAGCAACCCCTCCATGTGGGACCCCAGAGTGGGGCTGGGACCCCCAATCCACCAGTGACCCATCCATGTGAGACCCCAAAGCAGGACAGGGACCCCCAAATCCACCAGTGACCCATCCATGTGAGACCCCTGAGTGGGGCAGGGACCCCCAAAGCCACCACAACACATCCATGTGAGACCCCAGAGCTGGGCTGGGACCCCCAAATCCACCACAACACATCCATGTGAGACCCCAGAGTGGGACAAGGACCCCCAAATCCACCACAACACATCCATGTGAGACCCCAGAGTGGGACAAGGACCCCCAAATCCATCAGTGACCAGAGTGGTGCAGGGACCCCCAACTCCACCAGTGACCCCAAAAGTCACCAGTGACCCATCCATGTGAGACCCCAGAGCTGGGCTGGGACCCCCAAATCCACCAGCAACCTATCCATGTGAGACCCCAAAGCAGGACAGGGACCCCCAAAGCCATCAGTGACCCATGCATGTGAAACCCCAGAGCCCAAATCCACCAGTGACCCCCAACTCCACCAGTGACCCATCCATGTGAGACCCCAGAGCTGGGCTGGGACCCCCCAAATCCACGAGTGACCCCCAAATCCACCAGCAACACATCCATGTGAGACCCCAGAGTGGGACAGGGACCCCTAGAGTGGGGCAGGGACCCCCAAATCCACCATCAACCCATCCATGTGGGACCCCAGAGTGGGACAGGGACACCTAGAGTGGGGCAGGGACCCCCAGCCCCACCACTGACCCATCCATGTGGGACCCCAGAGTGGGCCAAGGACCCCCAACTCCACCAGTGACCCATCCATGTGGGACCCCAGAGCAGGGCAGGGACTCCCAGCTCCCCCAGTGACCCCTCCCTGTGTCCTGTTCCCGGCTCTGTGCCAGGTGGGTGGTTGAGGTGGGGTTGTGGGGGGGCTGCAGTGACCCTGGCACGGTGCCCCCCCAGTTCTGCACCTTTGGCAGCCGCCTGGTGACCCCGGGCTGTTACGTGTTCGACCGGCGGCTGGACCGGTTCTGCGCCGCGCTGGGCTCCATGCTGGAGCAGCACCTCAGCGCACACAGGTGGAGGTGAGGGGGGCCCAGGGGACCAGGCCTGGGGTTTGGGGTCTCCAGGGTCCCAGCGTGGTGTTGGGATTGGGGGGGAGGAAGGGAGTGGGGATTTGGGGGGGTTTTGTTGCACCCCCACCAATCAAAGTAAGGGTAAGGTGGGGGTGCAGGGATGTGAGTGGGCAATGAGGGGGTCTCATTTCACCCCATTCTGATCCAAACTGAGGAGGATAAGGTGGGGATGGAGGGATGGGATTGGGGATTTGGGACCCCCTCCCTGCCTGAATCAGGAAGGATTGGGGGGACAAAGATGGGAGTGGGGATTTGAGTGGTTCCATTTCATCACTTCCTCACCCAAATTCGGAAAAGACAAGATGGGGATGCAGGACTGAGAGCAGAGTTGGGGTGAGGGGGCTTCTGTTCATCCCTTCCTCACCTGAATTGGGGTGTAATGGAGATTTGAGGGGATGTCCTGTTTCACCCCTTCCCATCCAAACCTGGGGGGGATAAGGTGGGGATGCAGGGCTGGGAGTGGTGATTTGTGGGGGCTCCCATCTCACCTTTCCACAAGTGAATTGGGGAGGACAGGGTGGGGCTAGAGGGATGGGAATGGGGATTTGGAGAGGTCTGGAATGGGGTTTTGGAGGGGTCTGGAATCGGGATTTGGAGGGGTCCCATCTCACCTTTCCACACCTGAAATGGGGAGCACAGGGTGGGGCTGGAGGGATGGGAATGGGGATTTGGAGGGGTCCCATCTCACCTTTTTACACCTGAACTAGGGGAGGACAGGGTGAGGCTGGAGGGATGGGAGTGAGGATTTGTGGGAGCTCCCATCTCACCTTTCCACACCTGAATTGGTGAGGACAGGATGAGGCTGGAGGGATGGGAATGGGGATTTGGAGTGGTCCAGAATGGGGATTTGGAGTGGTCCCATCTCACCTTTCCACATCTGAACTGGGGAGGACAGGGTGAGGCCTGGAGGGATAGGAATGGGGATTTGGAGGGGTCCGGAATGGGGATTTGGAGGGGTCCCATCTCACCTTTCCACATCTGAACTGGGGAGGACAAGGTGGGGCTGGAGGGATGGCAACGGGGATGTGGAGGGGTCCCATCTCACCTCTCCCCCCTGAACTGGGGGGATGTGTTTGGGAGCAGCACTTTTGGGGGTTCCCCATCTCACTCACCCCCTCCCTTCCCACAGGAAGATCCCTCCAGCCGTCGTCCCCCCTCTTCACCTCCCCGCAGCCCCCCCCAGCCCCGCTGTCCCCCTTTACGGCCCCGCCGCCCCTTCCCCGCCGCTCCGGAGCCTCTCGGGGGCCGGGGGGTGCCGGCTCCCCACCAGCCTCACCTACACCGTGGGCTCCCCGCCGGCGGCGGCCGCCTGCAGCCAGCCCGAGTGCGGCGGAGGGGGCTCGCAGTCCATCACCTCCCCGCTCCCCGCCAACACCCCCTCGCCCTCCTTCAGCAAGCTGCCCCCCGGCAAGGCCAGCAGATCCCCCCGGGCACGGGACGCGGAGCCCCGGCCCTGGCAGCCCCCGCCCAGGGCCGGCAGCCCCCCCTACAAACGGACCTGTTTGGGGGACAGCGTCAAGGGCAAGAATCAGGGCTTGGCTCCCCCCGGCAAGACGAAACTCACCCCGCCGGCTTCGCCCTCCATCGCCATCCTCAACGGGACCCCGCGGGTGCGGCGGCCGCCCCCCGGGCAGCCCTGCCGGGCCCCTCCCGCCGCCCGCGACCCCCAAACGCCGCCGCTGCCCCCCGGGCTGGGGCTGGGGGCGCCGCCCCGGGGGCTCTCCGAGGATGAGGTGAAGAAGCGCAAGAACGCGGCCACCTACTGCCGAGCCCTGAAGGGCAAGGCCGCGCCCGGCCTGCCCGGGCCCCCGGGCCCGCCCGGCTCCGGCAGCTCCGGCTCGGGGGGCTCCGTCCGCAGGAAGAAGCCGGGGACGCCGCTGGGGTTCGAGGAGAAGAGGAGCGCCCTGAAGGTAGGGCTGGAGGGGTGGAGAGCCAGGGGAACACCCCCGAGGGACCAGCTGGGATTGGGGACACTGTGCCCTGAGGGATGGCCTGTGCCGGGGGGACACTGTGGGACGGAGGGGAAAAAGCACCGGGACATGCTGGGCTGTGGGGCACACCCTGTCCTGAGGGGGGACAGCCTGTCATGTGGGGCTGTGGGGAACACCCTGTCCTGAGGGGGGACAGCCTGTCATGTGGGGCTGTGGGGGAACACCCTATCTTGGTGGGGACACCCTGTGCTGTGGGGACATCCCATCCTGTGGGGCGACACTCTGGTCTGTGGGGGGACACCCTGTGCTCTGGGGGGGCACCCTGTCCTGTGGGGGACACCCTGTCCTGTGGGGACACCCGTGCTCTAGGGGGACACCCTGTCCTGTGGGGGACACCCTGTCCTGTGGGGGACACCCTGTCCTGAGGGGAGACACCCTGTCCTGAGGGGAGACACCCTGTCCTGAGGGGAGACACCCTGTGCTCTGGGGACACCCTGAGCTGTGGGGACGCCCTATCTTGGTGGGGACACCCTTGTCCTGTTGGGGGACACCCTGTGCTCTGGGGGGACACCCTGTGCTGTGGGGACACCCTGCGCTGTGGGGGGACACCCTGCGCTGTGGGGGGGACACCCTGTGCTGTGGGGACATCCCATCCTGTGGGGGGACACCCTATCCTGTGGGGGACACCCTGTCCTGAGGCGACACCCTGTCCTGTGGGGGGACACCCTGTCCTGTGGGGGACACCCTGTGCTCTGGGGGGACACCCTATCTTGGTGGGGACACCCTATCTTGGTGGGGACACCCCGTGCTGTGGGGGGACACCCCATCCTGTGGGGGGACACCCTGTCCTGTTGGGGGACACCCTGTCCTATGGGGGGACACCCTGTGCTGTGGGGGACAGCCTGTCCTGAGGCGACACCCTGTCCTCTTGGGGAGACACCCTGTGCTGTTGGGGGACACCCTGTGCTGTTGGGGACACCCTGAGGACCTCCCCACGCCTGGGGACACCGTGGGGCTCCCCTGAGCCTGTGGAGAGTCCCTGCGGGTCCCCTGTGACTCGTCCCCTGTCTCCCCTGCAGTCCAAAGCCCATTAACAGAGGGGTCACCGGGGGCCCCCCTGTGTCCTCCCCACCGGGAAACGCCAGGAAACCGATGAAGGGGGAAAAAAAAAACAAAAATCCCAAGGAAACACGAAGGAAAAATCCCAAACTTCCAGAAAATACCTCAAAACTCTCAGTTCTGTTCTCTTGCTGCTAAACCAGCCCCGGGAGGGGGGGGCGGCACTGGGGACCCCCCCGGACCTCCCGGGGCCCCGTCGGCCGCGGATATTTATAAGAAACGGTTGTTGCTGTTTTTGTTCTTTTTGTAAAAAAAAGCAAACAAAGAGAAAAAAAAAAAAAAAGAGTTGTGTGGTGGGGGATGGGGGAAAGGGGGTGCTGGGGGTCTGTGGGTTTGGGGGTGGGGGGGCTCAGTGGGGCAGGGGGATACTGGAATTATTGAGGGGCTGGGGGAGTGTCACTGGGGAGCTGGAAGAGGTCACTGGAGTTGTTCAGAGTGTTGAGGGGGCAGTGGGGTACTGGGGGGCTCGTTGGGAGGGCTGTGGAGGAGCAGAGGGGGTCTTTGGGGTGCTGGGGGGGCTGTGGGGCTGGGCAGGGGTTCATAATGGTCTCTGGGAGGCTGAGGGGGTCTTTGGGGTGCTGGGGGTGGGCAGGGCCCCACAGGGGTGTTTGGGGGGCTTTCTGGGGACTATAGGGAGTCTTTGGGGTGCTGCAGGGTGGGCTCTGCCCACCTGGGCCCTGCCCACCCCATAAGGGTCTTTGGGGGGCTGGGAGATGGTCAATGGGGTCATTCTGGGAGTTCTTTGGGGTGCTGGGTGGTGGTAAATGGGGTCACTGGGGTGCTGGGGAGGCTCAGTGAATGGATGGGGGTATGCTGGGGACCACAGGAGCTTTTTGGGGTGCTCGAGGGACAGGTGGGGTTCATTGGGGTGCTAGGAGGGTACAGGGGACCACAGAGGGTGTTTGGGGACTTGATGGGCAGTGGGGTCATTTAGGGGCTGGGGACATCAGTGAATTGCTTGGGGGTGGCCTCAGTACAGCAGGGAGGTCCTGGGGACCATGGAGGGTCATTAGGGTGCTGGGGGGATTAAAGGGAAGGTACTGGGGACCATGGGGGGTCTTTGGGGTGCTGGGGGGACAGGTGGGGGACCATAAGGGTCATTGAGGTGCTGAGGGTGTCAGTGGGGTCATTGGGGTGCTGGGGGTGAGCAGGGGCTGGCCATATTGGGGTGCCCAGAGCCCCCTCCCAGCAGAGCATGTCGGGGTCAGAGGAACCCCGGGATGGGCACACTGGGGTGACCGGGTGCCCCCTCCTGCCCCCCCCACATCACCCCCCTGCACCCCAGATGGGGGTGGGCAGGGCAGCAGGGTCCCCCCCCCCCCGCCCCAGCCTCACCCCGGGGAGATCCCCCAGCAGTGTCACCCTGTCCCCAACCCACCCCAGTAGGGGGACCCCCCTGGGAGTCCCCCAAAAGGGTGGAGGCTGCACAGCACGAGGGAAACACGTTTATTTTGGCCAAGGCATCGCTGGGCATTGCCCGGTGCAGGGGGGGAACATCCGGGGTGGGGGCACAGGGGACACAGGCTGGGCTGGCATGGGGACACCCATGGGCACCCATGGGAGGGGGCACTCCCTTTTCGGGGTGCAGGAGCCCCCGGGTCCCACCCCTGCAGGGGAGGGGGCTCTGCTTGCAGCTGTGGGTTGCAGGGGGGGGGTCAGGAGGTGTTGGGGGTTCCCCAGGGGGTTGACACACCCCGGTGTCCCCATGGGGGTGGCACATGCTCCCCGGGGGACTCATGCTTGGCCATGCACATGCCAAGGGGGGCGGGGGCAATGGGGGGGCTGCAGGAGGGGGGTTCTGCCCGGTGCTGCCGCTCCTGGGGGCTCACAGCTGTCACTGTCACTGTCCCTCAGTCCTCCAGTGCCTGGTGGGGCTGATGCCCTGCAGTTGGTGGCCACACTGTCCTCACAGACGTGTCCCTGTGGTCCTGTGGTGACCTCGGCGGGGGCCAGCAGCGATGCTCAGTCCTGAGGGGCAATGGTGGGACCCCCAAAAACGAGGGACACGGTGGTGGGAGTCTGGTCATCCCTCCTGCCCAGGGACAGGTCACAGCAGGAGATTGTCCCCTTGGTGTGTCCCCTCACACCCTTGTCCACTGCAGTCCCCCTTGGCAGGGGACAGGGATGATCTCAGTCCTGGGGGTGGTGGTGGGATCCCCAAAAGCTGGGGACACGATGCTGGGGGTCCAGCCACCCCTCCTGCCTGGGGACAGCTCACGGTGGCAGTGGGGACACGGGATGTCCCTGGGGACTCCCCATGGTGTGTCCCCTCACACCCTGGTCCCTCGCAGTCCCTCAGTGATCTCAGCAGGAGACAGGGATGATGCTCAGTCCTGGGGGTGATGGTGGGACCCCCAAAAGCTGGGGCCATGGCGGTGGGGGTCTGGCCAGTGACAGGTGACAGTGGGGGACTGCCCCATGGTGTCACATCCTTGTCCCTTGTGGCTGCACAGTGACCTCGGTGGGGGCCAGCAGTGATGCTCCATTCTGGGGGGGCAATGGTGTTGCCCCCCAAGTTGGGGACATGGCAGCAGGGGTCCAGGCACCCCTTCTGCCCATGGCATGTCCATGAGGAACAGGTGACAGCAGCAGCAGGAACACGGCAGGGGTGTCCTGGTGAACTGTCCCCACGGTGTGTCTCCTCACACCCACGTGTCCCTGACGGTCCCTCTGTGGTCCCAGCGGGGGTGTGGGATGATGCTCAGTCCTGGGGGGTGATGATGGGACCCCCAAAAGCTGGGGCCATGGCGGTGGGGGTCCGGCCAACTCTCCCACCCAGGGACAGGTCACGGTGGGAGACTGTCCCCAAAGTGTGTGTCCCATCTTTGTCCCTCACTGTCCCATGGTGTCAGCGACCTTGGCGGGGCCAGCAGCGATGCTCAGTCCTGGGGTGTGACTGGTGTGACCCCCCCAAGCTGGGGACACGGCAGTGGGGGTCTGGCCACCCCTCCTGCCCAGGGACAGCTTGCAGTGGCTGACACGGGGCGTCCCTGGGGACTGTCCCCACAGTGTCCCCTCACACCACGATGGGCGTGTCGGAGAAGACAGAACTCACCGAGTCTGGGTCCGACACCTTCCTCTGCGCCTTGGGGCCCTGCCGGGCGGGCACCGAGGGGGTTCCCCCACCCTTGAAGCGGCCGTTCTGCCCTGTGCCGGCACCCGAGGCCACGTGGGACCCGCAGGGCTCCCCGGTGCCGCCGGCGTGGTTCGGGGTGGTGCTCAGCACCGAGGAGTTGATGCTGTCGTCGCGGGGCGCCGGCGGCTTCTCGGCGCCGCGGCAGCAGCAGCAGCGGCACGGGGTGAGGTACAGGTAGATGAGCACCAGCACCACGCTCAGGATGCAGCCCACCAGAGTGGTGTAGGCCGTGTTCAGCGTGTCGTGGGGGCCGTGCAGGGTGAAGTTGTGCACCAGCAGCTCCACGTAGAGGGTCTCGTTGAGGAGGGGTCCGGCCACCCAGCAGGAGTAAGTGCCGGCGTCCTCAGGGCGCAGCGCCCGCAGCTGGAGGCTGCCGTTGGCCAGCAGGACCACGCTGCCGTTGCCCCCGTCCCCCAGCACCCGCTCCCCGCCCGGTGTCACCCAGTGCCGGCTGCGCACGCCCTGCCAGCGGCTGTCGCAGCCCAGCGTCACGCTGTCCCCGAGGTGCGCCTCCAGCACGGCCTCCCGCGCCTTGCTGCAGTTGAGAGGCGGCTTGCCCGCCAGCTCCAGGATCTTGACGAGAGCCGTGGCTCCGGGCGGGAAGCAGCGCAGCTCGTCCTGGAAATCCTCCACGGCGCTGAGGTGGCGGCGGCGGCCGCGGTCCAGCAGCTGGAAGAGCAGGCAGTCGCAGGCCAGGGGGTTGTTGTGCAGGTAGAGGCGGTCGCGCAGCCAGGCGGGCAGCGCCTGCAGCTCCCCCGCGGGCACGGCCCGCAGCCGGTTGGCCGACAGGTCCAGCAGCGCCAGCTGCGGCAGCCGGCTGCCCTCCCGCAGCAGCTCCAGTGGGAAGCGCGCGATGCGGTTCTGCCCCAGGTAGAGCTTGCGCAGCCGGCCCAGGTTCTCGAAGGCCGTGCGATCCACCGTGGAGATCTCGTTGTTGTAGAGCAGCAGCACCTCCAGCTCGCCCAGGTCGCTGAACAGGTTCTCGTCCAGCGTGCGCAGGCGGTTGGAGGACAGGTCGAGGTGGCGCAGGCGCGGCACGTGGGCGAAGGCCTCGGTGGACACGAAGGCCAGCCCGTTGTGGCTCAGCAGCAGCGCGTGCAGGTGCGGCAGCCGCGCCGGGGCCCAGTCCGCGCGCAGCCGGGTCACGTTGTTGTGGCTCAGGTCCAGCACGGCCGTGAAGCGCGGCAGCGGTGCCGGCACCGCGCTCAGGTTGGCCTGGGAGCAGCTCAGCAGGTTGGAGGCGCAGACGCAGCGCGGGGGGCAGCTCCCTGCCGCAGACCCCCACGGGGACAGCAGGGACAGAGCCAGCAGCAGGGATGGCGGCACCGCGGGGACACGCATGGCCGCGCGCTGACGGGACGGTGGCATGATGGGGGCAACGCAGAGTGGAGAGCGGGAGGGGGTTCAGTCACATGGTGTCACCATGGGGGGTGGCTTGGTCACCCAGTGGCGCAGCACAGGGTGGCTTTCAGTCACACGGTGTCACGGCAGGCGGCAGGTTGAGGGTTCAGCAGGTGTCATGGTGCAGAGGCTTGGTCACTTGGTGTCACAGTCCAAGGTGGCTTTGGTCACCCAGTGGCAGGTGCCAGGCTGGTTGATCACTTGTCACAGTCCAGACTGGCTTTGGTCCACCAGTGTCACAGCACATGCCAGGCTCAAGGCTCGCCCAGGAGTCACAGCACAGGGTGGTTTGGTCACCCAGTGTCACAGCCAGGCACAGAGTCCTCCGGTTGTCACAGCACC